>OX411318.1:22595665-23236415 GCA_948150665.1 Conistra vaccinii
GGTTCGCGTCATGTTCCTCTACTCGAGTTCCGTTATATTTCAAACTATACTATTTAATTTTCCTACCCATTTCCCACATTGGTCAGTGGTCACCCCTCAGATTATCATGACTTCGAATCAAGGGAGCGATGGGATAGGATCAATCAGTGATACCCCGGGTTTCGATGTTTACCGTGTCGGAGTGCGGGTACCGCAATTTTACCCGGAAAAACTGCGTTGTGGTTTGAGCAGCTAGAAAGTCAGTTTGCCCTTGAAAACATAACGGTCGACGCTACCAAGTTCCACCACGCAATTGGAAGCCTTGACCCGATTTATGCGTCCGAGATTGAGAAAATCATCACAGCTCCAGCGCCACCAAACAAATACTGAAAGAAGAGAGAAAGAGAAGAGCTGAAAACTGAGTTGGTGAAAAGATTATCTGCTTCTAAGGAAAAGAGCATGTCGAAGTAACGACCTGTCGCACAAGCGACTTGTCGAACAAACGACTTGTCGAGGTTATGACATGTCGCACACCTGTTGATCGAACTAATGACATACACTCAGAAGGTTCAGCAGCTTCTTTTTATTTTTGCGCACCATCTGGATCAGCCATTTGCCTAGCATAACGCAGACAGTTATCGCCTCGCAAGCCATAGTGAGCATAGAGGAAGTGGGCGAACTTGCAGACAGAATTCTAGATGTGGTGCCAGATAGCCCGAATGTAGCAGCGACATCAACTCAGATGGCGACAACAGGTAGCAGCTTGGACAATTTCAGGGGAAAAATCGCAGAACTCACTCAGCAGATGCAAGTCCTTGCTTCGCAGGTCAACCGATTGTCCCGGTCGAGGCAAAGATCCGGCGGGAGCAGCGCGAGTGGACGGGAACGTTTCCCTTCAAGGAGGTCGAATTCAAACTATAGGCAATTCCCGACTTACTGGTCCCACTTCAAGTTTGGTGACAAGGCAACGAAGGTACGACAACGAACGGTAAAAGGCACAGGTAGTCGCGTAGTCGATATTGGCGACCGAACTGTCAAAGCACTGTAGGTCGCTTATTTGTGACTGATCAAAACACGAAGATACAATTTTATTCTTTATTGACACCGGTAGTGAAGTCTACGTCTTCCCTAGATCAGTAATCAAAGAGCACCGTAGTAAAACAAATAGTACATCGATTTATAGATATGTAGTTTTGTAAATACGTCATTAAAACCACTGCGAAAGATACAATTTATTGTTTAGACTAGGGATTCCCAACTGGTGGGGCGCACCCCCCGCGGGGGACGTAGAGTAAACAATGGGGGAGTGCGGCGGATCATTAAATTTTATATTCTTGGTATCAAAAAAGGGTTAACACTAGTTTTCAAAACTCAAATGTTTCATAATACTTACTTAGGTGCTGTGAAATGAGGTGAGGCTGTGATTCAGTTTTTCTGCATAAGTCGACAAAATAAGTTTTCTATTTCTGTATGAATGGACTAAAAAAAACCGAACCTATCTGAGGCGGCTTGCTACAATTTTCGAGCTCACTTCGTTCGATTTTCCTTTCAATTCTCTTGATTCTTCAACTTTTATTCATACCTAAGTTTAAAGTAAAAAAAAGTAAACAAAGTAACTTCTATTTCTGTTTGAATGATCAAAACAAAATCTAACCTATCCAAGGGGGTGCAAACATTTTCAACCTCACTTTCACTCGCTTTTACATTTTAATGCTTTTCCGCTTATTCCGATAAAGTAACTCAGGAGCGTAGTGATTTTAAAAGAAATTTCGGGGGGTGCGTATGTTAAAAGGTTGGAAACACCTGGTTTAGACGGATTTTTTATTTCCTTTCGGTTATTACCTAGACTTCTCATGTCAACGGACCATTATAGAACCAGTATTACCGTAAAAATTAAATAGTTTTTGTTCGCTGAAAAGACTGACGGCGGTGACCGATTGGATACTTTGCCACCGTCGCCGTCGTCGGACATCACCGTGGGAAACCACCTTAATGCAATTGTTCTCTTATGTTCTCTTAAATCGTTATCTTATGCAATTGTAGTAGACAATGTAAACATGCAAAACTAAAAACAAATGGGTAACTTAAAATTATACAGAATGAAAAGAATGAGCAAATGATTTGTAAATGAAAGAGTGTTAAGCATAGAAAAGGGCCAGATCGCGTGTGTACTTGTGATATAATTATGTAAGTATGGATGAGAGTGTGAAGAGTGAAGGTGTGTAGTGTCTGAGTTATAATGAGCATATTTAGTTCTCCTGTTCTAATTAATATTCTGTACAATATTAAAAATAAATACGAAAGTGTGTTTGTTTATATTACATTTATTTGCTTGTTACGCTTGATACGCCGGGCATACGCCAAAACGGCTGAACAATGTCTGGATGACATTTGGCACTTTGGTAGACCATGTCCTCCTGCTGTAATCTTTTTATACTTGCGTTAATAGGTTAATTGTTACTGCAGTAAATAAGGTTTTTAACACTGAGGTACTGCTTGCAGCAATGGTAAATTAGTAGTAAAGAAATAAATAAGAAATACCTATCGCTCTTTAATGATATTCATAAAACAACACAAAAGGTAATATTATTATTAATTATTTTTCTGAAAAATAATTATTCGAGTACCTACCTACGCACGTCATCAACAAAAGTATCACAGGCAATGGGTAACGGGGTGTCCTGCGTGAGCGACGAATACGACGCGACGCGACTTGACACGACATGACACGATGCAATGCGACGCAATGCTACACGCGACAAACATCCTACGTGATTTTGGTCATTAGGTTTCGAATCATGGAGCAGTACAGCACAATTTTGCTTGTGTCGCGTCTGGTTGCCTTCAAAACAAGTACGTGTTACGTCACGTCTCGCTGCAGACCGCCATATAGGCCGCAAGCAGGGTATGCCGTTGAGTTGATCGGGTTCATCGTGTCGCGTCGCGACGTATTTGTCGCTCACGATATGATTTCTCGGCAAATATAAATGTTTCAGTTCTGTTTTTTTACGAAATGAATAACATTTATGGGTATTAATTATTTGTATACTTAAATTAAAATAGCTGTAGCATGTCTCCTTTTTCGGCGCTACGGTGGTCCTGCTGAAGGGAGCGTGACTACCGTCGGACCACCTTCAAAGTTGATTTTCTTGAAAACTACCTACTAAGGCACTTATACAAATCGGTCCAGCCATTTTCGAGTTTATGCGAGACTAATGCAGGGCAATTGATATTATTATTATCTATGCAGGTGTGTGACAAGCGAAGGGACGTGGGCACACTGGTACTACTTAGTCTGTGGCGCACATATAAAATTATTCTGTGGTGGCGGACTGCGGTTATTACGGCCTGGCCACGACCTTGCCGCTAGCAGCGGCAGCGGTGAGCGGGGCGGCGAGCGGTAAAAACAAATGTATAGAAATGTATGAAGCATGCCACGGCGCGCCGCTCACAGCGGCAGCGGGAGCGGTATTTGCCAAGCGTTTCGCGGCAGCGGCGAGCGGCGCGGTCGCGCCTGCGCGGCTTGAACAAATGTATGGGCGAGTGAATGAGATGCCACTACTCAGAGCGGTACGGACGACGGCAGTGCAGGGGTGGACTGAGTGGCGCGGCTGGACGAATAAAATAGTTTGGAAAATCTACAATGAACAATTTCTCACTTTTCATGAAGTATGTTTTGACTGCTTTTCTACCCATCAAAATTTCTGTCCTCTCAATCCATAACTACTTATTGTTAAATTCCGAACCTAAACCGCGACCGGGTTAGGTTTTCCGGGTCAGGTTCGGAATAATCCAAGAGTGTTATAATGTTGCACCTCCAATAGCCATGGATATAGCCGCCATCGTTAGATAGCGGAATTGATGATGGATCCACCATTTTGAAAAAAAAATACAAACTGACCCTGGCATGTGGGGTATCATTGTCTAGAGCGCATCGAGTAGAGAACAAATATAATTTTTATATGTTTTTATCTTCAAAAATAATGAATTAGGGGGCCGTAGAAGTTGTCAGTTTTAGACCATTTCTGTACGAGCTCTATCTCAACAACTAAAGTTACATGATCTGTGATCAACACCGTCTAGGGATTAGCTGGGAACAAATTATCGGACGCGTGTACTCCTTCCCGCATATTCAAAATATCCTGTTTCAAATAAGAACTGCTTTCGAGGCAAAGAAGAGTCACTTTGGATAACGCCATATTAATAAAAAAAAATCAAAAGTCTAAGTACGTCCACCGCGGTTGCTGCCGCTAACGCTACTGTCAAGTACGTGGCATGGGCAACGCCCCGCTTGCCGCTCGCCGCCCCGCTCAAAGTCGTGGCCAGGGGGTCTACTCCCTAAGCACGAAGTCCGTCGTTTCGGGCTTAGTTACGGGCGTTTCCTACTCCCTAACACCTACGGACATACGATTAGTTGGAAGCCCGACCTAAGAATGAATGACGATACGATTTGACAGTTGTCCCTACTCCTTTTTGCCATACTCTGTCTACGTTTTTGCCCGTCCGAAAAGTTGAATTTGACACTTGTTTTGACGGAGATATATGTCAGTTGATACGACATCAAAGTAGTTATCGTGCTGTCGACGAAAGTATTTTTTTGTTGAAAATAAACCAAACGATGTCGGCTTTTTTAATGCTTGAACTCCTGGAAGATAGTCTACAGGGAGAGCGGGGAAGCACTGTACAATAGGGACCGGCGATTTTTTATAGTAGGTATTTTTTTTTTGGTAGATTATACCCTTTTTAGTGTAATTTTGGAAACCGCAAATCTAGCAAAACCATAGATGCTGAGAAAAAAATCGCCAAAAGTTTCTTTCGGGATTGGTGGGATAGTGGGAGTATTAAGGGTGGGGAAGTTTACGTGGCGGGTCTAAATTAGGTTCCAAGCAATAATGAGGTCAATTACATCTTCAAGGTCAAGGTCAACACCCCAAAGGTCAAGGTCAACACCCCAAAAGTCAAGGTCAAACAAAAAATACTTAAAATATTTGGTATATTTCCTTATAACAAGCTCTCAGGGAGGTCAATGACATCTTCAAGGTCAAGGTCAACACCCCAAAAGTCAATGTCAAACCAAAAAATACTAAAATCTTGGTATATTTCCTTATAACAAGCTCTCAGGTGATGGATATTTTCAAGATCAAAAAAAAATTGCAAAGCATTGTCGACTACTTCTGGGTGGTTTAAAAAAAAATAACCACGAAGGGAATGGCGGGGTCTGTGACCCCGCCATCCCCTTCTAACCTAACCTGTCCGTGTCGGGGTGCCCCAAGTCCCGAGCTCGCTTCGCTCGCTCTTGCATCCTTAGTTCTTATTGCCTTTTTACTAAGTCAAGCTATGTCGACGGAGCCCCGCTTCGCGGGGCTCCTTCTTCTGGGTGGTTTAAAAAAAAAAGCCACGAAGGGGATGGCGGGGTCTGTGACCCCGCCATCCCCTTCTAACCTAACCTGTCCGTGTCGGGGTGCCCCAAGTCCCGAGCTCGCTTCGCTCGCTCTTGCATCCTAAGTTCTTATTGCCTTTTTACTAAATCAAGCTATGTCGACGGAGCCCCGCTTCGCGGGGCTCCTACTTCTGGGTGGTTTAAAAAAAAATAACCACGAAGGGGATGGCGGGGTCTGTGACCCCGCCATCCCCTTCTAACCTAACCTGTCCGTGTCGGGGTGCCCCAAGTCCCGAGCTCGCTTCGCTCGCTCTTGCATCCTAAGTTCTTATTGCCTTTTTACCAAGTCAAGCTATGTCGACGGAGCCCCGCTTCGCGGGTCAAGGTCAACACCCCAAAAGTCAATGTCAAACCAAAAAATACTAAAATCTTGGTATATTTCCTTATAACAAGCTCTCAGGTGATGGATATTTTCAAGATCAAAAAAAAATTGTAAAGCATTGTCGACTACTTCTGGGTGGTTTAAAAAAAAATAACCACGAAGGGAATGGCGGGGTCTGTGACCCCGCCATCCCCTTCTAACCTAACCTGTCCGTGTCGGGGTGCCCCAAGTCCCGAGCTCGCTTCGCTCGCTCTTGCATCCTTAGTTCTTATTGCCTTTTTACTAAGTCAAGCTATGTCGACGGAGCCCCGCTTCGCGGGGCTCCTACTTCTGGG
This sequence comes from Conistra vaccinii, assembly GCA_948150665.1. NCBI lineage: Eukaryota > Metazoa > Arthropoda > Insecta > Lepidoptera > Noctuidae > Conistra > Conistra vaccinii. Next base: position 22,601,742 of record OX411318.1, read on the forward strand.
TGGTTTAAAAAAAAATAACCACGAAGGGGATGGCGGGGTCTGTGACCCCGCCATCCCCTTCTAACCTAACCTGTCCGTGTCGGGGTGCCCCAAGTCCCGAGCTCGCTTCGCTCGCTCTTGCATCCTAAGTTCTTATTGCCTTTTTACTAAGTCAAGCTATGTCCCAAGCTATGTCCCAGTAGTAGGAGCCCCGCGAAGCGGGTGGTTTAAAAAAAAATAACCACAAATTTATAAAAAAAACCCATTAAAATCCGCTAACACTTAGTCTGAACGTAAAACGGAACGACCTAGGAGTGAAGTTCGTACATTATCTGTGGTAAAACGTCAATTTTATTACGTAAATTAATTGAATTTATTGAAACTTTAGGATTTTTTTCTCAAAAACTAAGCGTTTGCTAGCTGTGGCATTTTGCAAAAGTATTCCATACGAAGACATCTACACGCAATAAAAATATGAAGCTCCGCACGCGCGGTCCCTATTGTACAGTGGAGCCGGAACTATAGGCTCACACGAGAACTTTTTGAGGTCTTGTGTGAGGATATAATACCCCTTTTGCCTCAAAAAATACGGCGAAATGGTATTGATCCAAGAATGAAGGTAAGGACTAAGGATATAAATATTGAAGATTCTGCAACTTATTGAGCTGTATTACCAACCCACCTATTTACTGTTGGTTTTGTTTACTTTTAGATCCTTGCTGCTCTTAATTTTTATGCCCGAGGGAGCTACCAAGGTGCAGTGGGCCTTAGTAGTGATGGCCCGATGGCACAACAAACAGTGTCACGCTGTCTGCGGCATGTCACAAATGCTCTCAACAGACCCTCCATTTTACGGAAATATATAAAGTTTCCACAGAATTTGACTGAGAGGAACTTTATAAAAAGACAGTAAGCTTGTACTATTTTTCTCAAACAGATCTTGGTATTTTATTAAATATGTCATTGTCATTACTTGGACAGCGACTACCTGCGCTTTGAAAAATTTTTTTTTAAATTTTACTGGGCTGTACCTATGTTTACAGATTTTATGAAAATTATGGCCTGCCGGGCATAGTCGGCTGCGTTGACTGCACGCATGTGGCATTGGTGAGACCCAACGAATATGAGGAGCGTTTCTTTAACAGGAAACATTTTCACTCCTTAAATGTTCAAGTTGTAAGTACCTATGTTTTATGTGAAAATATGTTCTAAGTTACATGGTAAAGATAAAGTACCCTACAATAAAGTGGAATACATAATAATATTTTTTTCATTCATAGTGCATGAGAATAGGTATGTCAATAATATATTTGAGTACTTGTTAATAGTCTGAGTTCTCATAATATTAAATTTTTGGTACCTATGTCTTACAGATATGTGATGCAGAATGCACAATTTTAAATGCAGATGCGTCCTATAATATAATAATAATAATAAATTCTTTATTGGAATAAACAGGTCGTACATATAATTTTGAGGCCCTGGCTCCAGAGCTAGGTTAGAGTACCTGTATTTCAGGAGCCAGTGAACTTCTTCCATTTAGGTTACTATTAAGCAAGTTTATGCAGCAAATGGTGATTTTATCTTACTTTAAATTAAATTAAGAAATAGAATTACATAAATTATTAGAGTAAAAGCAAATAAAATACTGTCATTATATCAAAACAAAATTAGCTTAAAAATCGAGAACAAATATTAATAACTTACGAACAAAAACAAATAACAAATACAAATTACAATTGAATAAAGTCGATTAAACAAAATATTAAAAAAATTGCGGGTCCTATGGTGGAGCCACCCACGATTCTTTTATTTGGTCGCACCATGAGATTAAAACTCATCTGGAGAGTCTACAACAGGAGACAGTACATCTATTGGGTATGTAGTTCTACTTATAAAATGTCTAATTTTATAATTAGTTTCTGGAGGCTGTTATTTGGTTTTTCTACAAAAGTTAAAAATGAGTTCAAGGTGTGCCTGTGGCAGATTTATTATGCAGCCATTGTTTACCAATAATGTTTGTTATAGGGGATTCTGGGTACCCACTTCGGGAATTCATGATGACCCCATTAAACAATGCTGTCGAAGATTCTCCAGAAGGGAGATATAATGATCTACAAAAAAGAGCTCGCGCCACTATAGAGCGTTCATTTGGAATTTTAAAAGGCCGCTGGAGATGCCTCTTAGCAGCAAGAGAGCTACATTATGCACCGGTCACAGCAGGTATAACTATTATTTCCTATAACGCGTCTACGCGTTACGAACATACTTATGCGCTGGTGAACAGTATTTTATTCATCGACTACATAGCATATTTTAATTTTTTTCAGGTAAAATTGTCATTGCCTGATGTGTTCTACACAATATGTGTAACCGGGCGGGTTTGGAAGCACCTTCCCTCACCGAGGAAGATATGCAATTAGAGCGCAGTAGACAGGGAGACTACTCTAACAGTATATCAACTCATGAAGCTCTTCAGCAAGGGCAAAGAGCGAGAGACGCATTAGTGCAATTGCTGGAAAGAAATAGGTACTTAAGCAAACTTTTCCTGATAAAACATAACAATATATGGTTGGTATTTTATTTATAGGCAGTGTATAGAGTGCCACCATTGGCACTCTATCCCTATCGGATAAAGTGCCACTACAGGCACCCTAGTAACACCGCCCTCGGCCCGGCTCAAGTGCCGCAAGCATTGGATTGTCATTGTCACTGTCACTAAGTCATTTCACTTGGTATTTTGTTTGATTGTCGAGGTTAGATCGCTGTAAAACACCACATTCCCAAAACATTACATTCTCTTGTGCCTAAACGGACCCTGGCACTTCGCCGGCCGCTACCGCGGCACCGCTCGCTACGCTCGCTCGGCTCGTGCGTTGTGTGGTCACAGTTCTAACCTAACCTAACCTAAATAACAAGTGACAGTGACAATGCAACGCTCACGGCACCCTAGCCGGGCCGAGGCAGTGACACTAGAGTGCCACAAGAAACTCGCGGCACTCTATACACTTCGTTATTTATATTGATTTTTTTTATTTTGTTTACAGGACAATGGGTGTTGGGACTGCTGGAAGATGGTGACTGTAATATTACCACAATAAAAGCAATTTTTTTGAACAAAAAGGTTTATTATTTATTTAGCACAAATCAAATCTGAATAAAATTAATAATTAATAACATTCTTTTACAATCAATACATAGATTTTCTATTATTTATCTATTGCAGTCTTAAATTGTAGCTAGGAACTTAGGTTATCTTACTTGTCTACTTCAGTCTCAAATACGTAATAATCTGAATAAAGTTAACAACCAAAACATAGATTTTCTTATATTTATCTATTGCAGTCTTAAATTATTGCTAGGAACTTAGTTTCTCTTACTTAAAATTAACAACAAACATTATTATATTTTCTTTTGTCCTAGACTAATCTCAAATTAAGAATCAACATTACAATCAATAGCCTAATCAAATCAACAAACAAGTTTTCATTATGGAAATCATCGAGTTGAAAGACCAGAGACTCCAAGCAACAAAAGAAATGAGCTCGGGAAATAAATGTTGCAACATTATGAACCAAGTTGCAAATCAAATTAGGACACCTTACTGTTAGCCTGCGTCATCCCACTGCTGGACAAAGGCCTCTCCCCATGACTTCTACTACTTAACTATTTCTAGTAAGGTGTTCCCTAACCAAATTACAAAGGTCCACAATGGCAACCTTTATTTCTCCGAGCACCTCATTTCTCCTGGTTTCAACTAGCAGTCTCTGCTCTTCCACCTCAATAATACGGCTTCTTGCTGAGTCGGCAGGGTGGTGTCGCCGAACACGTGGACGTGCACGACGAGGGTTTAATGCTGTAAACAAAAGAAATCATTTTTAGTCAGTTTTTCTGAAACATGATTGACATAATCTCTTTTCTACTGAACAATAATACTTACTTTGCGGACTTTGCATTGGCAACTCCCGCTCCAGTGCCCCAATGGACACTGAGGGTTGCTCCTGGAAGAGTACGTTTTCAGCAGATGTATGGGGGGCGAGATGGCTGCTGGTTCTTGTGTTACAGGTGGACCCTGTACAGCAAAAACTGAATATCATTGACGGATATAACAAATATGTATCTGTAATTTATTAAAAAGTAAGATTCCGTGCAACATAATTTTAAATACAATATTGCTGTTTTTCAACTTTACAATTATAAATTTACCGATGGAAAAGCTGGCACTCTTGCTTCCGTTTGCGGCTCTCCAAAACCCTCTCCCATAATTGAGAGTATCCTCAATTCCACTTGGGAGAGGGTTGGTGCTAACGATGGGCCTCCACCTGTAGCACATGCATCTTGTCTGGCAGCCCCAGCAGCTTTTTTGGCCAAATGTTTTCTATCAGCCCAGACCTAAAAATTTGATTATTTGGTTAATTTTAATTGCAATCAAGAACTATATACTTAGGTAAAAACCAGTATACTCATAAATTATTCTTCCTACAGATATGTATTTGGAGGATGACTGACTATTATTGTATGCACTTTACTGATAACAAAACCTTAAAATCATTATTAATTAATATTGACTAGTAATGTATTAAACTCACCCTTTGCCACTGCTCCACGGACTTTGTGCAACTACCCATAAGGGAGTTGCACAAGTCCTCCCACAGCCGTTTGGACCTTAACCTTCCGTCGGCACCCCTCAATAGTCCGCGAGCCAACTCTTGATGGTCACTCATAAAATTGAGGAGTGCCTCAATTTGCGGTTGAGTTGCTGGTGGAGCCATTTTCAATGTTATTCTAGATAATATATATAACTTAGGGAAAACTTCTCGAGAATATTTAAATGTACCGCAAAAATAAAATGACATGACAATATTCATTTTAAAATTACCGTCATAGATAATACACGTCAAAAAGAAAAAAGGCAAAGGTATCAACACGATAAAGCTACCATCCGGACAAAAATAGCAAAAATAATTCTATTGTTCAACTAAAGACGTAATAAAAACTAAATTATTAAAAATGTGATAATTTTCTATCGACAACAATATTATTTTTGGTATAGTAAGCATGAAAACCACAAAATAAGTACACCGGTAATCGACCGGTAAAATAGCGCAACTCTATCGTCATCTATCATTCGCTTACAAATATTGTCTATGATTCCGTTCGAAGCTTATGAATCCGAAATCAATAGGGAGTAGGGTACACGCCATCGTTTCGGACTACTTTCGGACGGGTCCGTCTTGTCGTTGACGGACTTAGGGAGTAGACCCCCAGGCTCTTGCTCTGGGGGTCTACTCCCTAAGCACGAAGTCCGTCATTTCGGGCTTAGTTACGGGCGTTTTCTACTCCCTAACACCTACGGACATACGATTAGTTGGAAGCCCGACCTAAGAATGAATGACGATACGATTTGACAGTTGTCCCTACTCCCGATGTGTTTTTGCCCGACCGAAAAGTTGAATTTGACACTTGTTTTGACGGAGATATATGTCAGTTGATACGACATCACAATAGTTGTCGTGCTGTCGACGAAAGTATTTTTTTTTTAAATAATCCAAACGATGGCTGCTTTTTTAATGCTGGAATTGCTCGAAAAAACTCTAAGGAAGAGCGGCGGCGACGCCGGTTATAGTTCCGCCGAAACTTTCGGTTGGCGGGTATTTCCGACGTTGAGTTCGTTGGGAACTATAGGCTCACACGAGAACATTTTTGAGGACTTGTGTGAGGATATAATACCCCTTTTGGCTTTGTTTACTTTACTTTCGACATATACTGTGGAACGGTGCTTTGGTGTGTGGAAACAAAGCTTTCAATGCCTTTTACATGGCACAACCTATGACCATTACATTTACATGCAAACTAGAAAATGTCAAAACAACCATAGTGGCAGTGCTTCACAACATTGCAGTTCACCATGGAGACATGCAGTTAGAGGGTACCCAGTAATATCAATGAATATCATACAAGAGAAGCAACTCAAGAAGTTGCAAGGGAAATGCAAATGCTATTTTTCAAACTTTTCTAAGAAGATATTTTAGCGAGTAGTTCATTAATAAAAAAAACATGTCTATTCTATCAGTTTAATTTATTTTATAATACTCTAATTTGACTTTTAGAACTTGTTCTTAGAACAAACATATATCTAGTTTGTTTGCCCTCTGTGCCTCATGTAATTCTTTTCTGCAGGCTGTTTCAGTTTCTGCTATTTGTAGTGTAGCGCCATCCTTACTAGTCCTACACTAACAATCAATCTTCCTAGCCTTTTCCCAACTATCTTGGGGTCGGCTTCCAGTCTTACCGGTTGCAGCTGAATACCAGTATTTTACATGGAGCGACTGCCTATCTGACCTCCACAACCCAGTAACTGGGTAATACGATACCCCTTGGTAAGACTGGTGTCAGACTTTCGGGCTTCTGACGACTCATAACGACTGTCAAAGATCCACAAATGACAGCCGGGACTAACGGCTTAACGTGCTTTCCGAGGCACGGAGGAGTCTCGGTATGTGAAGATGGTCACCCATCCACTGACCAACCCTGGCAAGCGAAGCTTAACCTGATGGATCGACCCGTGCGGCTTGTTATCACTTAGCCACGAGCTCCTCCACTAGTCCTACACTAACCTGAAATACAAAATTAAAATATTTTTTTGCAAATTATAGTTATACCAAATTAATTAAATCTGTAGAGGCATAAGAATAACTAAGTAATATTATGAGTTTTGTACAGGCAAACAAAATTCTTGACATGCCTTCTTATGAACTTTGTAACGTAAAAGTAAATTGGATAGGTAGGTCTAATTCGTAAATCATGCCGGGCCGCCACCTTCTTCACGTTGGTGTTTACGTCCGTATTTAGATTTTCCATTTAAGAAGACCCTCTCCTGACCAATTCTTTCAAAACAATGTAAGGAACAGAAGCAAAAGCAAGCATGTAACTATGAGAAATTGAGAATGTTTACAAAACAACATTTATTCTAGCTGTAACAGTACAAACCTTATCCTCCTCCAACCAAGTTGCACTTCTTAGCCTTTAATTGGAACTAGTCTCCGGTATTGATTCCATTTGTTTATTTAGTACATGTAGGTAATTATCAAAAGTTTTCATCGCTTCATTATCAAATTCATTGACAAATCTGAAACTGAAAGTCTTGAAAGACGCGCCGCGTCAAAATACTTTGCCGTCATAGATACTACACACTTAACGTCAAAAAGAAAAAAGGCAAAGATATAAACACGATAAAGCCACCATCGGGACAAAAATGGCAAAAATAATTCAATTGCTCAACTAAAGGCGTAATAAAAACTAAATTATTAAAAATGTGGTAATTTTCTAACGACAACAATATTATTTTTGGAATAGTAAGCATGGTAGCCACAAAATAAGTAAACCGGTAATCGACCGGTAAAATAGCGCAACTCTACCGTCATGTATCATTCGCGCACAAAGATTGTCTTTGATTCCGTTCGAAGCTTATGAATCCGAAATCAATAGGGAGTAGGGTACACGCCATCGTTTCGGACTGCTTTCGGATGGGCCCGTCTTTTAGTTGACGGACTTAGGGAGTAGACCCCCTGATGCGACGAGTGCGATCTCTTCATTCGACATTTCCACAGATTAGAGATACTACGTATCATTCGGCTGTCAATGTTTATAAAGAAATTATTATTGATTAAAGAATATGCTACTATCTGCCGAGAGCTTAGAATAATAACGCAGAGAGGTATTGATACAAATAAAACAATAAGTGAATAATAAGCTAAGACAAACAAGTGGTACAAATAAATAAAATAAAGTATTGTTTTGTGTATGACTGATCGTGTTGTGTTGTGTAAATCCATTTGTAAATCAGCAGAAAGAGATTCAATCACGGAGAAAAACAAAGCAAAACAGTACGAGTATTAACAATCAAATTACTGCAAAATTCAGTCACGTCACGGGTCAAGTATAATAAACGCACTTTAAACACTTTATAGCCGGGGAACGGGTGTAAGAGAAACGCAGGTGCTTAGGAATCACTCTATAATCACGTAGATCACGAATTCACGATCACACAAATTACAATCTGACAAGACACAACTTTAGAGTTAAAGAGCGCGCACATACGCTCGCTGGTGGGTAGCTTACTTAACTAGACTTAGTGTACTGACGATTACAAACGTACTGGAGCTTGCGCGGGCGCCCTCAGACGGGCGGCCGGGTAAGCACTTGGGTTGCCATGCTAGCATTATATTCTGCCGCACGCTATACACTCCCCCTCGAGTTCTAGAGAACGTCCTCGCTCATGAACTCGCTTAAAGGTAGCTGAACAAACTGGACAAACATGTTTTCGTGGACGCCCTCTCTTACGTTTCGGAACTACTGGGCAAGGAGGTGTACTGATAGAGGAATGCTTTTGTGTTGACTGGACTGGCTCGTCTATCAATGGCTTCGGATAGACGTCGGTCTTATTTACCGCATTGAGTTTCCAATAGTAGACACAAGAACGCACCTTATCCTTTTTCTTATACAATTCTGCCCGCATGACCACTTTCTTAGCAGGCGTCAAACTATAAGGCGGAACAGCAATGGGGAGGTGATTGCCGGTATCAATAATGTGTCCGGCAGAAATAGTTGGGCCTCCCCCTGGCTTAAAGATATCTTGATGCTCTACAGGGAGTTGCACATGTACCTCGCGTTGACTATCGTTAAGCGGAGTCGCCTCGTCATTGCGTAGCACCTCTACAGCGGCAAACAAAGATATAGGTGACCATAACTCCCTCTGAAATTGGGTATCAAACTTTTGATCACAATTTTCGGCAAAGTGCCAGCTGTTATTGCCAAAGTTAAAGACGAGATTAAATATCGAAAGGAAATCTATGCCTAACAGGCTTTCATTATTATCCGCTTCGGGAAAAACTAAAAACTTGATGAGTCTAGTCTTGTGTTTGAGTGTCACCTGTAGCTCTGTGGTTAGTACATTCATTTCCCTACTAACACCATCCGCCAACCTAACAATTTGCGTTGACGGCATTAACTGATGTCCTAATCTGAGTAGGAGAGCGTAGAGCGTGTGACCGGCAATACAGCTTTTTGCTGCAGAATCTACCAAAGCAGTACCACAATGGCCTAAAACGCTTATATCTAACACAGGGCGACGAAAAGGTACAATATCGTTTGCTTTTTCGATATACTCACAACTGTTATAAGAGTTACAATTATTATAACAACTAGACGCAGACTTATTACTATTTACATTAACAACATTATCATAACCAAAACATTTATCCTTAGAATAAGGCACGGAAATGTTTACATTACGAACATGATCATCTAAGACTAAACAATTATTAACGTTTGAGTCCGCCGAACAATTATTTACGTTATCAACATTATTGTTATAAACAAAAGTGTTACTAAGACCCTCTACGACATACGTAGCGTTACCTTGAGCCGACACTTGCTTTGACGGTGACGGGCTTACCAACGGCTGCGCGGCGACTTGGGTGGCAGCGGAAGTCGAGCCGGCCAGGCTGCGCTGATGCTTGCGCGAGCGCGCGAACCCCGCCGCTCTCAAATTTCGCAGCGATGCGGCCGTCTTGTTATTGTTAACAGACGAACCAAATTTCCCGTCGTGAGTCGTGACGGAATAAAACGCTGACTGCTGATCACCCGTCGAACAGTTTTTACACTTAGATTTGATAACGTTCGCGGCACCACATCCGTAACACTTTATATCACTTTCCGACTTGATTTTACTACGGTCATTGCTATCACACTTATCGGACTTATCACTATTACGCATAAGCTTCTCGCAACTTTCCTTCCGGTGACCGAGTCGCTTGCAGTATGCGCAGAACGGCTTCTTTTCCTGAGCTGCGCTGGCGGCTGTCTCGGCGTTTGCGGAGCGGCCGGTACTCGACGCGTCGGTGACTGTAGGTACATCCCGCTGTGACGACGATGCTGCACAATTGCTCGATTGCGCCTGAGACTGCTGAAACTTCGATAGCGATGCCTGCCCTTTTCCTGTTTCCTTTAGGGAATCTTCTACTAGGCGACACTTATGAAGTAGCTCCTCGAAACTATTTACGCATTCTCTCGTCACGCGTTTTCTAAAGCGCGGGCTAAGCAAACCGTATGCCATATTTAACTGGACTTTTTCTGAATGGTCGTCTTCTGGAAATTTTGCTAATATAGCACGTACCTTGGCGATAAATAAGTCCGTGTGTTCGTCTTCTTGATTTAGACTGAACAATTTCCTGTAGAGTCGGTGTGGTGGGTCATGCTCGCTGAAAGCCCCTTTTATTCTAGTAAGGGCCTCCGACCACGTACTCGTCGACCTTTTCACACCTTGCCACCACACTGCAGCAGGCCCCTCTAACAACATTGAGAAACCACGAAGAGCATTTTCGTCGGAAACATTGACGCAATCCTTATAGGTAACAATCGCGTCTACAAAGTTTTCCAAGGACTCGTCCGCACGACCACCATAACGCGTCGAGCATTTTGCGAAATTTCCGTTCGCGCCAAATGCAAAGCCCGATCCCTGCTGGGCCTCAGACACGTTAACATGAGGTGTTGACGATCGTACTTCTCGTATTAATTGTTGACAAAACTCACTTTGGGTTTGCTGGATTGATGTGATAAAACTCGCGAGAGTTTCTTGTGACATAGTTATATTCATGGAGGCGCCGGCGTCTTCTGCGACATCTTCCGATCGTAGCTTCGGCATTTTTCTTTAGATTTACACGTTGGGCGCCACTTATAGCCGGGGAACGGGTGTAAGAGAAACGCAGGTGCTTAGGAATCACTCTATAATCACGTAGATCACGAATTCACGATCACACAAATTACAATCTGACAAGACACAACTTTAGAGTTAAAGAGCGCGCACATACGCTCGCTGGTGGGTAGCTTACTTAACTAGACTTAGTGTACTGACGATTACAAACGTACTGGAGCTTGCGCGGGCGCCCTCAGACGGGCGGCCGGGTAAGCACTTGGGTTGCCATGCTAGCATTATATTCTGCCGCACGCTATAACTTGAGAAATAGTTTTGTAAATATGTATTGAAAAAAAACAAGACGATTTTTTTTGGACGTTAGTACCGAGTTTTGCCACGCACCCAAAGATCCTTGTACAACCATACATTAGTGAAAGTAGGTATACCTCAAAGTATATATAAAGTACGTAGTAGTAGTAATTATTTTGTATCTGTATTCCACTATTCCCTTCTTTCCATAGATTATTACACTTACTTCTTTCACAGCTATAAAAACGTTAAAAACTCCTGCGTCTCCTCTCCCAGGCTGCGCGACAACACCCTGTCCTCCGCCATTCGTTCCATCTAGCTGGATGGCGTTCCACTACCCTATGCTTCCCGATACGCGGTCTCGTCTCCAGGACTCGTCTGGTCCACCGGCCATTGTTCCTGCGATAAACATGGTGAACCCACTGCCACTTCATCTTGCTTACTCTGCAAGCTATGTGAGTTATTTTACGAATAACTTATATATACTTATACTATAATTAATTTATAATTTTATCCTTAAAAAAACTCCGAGCATAGCCCGCTTCATAGCGCGCTGAGCAACCCTCAGCCCGACTGTCAGTGTCCACGTTTTGGCACCGTATGTCATACCGGGCAGGACGATGTTTTAAATTAATTTAGCGCTAAACGTTTTTAGTTATTAAATAGTGCAAGTGGGCCTAATATCTAATATCTAAAATAAAAAACGATTTGAAGAAACTATTATTATTAGTAAATTGGAAACTGAACAGAAAATATATGTAACTTTACATACTTATAATAAAGTTTAAATATTTGATAGACCTATTCTAATTAATAACTGTTAATAACGAAACAAAAACATTTATTCAAATAAAGAGAATAATGTAAATAAAAACGCAAGCCTGTGAATAATAAAAAAAGTAAATAAAAATAAATATACTAAAATCAATATAATAAAATTATTCTTATTTATGCTAACTCATTCACACTGGTCACAAAAAAATATAGATATGAATACTTATCAATGTTAGAAAGAAAATAAAATATAAAATGCCTGTAACTGAATAACGTTTCGACATTATAACAAATTCTAAAAATAAGTTCTAAGATAAGTCCATAGACTCTTCTCTAGAATCTTCTTCCTCTATTTCATTCTTAGGCACCGCTTGCACAGGTTTCGACGCCTGGTCTACTCCTCCTGATTCCCCCCGAATTCTTGAAGAATGCATTTTCACGATATTTTCGTGAGCATTCAGAGCAGCCCGTCTTTCTTTACCCTCAGCAAGAGTGGCATTCCATCTGAATTCTACCCGATACGGACTTTTCTTCACTTTTTTTGAAGCAATTTTTTTTGTGTGGTTGTAATCGTCCAGATATTGTTTTTTCAGTGCCTCTTTATTGTCTGAAAGTAGACTCTTCTTTGGTTTCGGTGGCTTCTTTATAGCCTCGGGGAAAAGAATAGCAACAGTGTCATTAAAAATAGCTTTTTGGTTTTTCATGATTTCCAGCATACGTCTTTCTTTTTCTAACCGCTGTATTTCTAATTCTCTCAATGGTTTCTCGTGTTCTATTAACAACGCTCTGTTGATTCGTTTCTTAACTGCAATTGTTTTTTCTATTAATTTTTGTATGATTTTTTGCCATCGCTCTTCTGGCCCGACAAATTTTAGTTTTTCTAATCTTCTTGCTTCGACTTCTTCATCATGCTTTTTCCCCAATTCTTCCCTCTGCTTACGCTTTTCTTCTTCTTTTTCAGCCAAAAGCATACCTTCTTTTCTTATTATTTCTTCTAAAACGTGTGGATATTTTTTTATGAAATTGTCTTGCCAAGTAATAAAAGATTGCATTACCTTTAATTCTCTCGCAATCATAGCCTCCATACGAACTTTATAAGCTGGATTTTCCAACATAAATATCGGTGGATTAAAAAACATTCTAAAGGAACCGTTAACGTCACTCACTCCTATTATATTTTTGGCTAATGGCAAAGTATGAAGACTCACACCAGTGAGCATGGTTCCTGAAAGTGTTTGCACAAAAATGGGTTGGTCGCTTCTTAACAGCAGATCCCAGGTTTCAAGACCCCCTTCAGAATTTGCAATAAAAAGTATACTAGGTTTATACTGTGACCATGCTCCGTCCGTCAAACGGTAAGGACGCTTCTTCCAGATGATTGGTCGACCCAACAATTTGTCAGACCAAATTGCAAATATTTTACCACCTACTGTCAATGTTACAGAATCAATTAGAGGGTTTTTATGAGTGGCAACTATAGAACCATCATGTATTTTACAGCGGAATGTTATATCAGCATACTCAGAATTCACTGCCTCACCAGTGTTAAACTCATGGCCTTCCCAAGTAGCTCGTGTTACAGTACCGTGTTGCGAACCAAAATAAAAAATGGAATTAATGTCTTCTTCTTTTTGTTCTAAAACTTCATAAGTAAAATATTTCCTCCCGGTGCCGTTATTTTTTGGAGTATAAACATATTTAACACTTGGAGAGGTCATTCCAAAAGTTTGTATTGAATATGTCCAGACTTGACCTGCTTCGCCTAATATAATTTTGTAGCACGGCTGTAAAATACGATCTAATATTTTAAATGGTGAAACGTCAGTTAACAACCCTGATGGTTTTCGTGCAATCCTTTTAGATTTCTTAACTTTCTTGTCTTCAACGAACCCTATATTGTCAACTGACATATTCCATACCAAAATACTTCCGTTTGGAGAAGTGGATATAAACTGTAACGATAATTTGCCATTTGGTGTAGGAATTGTTTTTCCCGTTGGTGTTACTATAAAATTCGGTGACATCCATTTGATAGCAGATACTGAATTTAAATGACAATTCTGTAAACTGCTACAAACAGTAGCATTTACCACCGCTCTATCTTCCACAGACTTCATCCATTCCATATGAGCGTTCATCGCTATTCGATATATTTCTTTCGTTTCAGTCAGGGTTTCAATCTTCTCGACATTTTCGAGTTTATTAGTTAAATCCCATATCACTATTTGTCCACTCACCAAACCACCAACCAGAATATTTTCATTAAAAGGACAAAAAGAAAGAACCTTGACTTCACGTGGTGCTTCCAAATACAGTTTTGGTATTAAGCTGTCTATATGACTCCAAATTAAAACGGGGTTTAAACCATAGACGGCTCTTTGTATTGAGTCCTGGCGTATTGTCGTATGTGTTTTCATTACAGTTGGAGTGTTATCGGCGTATGAAATAGCTACAATACCAGACCACATTGGATGAAATGCTGCGCAGGATACATACTTATCTTTAGCCCTTACGTCTGTAAAACAAACATACTCTTCAAAAGTCATGGTACCAAGTGTGTTAGTATGTATTTGGTTAGCGAGATTTGGATAGTCGTTATAATATACAGGGTGTTAAAGTAATTGCGTGCCATAGCTTAGGGGTAGGTTCAGTATCGATAAAGGAAACTAGAAAAAAAAAAAAAAAAACTGAAAAATAATATAAAAACAAACATTAAATAAAAATTACAAGGTCAACCTAATTTAGTACCTACTAACTTAAAATGGCAATAAAATCAACTTAAAACATGAGTAAATAAGTTGATTTTTAATCTTTGTAAATACCTGATTCCAAACTAAATTAGGTCGACCTTGCAATTTTTTTTTTTATTGTTTTTCTGGATTTTTTTTTATTTTTCCTAGTTTCCTTTATCGATACTGAACCTGCCCCTAAGCTATGGCACGCAATTACTTTAACACCCTGTATATCCATTACTGCGTTGAGTTTTATTATAGACTCTATTTCACTTTCTCGCGATCTGACGTAACTATTGACCTTTTTTACGTAAGACGGTCGACGCATACGTGTAAATGCAGCTTTGTATGTAGCTAATCCCACTTCATCAATTGGTTGCTTGTGTAGTTTATCTTCGTTATCAGAACTTTTATCCCCATCATCCACGTTTTCCGAGCCTACTTGACTAGCATCACCGCCACCTTCGATATCTTCCATCTGACCTAAAGCGTCTGCAATGGATTGTGTCCACATATTTTTTGGATAAGTAAGCTGAGTTTGTGCAACTCTATCTTCAAGTGCTGGAGTAATCTGAGTTCCACAGTCAACCCTTCGTCGAAAAACATTATTGGACTTCTCTCTGTACGGTATCAACTCTATAGAACCATCTCTGATAGAGTATGTGTCCCTAACATCGAATTTTTCAGGTTCATATTCCATGGGGAACTTAGTTTTTATCTCTATCTCGATTAAATCTCTTGTTTTGATCGGTACTTGTTCAAGAATTTCTGCATCACTTCCCAAACTTTTCCAGGGTCTAGGTTTTTTTTGAACAGCTTTTTCTAATTTTTTTTCCTGCCTTCTAATAAATCTATCAGATTGTTGCTTACAGTGATCTCTGGCTTCTAATGTACAACATACGTAAAAGTCATCAGTGTTGGTGGATTCATCTACTATGTAACCAAAGAGTACCTCTTTTTCGCTGTATTCCTCAAGTTGCTCACGAATTGGAAAAAAGTCTGACAATTCGCCACCCATGTCTATCGATTCCATGATTTTTGCTTTGCTTACATACTTCCAAGGGTATTGGGCATAAACATGAGTTCCTACTACTGTTTCTACATGAATCTGTGTTTCTTCACCTAGAGTAACTTTGTATACACCTTCAACTTCATACTTTGGAATGAACCTCTTTCTACGAAGTGTCTGTGTGCTTATCTTCGACATCTTAGTTTCCTCTGTTTGCACTGCAACAAAACAACGTAATATATGAATGTAAAATTCCATTTTAATTATAATCTCGATGGTATGCTCGATGGTTAGTTACAGTTATTTGTATCTGTTTGTGTCAAGTCATGACGTTTGGTACTTCGACATGCCATTTTATTTTCATTTAAAACCAGTCTTTTGATGAAAGCAAAAGAGTTTATACTCGTGTTTAATTTTCGGGTGCATTTTAGTATTTCAACCTGAAAAAGCGCTTTAAGTGTGGATGGCGCCGTAGTGAATCGGATTTACAATAAAGTTTAAAAAAACCTAAATACATACATACATAAACTCACGCCTTCTTCCCATGGGGGTAGGCAGAAACTACAGAACGCCACTTGCTACGATCCTTACATACTCCTTTTGCCTCGTTTATGTTCATACATCTGGTCAGACACGCTCGCCGGTTGCGAGTACTACGCACCTGTCCTTTCTGAAGAACATCACCAATAAGGTCAGTATATGTCCTCCTAGGGCGTCCCCTCCCGGCGTTTCCAGTCACATCTGCCTTGTAAATACATTTTGTTAGCCGCCTTTCATTCATCCTCTCAACATGACCAAACCATCTCAGCATACCCTTTTCAATTTTTTCACTACATCGTCTTTTAACTCACACCGTTGTCTTATTATATCATTACTCAGCCTATCATTCATAGTCAGTCTACACATACTTCGCAAAGAACGCATTTCCACGGCATTTATTCTACTTTCATGCTTCTTCTGCCACACCCAGCATTCACTTCCATACATAAGCGAAGGCACCAGCACACCATTGTGAACAGCCAGTCGTGCCTTTTTGGACATCAACTGGTTAGTCACAACCGCATGTATAGCACCATTCACTTTATTTCCCGAATTTACTCTCCTTTCCACATCTTCATCAATCTTTCCATCCCTTGTAAACAGACTCCCCAAGTATACAAACTCAATTACTTGCTCCACACTCTTAACCTGATATGAAAACAGAAGAGACCATTATTTACCAACTGTCTGACGTCCATGTAATTAATAAGCACTCATTATTTATTAAAATGCGTCAGTTAATATAACATCCTTTGTCTCAAAACTGTCTACTATGTTAACTTTATAACCCTTATCATAGTCAAAGTGTCAGAGTGGTACTCTCATGGGGCATCCTGACATCTGTCTCTCGACTAACATCCAATACCTTTGACGCAGATGAAAGTGCCTACTGAATTTGTTCTTGTTGTGTAACTATAATATTCTGATCGAATTATTTAGGAAGCTAAGCACCGAGTATCGAAAACCTATTCAATTTGATCTAAGTCAAATCTAGTTGGTTGCTATAATAAATTCATGTCAATCAACTCCAACCGCTAACATAAAATTAAAAAGCTAATTTTCTGATAAAGGGCTTGCTCAGACTTTCTGCAGTATACGTGCGCAATGTTTTAACACACTTTAGAACCGGTATTATTAAGTTATTTTGGAGTTTAAGACACAACAGTTCAAGTCATCTAATATTAATGAAACTACCTATCTAATGGATTTTTTTTTTTTGGATTTGAGTATTCTATAGCTATTAGATGAGTAGGTAATATTTAATTTTGATGAAAGTTGCTGGAAAATTCGTTTTCTCTATTTTCACCCGAACAGAGGTCTGTCGCCAAGGTACTAGTCTTTTATATGGGAACAATGTGTACTAACGCGAAATTACATTTTATATTTCTTTCATATCGACAAGAACAATATTTATAGATTGTAGTAGGTGTATCAGAATAGCTCAATGTATCTTTATTCCATAGGTTTAGTTAGTTAAATAAAGGTAAACAAATCGTGAAAAGGGTTTTAATAGAAGACTATTTCTTGTTTAAAAATACGGTAAAACCAAATATTTTAGATCTTTCCAATAGTTTCCTCTTTTATGTATGTTAAACTTTATCATTGCTTTCTTAAACTGCTCTTCGTAGATGTAACTGATTGAACACAATTTTGTAGTTTCTGTCTATGTAAATAGCGTAAACTCTCGTCAACGAATTATAACGTTGCTACATTGAAGAGTACATCTGTGACGTAGCATGACAACTGAAGTGAGAGGTATTACGTTTAGCCGGTTACTTGACAGCTGTCTCGTCACGTGGTTTATTTTGTTTACCTTCCTAAATCTATAGAGTATAGTGTAAATATAAGCTAGTAAGCAAGACTGTAGTGGGGACTGACTGTCCAAGGTTCGTCAGGTATACCCACACACAACACATCATTCAATGTAACATTTACGGTCCACCTGCACCACAAATCACTTTATACATTTTGCGCTAAACATATTTAAAAAACATCGTCCTGTCTCCGACAATTTAAACGAATAACAGAAATAGAATGATTCAATCATTCTATTTCGTGTTAGACGTCAACTGTTGGACATAAGCCTTCCCCAAGCACCGCCTATGCGACCGGTTCTGTGCGTCCCGCATCGAGCGGATTCCTGCGAAATTCACAAGGTCATCGGTCAACCTTGGCCCTCCAGCAATACGTGCACGGTAGTTTCTCGATTAGCGCTAACTAACTTTGGTGCAAGCGAACCTAGGTTTTATTTACCTGCTTGAACCAGAGTTTCATGTTGTTTCTCTTCTTGAATGGGTGTCTTCTTAGCCTCTTCTTCATCTTCGTCGTAACTGGTCTCTGACGAAGAATTACGACGTGGTATCGGCTGTGTCTCCTCTTCACTGTCTTCCGAATCCTCGAACATTTTGTAAAAAATTTAAAGCCTGTAACAAAAAATTGCAATAATATTTCGCAATGTCCGCTTATTAAGTACAAAGAAATTTGAAGCAGATATTTTTGTATTGTAGGTATATGTCCACGGTGTCCGCAACTCTGTGTACAAGCACGCAGATATTTTTAAATTAACTTATAATAGGTATTGTTTTTTAAGAACAGACCTAACCTGCAGCCCAAATGGTATACAATTTTAAAACGAAAAAATCTTCATCATATTTTACCGAAATCATTTTTCATTTTCAAAGAAATTTTGTATTGAACATAAAATCAGGGCCCGGATTGAGACAAAGTGATTTTTTAAATGTTTCCTCTCAAAAGTTTTTCTCTTTCAAAACTCCGGAACCCGCATCACGTCCAAAAACTTTGAAGGAAAGAGAAATACACAAATTCTACCTTTTTTAATCTAAAAGACATATTTCTTTTCTCCAGACGATTTTAAAAACACGATAAATATACGTGGCTATTTTTTTTGTATTGTACTCTAATGATAAGAGGGATTATTTATATTGAAAAAGATTGCTAGACCATTGCTTCATAAGTTCGACAAAAAAAAAAAAAAAAAAAAAAATTAATTAAAGGCAATGGATTAGCAATTTGTTTCAATTTATTTCAATTTAAAATTGATCGTGCATTTCGTAATTAGGGTACGGGTGTACTTAAAAGTTGACAACTTTGCAAACAGCTGTCAAATATTTACATGTTTTGATTAATTTGGCAATAATGCTGTATGTAAATATGAAATGTGGCTAACTAGCGAACGTTAATAATGTTAATAATAATTAATATCGTAACACAGAATATTTAATTTTAGATGTAATGTATTTCGAAAGTGTCCAAATGCCTTTTATAGCGAATCAAATTCGGTGTTATAACTGAAATTCATTATTAAGAGTCCTATTATGTTTTTAACGCAAATTCAAGATTTTCGGCACCAGTAAGATATTTTAATTATTTAATAATGAATAATGATAGTGCTATTCTCTTTTTTGTAAGTTGGAGTTACACATTTTGATTTCTCTTTTCGTGTAATTTACTATAAATATTTTACGAACTCAGTTTACAAGAAAAGCGGTCGGCGATGGAAGTTTGACGCTCAAATTCACACTGTTTCATTCGGTTCTGATAAAAGCTAAAATTACTAATAGATAAATTGAATGTTTTACTTGTTTAATTGGAATTCTAGAATTTGTTTAAATTCCTTGACCTTTCACGAAAAAAATCGTAAAGAAAAGCAATAAATGTCTTAATTCAGCGTTCTTTATATTCCGAATAAACTCAATTTTATCAAATAAACTAATATGATATAAAACTTGTAACTACAATGAATACGTTTCATTAGTATTCGTTTCTCAATATAATAAGACAAAATTACAATAAATAAAATTAAAGTACTATATATTCCGCATCAATTCAGCAAATTACACGAAAAGACTGTGTAACTCCAAGTTACAGGAATGAAAATGGCACTATCGTTATTAAAAACAAATAATTAAAATATTTTACTACCGCTGAATATTATAGCGTCGAAAATCATGAATTTCAGTAAAAAAATGTAATAGGACTCTTAATATTCTAGTTTGCTAGTTTATAGCCACATTTCATATTTCCATATAGTAATAATGCCAAATTATTAAAAACAGCGAAATATTTGCCATCTATTTACGACATTGCCCACTTTCAAAATAAACGCTCTTTGTATCACTTAATCAGCCTATTAATGTTCCCACTGTTGGGACACAGGCCTCCTCTCTGTGAGAGGGAGTGGGCCGTAATCTACCGCGCGGGCCCAGTGCGGGTTGGTAGATGTCACATGTCTTCGAATTTTTGGTTCTAAGACATGCCGGTTTCCTCACGATGTTTTCCTTCACCGTTTTGAGAGCAGTGGTGATGAAATTATTTACCTATACAAAGTAAAGCGCCTGCTTGGGTTCGAACCCACGACCTACAACTCGTAAGTCGGGGCCGATACCACTGGGCCACCACTGCTGCTCTTTTTATCGATTATTGTACATTATTGTGTTGATTGAGCATTGACACTTATTGATAAAAAAAAACTCAACGTACTAAAATAAATACTTACGAAGTCTAGACGAGTTTTGAAACCACAAATTATTACGTTTACGTAAATAATAGAGCTCTAGAAGCTAATTGTTAGCCACGAGAAAACACTTGTAAACGTGAATAGTGTTTCAGAGACTTACAAAGTTATATTATTGTGTTTGTAAACAAGCGGTTGCTTTGGTAAATGGTGGTTTACGCATGCGCGTAAAACGAGCCTGGTACTAAATGGTACCAAATACTGACGGTTAGTAGAAACACTGCTATAAAAAAGCTATCAAGGTGTATTTATATGTTGGGGTGATAAAAAAAAATGTAGTACATATTATTTTCTATCGTTTTTAGGGTTCCGTACCCGAAGGGTGACAAACGGAACCCTATTCATAAGCCTCCGCTGTCCGCCTGTCTGTCAGCGAGCTCTATCTCATAAACCGTAATAGGTAGGCAGTTGAAAATTTCACAGATTGAGCATTTCTATTGCCGCAAGAGCAACAAATAATAAAATTAAAAATTAAAGGGGGGTCGCCATACAATAAAATTAAATTTTGAAAAAAAAATAATCTGACCCTGGCATGTGGGGTATCATTTTCTAGAGCTCATCAAGTAGAGAATAAATATAATTTTTATTTGTTTTTATCTTCAAAAATGATGAATTAGGGGGCCGTAGAAGTTGTCTGTTTTAGACCATTTTTGTACGAGCTCTATCTCAACAACTAAACAAATTAGGAATTTGAAACTTGTGTGTATCATATAACATATACTGTTTATAATCAACAAATACTATAAACGCCGATTCATAACGTATTTTATATAATATGGGCGATTTTCTGCAACTTAAAGTAATAATTTTGTATTTCATGCTAATATTATGCGATATAAATTCCACAGATAACTATTTAATAGTCGGAGTAATGACATGGAATTAGTAAGTACCTACTATCATGGCGGCATATACTATTTCGATCATCCAAAAAGGTCTACAAAATAAACTTTCTTCACAAGATTTTAAAACCGGCCAGTATTTTTTGAGTTTCTTTATCGACTTTTTTTAAAGTATCCCTAGACGGTGTTGATGTGTGTACCTCATGTTAAAACTACACTCCAATTAGACAATATATTCAGTAACATTGAAATGAATACTGGCACATACAGTGTACTATTCAGTTACCTTAAACCGTTGTGGATACAATTTCATATTGAGAAAAATATTATTGGTGTAAAAATATTCGGTCACGGCGGCCAATCTCAACGGAGACTGGCCTTCGGCACGGGAGATATTATAGTGCACAAGTGTGTGCGCAGACACGAGTGCACTCTCTCTTCCTTCACTCTCATAGTCCGATGGGATGTGTAAAAATAATAAGTAAGAAATAATAGATTTCTGTATGACTATCAAAAATAACGTAAATAAATACCTGTATTGACCCGTGCGTTTGCACTGGCGAAACATCACGACAAAAAATGTTGAAATCTCTAGTTCCTGTCAAACATTGTATGAAAAATTTACAGAAAATAGAGATTCTAACATGTTTTGTTGTGAATGTTTCGCCAGTGCAAACGTACAGTTATAATTAAAATTTGGCGTACTACTTACATTCTATTTTGTACAATATAGTCTGATGTAGCAAGAGAAATCCTTTTATTTATAAGTAACTAGCTTTACCCGGCCTGGCTTCGCACGGTTAGCACTAAGTACTTATCTACGGCGCATCTACCTTTCCTAATTACCTATTTCTACCTAATTACCTACCCTACCTACCTACCCTACCCTTCTTACCAGCCTACCCTACATATATACCTGCTTACCTACCATATATACCTATTTATACCTACTAATACTATGTTAGTAGCAAATAAATAACTTTGACTTTAGTTAATGCATGTTACTGGATAAAGTTAACTTAATATATTTTTCTCTTAAAATAAATGAAATATACTTCTACACCTATATTTTAACACAACAACATTTTTTCATTAAAATTAGACAATTTCTTTACAAATCTTTGTTTTTTTATAGCGCCTCTGTTGTTACCTTTACGAAAGTATTACAAAAATTCAAAGTGTTAAGTCTTGTACGACATGGTATGGAACCCTTCGTGTGCGAGTCCGACTCGCACTTGACAGATTTTATTTAAATATTTTTCTTTATAAAATGATAATCTACATTCACACTAACATAATAGGTATAATTACAGCTTTTGCTTCAAAATTGTTTTTTTTTTAATGTGCATGGCAAGCAAAAAATTAACCTAATTACTCTTCTTGCGTAGAGTATTATTATCAAGTTAAAATAGTTACGGCTCTAAGGGCCGATTTCACCAATGAAACTGAACCCGATCAGCGTTTCTAAAACGCGTTCAAGAGCCAACATTGTTAGGGAATATTGTACACTGACAGCTCTTGAACGCGTTTAGATGTGCTGAACGCGTCCAATTGCTTATTGGTAATTTGCCCGAATTTACTCGCCCGAAAGGGGCGAGTAAAGTAAACGACAGTTTCAAATAATATTATTTTTTTATAGAGGCGATCCGCGCGAAGTTAATTTATTTGTAAGCGAATCGATTTCTAGAGTAGTCTATTCGCCTACAGATAAATCAACAACAAGGCTCAGAGATTTATTTACCTACAATAGATTTTGAACCTTACAAACTGTTGGCTCTAAGCCAATCCATGTGAATTCTAGGAGAAGCTAATATTAAATTTATTTAGTCATAGCAAAATGCAGATGAAGTATAGGAATATTGAAAACACCCTGTGAAAGCGCTCGAAGCCTCGAAATAAGAGTTTCACTCCTATTTAAAATATTATTTAGTAGCAGTTGCCTGCGACTTCATCTGTGATCCAGGATGAAAAGTAGCCTAGTAATATGTCCTTCTCCAGGGCAAGGTATAACCCTGTGCCAAATTTCATTCAAATTCGTTCAGCCATTTTAGAGTGAAAGGCCAAGGCATGGCAAACAAATAAACTCACTCATTCATAAACCGATGGCGCCAAATCGCTACTCGCCGTGTAACAAGTCGTCCATATCCGTCAAGCCCCGGTGACGCACCTGGTGTAACACCCTCTCGCGTGGCACTTTTTTCTATTTTTACTGCCAAATAAAGGCTAGTCTCCAATAAGGATGGTTTTACTCTATGGTCGGATAAATATTCTACTCGATTATATCATTCAAAAATAAAAATATACGGAACGCAACATTTAAAAAAAAAAGTCAAACTGACATTACTCATACTTCAGAAAACGATCGGCGCAGTGCGGGTGACGGTGTCTGTTTTGTGTTGTTTTGTGCAATAAAGTGTGATAATTAAAAGGTAAGTGGCTATATTATCATTTATTAGTAGTTATTACACCGTTGTAGATAATAGTTTCACGAAATAGCATCATAACATCACATTTTTGAGCAAAGTAATTTTACGCGCCAAAACCGTTGTGACGCGTTATCATTCTATGATGAATTTCGACTTTTTTGTGTGTAATTGACAGCAAATAGATGAATATTCATTTAGAAGTACATAATGCATCGTTGTAGATAATATTATCACGAAATACCATCATAAAATTTTATTTTTGAACAAAGAAATGTTCCCCGTAAAACAAAAGACAAAGTCGGCACCGCGCGCTATGAAGTTTCAGTTTCAATAATATGAAAATATTACGTAGGACTATCAAACAAATGCTTTTGTTAGATTACATAACTATTCATAATGTAATTTGCAAAATTTCTTGTAAATTGATACAGTAGTTTTATCAGAAATAGACATGAAACCGGAATAAACACGTTTTTTTCCCCCGTATCTGATAATTACATTTTGTTTATAAATACGATTCTCGTCTTACGAGCATTGTTTATACATAACATGATGCTCTGTGTATTCAAGAACACAACAAAGTATTCATATTGTGCCGAGAGCTACTTCAAACAGCGGGAGAGCGTTTTTTGTTATCAAGGTCATTAACATCCGGCGCGCTCGGAATGCGCTTCGGGGCGTTTTTGACGTCATCGGCAGATAAGGGCGCAATCGGGTTTTAAGGGTTTTTTCTTCTTTTTTATTTTCGTAAACCACCCCAGTACCTACTGAAACGAACAAAACAAAAAAAGATCTAATTGATCGAGCCACTTTGTGAAACGAACGCACGACAATTGATTTTTATTTTATGTATTATTTAGATAGATAGGCCAGACCAATAAAAAAGATAATGTTGTTGTCGCCTCGACATTGGTCAAAGGTGGGTGCTATTTTGATCTTTGGTATCAAGTAATTTAATCTAGTTTTTAGTGTCGTTAAAGATGTTATGTATCCTGATTTGAAAACTGACGAATACCCTTTTCAGGTTTTCAGTTATTTCAATTACACCTTGTAGAAATAAAACTGGTATAAATTCTGTTATATTTTTTCGCAGAGAGTTAACAACTACGTTCCAACAAACAAAAAACACCACTTCATCCCCCACTGAATCTTTAAAAAAACCCTCTAAGCCTTTTTAAAACCGCCCACCGAGCCATATAATCCGGATTGTTGAGGAAAGGCTCAAGCCATGCTCAAGCTGATAAATTGTTTCAGACTGCCCTGTCCCGACGGAAGGAGTCCGCGGCTCCACTAACGGGGGAGAGAGAGAGCACGATATTTCGTCACGGGTTCGGATACCCTCTCGCCCTGGTGTTAAGACTACGGGTGTTACAGGTGAGTGGTGGTTAAAGTATTTACATGTTTGAATTTGCATTTGGGTTACTGGTCACAAGCGCGGTTGCTGAGTGTGGTGTCCTTGTTTTGCTATAAGGGTATATTTTGTTATTTGCATTTCAATATAGTGAGTAGTATATAAATGTTACTAGAGCTTCTGCCCGCGACTTCGTTACTTTGGACTAACGCTAAAAAAAAACCCCCGATTTTGAAACATTCTTCATTGGTACTCCGCTCCTATTGGTCTTAGCGTGATGATATAGCCTATAGCCTTACTCGATAAATGGGCTATCTAACACTGAAAGAATTCTTCAAATCGGACTAGTAGTTTCGGAGCCTATTCGGTACAAACAAACAAACAAACAAAAAAATCTTTCCTCTTTATAATATTAGTATAGAAGTATAGATACCTAATGCTCGTCTGCTGGGGAGTTTGTTGCGGCACTTCTTCCCAGCTAAAACACTAGGAAGTGGTGAACGTTTTGGGGGACTGTTTGGTGAGTGGGCGGGCGTTTTGGGGGACTATTTGGTGTAAATTTAACGTTCGAAAAGTGCTGATTGTCAGCCTAGTTTGATTAAATGGCTTTTGATTTTTGATATTGGCTCTCTAAACCACCTCTTCTCGTAAATTTTCACACCATGCTAAGGAATGATAACAAGAGGATGGAATGCAGGATCTTCCTTGTTTGCAACTCGCTCGACAAGCCGTGTGAATACTTGACAGCTGTTAAACTCAATCGACTTGCAATCACTGTCTACCCTTTGCAAACAAAAACGGTGTAGCGGTTATTGTTACAAAATAGCAAGACTTTAAACGCCATTGCGTATAGACGGAGTTTTATTTGAATGATGGATCAAAAACGCTAGTATGTATAAGAAACTTGTACATCATTCGTCAATGAAAACACTTTTATTACGGAAATTACGGTAAAGACTCGAATAAACTTGTGCAAAACCGTGCTAACGGACCTGTCACTTTAAAAATAAATATGATGGATGACATCGAATGATGAGGCTCAGAGGTTGTGTCGGCAATACATCTCGATGGATCTAGACTTATGAAAGGCCATCGTTTCTCTTTTATACGTTTTGTTAAAAGATCTGTCTTTCCGTTATTGATGTGTCTTGGCCCTCGGGTCTTAATTTGAGGATAAAGGCTCAGAAAAAGGGAAAGATTTTTCTTGATATGTATTTCTTACCACTTGATTTAGTGGGCCACTAGATAACTAGAGTGTACTTTGATCACCAATTCACTCGGTCGTAAAGTTGATACAGAAAAAAGTAAAATTCAAAAACATTGTGTTCTTAGGTTAAGAATTATCACATTTTGGAGGTTAAAAGTTACAAAAGTCAACCCCTAAAACGCACACTGTTCCCCACTTCTTGAAGTAATAGGAAAAAAAGTAGTTTCCAAAATATACAAGGTCCGTTGGCATAGGAATTTTCCAATCCTAATCTAAATAGCTTTCTTCTGATCCTCCTGCAACGTTGGGTAGGTTTATTTATAAAATCACATTTCTATCGCACTAGTATTCTGGCACCCAACAATGTTTACTTTTCAATCAAAAAAATATTTGGACAGCGTTTGCACAAATCGATGTTAATCCACAAAGCGTAGAGCTGCGAAATGAAATCGTTGTCTCTTCAACTATCAGATGAAAAACTTTTCTCTTGACTGAGTTTTTGGATAGTTGTTATTAACTACGAGATAACTACGTAGACAGTTGGAAATAAGTTTCTTTCTAACAATGAAGACGGCTTTATTAAAAAGGTACTTACTATATATATATTTGAGAGCAGCTCTAATGGTGGTACACTCTAAAAGACAATAGACGATGTACTCGTATATTTAGTAACTTAATCCGCTTAACTGTTCTTAAATAGTCTTAGAGAACCCTGTAAGAAATCGACACGTGTTTCGCCTCTCAACGAGGCATCCTCAGGATGACGATTGACTTGTTGCGAACTCGGACACGAAGTGTTGGCACACACCACACGAGCCGAACGCAAAGTGAGCCAAACAAAAGCACAAGCACAAGCGCAAGTGAGTGAGTGAGTGTGCTTCGTGTCCGAGTTTGCAACAAGTCAATCGTCATCCTGAGGATGCCTCGTTGAGAGGCGAAACACGTGTCAATTTCTTACAGGGCTCTCTAAGACTCTTTAAGAACAGCGGGTTAAGTTACTAAATATACATCGTCTATTGTATTTTAGAGTGTAGTAACTTGATGTGCTGGCGTCTGTACTTAGATCACTTAGATGTGATGATCTCATATCATAATAAGTATCTGGTCGACCGAGGTCTAAGCTGCTCGGGTGAACATAGACAATGCTCATTTAGTATAGGATAGTTCATCAATCAATCTTCCTAGCCTTTTTCCCAACTATCTTGGGGTCGGCTTCCAGTGTAACCGGATGCAGCTGAATACCAGTATTTTACATGGAGCGACTGCCTATCTGACCTCCACAACCCAGTAACTGGGTAATACGGTACCCCTTGGTAAGACTGGTGTCAGACTTTCGGGCTTCTGACGACTCGTAACGACTGTCAAAGATCCACAAATGACAGCCGGGACCAACGGCTTAACGTGCTTTCCGAGGCACGGAGGAGTCTCGGTATGTAAAGATGGTCACCCATCCACTGACCAACCCCGGCAAGCGTAGCTTAACCTGATGGATCGATCCGTGCGGCTTGTTATTACTTAGCCACGAGCTCACTATAGTATAGGATAGTTCATACTAATTCCATTTATAGTTCCATGCTACCATGTCATTATTCTAAGGTAGCCTTACCAGGCCCGGGTCGACGGCGCGTTGTGTTTTACGCGCGCCTCAAACACAATGTCAGCACAACTGACGGATCGGCCTGCCGGGGTTGCGGGAAAGTCCTAAGGGGAGACCGTAACTCCTGGCAACGTACAGGCAACTGAAGGAACACGGGTGGGTTTTAGTAGTAAAAGTCTGACACGCCCTTCCGCTGCGCTCAGAGCGGGAGATTAGGCAGTTATTTGATGATTTCCTACCCAAAAAAAAAAAAGGTAAGCCATCTTGTTGTAAACTTTGGGCGACCGAGCTCTGCTCGGGTGAAAATACAGAGATAAAGATTTTTTCCAGATAATTATGAGACCTAGCTAAATTGATTTTTCGCCCCCGTAAATTCCTGTATTGCACCTTTTGTCGGAATTGTAATCACTTTCTCGAAAACGGCTCTACGTTTTCGAAAAAGTGATTACAAATATAATACATAATATTATATACAAATATTGCTCATTTAATAGTACTTACCTTATAGAACAGGATATAGTCGATCATTTGTAGTACGGAATAATAATATTATTAGTCAGTAATCATTTTATTTCTATCGTTTGTGGAAGGACTTGGGGAGGCCTTTGCTCAGCAGTGGAACAGTACAAGCTACGCAAAAAAAAGTTATCACATAATATTACAGAGTAGGATAATACAGTGCCCATTCAAGATAATTTCATTTCCAAATGGTATTAAGAGGAATTTGGAGCAACCAGATAGACGTGCGTCGTCGATCAACATCAATCGACGACATCGTCACATGTTTTGAATCGTGTGAAATATGAGGTAACGTAATTTGAGCCGACGGTCGACATCGATGGCCTATGGTCGCACCCTAATTGACGGACGTTCATTTGCTCGACTTAAAAACAAGAGGCCGCTTAGAGAGGCCATTATACCAAACCGCACCCTTCACAATATTGAGCCACACGAGTACCTACCTATACAATTATTTTTTTTTATTGCTGAGTGTGCTGCTCTTGACCTCGATCTCGCCTGATGGAAAACGATGGATGAGGTATAGACCTCATCCATCGTTTGAGGCATCTTCTGGGCACGCTTTTTCCATCATAGGATGGAACAAGCGTGCCCAGAAGATGCCTGTTCACTCTTGCTTTGAAGGCAGACGGGTTATATGTGGAAGGCAAACACTGACGCCGGCAGAGAGTTCCACACTTTCACGATACAAAATGTAATTTTATTGAATTTTGCCTACTTAGAAATAGTCATAGATAGCGTAACAGTGCTATAGCTGCACCGCAGAAAAAATATCTCTTTAAATCGGGTAAATGACTGCTTAAAATTATACAGGCTGGACCAAAAATACACGTCATAAAAAAAAATATAGATTCCTCATGTCTAGGGGTATTCGAAAATACCCCATGTATGTTCCGCGATTTTTTGTAGTTTTCGAGTTATTATTTTTTTTGTAATTTTTTCGAGTTTTCTTGTCAGTGGAGCTTCAAAAATTTATATATTTTTTTGTAGTGAGTATTTTCCAGTTTTTTTTTTTGCGACAGTATCGTCTTGAATGTTACTTTCATACATAAAATAATAAACTTGCTAACATTCCTGCAAGTTACTGAAAAAAGTATCGATAGCAGGAATTTAAGTTTTTAGTGGTAAGACTGTTTCAACTTCAATTTAAAAATACAAAAATGAGGTTCCATATATTCTAGCTGACCTTTAAAACTATGCAGGTTCCTAAGCTACGCAAAAATAAAAAAGTTAGTACTTAACCTTCTAATAATTCACTGTAATCGGCCTTCGAAGGTTAGGCTAAAAATCCTTTTAAGCTTTAAAATAGGAGGTCCAAATAAAAAAAAAAATTGGAAAGTACTTTTTTTATGACGTGTATTTTTGGTCCATCCTGTATATAAAATGGAGTACATTTCAGTTCAATATAATATTTATATAACTTTTCATGTTAAAGTTGATAAAAATACCTAAAATCTATAGTGGTCGTGGCAGAAAGGTTCTACCTAGCACGGCCACGGTCGATATGTAGCATCGAAAATATGTGAGTACATTTTTTAAAGTCGTTAGTACATAAAGTAATTTTTTTTTTATGAATATGTACCGCATTAAAATTAAGGTGACATCCATGGTCGTGCTGGAGAGGATGACACAATTTTATATTTTTTTACGGTTCCGTATGTTCGAATGAAAAAACTAAATTCTTATAGGATCACTATTGTGCCTGTGTGTCTGTCCATCTGTCACAGCCATTTTTCTCCAAATCTAATTAATCGATTAAGGTATACATAATATACATGAATTTCTGCGATCCAAATACGGACGCGTAACGTAAATAATAATTAATTTTGAATCACTTTTGGGGGGCAAACAAGAAATAAAATACTTAGTATAACGTTTTGCACATAATTATTTAATAAAAGTGCTTACTTTGAGGGTCTCAATATATATTTTCTAATTTTAATATAAATCGTATAATCGTTTATTTATTTAAGAAAAAAATAAAATTGACCATGCCTCTTAATCTCCGAAACAACGGAGCTTAAAATTTTGAAAAAAATACTAGTAATAATTTTATAGGATAGATTACACGAAACCCTATAAACGGTACATGGTTTTAAAATAACATGGTAAATCTCTCAATATACTACAAACGTACATTTTACAGTTGGAATGTATGAGAGAATGTTTTTCAACTAGGTACAATGTTAAGTTTGTTCTTGGGATAAATTCATCCCAACTACAGAATCCTATGCGTGGTCCCACACGCATTTGGCCAGTTTTGTAAAGTGTAACATCATCACAGATAGATCAAAACAAACAAAGCCCATATTAATCTAAAATTGAGATTCAAATATCAAATGCACATTTTCCCTCGCGGAGCGTCAATATTGATCGTTGCTATGGCAACTGAAGCCGTCGGGATAACAAGTTGTTACTGCGAAAAATTCTCTTCGTTATAATTCTATAGGAACCTGACACGTTGTTTTGATACAGCGAGATCAAAGTATCAGAACCAAGGGTACGAGAATGTGAGAAAATGTTTACGTTCAATCAGATTTTTTTTTCCGATTCTTTGTTGTGACGTAAAATGTCATGACAGCTATAAAAGCCTATTCACACAGGTCCAGCTTCCGGGTACAGTTTCCAGGGTCGTCCGAGCCCACGTCAAAGAATGCTCCGGAACATTGAAAGTCTAGACATTGTGTTATGTGAACGAGTCCATAGAAAATGTATGTGAGCAATCTTTTTCCCGTCCCTTATGAATCAGTATCGGAGTCAGACTGACAGACAGCCTCAGAGCCCGTTTTTTCCCAGCAGTGGGACAGTATGGACTTATTCAAACTCAAACTCTTATTCAAAGCGTAACAAATAAACATACAAACAAACAAAAAAATAAAATCTTTTGTCTTTATAACTTAAAGACAAAAGATTTTATTTTTTTGTTTGTTTGTATGTTTATTTGTTACGCTTTCACGCTAAAACGACCGAACGGATTTGGATGAAATTTGGCACATGGGTAAACCATGACCTAGATTAGGCCATTAGATACTTTTTATCCCGATATTTCCACGGTATCAAGACTTATGCAGGTGAAACCGCGGGGCGCATCTAGTTTCAAATAAACCAAATACCTACAAGCAATTTTGAATTGTCAAGGGGTTGGTCAGAAAGATGAAACATAGTAGTATTTGTACTCCTTAGTAACCCATTATTAATTGCCAATGACGGACGAAAGAGCATACTATCGTTGCTGTGACGTAAGTTCACATTTCTGACATCACACACTCTCTGTGTGATGTTAGAGCTAGTTTCATTTAATAAATCAATTGAAGACCACGAGAAAGTATCAAGATTGCTCATTGGAAATAGAAGACTTGCAAGTTCTTCAATAAACGCTCGGAATTATATTGATTGATCATTCGCTTGGCAAGTGCCAGACAATTATATCTTAAACAATGAATATTCATCGTTCAGATGACTTTGGAGAGACTGAAATTTAGATTGTGTTATTAAAAGCTCCCGCAGACAGGTGCGACGCAACGGCGTGACGCGACACCGGTAGAACAATTTTCGTGAAGTTTTCATAGAAATTGTTCCACCAGAGTCGCGTCACGACGTCGCTACGCGCCTGTCTGCGAGAACCTTAATATTAAATGGGGAAAAATTCTGCGGGAACAGTAAAGATCACGGTTATCGTCGCGCCGCGCCGAGCGGGTATACAAGTCAGTAGCGGCGGGGCGGAGTGCGACGGTTACATTCAGAATTGAGGGATTGTATTAAAGCTTAAAATTTTATAACTTATATAACTGTGACTAATAACTTACAAGTTACTTTAACTAACTTTGTTACTGTTAACTTATAACTGTTTACTTTATTTTCATTCTTTCTCTCTCAATTCGCGGCGGGACGGGAGGTGATCGCGCCCGCAGTGTGACCGATGCCGCCACGCCAGCGCCACGTCGCCCGCCCCGCCACGCCGCGCCCCGTCACTTCAAGCCCGCTGTGTTTGCAGATATCTTAAAATACAAAATGTCGCAATGAATTCGTTGCTTCAGAATTTGCTGAATACGGTGTGTTACTGACCATCAAGCTGAAAAACTTTCTAAATGAGACCTACATTGCAATCGCAAAAACATAAAAATCCTTCCCATACCTACATTTAGATCCAGTAGGTATTGAAGTTTTGTATCGGACAGTTCATAATTATTTCCCGATATTTTTTTAATATGGGTACTTTACAAATTTAATGTTCACAGTTTTTATTAAACAAAGACTCGCAAATTGTTGTACTCGCCTTTTAGAACACCACAGGTGAAAAGAATATGGCCCATTATTATAAATGTGCGTATTCACTCAATTTCACGTTAATTAAAAAGGCTTTTTAGCTGTTCCAGTTACACGAAAAATGTGTTTAAAATGTCAGCATTTTTTATTAGTTACGGGTATTGTTATTAATTAAAGAATAGTCTTTGGTCTTCAGAGTGTTTATTTTATGAAACAGTATTAATATTATTTTACAATGATGGTTTAATGCTGCTTGAGTTAGGAGTAGCGTTGCCGGAGAGTAATATTCCGAAGTATTCCCGTCGAATTATTCGCGAAACATTCGCAAGTATTGAGTAATATTCGGAATAATTCGCCAAGAGTTCAACTATTTACCGCTAGAGGGCGACACAATTACCATTGCAAATTACAGTCATAAATGTTGCGTGTTGGTGATTGTGTATTCATATCCACGAATCATCCACCATTCTTAATTATCCTTATCAGCAAACCTTGGTCACTGCAGCAGCAGAAAGCGCATACAGGCGTTCACTACCGATGGAAGTTGTACAGTTACAGCAATTACCTGCTAGATGACGCTAAAACTAGTAACATATTATTACTACGCGTTCACTAAAACTGAGAATAATACGATTTGAAATTTTCCGAATATTACTTTCATCTACTCGGGTACTTATTGGATTATATAGTAAAGTTCAACTATTAACCGGTACATAACATTTTTATTAGGTAGGTGGGTACCTAAGTAGGTACTTTATGCTAATTCTTATACCTATTATTTTAATATGTTTCTTTTCCATTAAGTAAGTAAATCGTAAAGCAAAAACATTTTTACGAAGTACCTAAATTAAACTTGTAGGTAAGTAAGTACCTACCTATCTACATATACCGTGACATAACATTCGCACAAAAACGACACATTCTAAACTCAACCTTTGAAAAATAAAAGAATAAGTAGTTACAAGTAGATATCTACTTACGCGGAATTATTCCCGCAGAGTAGGTACTTAGGCATCGAATAATACTTTGTTGATTTTATGAATGAGCGCCCGCGAGGCTAGGTCTATACCGTGGCCACGTGCACGCAAGTCGGGTATAATACGACATAACTTAGATGAAGCATCGGCAAAATTCGTAAAACTGATCATCATCAGTAAACTGAGTGCGCCTTCAAAATCACCAATAATTATTACTGGTTTAGGTGAAAATAATCTTTACGCAAACGCAATAACTTGTGAAGTCATATAACCAAATACATTCGTAAAATTTAAGAATGAAATCAAATTATCAAAATGCTACATCTAAGTTGTGTCGTACTGTACATTTGGATTATCTATTGAAGTTCGACTATTGACTACTAGATGGCGTTGATGCCAGTGAGTTTAAATATACACTTACGTGCAAAAAAATCTACCCACCCTGTAAGTTTCGATTCGGAACACATTATAATAATATAAAAATTAGAAGGTATGTATCATAAACTTTATTTGTACATACCCTACACTTCAATAAACGGGATGTTGTTGATGATATTGACTTGTTTATTCGGACACCCTCATTTCTCATCACTACATAGTATAAAACAAAAAGTCGCTTCCCGCTGTCTATCATGTACGTTTAGATCTTTAAAACTACGTAATGGATTGTGGTGCAGTTTTTTTTATAGATAGAGTGATTCAAGAGGAAAGTTTATACGAGTATGTATAATACATGCATAATATAGTAGACAAACACTGATAATTTTAGAGGTTTCTAATGTGATGTAAATAAACACATTTTTTGAGCTTACTTTGCAAACGCTGGCTGAACCCTTCGAGTTAATAACGCAATCTCAGTGCCATTGCATTGTATTAAAAGTTAATCAATTAATATTGTTTATAGTCCGGGGAATTTACGCCGAATTTAAGGCCAACTTTGCATGAATTAAAAACAGATTTTTTTCATTTAACGTGTAAGTGAGGTAGAGCCTATAAATAAAAGTTAAACAACATTTAACTCTGTGTAAATGAATATTGTTGAACTGTCAAAATGAAACAGATTAGTCGGAATCGTTTACGAAAATGTGTTGCGTAATTAGATAGCTGGTGTATTGTAATCTTAAACTGAAATTTAACAAGCAGTGTGAAAAGAAAACATTACTTTATTTTAGATTTTTATTTATTGTGTTCTGAACGAAAGCGTCCGGGGTGTGTCTATTTTATTGCACGCAAGTGTAGTTGCGTTCATTCATAAAACTGAGTAATATACGATTTTGAAAACTTCCGAAATATTCCGAATATTTCTTTTCATCTACTTAGATAAGTAAGTACCTACTTCGTAATAAGTTTTTTTATGCGGTTTAGGTGTGAAAGTGATAGAGTTTTTAAACATAGGTAGGTAGATACCTACTTATATTACCGTGGCTTCGGTAGGTACTTATTAGGTAGGTACCTCGGTAGGTACCTTATTCAGTAATAAAAAGGTAATTCTAATTAAGTAAGGATTACTTATATAAGTAATCCTTATTAAAGTGTTAGCACAGACGCCAGCACATTAAGTTACTACAATTTGTCAAATTTCTTCAATAGATTTTCAACTTTATGGCTAAAGAATAAGGTTCAATGTTGATTGGAAAAATTTGACAGATTGGAGTAGGTTGATGTGTTGGCGTCTGTACTTATTTGAACTATATTTTGGTTGAACACTTCTACAAATCAAAGTAAAATTAGTACTTAAAACATTGTCGTAAAAAGTAGGTAAGTAACTACCTACTCACTTACTTACCTAATTAGTTTATTTCAATAAACATTTTTACGAAGTAAACTAAACTTGTACAAAACATCCACCCGCAAAAAAATCAACAAATTCTAACTCAACCATACAAAAATAAAATAATAAGTACCTAGTCAACTAGATAACTACTTACGGGAAATATTCCCGCAGAGTAGGTAAGTAGGGAATAATTCCGAATAATACTACGTTGATTTTATGAATGAACGGCCGCGACTAACGAGGGAAGTTTACCATTTACAGTTCTACCCTTGCCCGTTAGATGGCATTAATTCAAGTTTTTCCGCTAATTCTTTCTCCCTTCCAATCGAAGTATTCCTTTGAATGTTTCCGAATTATTGCGAATTATTCCGAATTCTACGGAAGTTTTGCAACGCTAGTTAGGAGCCGAGATGTAAGAGGGCGGGCTCTGTGTCTGTCAAAAGTACATAGATAATAAAGTGACAGTTGCTAAGGATGTGTTCGGAAACACCGCTCTGCTACATCTTCCCCTTTTTAAAAGAAAATTACAATGGTGTTAAGAATATCTAATCAACTATTATAACCCCTACTAAACCCATTACAAGTCCTTCATCCCCCTTTTAAAGAAAATTATTTACTTACTACAATTACAGCAACTTATTAGTTCAATTTTAAATACTACAAGAAGCATATCACAGTTACATAAAAGGAACCTTATTTAAATAAATCTATACTTAACAGCTACGACATTCGACCAGTGTTACTGAACCCACGCAGAGTCCGATAAAGCACCAAGTCAAGCTAAGGAGATCTTATGTGAAAAGAAGTTTTGTCATATCGCACATTATTTTTATCTACTACAGTATATGCTCTATTACCCTTACAACTACTAATCGTGCCTTCAAGCCACAATTTTTTATTTGGATCTTTTTTGAACCATATGCTTTGACCCACATAGAATGGCTTTTTAGACCTACTATTTTTGTTATAATTATTAATGTTTCTAGTTTTCAACTTTTCAAATTGCTGATTTACATTATTATTAATCTTTGGTTGTAGATACTTAGAATTAACAATTAGTCTAGTTTTTATATTTCTATTTAACATTAATTCACATGGGGCAATGTTAGTACCTGACACTGGTGAGGCCCGGTAATTTAATAGCGCTAGTCTATAATCTGACTTGTCTTCGTGACATTTAATTAATATCTTTTTTGCAATCTGAACACCACGTTCAGCTAATCCATTGGATTGCGCATACCTGGGGCTTGTGTAGGTAAAAACAAAACCGTTTTCACGAGCAAAATCTTTACATTCTTTGGAATCAAACGGTACATGGTCTGAGACTATTTCTTTGGGGAAGCCAAAATTTGAAAATATATCTGTCAGTGCCTCAATGACGGATTTAGCACTTTTATTTCGCAAATATTTGATATCCAACCATTTAGAGTAGTAATCATACACTATGAGGTAACTTTTTGTTTTACAATCCATGATATCTGTAGCTATTTTTTGAAATGGCAAGTTTGGTACCTGGTGGGACATTAATGGCTCTTTTATATTATTATTTTGGTATGTCTGACAAGGAAAACATTTTTTAACAAATTCTTCTATATGTGAATCAATGTGCGGCCAATAATACAGTTTTCTAGCCAATTGTTTCATTTTAGCCATACCAATATGGCCATCATGTAATGTTTTAATAAATGTTATTCTTAGATTCTTGGGTATAATTAGTCTATCATTAAAAAATACCAGGTCATCATCAATTGAAAGCTCACCTCTCAGTCTATGATAACTATGCAGACAATCTGGAATGTCTTTTTGATTTGAGGGCCAGCCAAGTGTAATGCAGTTTCTTAATAGCTCTAACTCATTATCCGCTGCACTCTCTGTTTTAAGTATATTTGTCTGTTCCTCAGTACATTCCAAATTGTGTGCTAGACCTATACAATGTATCACCTCATACATATATGCATCATCAGATGATTCATTATTATTAGTTAAAAATGCGCGTGACAGCAGGTCCGCTATGAACATTAATTTACCTTGTAAGTATTTAAATTCAAGATCATATTTCAGCAATTTTAGTTTTAGTCTTTGTAGTCTTGGCGACGGGACCTCATGAAGATGTTTTCTTAATAGGCTCTCAAGCG
Organism: Conistra vaccinii; assembly: GCA_948150665.1. Lineage (NCBI taxonomy): Eukaryota > Metazoa > Arthropoda > Insecta > Lepidoptera > Noctuidae > Conistra > Conistra vaccinii. The sequence goes on from OX411318.1 coordinate 22,639,409, forward strand.
GTTTATGATCATTCAAAACAGTGACTTTACGCCCATAGATATAATAGTGAAATTTACGCGTAGACCATACAACACTTAAAAGTTCTTTTTCGATTTGAGAAAAATTACGCTCAGCTGGTGTTAGACTTCGTGAAGCAAAGCAAACCGGTTTACCTTCTTGCAGTAAGCAACATCCTAGACCATCTTTGGAAGCATCACACTGAATGGTTACTGGCAGTTTATCATCAAAATTTTGCAACACAGGGGCTTCACTGATTTTATTTTTAATATTCTTATAGACATTTTCATGAACCTCCGTCCAAAGCCAATTTACATCTTTTTTTAATAATATCTGAAGTGGAGATGCAATGTTAGCCAAGTGTGGTATGAATTTTCTTAAGTAATTTACCATACCCAAAAATATTTGAAGTTCTTTTTTGTTACAGGGACTTTTCATATTAGTGATGGCAGTGACTCTATCTGGATCTATTTGCATGCCCTTTTCTGAAAATATGTGACCAAAATATTTTACTTGTTTTAATTTGTATTGAAATTTATCCTTATTAAAACGAACATTATGTTCTTTGGCTCTACTAAAGACCTTGGTTAAAATTGCATCGTGTTCTTGTTCACTTTCACCACAAATTAACAAATCATCACAGTACACTATAACCCCTGGAATGTCTCCAAAAGCTCTCTCGCTATATTTTTGAAAAATTTCTGGTGCTATGGATAAGCCAAATGGTAGTCTCAGGAACTTGTAGCACCCGAATGGGCTATTAAAAGTGCACAGATTGCTGGAGGAGTCGTCTAATTTAATATTATAAAACCCGTCAGACAAGTCCAGCACAGAAAAACATTTTTTGTTTGATATTCTGGGCACTATTTCATCAAGAGTTGGGATTAAATGATGTTCCCTGATAAGCACCTGATTAAGATCTTTAGGGTCTAAACATATTCTTAGTGAGCCATTTTTCTTTTCGATGATTACTAAATTACTGACAAAACTATCCGGGTGATCTACCTTAGCTATAACTTCGTGCTTCACCAGCGCCTTCAACTTGTCCGCAAGGCGTGTGAGGAGTGCGTTGGGCACCCTGCGCGGAGGTCTCACAACAGGCTCTGCACCGGGTCGAATGCGCAGCTGAAGTGGTTTACTGAACTCTCCGACACCCTGGAAAAGTTCGTTATTCGTCTTAATTATACAGTCTTTACGTTTATTATTAGTATCAGTATCAGTTTTGGTGTTTACAGTGTTAATATTAGAATGGTTTAAAAGTTTAAGTTTTATTAATGAGGGCAATCCCAGAATTGGCTTGACATTTTCCTTAATAATTAAAAAGTCAGTCCTAATAGCTTCATCATTATTAATATTAAAAACTTTTAATGTGACCATTCCAATTGGAAATAATTTTCCCCCTCCGAAGACCTCTATTAGTGTTCTTGTCTCAGACATTTTAATATTAGTATCATCATTGACAATTTTCTTCAGAGTACTTTGACTGATCACATTAATCTGGGCCCCTGTGTCACATTTAAAATGGACCTTTTTATTTTCTACCCTAAGTGTCTCTGTCCATTCATTGTTATTTAGGTTTATAGAATATACTAGTCACAAGTCTTGTACATTATTGTCGGCTTCATCACTGCAGCTGTCTGCATTGTTCATGTGATGAACCCGGCTCTTATTATAAGTGCAACCAATACTGAAGTGATTCATTTGGTTACATTTAGAGCATTGTTTGCCAAAGGCTGGACACTGTCTTGGCCCATGCTCTCTGTTACATTTTCTGCACTTATAGAATGACTTGTTATATTGTTCACTATTATTGTTATTATTAACATATCTTTTACCTGAAGGGTGTACATGAGGAGTTTTATGATTCGGACTATTATTATTATAATACTTAGCTTTGTTGGATGAATGATTGTGCTGCACCACCCGTTCTGGCTGCACTGCATGCACCTCCGGACTGTTCAAGGTCTTCACAAACTCCCTGGATAGCTCCGCAGATCTGCAGATGTCGACTGCCCTATCCAACGTCAGGTCCTTCACCTCCAGGAGCTTCTGTTGCATCCGCTGGTCCCGAACGCCTATGATGATCTTGTCCCGGATCATTCTGTCCTTCTGATCACCGAAGTTACAGTTCTCCGCCAACTTCTTCAAGGCTGTGTAGAATGCATCGAATGTCTCTCCGTCTTCCTGTTTCCTTTTGTTGAGGTTAAAGCTGTTAATTACTTCGTTTTGTTTTGGCTTGAAGTAATCGTCGAATATTGTAATCACATCATCCAATTTTTCTTTATCATTAGTGTCCGCTCTTAACACATTAAAATATAATTCCTGTGCATGGTGTCCAATGCAGTTTATTAATATTGCGGCTTTTCTCGTTTCCGACAACTTTTCCAAGCCTGCCGCCAACACGAAGTTTCTGAATGAGAGTTTAAAACGCTGCCAACGTGGCCAGCAGTTCTCGATGTCTTCGATGTCGAGACTTTGCGGCATCTTATACTCGACCGCACACATATTATCCACTTTAAATTCAGTTTTAATCGCCGATTCATCATCGCTCATGTTCGATGCTGTTGTGGATCACAGATCTTCTGAATTCAATCGAATGTTGTGGCGGATCGGTAAGGGAAAAAAAGAAACATGTTTTCGTAGGTTACCTTCTAAATCTTCTTTAATCTTGCTGGATTCGTTTTCCGTTCGGCTGCGCCATGTATTGTTATTAATTAAAGAATAGTCTTTGGTCTTCAGAGTGTTTATTTTATGAAACAGTATTAATATTATTTTACAATGATGGTTTAATGCTGCTTGAGTTAGGAGCCGAGATGTAAGAGGGCGGGCTCTGTGTCTGTCAAAAGTACATAGATAATAAAGTGACAGTTGCTAAGGATGTGTTCGGAAACACCGCTCTGCTACAGATGTCGGCAATGATGTCGGTGTGATTGAGAGTGGTTGATTGGCACTAAAGGACACCGTCATACAAACTCTGCTTATGGGTTTGTCAATGCTTTGCCATCTATACAACCTTATTTTTTGTTTATACTTAACTTCATAAGGAATCATTGTACTCATCATTATGAACAACTTTCACTATGGGAACAACGCTGAAATCGCGAAAAAAAATCAGCTATTCCATACATTTATGTTCGTATAATAATATCTTGTCAAAATGTAGGGAACAGCTGATTTATTTTTCGCGTTTTCAGCGTTAGTCCCATAGTGAAAGTTGTTCATAATGATGAGTACAATTACCCCTTAAGAGGTTTTGTATAAACAAAAAATAACGTTGTACAGACGAAAATCTAATGTCTCATATGCCTGTTATTTCAATGACATCTAAACTAACTAACTAACTAACATCTAACTATAAGACACTGAAATTCGTCGTTAGCAGTAGCCAGTGCCAGAACGTTCTCGGACGAGTAAAAATAAATAAAATCTGTCAAGTGCGAGTCGGACTCGCACACGAAGGGTTCCATACCATGTCGTACAAGATTTAACACTATGAATTTTTGTAATACTTTCGTAAAGGTAAGAACAGAGGCGCTATGAAAAAACAAAGATTTGTAAAGAAATTGTCTAATTTTAATGAAAAAATGTTGTTGTGTTAAAATATAGGTGTAGGAGTATATTTCATTTATTTTAAGAGAAAAATATTAAGTTAACTTTATCCAGTAACATGCATTAACTAAAGTCAAAGTTATTTATTTGCTACTAACATACTATTAGTAGGTATAAATAGGTATATATGGTAGGTAAGCAGGTAGATATGTAGGGTAGGTAGGGTAGGTTAGGTACCTACCACCCTGGTAAGAAGGGTAGGGTAGGTAGGTAGGGTAGGTAATTAGGTAGAAATAGGTAATTAGGAAAGGTAAATGCGCCGTAGATAAGTACTTAGTAATAACCGTGCGAAGCCAGGCCGGGTAAAGAAAGCTGATTACTTATAAATAAAAGGATTTCTCTTGCTACATCAGACTATATTGTACAAAATAGAATGTAAGTAGTACGCCTAATTTTAATAGTAACTGTGCGTTTGAACTGGCGTAACATTCACAACAAAACATGTTGGAATCTCTATTTTCTGTCAATTTTTCATACAATGTTTGACAGGAACTAGAGATTTCAACATGTTTTGTCGTGATGTTTCGCCAGTGCAAACGCACGGGTCAATACAGGTATTTATTTACGTTATTTTTGATAGTCATACAGAAATCTATTATTTCTTACTTATTATTTTTACACATCCCATCGGACTATGAGAGTGAGGGAAGAGAGAGTGCACTCGTGTCTGCGCACACACTTGTGCACTATAATATGTCCCGCGCCGAAGGCCAGTCTCCGTTGAGATTGGCCGCCGTGACCGAATATTTTTACACCAATAATTTTTCTCAATATGAAATTGTATCCACAACGCTTTAAGGTAACTGAATAGTACACTGTATGTGCCAGCATTCATTTCAATGTTACTGAATATATTGTCTATTGGAGTGTAGTTTTAACATGAGGTACACACATCAACACCGTCTAGGGATACTTTGAAAAAAGTCGATAAAGTTCTTAAACTCAAAAAATACTGGCCGGTTTTAAAATCTTGTGAAGAAAGTTTATTTTGTAGACCTTTTTGGATGATCGAAATTTAAATGATCGAAAATTCGAAATAGTTTAAGCTGCCATGATAGTAGGTACTTACTAATTCCATGTCATTACTCCGGCTATTAAATAGTTATCTGTGGAATTTATATCGCATATTATTAGCATGAAATACAAAATTATTACTTTAATTTGCAGAAAATCGCCCATATTATATAAAATAGTTTAGTTAGTAGCGTTTTTAGTATTTGTTGATTATAAACAGTATATGTTAAATGATACACACAAGTTTCAAATTCCTAATTTGTTTAGTTGTTAAGATAGAGCTCGTACAAAAATGGTCTAAAACAGACAATTTCTACGGCCCCGTAATTCATCATTTTTGAAGATAAAAACAAATAAAAATTATATTTATTTTCTACTCGATGAGCTCTAGACAATGATACCCCACATGCCAGGGTCAGATTATTTTTTTTTCAAAATTTAATTTTATTGTATGGCGACCCCCCTTTAATTTTTAATTTTATTATATGTTGCTCTTGCGGCAATAGAAATGCTCAATCTGTGAAATTTTCAACTGCCTACCTATTACGGTTCATGAGATAGAGCTCGCTGACAGACAGACGGACAGCGGAGGCTTATGAATAGGGTTCCGTTTGTCACCCTTTGGGTACGGAACCCTAAAAAGTAAGTATATTTTAGCAACGAACCTAACATCATTATTCAAGTGAAAATTTCTTCAGCGGCGATGTGCACTTTTTTTTGGGATGGGTAAAAAATGTTAAACTGGCGTCGGGACACGTGACCCTGATCGAAAATTCGTAGGACGGAGGGACTTCGACCCGTTGCCTAGCAACCGACAAAGTAAATATCAAAATAAAATAATAGTCTTTGACATTACGTAAAGATTGTGAGGTAAGAAATTTTACCCATATTGATGGGTAAAAAAGCAGTCAAAACATACTTCATGAAGTGTTTTAGGTTGTAAGATTATCAAGTAAGCATGGTTAGTAAGTAGCGGGTCCAACGGACTTCACCTTCAGTAGGAATAAATTGTTTATTTTTGTTAGACTATATTTTGAAAATAAATTAATTATACTAATAACTACTAATGAATATTGTATCCACATAAATTATAGTACTTTTATACTGATAAATAAAGCAATTCGTGCGAAATTATTCCCTAACCATTCCAAAATATTGAAAAATGCACAACGTTAATGTTCATGTTTTCACTTCTGCCGGCACTCCCGGAGTGCAACCCGTTATTTTTTTTATTATTATAGTACTAGCTGCACCCCGCGGTTTCACCCGCATAAGTCTCGATTCCATAGAAATATCGGGATAAAAGTATCCTATATCCTAATCGAGGTCCTGGTCTACTCATGTGCCAAATTTCATCCAAATTCGTACTGCCGTTGTAGCGTGAAAGCCTAACAAACAAACAAACTCACTTTCGCATTTATAATATTAGTTAGGATTAACGAGTTTATGGACGAAAAGAAAATAAAATAAAGCACAGATGTTATTGTATCTATGAATGAAATAATTTTAATTTCAAATGACTATTAAATAAATATTAGAAATGTTTATGTATTAGTGGTCTTAATGAATGTGAAATTGATATCTAGTAGGTGTGCAATAATTATAATGTTAACTTTAAGTATATAAGCTTATAGCTATAATAATAATAATTAATCATTTATTTCAGACATAAGTTAAATGCAATAAGGCTATAAGGCCTAAAGTTAAATGAGAGATGATGAGTCATGATGATGATGATGATGAGTGTGAGGCTATAAGTTAAATGTAATCTTACTTGCTGCGCTCTAATGGCTACTCGGGTGTGTGTAGCAGTCATAATAGGGCCATGTACTCTTAAGTTTTGCCTAGCCTGTAACTGAATGTACATTATGCAAAATAAATCATTCTACCCATTTGTCAAATGCGATTGATACCCAGACTCAGACAAGATGTCATAGCCATCCATTTGAAACACATGTGGTACGTCCCTATTTCACAATGATTTATTGCACGATGTATTGGATGTACCTACATTGAGATACAATGACGTATTTCATTGCTATAGAATGCTCTATTTGACGTCACGTTGATCAAGAATACATAATTGGTTCAGACATAATTATCACGTCCTAGTCTAGCGATTGTATGAATAAGTCTACCTTTTTAAGGTCGTCACACACTTTGAAGATAATATAAAATTTATATTATCTTCGACATATCGCTTACCGTACAATTTAATGGACCACCACACACAGTGCAGATAACAATTATGTATATTTTACCTTATATGATTTTTAATCGCTATACCTAATATATTATTATCTTCAATGTGTGTGATGAGCTTTAGACATAAAAATTGCAACATGAATACAATACCACATTCAATAATAAATATTATAGCTTATTGTTTTATTTAGTAGAAGCCTCGGGGGGGGGGGGGGGCTAAGCCATATAAATTTTATTAGCTTTGCTTGGGTAGTTTTTGAGTTAATAGCTTTAATAATAAGTCCCACTTAGTCTATATCTGTATGATGTTATAATATGCTCCTGTCACTGTGCCCGCCCCGGCTTCGCACGGGTAGCACTAAGTACTTATCTACGGCTACTTACCCTACCCTAATTACCTACCCTACCTAGCTACCCTACCTAGGTACCCTACCTAGCTACGCTACCTACCTACCTATATTATAATATATTAGATTTATCCAAACATAGCTGGTCAAAAGTGGGTGTATTATTAGGTACACCTTTGCTCTAAAAAAGCCAAAAATAAAACTCGGTATAACTTTACGAGTATCAAACAAAAAGTTACCAGAATTAAATTACCAACTTTTCAGAAGGGTTTTCTTTTATCGTTTTACTGAAGTCCACGAAATGGATTAAGTCACCCACAATCTTTACTTAACGCTCAATCGGATTACGGCCAATCGTCAACCCAACGTATCTTGTAAAAAGCCAATGAAGTCCCCACTATGACGGCTTGTAAAAACAAAAAATAAGATGATGGTCTTCTAGTTTTGTGCTGCCGGGTTCCGTATTTACTGATTTTGTTTTCGGAGAAAGCATTTTTTAATATACTTATGTATTTTGACGCTAAACCTGACTGATGAATATGATGGACTGTATAATTAAATAGTAACGAAGAATTTTTGTCCGTTTGTGTTTATCTGGATATTTGTTTCGGATTGGCGCAAAAACGGCGGAATGGATCCGGATGACATTTGGCACATATATAGCTTATAGCCTGGACTAAGGCTGCCTGTCCACTGAAGCGGAGAGGAGAAAAGAGGAGCGGAGATGTGTCAATATTAACCAATAGAATCTTGACTCCGCCCCTGAGTTTAGATTTGATTGGTTAATAATGGCACATCTCCGCTCCGTTCCTCTCCTCTCTGCTCCAGTGGACAGGCAGCCTTAGGGTACTATTAATCTCGGCAGTACGTTCCCGTGGGATGTTTTGCGACAAGCACGCGGACGAAGCCGCGGGAAAAACCTATTAAGTTAATAAATAAATTGTTAATCAACGAAACCTTATATGAACACTGGAATATTGATAGGTCCATCCGCGCAGATTGTGTAATTTGGTGGCGTACCAAAATAATCAAAAAACCTTATGGCTATCATTAGCAATCTAGAAGTGACAAATAATCCCTGCGCAGCGGCCATCAGTCGACATCCTATCCAACCGTCGTGCTTATAAACACAATTCTGTACCTTACCTATAATAAATGACTGAGGGCCTGTTTCACCACCTACGATTAAGTTCCTATTAACTTTCTTGACAGATAATTTCATACAAATTCTGTTCCATTTTTGAATTTATTCGGTAAGTAGTGGCTATTCGGACATCGAGGCTAGTTTCATACTCGTTCGAACCGAGCCCTAATTCATGAGTACCTCAGGCGACCTATGCATACCTAAATCAATAGTAACTTGGTATTTATGTAAACATGGAATAAAACTGGCTAGGTATTTATAGTTTACGGGAAACTAACTCAATACTTACGGATCCCTAACCCAGAGCGATTGAGGGTGAAACGGATTATTTCTCTTCGCATTGTGGCTCGCCCAAGCAATAAAGTTGAGCAATAAGTACCTACCTACTACCAACGTTTCTCGAATAAAAGTCGTTACTATTGCCGTTGCCTTCCGAGTCCGTCCGTTTACAGCTGAATTTTACCAACCTCGTTTTTTTTATCGCCTCTTGTCTGGTTTATTTTAACTGGCTTTAAAGCAGCCTTATTCGTTTTTGAGTGGCAGCAGTTTTTGAATTGGAATAAAGTCCCATAGTTAATTTCTGAAAATGCCTGAGAGATATTTTTTCAGCGGTATGTAAAGTCAAGTCAGAGGCTTGGTGAGCAGTATAAAAACTCTGACACCAGGTTAGTCACTAACAACACGAAAAAAAAAGAAATAAATTTCTGAAAAAACATCTGTTTACTTAATATAACGTGAAGGATAATTTACAAGAAGAATGATGCTGGATCAATCCCCGTTAGAAGAGTATTTGTTACTGAAGGTATATTGGGCCAAGGAAGGGATATAAAATTCACTTTCTTTCGCTCATTTTGTTACAGACACAACATAAACATATCATCACGCCTTTCATCCCCGAAGAGTAAGGCAGGGGGGTGTACTGTACATATAGTACACCCACATTTCGCCAGTCGTGTTAATCCCACGTAACAGACGGCGAGCCTATTAGAATAGGCTCGCAACCGGGCACATATCGAAACTCCGGACTGCTACTGAGAAAATCCTGATAAAAAAAACATAATAACACTTTGCCTGACCTAGGAATCAAACCCAGAACCCCATTCTCAGTAGTACTTGCGAACATTGGACCAACGAGGCAGTCAGTTGTTAGAGACATACTTATTTTTACTGAACAGCAGACGTAACTTTTGATAAATGTAATGTAGTAGACAATAACAAGAATAACAAGTCATAAGTAAGTAAATAAGTAATAACAGCGGGTCGATCCAACAGGTTAAGCGACGTTTGCCGGGGTTGGTCCGTGGATGGGTGACTATGTTTACATACCGAGACTCCTACGTGCCTCGGAAAGCACGGTCCCGGCTCTCATTCGTGGATCCGTGACAATCGTTACGAGTCGTCAAAAGCCCGTAAGTCTGATAACCACTCTTACCAAGGGGTTTCGTATTACCCAATTACAGGGTTGCGAAGGTCGGATAGGCTGACACTCCATGCAAGATACTGGTATTCAGCTGCGACAGCTGGGGATATTATAGAATTGACAGTAACATTAAACTCATTAGATTTATTTCAATATAAGCTGTTATCATGAGAACCAGTCCATAAAGTTCGACAAATAGTTATTCTGAACTCTACCCTTTCGAAAGATCACGCAAAAGGGACTATTATTTTATTATCATAATCTCTTTGGGTACGGGCCAATTCCGTAAAGTTATATCTCAAACTTTCAATTCTATTACACTTAATCCATCCAACATAAACTAAGTATTATGACACCTATAGCAATTTTACTGGCATTTAAGAACTTATAAAGCTATTATTATCTGTCTGGGCTTTAAAATCCAAAACAATTAATGAATTTGTGTTGCACTAAGGCTCGTTTTGATTAGTTGGTCGGTATACTACATGCGGGGACTCCCCGCAGGCGGGGTAATGACTAATAAAAGTTATAAGCTCAGATTAGAACAGATGGAACACTCTGTAAAACCATTTAAATAAAAAGCACCTTTTGCTACGACACAATAAAGTGCAATTCAGGTCACGCAGCGCTAATTGCCTACAGTTAATACCTAGAACTTGCTTCTCTTTCTATCGTGTAATTCTTATATCTTCTGACTACGTTACGCCCACAGAATTCGACAAAACGAGCCCGCCACGTACCTACTTCTAGCTTCATAACAATGAATGAATACTAATGAGCTTTCAAAGCAACTGCCAAAGGGGCGGTGCAGGTTTTCCGTATACCGCAATCATTTCCTATCGACTAATAGAAACGGTTCCCCGAATATGGGCCCTATGGCATGCTTTACAGAAATTTCAGCACCCGTACGAGTCCTATGGACCAATGAAAATGGGCCTTTATGAATAGCTTTAACTTAGCGTTGGAAAGCCTCCCAAAGGGTGGACTGATGACCTTGTGAAGGTCACAATAATACGCGCGATTTGGCAACGCATGCAGGAGGACTATGTCCTACTGAGGCAGAAATGTTGATGATGATGATGATAATGAATAACTTCTACTAGTGGCGATGCTTACCTTGGGCAGTCTGCGTTGCTACCACTTTGCTGAGTGGTCAATAATTTTGCCACAAATGAGCATAGCTAGTGTGTATACGAGAAAAACATTTTACCAAAAAAAAAAAACAACTGATTCCAAAAAAAACACTACAAAGTGAAAAATTACTTTAATTTCGGAAGTCGGTGTCTTTGGATATGTACTTTAGTTTTTTGCCACCGACTTCCGATATTAAAGTATTTTTCACTTTGTAGTATTTTAGTTACCTATGATGCATACCTACCCTACACCAATTCATATACTGCTACTTGCTATACAAACAACAGTGACAGGAAGTATAACATCATCAAGATACAAAAAGTGGATTTACGTATTATTTATCGAAGCTAAGCTAACTCAAAAACGACACAAGCAAAGTTAATACAATTTATATGCGGCCACCGCACAAGCAAAATGAAAGTATTTTTTAAAATTGGTCCACACAATATCGATGAACATAAATAAAAATAAAATAAACAGACGAACGGTCAAAAAGAACAATGAACAACCACAAAATCAAACTCTAATCTATAAAATCAGAGTAATACCTTTCATTCCAAGTATCAAGTAATTGGTACTGACGGCCTTAAGCAACCTCACCCAGATTCCCAGCAATCCTATTAAGATATTAGTTCCAGTTCGATTTGTGCCCGTTTCAATGTTCACTTTACTATGCAGCTTGCTAATGGTTGGGGCTAATCAATAGATGGATTATCGGCATTGAATTAGAGATGGATGATGTAGATGTACCTATTATGTACTGTATACTATACCTGCTTGCGTGTGCCAGTACCCTACACATTATAATAATAGTGTGGACTGTGTGTTTATTTTGAATAGACGGAAGGACTTACCTATCTACATTATTGATAGTAACTTAAAAATGTATATATATTAAAAAATTCTAAGTATTACCTTATTAAAATAAGTAGGTACCTTTTAGGTATTAATGTAAAATTAATTTGTATGCCCTAAACAGGCAAAATATAGACTGTATTTTCTGCAAATATTTGATTCTTATCTTCTTCTTTCTCTCCTTTTTTTCTTATATTTTTTTTTTTTCTTCATTTTTATTCTAACACAAAGCTTGTTTTAGGTTAAGATACGAAAATAATATTGTATTGGCGTTAATTTTTAGATCTAATAAGCTTGAAAAATAATAGGTCGATAGAAGAAGTCTGAAACTCAACTTCTTTACAAAAAAATCAGACTCGACTTTCCCGAAAAAATTTCAAACGATAATTTTTTTAAATAATTTTTTTGGGTAACGCTGAGCTTGAATTTTAGTAAAGAACATCAGTGTACTATATGATTTTGGTAATAAAACTTCACATTATTTTACAGATAGTATGCGGCATATCAGCCATGGTGATGGGCAGCGTGGCGTTCATAGAAGAGAGACAGAAGTTCAACATGGGGCTCGGGATCCCAGCTGGAGGTATCAGCGTTTTAGCTGCAGGTAAGACATTATGAACTCTATAAGTATTCGAATACGACTAAGATCTGTTTTTGAAGTGAAAACTTCTTTAGCGGCGTTGTGCACGTTTTTTGGGATGGTTAAACAAAAATTTACTCGCGTCAGGACGTGACCGTAAGATCCGTTGCCTAGCAACTGACAAAGTAAATATCAAAATAAATAGTCTTTGACATTACGTAAAGATTGCGGGGTAAGTAATTTTACCCATAGTGATGGGTAAAAAAAGCAGTCACAACATACTTCAAGAAAGTGTTTAAAATAAATTGTTTATTTTTGTTAGACTTTATTTTGAAAATAAATAAATACACTACTACAACTAATGAATATTGTTTTTAACCACATAAATTATAGTACTTTTATACTGATAAATAAAGCAATTCGTACAAAAATATTCCCTAACCATTCCAAAATATTCAAAAATGCACAACGTTAATGTTCAAGTTTTCACTTCTGCCGGCAGTCCCGGAGTGCAGCCCGTTGTTTTTTTTTAAATCTAAGTTTTGTTTTTTGGCCGGCCTTGTGGATGGGGCTCCAAGCAACCTCCAACTTCAAAATTGGAACGGTCAGTGAAGGTCACTGTGAAGTTCACTCATCCTCTATAGAAAAAGAAAGATCCTCCGGCCATACGGGTGTTATGCCTGGTGAGCAACTAGCCCGACGATTGATGTCGGGAAGTTATATTAAATGTGCTGATCGCGTGGTAAACTTTGTTTGCGTGATGCAGGATTTGTGTGACGTCAGGTCTTTGATCCGTTGCATGTGACGTTGTAGATTCCGCCATATACGAGGGGTGTTCAATAAATAGTGAGAATGAGTAAGACGCAATTATCTTTTATTATATGTTATTTTATTTTTCGACGTAGACACCTTTCAGGTTTATACACTTTGTATAATATCTTTTCTCTAATCCTAAAATTCCCTTTCTAAAAATCTTCTTCCTGATCCCTTAAAAAATCATTTACGGCGGCGACTACTCCGTCATCATCTTCGAATTTCTGGCCCCTGAGATGTTCCTTTAAGCGCGGAAATAGGTAGAAATCACTAGGAGCAAGGTCGGATGTTCCATCAAGTCGAAGCCAGCTTCTTGAATGGCAGCCATCGCAACTCTGGACTTGTGCGCAGGGGCGTTATCTTGGTGAAACAAAACAACTTTAGCGAGTTTGCCACGCCGTTTCTTGCGTATTTCCTCACGCAACTTTGTTACTTGTCCTGCGTACATAGTCCCCGTAATAGTGGCTCCATGATTAAGATATTCGATCATTACCACCCCTTGGCTGTCCCAGAAAAGAGAGCCCATGATCTTTCCGGCGGATGGAATCGCCTTAAATTTCTTTAGAGGTAGAGATGACGGTCGCTTCCAAGTCATGGACTGTTGTTTCGTTTCCGGGTCATAATGGTGAAGCCATGTTTCGTCCATAGTTATGAATCGAGCCAAAAATCGGTCAGGATCTTGTTGTAACAAATCCAAACAGCTTTGTGAAATTCTCAGTCGAGTTTGTTTCTGCGCGTCAGAAAGCATTCTGGGCAACCAGCGCGCTGACACTTTTTTCATACCCAAATGGTCGTTTATAATATTATGGACACTTCCTATCGAAATCTTTACTTCTTCAGCTATAATACGAACAGTAACACGACGATCCGCCAAGACAATATTTTCAACTATTTTAATCATTTGTTCAGTCACTGCCGATATGGGGCGTCCCGTTCGTGGGTCGTCGTTAGTGGAAGTTCTTCCTCGCTTGAACTCAGCACACCAACGCGCAACCGTAGAATATGGAGGAGCATGAACCCCTAATGTTGCTCTCAAGTCTTGATTTACCTGCTCCGTAGTAAAATTTTTCTAGCATAGATATTTTATTACCGCGCGAACTTCAATTTTATCCATTTTTAAGAACACGTTCCGAAACGACGCAAACAATAGACTTCTATTTTTAAAAAACAAAAGAGAATTAATTGCTTTTTTTATTATCATCTTAACTAATGTCTGGGCTATGCCTGCCAGTATTTTTTTTTGTTGTTTCCAAAGAGAATGTATCGCATTCTCACTATTTATTGAACACCCCTCGTATATATTTAGTAGAGTATATTTAGAAGACATGGGAGTTATTTGAGCTATGTGGCATACATTTCAAATATTCTGAGTTATTGAGAAACCCCTTGAGATAGTTAATTTCCACGACAAATCTACTAGAAAGTAAGGAAAACACAAACAGTCTTTTCTAGAAAAACTATGGTTCTTCAAAAAAACCCAACGTAAAAATTCAAAATCCAAGAGCAGCTACTGTTCTAAAATGCTTAAAGAAGAAGTCTCAAAAACACCCCACGTCTGACAGGAACGAGAACTATCTCAAAACATCGCAAAAAACGAGTAAAAAAAAATTACATACTTCCGGTTTTACAAACATACAGAAAAATTGCTCTGAATATTATTTCAGGGGTAGTAAATAATTATAAGTTAGTTATAAGTTAGAGTGAGCAGCAGTGGCCCAGTGGTAACGGCCGCGACTTACGAGTTGTAGGTCGTAGGTTCGAACCCAGACAGGCGCTTTATTTTATGCAAATGATTGCATTTCTAGTCTTAATTATAAATTACCCCGGAACGAATATTCAGAGCATTTTTTTTGTACGTTAGCCAGTAAGGATTAAAACCGGAAGTATGCATTTTAATTATATTAATTTTTGAGATACTTCTCTTTGCTGTCAGACGTGGGGAAATTTTCAATGGAAGATGAGACTTCTCCTTTTTGTGTCCCAGTTTTAATAATCTAACTTTAGTTCAGAGTTATTTTATTTTAAATTGTTTTTAACCAATTACGAGTTTACGTAGTTAGGACGAGCTTGTTAAAAACTACCAGCGCGGTACGAAATAACTTTCTGAACTGGTAATTATAAAGTTAAATAAATATTGGTATAATTATTTGAAATAAAAACTTTCGTTCGAGAATACGTTTGTTTATACGTTGAGTTTCGACCAAAGAAGCGAATGCTCAGTCTATTCCTATTCTGTCAAATGATTTATATGAAATCAAAGAATGCTCTATGCATTCTTTCGTTATTCCATATTTACAAAATCATCAAGAAGAAATCGAGGAAAAGATGTACTGAGTTTTATTCTGATTTCATATTCATTTTTAGTCTAAATCGACATTATTATATTGCAAACTAGCTTCGCGTGATATCTTCTTAAATTATAGCCTATGTTACTCAGTGATAATATAGAATTCAATTGGTGATAGAATTTTAAAATCGGTCCAGTAGTTTTTCAGTTTATACATTACAAACAAAATTACAAATCTTCTCTATACATAATATTATAGTGTAGATAAAGTTTTTTTTTTTCGACTGCACGACGCAGTAGTTTTTCTATTCCCATTGGCTGGGTAGATTCCACTCTTTTACTGAGAATATTGTCCACTAGAAATGTAGAAATACAAGATCTAAGGCGCAGGACACACAACCGTCGCAACGCCCGTTTCATATTTCATGAATACAAAATGTATAGGAACAATGTGGCGCGGAACATACACACAACGCCCGCGCCACGTCTTTTGTGTATGTTTTGCACCACATTGTTCCTATACATTTTGTATGAAATATGAAACGGGCGGCGCAATGCCCGCGCCACACTGTCGCGTCGCCCCGTCCGCGCCACGCCCGCGTGCACTTGTATGTCCCGCGCCTAACAAGTGAAAATTTGTGAAACACCAGTATCATAGTAAATTGCCAAGGGCCTTGTTGTAAGCCACAACGTCCTTCACTAATAATGATAGATCCCATTATTTCTCCCATCTACCGAAATGTAATACCGACCTTTTAGTAGTGTTCCCGGTAAAATCAAGGCTGGTCGTAAGAGGAAATTGCGGATGGAATTACAACAGAGGGCTTAGTACTTGGGGTTGCTATTCTTACCAAAATAGTTGGAGAGACATTCGAGAAAGAAGAAGAATTCTAATTAAGAGAGATGCATTATTGATTATAATTCTGTAAATACATATTTGTTAAGGTCGTGAATCATATTTTGTTTGACCAAGATACAACCTGCGAATTGTAAAAAACGTTAGAAAATTTGAATTTCGCAAGCCAACTTAGTGGATCCACCTTAAACGAAGATATGGAAATCTGTTGAGCCGTTTATGAGTGAGTAACGTAACTCACCATTCACAAGGTGTAATTGAAATATCTGAAATCCCTCATAAGATAAGAGGTCATTGTAATCATAATTATGAGCAAATTTTATTATGGGAAAAAATTTATTCGGAAATTGGAAAAAAAATCTTGTCTTCACACAATTCTATCCCGCGGGAACGTAATACCGGGATAAAAAGTATTCTATGTGTTAATCCAGGTTATAAACTATCTGTGTGACAAACATCCAAATCCATTAAGCCATTTTTGCGTGATTGCGCAAACATCCAAACTTAGAATATTATTATTGTATGGAGCAGCATATAAAATTACTTTTTCTAATTTTTTTTTCTTCCATAATAAAAATTGTTTATGAGTAAAATTCTTAAGGTGTCTTGAGAGGTTTTCAGTTATTTTAATTACAAATTGTATAGAGATTTCCATTAAAACCTTTAACATTTTTCTAGTGGTAACCAGACTTTACTGTCTTCTCATATACCACGTAGATAGGAAGGGTGGATTAACCCATCGTTTTACTTCTTATTTGTAATCTGTTATGGTGTACAAGAGTATTCTATGTATTTGTCTTATACCTTTACAATAACTGAATCCATTTCCCACAGCGGTCTCGATCCACACGTCACGGGGTTGGAGTGCAATGTCAGGCGTAGCGGGGGCGGGCGCGGGCGCGGCGAGCGTGCTATGGGCAGCTGCGGCATGTTTGTTGGTAGCTCTCGTCGTGCAGTGCTGCAGAACTATCCTGGACCCGCCTGGGATTGATCATGGGTGAGTACCCTAATAATCATTTTGTAAAACAATAAAGGCTTTTGTAGACCAGCGCGACTTGTCGCGCGATGCGATACGAACAATACAATTTCTAAGAAAACTTCACGGTATAACAATAACCGGTGTCGCGTCGCACGACATTAAGTCGCGCTGGTCTGCACAAAGCTTAAGACAGTGGTCAGGGGCAGGGCTGTTCTATATCGCTGCTATGTAAATGCGTATTAAGCCTATTGTGTGGAAAACTATGTGTATTAGAAGCAAAACCCAACGGGGGTATAAATCGTGATATTTAAGCTATTTGAATGTGTATTTGATAAAGTTCTGTTGACCGATATTAAAATATGTAGGTAATCTAACTTAAAATAATCATAATGCAAGTCAGGAATCCAAAGATGCCTGTCAAAACACAGTAGAAACTCACTAATCCGCCACTATTAAAAACCAGAGGGTGAATTTATTAATGCAATGTTCGGATTACTGGATTGTATAGAAAAATTCATAATAAATAGAAAGATAAAAAGAGAGAAGAAGAAGAGAGAAAGACGACGCGGACGACGAAGCGTGGTGGTGTGTGGTGTAGGGATGGGCGAGGGAAGCACATGCGGAGGGTGCCAGATTATTGCACGTATCGGTCTATTGAAGTGCCGGATTAGTGAGAATGTACTCTGTATTAATTGACGCTTAATCTGTCTTGCTAATCTTAAAATGGGAAGTTTATGATAATTAATGCAAACAAAAGGACATAATAATTTGCATGCCAAAGTAAATAGTTTCCGAAAAAAAAATTAAATCGTTTTATGTGTAATTTTCTCATTCTCACGAGTTAAGCCATTTCTGAAAATCTGAATTCTCCTTTGAGCTCATTATCCTGTCCAGTCAATTAAACGCTAAGGTAATTACCTACTGAAATATTAAATTAACTAAACTCAAACAAATTCATAAACGAAACCAAATATTCATTGAAAATTAGAATACGCACCAAATAAGATACAGAAACAAAGAAACTGATGAAATATTCAGAAACCTAGCAAACCAAACAACATTAAATTTATATTTATGTAACAAAATATTTGCGCATTAATATCGCTATGATTATTTTTGGAATGAACGAAAACAAATGTGAAACGAAAGAAATTCATCAAGAATACAGTTCTACCTTCACTGACATTTTTTTAATCATTTACTGGCAAATATCGCTGTATCTATCCGAGATCTATCCTATCTTATTCGTCACTTCGTTCTGTTATCTTTCATAATTTTCCTGCGTATTTTAAACGTTTCTATTATTTCAGTGACGGCCCCACTGAGGAAGACACGATACCTTCATCCCGCGATTTAGTGGTGATCGCTTGTGTGCAAATTGCGCTCGCTGTCGCTACGCTACTCAGCGCAGCGTTTTGCGCGCGCATTGACTGCGGGACATGACGGGAACCACAGCGCACGCTCACACGAAGACGAGTGAGCGAGGCGCCTGTGCTTCCTGGTACCGCGCCCGCGACAGCGGACATTGTGATCGCACCCGAAGAAGTTATAGTCGAAAGAGAGGGCAGTCGGGTGGCCTGGCTTATATAAATATTTGCATTGGAATTTGAAGGTGGAGTGAAGTTTTAATGTATGTGAAGGACGTGATTGAAGGATTCTATTTTTGGATAATAATATTCGTAATTGTTATTTTATTATGTTAACGAGATAAGAAAGTAATTAGGAGTACACTAAAGATGATTATAATAAAATCTTATCATGAGCCTACGAAATCTTGGAATTAATAACATTTCAAATTACAAAATCACTGTGTACACATTAAATATATATTAAAGTCAGTGTATAGAGTGCCGCTACCGGCACTTTATTAACACCTCCTCTGCTAAAGTGCCGTAAGCGTGGCATTGTCACGTCATTGTCACTGTCACTAAGTCACGTCACTTGGTATTTTGTTTGATTGTTGAGGTTAGATTGCTCATCGCGGTAAAACACCACATTCCCAAAACATTACATTCTCTTGTGCCTAAACGGAACCTGATGTTGTGTGGTCACAGTTTTAACCTAACCTAATCTACCTTTCAGCCCTTTTCCTTTGCTAAGCCAAGGGATTATGGCACTTACCTAGGTTTAGCCGGCTATAGATGAAATAAACTAACCTCAACAATAAAAATAAATAACAAGTGACAGTGACAATGCAATGCTTACGGCACTTTAGCCGGGCTGAGTCAGTAGTACTCGTATGCCGCAAACATTCTTGCGGCACTCTATACACTTCCTTTATTAAATGGATATACTTTACTGTATACTGGGTTTTTAGAGGCTCTCTTGGGGTAGACGAGAAGAGTTAATCCAACATTCTGGTTCGCATTAAATGTGAAATTGCGTTCATGTTATGTATATGTACCTGGGTTTACGTTTCATTTCTCGTAATAACACGCAATTTGTCCGCTGAATTTTGTTGATCCACAGTTATTTCAGGTGTGTATTGTGTAAATAGGTAGGTATTATATAAAATGTATATAATTAATGGGAACTAGTAGCACTTAGTATCTAATAAGCAATTGTACATTGCGTTATAACACGATTCAATAGAAAATAGAAATCAAAACTTTCCAATTTTAATAATACATTTTTGAGATTTGAAAATCATAAGTACTCTAATATTTTAATAAAGTTCATGCTACAAGTTTTGAACTACACCTGTAAATAGCTAATTAAAAACAAAAGGTAGGCCTTGGTAGCCTAGGTCTACAATTCTCAGTAACAAAAATGTCAAACATTACCAAGAGGTGTCCCCCAGGGCATGATAATTTGACCCAACACGACGATCAAGTTAGGAAAAACAAGAAATATAACAGACAAGTAATATTTCTCTTTTTCTCTGAACCGCTATACGAAAAAGAATATCATAAATCATTTTAACCAAGTTGTGTTGACATATTCTTCGAAATCATAATTACGTGGATCATAAAAATTTAACTTTGGCAAATGATAAGGGTAAGCATGCTTTTACTTTGAATTTACTGAAAAAGAGTGTTTTAGTTCGTCTGACCAAAATAGAAATTATAAAAAAGCTGCTATTTAGAGTCAAGATCAAAAAGTCCAACGCTTTCCTAGACATTGCTAATACTCAGTTCTAAGAAACAGCTCTCTTTAGTCATGAAGCTGCAGAAATACGAAATTAGCTCAACTTTTATTAAGACGGGTTAATGAGAGTGCTCTAAGTTTTGCCGCGTGAAATTTTAACGAGCGGTAAAGGAATTAGGTAGGATTTTATGAAGTAGTTCCTCTTTCCTTCGTACAGCTTTATGCTTGAGGTCATGATCTTTTTATTACAGCAACTTTTAAGACTTTGTACTTTCGTGGTTTTAGGTTGCTTTTTCATTTTCTTTTTATACAATAAGATCAGAATCTCAATGTTTTAGGTGAGAATCACAAAAGTAGTTCTAATAACCTGTGTAGAGCTAACAAATGACGTATCCCCAAAATCTGAGCCCATTAAAATAGCTTCTGACTCATCGTAATTTCTATCAGTATGTCCACTTTTCAGGTTTAACAGTACTGATAATGTACCCTGTAAATAATGTCTGCCATTTTAGCAAAGAACTTAACATTAATTGTAAAACCCCTATTAAGTCTGGATGAATTTCGAGGTGATTATCAACAACCGCTGTTATCTTTCATCCGTTACAATCTTTCAGACAGCCTCACAATAGGCGCTTTGTGTTCATTCGAACACTTCGTGAAACAACGAAGGAAATTATGAAACACTTTCTGTGAAAACGTATTCATAATAATGATTTTTTTTTATCGTCTAATTGTTATTGTTTTCAGTCTGTTGTTTCGTTAACTTGATAATAATAAAAAATACAATAGACGTAGATATATTTAGTAACCTATTCCGCTTAAAGACTCCTGAAGAGTTACCTCGTTTAGAGGTGAAACACGTGTCGATTTCTTACAGGGTTTTTAAGGAATACATAGATAAGCGGAATAGGTTACTAAATATATTTTTCATATCTCATGCTCGGAAAGTAGTGTTTGTTTGATCCGAGTAGCGGGTGGGAGACGCTGCTTCCCGCTCTAGGGCGGGAAAGACTCATAGTAATTGCTTCCCGCCCTAGGGCGGGAATGAATTTAAAAAATAGAACTTATGGTATGGTAGTCGGCTACGAACACAGATATAAATCTAACTAGATATCGCAAGTCTCTCCATCTTTATGAAAACCAAGCGTGCCACTTTTTCACACACAATTTAAAAACAAAACTTACCAATGAAACAAAACATTTCCAATACCTCGGCCAATTTTTCTATACAGTCTTTACATTACAAAATCTCAGATTACGATCATTGATCGTAATTTTACTCCGTTTTTTGACACGCGAAATACATATTTACAATCGCGTCATCTAGTTAGATTAATATCTGTGGGTACGAAACTTTTTAAGAAAAATATCGAATAAAATAAAAATAAAAGCTGCGGCAGTGTTTCCACTTACGTTTTTGTTTTTCCCCAGTTTCTTAATGAATTATCCCTATTTCCCAAAAATA
This sequence comes from Conistra vaccinii, assembly GCA_948150665.1. NCBI lineage: Eukaryota > Metazoa > Arthropoda > Insecta > Lepidoptera > Noctuidae > Conistra > Conistra vaccinii. The sequence continues at coordinate 22,661,202 of OX411318.1, forward strand.
TATAAAAATTCCTTGGTTTAGGGAATTTTTCAATTTTATGTCATTAAATACCTAGAAAACATTCATTAATAATCGAGACAGACGAAACAAACCAACTGTAGGTATAATGCGACTTATTTTTGATATCGTCTTTAGCCACGGAAATAGTACTATTAACAATAACATGGTAAACTAAAATTAGACGAATAACAATCATTACAAGTTTCAGGAAATCCCCTTTAATCAATCGGTGGTGCCATAGAGTAAAGAAGTACATTGGGTTCTGCCTACTAATTAAACAATAGGGCTACCATCTCAAATTCAATTTTTCCCAAAATCCCTGCCAAAATAAAATATCAGTAAACCATGCTTATTATTAGCCTTTTTCCCTAAAAAAAGGGAGAAATCCCTAAAAGTGGAAGCACTGGGCTCCGGTCTTGTGAGTATATTATAAACAGCCAGTGTGAATAAAAAAAAAAACTTATACGCGGGACGGCCCGCAGCGGTGATGCGGTGCGTTCCATATTTAAACATTTTTACAAATTGTTCTAACTATTGTTAGTTCATTTTAAATAGGTACTACTCATGTTATTCAATATCAATAAATATTTTAAACACTATTTTTTACTTTCCTTAAATTCGAAATGAAAAGTAGAGTGTTTAACACGGGTGAAAGACATCAATTCCTACTCGGACTATAGCCGCCCTCGCTGCGCTCGGGCGTCTAAATACCTCGTATGGGAATTGATTCCTTTCCACCCTTGTATAACAATCTACTATACTTCTATTGTATTTTATCATGGATTTCCGAAAGGTCACGTCTGAATCAATATCCTATCTTTGATAATATTAACAGTTAATAGTAAGTTCTGTTTTAGATTGCGGTGTTATAATAGTAAATTTCAGATGTATTTCCGTGTTAGTAGTAATACAAATGTAACATTTCAAAGCTAGGTAATCAGAATTAACGGTTTTCTATTATATCAAAAGCATTAATAGGTAAAACAGACACAAAGATTATAGCGTTGCATAGAGAGTAAGTAGATATGATTAGTATAAATTACATTTAAATGTACAAATATTTTCTTAACAATCTTGTAAATAATGTAAAATATTTCAAAAGATTATTTGTTTACTTAGAAGTGTAGGTATAGGTTAGTATAAGATTACTTGTAGAAGATACAACATTTAGAACGTCTGTCAAAACTATCACTTTTCTATATTAAAATAAATCTTTGGGAACAGTTTGCGTTTTATTTATCTTTTTCATAGTATTTCAGGTATTTGAACGTCTCAACACGATGTCTTCATTAAACCATGAATATGGTAAGTAATAATTATGGCAAGTTATGAGAGGCATATATATATATATTTATGTTGAGAACTGGAAAGTTGCAAGATCATCAAGAAATGTTAAAACTTTTGTGGGAAGTCAAGTAAATAAGGCCTAACATTTATGGTAGATACTATATACACAATTTATAGGTACCATTTTAGTAAGTTTTATGGCAGTCCGAAGAGCTATTCGATTTTGTCATCAGTGGTAACCTTTACTGGCAAAAAAATGCGTGTAATATCCTGATTGATTGCTCTCGATTTCTCGTTTGTCTATTTGGCCAAGTCTTAGATTCGGCTGATCCTATTTTAAAACTATTTAATAAAAACTTGACGTTATATCAATGACGGTAAGATTGAAATTCGACTGACTTCCCACAAGTGAAAATATGAATGAGGTTTTGACGCCACGGGGTTTCAATTTGTTAGGTTTATAAGGATATTCATAACGTTTGAAGAATAATTTGGATGTTTTATACGGAAAAAAGTGTTGAACGTTTTCTTCACGCCCACCATGACCGTTTCACGAACGCTTAACTCTTTTTATATAATTGCAGTTGTTTTTTATCGCTACGATGCAAGTGCTAAAGAATTTGTTCTTTTCTTTTATTTAACTAACCATATCAAAACAACATATAATATAGCTATTATTATCAATTTATTTGCGAAAAAATGTTTAACCTCATCAAGTAACGCAATAAGGCCGCACTATATTTTATCGTCAATTTAGTTAGTCACAGCTTGTCTCATATTTCATCGTTCGTTTACTAAAGTGAATGTCGTGGCTCTGACAGGTTGAGCTCAGGACACAATAGCAGGACCTTATTGCCAATAATAAAGTTTTTCTTTCATGTATGAAATAGTTTTTGCCCGTCTCTTCGCTACTTCACTTGCTTTCTTCTTCTATCGTGTCCATATTACGTATTATTTCTACCGTAGACAGAATACTCTGTCTACGATTTCTACAGTCCGGCCGTCGACAGAATGCGTTTCTGACATCTGTCAGTTGGATAATTTCTAGTATTCTATTCTATTTTTTGTTATGGCAAGCAAAGCCGATGTCGTTCAAAAGTGCCTGTAAATGGTTTAATTCTTTAGTTATTACTCTGAGGTTTAATTGAAATAAATGCTTTGAGTTTGACTATTCTGCCAATGTCTAAGTGAATTAGAAAAGTAAGTGTGTATTGCTAAAACTTCAATAATGAATAATAAAATCTTCGATGATACAGTTGATAATAATACTTTATCATCAACTGTAACATCGATTGTACAGATCTACTGATCTTGTAGGGTTTTAGGACTGAAACAAAGAATAAGATAAAATTACATAAATGTTGTACCTAATTGTTAGAATCATCGACCTATAAAATAGGTCGGACAGACAAAACTGTGTCCTGTAAGGCTGCCTGTCCACCGGAGCGGAGAGGAGAGGAGAGGAGCGGAGATGTGCCATTATTAACCAATCAAATCTAAACTCTGGGGCGGAGTCAAGATTCTATTGGTTTTAGGGGTACTATAAAAGTTAGTTATAAATACCCCATCGTTTGACACGAACGAGAACTATCTCAAAACATCGCAAAAAACGAATAAAAAAAATTACATACTTGAACGAATATTCAGAGCATTTTTTTTGTATGTTAGCCAGTAAGGATTAAAACCGGAAGTATGTATTTTAATTTTATTAATTTTTGGCGATTTTTGGAGATACTTCTGTTTGCTGTCAGACGTGGGGAAATTGTCAATGGAAGATGAGACTTCTCCTTTATTAATGTGTTTATTTGTTGTAAAAATTAGGTTTTCTTCAGTAGACAACCGCGCAGTACATCTTCCGCACAATCTAGTAAAAATAATTTAAAATAAAGAACTTAAATAAATTCAATTTAATAAAAAACTAAATGAAGATTGATTTTAATGTAAAAAATCGGGAATTAAATGATTGAAATATTCATTAACATGAAACGTGATTCCTGTTTTTTTTCCGATCACTACGTTTTTTACACCATTTCACCACACAAGACATGCTGTATTAAAAAAAATTTCGCCGCGTACACGTGTCGCCTGTGTTGACGTTTACGCGTAAAATGCTTGCTACACACGGTTGCCAACCGCGTCCCCGACAGAGGTGATCTTGGTTGGCAACCCGCAAAGTAATTCAACGTATGTTGTCGTTCAACGAGGGAAACAAATCATAAGTTTATATAATAATATAAAGTTATGATTTGTTTCCCTCAAATATTCTGTCTGTGTAGATGTGGTTTATGTATACTTTATATTATTATATAATATTTTATGATTTGTTTCCCCAAATATTCTGTCTGTGTAGATGTGGTTTATGTATATTTAATGTTCTAACCATAGACGTATACAAAGGCGGACAGAACAACTCATAACTTTATTTAATAATATAAACTTATGATTTGTTTCCCCCATCATTCATCCGTCACTATTGTGACGGATGAAAATCATCAGCGCCACAAGCAGTACTGTAGAGGAATATGTTAAAAGGGAGAGTTAATTAGAAGAAAGAGGGATCTTGAATTTAAGGAGTGTGTTGTTAGGACCTTTAAAAAATATGTGATCCAGGGCCTTCCTCAAACCCACACTCGCAGAGAGAGGAGTTACGTACATTGATTTTGTGTAAAAAGACGGAAGTGCAACAAAAACCTAAGCGGATTCTACAATGAACAGAAATAACAGTTCTCGATCCTTTTTTGTGATGACATTTTCTAGTAGTAATAAGAACCAAATTCACAAAACATAGTCGTTAGTATGAAACTGACAGGTCTCAAGAACGCATTCTCTCAACGGCCGGACTGTAACTTGCAATAGTTTATTTAGTTACAGGTAACTATCGAAATCTGTTTCAGTCTGGCAGTGAATCAGATCATTTTATTTCATAGAATGAAACGACAAAGTTTAGTTCGATTTTCACTAACCATTTTTTCTTAGTAACTTTTTTTTTCCCGCTTCTCTGCTACTGCAATTCTGGTAAGCCAAAATCAACAGTGACGCACATTTAAAAAAGTGCTGAGATTATGAAGCTCGACGAGTCCCTTAAATATTATGACATAACCTTAACCTTTACAGCGTAATTAAAAGTATGAAACCCAACCTGTTAACAATGTAAACAGAGGTTGAATGGTTAACAAACTTTACACCCTATTAACCCAGCCACCATGGCGGTGCGCCGACATAACTTCGTATAGTAAACTTGTCTTACAATAAAATAGATTGGTACAGAAGTACAGCTCCATACAAAGAGCGAAAACGCACGCACAAATAGATAAGCTTCTGCGTACAGCAAATGCAAGTGCACTCACGACTAATAGGTCTGAGATCGCCGTACATAAAAATCAGCTGCTCCATACATTTTCCGCATTGCTCGAAAAAATGTAAAAAGCGGCAGATTTTTATTTTTTTGCGATTTTACGCCTTCTCTCGTCGTAAAAGTTATTCATAATGATGAGTGTAGCAGCAGCGGTGAGGTTACAATAGTTTGCTCTGTATCTAATAATATGTACTTTGCTCTCTGCTATCATAAACCGTAAAATCAAATCGATTAATTTTAGTATAAGTAAATGCTAATAAGGTATAATAATGACTTATCATTAACTATCATCAAATAATACGGTTAAAAGGTTATTCAAAAAAACTTTTCGGTGGCAAAAAACGAAAGTTCAAAACCAAATAATAATAATTTCGGAAGTCGGTGTCTTCCGAAATTAAAATTATTTTACTTTGACTTTGTAGTGTCTTTTTTGGAAGTCGTTTGTTCTTTTTTTTATATAAAAAGGTCAACAACCCCATACAAATTCAAATACCACTAGCCTGCTATGTAAATAACAGTGATTGGAAGTTATCATCATATCATCCATATAAATTAAGTGGGAAAAATACGTATTATTGAAGCTAACTCAAAAACTATCCAAGTAAAGTTAATAAAATTTATATGGGACCACCTCGGAAGCATACCCTATCAAACAAAAAAACAATTTTTAAAATCGGTCCACAATTTACGGAGAAATTGCGTAACAAACATACAAAAAAAAAAAAATCTGCCGAATTGAGAACCTCCTCCTTTTGGAAGTCGGTTAACAACTTCAAACAAGCATTTCGTCACAAGCATTAAAAAAAACACAAAGCATTAATGCTTTGAAAAATTTACAACCAATTACACCAGCCACAGAGATCATTATTCTTATCACAGAATTTAGAAACACAAACAAATTGGATAAGTGGTTCTAGAGCACACTATTGGACAGACAGAAAAACAGATTAATTCAATATTAATCGTCGTTGTTTTATTTTACCTATTACAATACAATAATTTTTGCCAGTGGTTAAAGCCTCGCCTCTAATGAAAGAGATAGGACCAATATGACTTAATGAACATTACTGACAAATGTCAACAGTGTGTCAGTGTGTGTGTTAAATAAACGAGGGAAGACCTCGATGAAGAAAAACATAGTGAGGTAACCTGGACTTAATTTAATACAAGTCTGAAATCGCCAAACCGTCTTTAGACATACTCTCCGCCGCCAGGACTAAGTCAATGAAAGATATATTATATTACCTAGTGAAGTTCACTTGTGCTATGCAATTATATAATACAAAAGAGATTCAGTTTATACAATGCAAAGATATTCAATCTTCAACAGCTCCAATAGATTTTCAAATTGCTAATCAAGTAGTTATGGTGGAGCAGAACCAGCATTGAGCCAAGCATTTTAATCCGACTTATAATATGCCTGCCTGCATTGTATACTTTATAATACATTATAATAGTAACCATATGCCAATGAAGTAGTTTAACAAATAATTGATGTTAGTGTTAATTATTCGTAATGTTTTTTAATAAGCAATTCAATAAAACACAATAGAAAGAAAGAAAGAAAGAAAATACGTTTATTTGCGGTAAACATGACGCAAGAAAAGAATAAAAAAGAACACGATAAATAACAAATTGGGGGAAAAATATGCGTCACATCCACGCAAAACGGCCATCGCTCAGCATAATGCTGCGACCCTATGCGAGACAGAGCCCCAGCGCTGGTTTTCAGCGACAGCCGGCATTGACGTGATGACGTCAACCGGTGCAGGATATAATATAGTGAAATAACATATTATTATCAAATCAAAAATTAAATAAAATATAATACTTAGTACTAAAAGTATAAATACAATATAAAATGGCAACATTTCGTTCCGTCAGCGACTCAAGCGCCGAAGACATTATGCAGTCTGTGTGCGCAGCTGTCATATAAAACTATTTCATTGGACGAAGGTATTGTTTGGTTACGTAATAATTACATCATGGCGCAATGGCAATTATGAAACGAATGTTGTGTTATGTATGATGCAATGCTAACACTGGATGAATTGAGTGCAATAGTGCATTGGGTGATTGTGTGGCTATGGTTTTTGTAGACAGTGTTTGAGAAACTGTTAGAAGGTGTATGGTGTAGATGATGAGTTGATGACAAACGCGGCGACTTGTATGAGAGTAAGGTAAGTGCAGATTAATTATATTCATTAACGAGATTATATTGGATTTCATTAGTAAAAGAATAAATGAGCTTTGAATTAAATTAGATGTAATTAAATTGAAGATATATAGATTAGATTAGGATAAAGTTATCAAGGAATTAAGCCAACTTGACAAGCCGTAGTGTGCCTGTTGGCAAATTAACATGTACACAATAAACATGACGCGATAAAATAAAATTAATTAGGTTTAACCGTAATTTACAGAAAAACGCTGGCGTTTCCAAGCTTATGGGATGGATCAGGTAGCGAAAAACAGACTACTATATAGCCCCACAGACGGAAGAGGGAGTTCCAAGCAGCCCACGCCCAACCCCAGGAGATGCCAACCACCAATGCCTGAATGCCATGACCCCTACGGTACAGTGAACCAACACAAAAGTACTCGGTTAAGATTGAATGGGAATTTGTTCAATTTGTTCTTGTAATAGTAACTTTTTGTACTGGAATTTAAAGGATTGTATTTTTTCCAGGCGTCGCATTGGTGGTGGAAGATCATTCCAACAGCGTGTGGCTGCAAACTTGAAACACCCCCTGAACGCTGTAGTTCTGTGCATTGGTACCGACAATGGACTTACCATGGAGCGAAGACCATACTTTAGGTAGTTTTGTTTCCAGGTAATAAATATTTTGTAAAACGTGTCAAACCCACTAAGGAACACTGTCCCTCAAGATACAGGATTTTCCTAGTTTGAAGGGCAGGGGTCTTACTCTTTTGTAATAGCCATACCCATCACATAATTACCTAAAATACACTGATGTTACCTAGGCTAAGTTTTTTGGTAAATAAATGATTACTTACTTACAAGGTAAGCTTTTCATATAGATAGCACGGTTTATGGGTTGAAACGATACCAAACATCAGGTTGGCTAAATGAAGCTTCCTCCTGGCAGCCATCTTTAATAGTTTTAGTTGGTTAATATATGGAGTAACATGACTTCTCCGTGGGATGTTAATGCAAAAACGAACACAGGCATTCTGGATTCGTTGGATTACACGCTCCGTTCTTGAAAGTAGGCAAGGACCATAAACTGTGTCACAGTAGTTTAACTTGGATAGTATGATGCTATCAACAAGTTGTTTCCTTACTGGAATACTTAGGAATTTACGTATTCCATATAGAACCTTAAGCCTGTAAAAACAATTACGGAGAACATTAGTTACATGGGCCTCAAAGCGCAGCTCTGGATCCAAAATTAGCCCTAGATTGCACGCCTGCTCCACTCTCTCAATTTTCTCTCCCTTGATAACTATCTCAGGGTTGGCAGACAGTATTGCGCCAACCTGCTGCTTAGAACCCAGCACCATAAATTTTGATTTTAGGGGGTTTAGAACTAGAGAGTTCTCCTCCGACCATGCAACCACCCTTTGCAAGTCCTCATTTATCCTTTGTACTGCTAAAGATGTTTCGTCCCCTTTGAAAGATATGTACAGCTGAATATCATCGGCGTACATGTGATACTTGCAGTTAACAAAGGATTTTATTATATCTGCACTGTACAGAATGTACAACGGAGGCCCCAAAATCGATCCCTGAGGGACACCCCTCGACACCCCCAATAGACGATGTATATCTAGTAACTTAATCCGCTTAACCGTTCTTAAAGAGTTAGAGAACCCTGTAAGAAATCGACACGTGTTTCGCCTCTCTCTTTCGATTTCTTACAGGGTTCTCTAACTCTTTAAGAACGGTTAAGCGGATTAAGTTACTAGATATACATCGTCTATTGTGTTTTATGATGGATTTCCGCAAGGTCACGCCTGAGTCAATTAACTAAGCAATTCAATTACAGATTCAAATCAATCATCACGGGTTTCCAGATATAAATAACGGAACAAAATGTTAATTTTGTTAGAAATAATAAAATTAACGTTGAAATCATGTGGTTTTTGCAAGTAATGCTGTTGTTCACCCTCGTAATGCTGGTCACCAATGTTGCCGTTTACGAAAGTCCATTTGAGAATTCGCATCCTGCTCCTCCATTTCACTTCTTCAGTAAGACCCTCTATGTTTAGCATTCAGTCATAGTTCGATAGTTTATTCATTACAAGCCGTGTGCACGATGGGATGTCCCATAGAGAAAAATTTCGAACTTCCATAGCAAGCATACTCGTAATCAGCCTCTAACGTTCCCATTGATAGGCCTCCTCTCAGTGAGAGGGAGTGGGCCAAAAATCCACCACGCGGAGCCAGTGCGGGTTCGTAGAAGTCACTTGTCTTAATTTTTTTGGTTCTAGGATATGCCGGTTTCGTCACAATGTTTTCCTTCGCCGTTTTGAGAGGAGCGGTGATAAAATAATAATAATTTACATAAAGTAAATCACCGTCACGTGTCACGTTACGAACCTACCACCTGCAACTCGTAAGTCATGGCCGTTACTACAGGGCCACCACTGCTCAGTGTTCCATTAAAAAAATCATCTCCTATTTAAGTCCAATAAGGAATAAACTTCTTCCTTAGTGCTCACCTTCGTTATATGGTTAAGGAACTCTTGTGCTAAATCTCATGCTTCTTGACCCAGCTGTTTGGGATGTGCGTTGTCTGTCAAATAATTAGTCAAAAGATTTTTAGTAGGAATTTTTGATCCCATTCCTTCCTTTTTCCTTCAACTTACTTGTCAACGAGTCTGACAAGCAACATAACATAGCATATTGTTAACATCCCGGCTGTGTCCCCAAAGGGAATAGGCAATGATATGTAAATAGCAAACGTTTTGCCAGTTACAAACTCCCGGGAATAAAGAGCATTATAGCCATCAACCGGACACAATCCATTCTCCTGCTTGCATACTTACCCAGAACCTTTATGCTAAGCCATCAATAAAAATAATTGTTTTTCTTTTTACAGAATACCATTGCTTGTACGATAGCGATTGCAGTCCCAACGTCAAATGTATCTGTAACGACGTTATTGATCCGTGTCACTGCGAAAGAATTGTATTCGATAATTTGTTTGAAACAGTGAACCCTAGTTCAGTAAATAAACGCCGGGATTATCTGATTGAATGATTCAAGCAAGCCTACCATACATGTTCAGCTCTACCTTCAAATTCTTCTGATCTGACAAATCCTTGTCATGTGTGGCTATTAGGGTTTCAAGATCGATCACCCTCAGCGGCAGAATCGGTTAGGTGCCTACTATTATAACCAAAGTGTTCAAACTAAACAGTACAATCGCTTCGTGTAATGGACATGCATCCATTAGACCATTCGGATCAAATTCATCTGTTAAAATTGATCTCTCCACGTATGGTAGAAGAAGTTGATTCCTATCTTAGATGTATATGGTTTTTGCAAAAAACGTAGATAAATAAATTATACCAACATATTTTTGTATTATTTCTTAATCATTTGTTGCTCTGTCATAGTAATTTACTAACATACCATAATTACTTAGTGGCACGCCAGTATTCCGCCAAGGAGGTAAGTCCCAGGTAAAAGGTAGATAGGATTAACAGGGCACAAATCCAGAATCTAGGCAATTACTAACACATTCCTACTCTTTGACCAAGGCGACTCTGAGCACACCCAAAAGGCACACTTGCGATTACTAGACCAATGTGCTCGATTTCATTTACACTACGCGACGCACTGTTGAGTTTTCAACGCTCGGCTCAGTGCCGACAGCTGGGACCAAATTATTGTTCTTTTCGTGTATTTGTTCTTTCATTGCGTCACGTTTACCGCAAATAACGTGTTTTCTTTTCTTTTTTCTTTCTTTTTCTTTCTTTTCTTTCTTTTCTTTCTTTTCTTTCTTTTCTTGCTTTTCTTTCTTTTCTTTCTTTTCTTTCTGTTTTTTCTTTTGTTCCTTTCTTTCTTTCTAACAATGCAATAATATTCAAGTATTGAATGAAGTGTTGTTTGGTGTTAGTGATTACGGGCAAAAGCCTATTTAAATGATGCACTCCTAAATACCTCTACTAATAGTACTGCGACGCCCCAGCAGTGGTTACTGCGCGATCAGCTTAAATAACTGCCCGACATCAATCATAGGGCAGTGGCCCACCAAACACAACACCCGTCTGGTCGGAGGATCCTCCCTTTTCTTTAGAGGATGAGTGAACTTAACACCCTACCCAACTACTGCAGCGTGACGTCATCATCATCACTCCCGCAAGCTTTCGTTAGGCGAGTCACACAGCCAGTTAGCACCCACGGCTTCAACAGGTATTCTGACTACCTGCATGCAGCAGACGCGCATTCCTGGTCATCACTCTCAGCCTCATCAGCAACCTTGGCACAGCACACTGCACTTTCCGCCGGTCCACAAGCAGAGCCCGTCAACCCTCTCCTGGTCGACTTCAGTAGTCAGTCTCAATCCAGCGATGTACCACATCCGACTCACTGGATCATTATGCAGCGCCACCCCGACTCACTGGAGAATCTACCACAGACAGTTCCGACTCATCGCGAACTATGCGGCACCCGCCCGGTTCTGACTTACTGGAACCTCAATTGGCACTGACAAGATATATAGCAAGGTAGCAATATATAAGACTCAGCCCACTATCGACCTTCGGTCTCCGCCACATACGAACTACGAATCACACTGACGTCACGCAAAATTCTGCATCGCGCAAGCAAGGTTTACCGCGCGATCCATATATATAACTTCTTGACATCAATCATTGCGCAGTTGCCCACCAGATACAACACCCGTCTGGACGGAGTATCCTCCCTTTTCTATAGAAGATGAGTGAACTTTACACCCTGTTCCTCATACCTCTATAACTCCTGCGGCATGAATAACTGATATAACGTTTGTGAATTGTGCCAAACACACTTGAATGTTCCACATTTCCAATTACAAGTTTTTTCTGAATACCATACTTCTGTTATTTTATACTTTTGTAAACTATAATGTAATGTTTAGTGGAAACAAATTGATTTTGGCTTTTTTCAGTCATGTATTTCTAATCAATTTATAAAGTGTATAAATATTAGTGAAAGTATGTATAAATATCGTATTTTAATGGTGTGGTGTGGCAAATCTGGAAATGCAGGTTTTTGTATTTGTGGCTTTATTTTCTTTGATAGTGGTCCACTCCAATGTCAAGGCTTTCTTAAAAGATTTATTTTCAATAAAATCTGATCCTTACAGTAAGTAAAATAAAAACTGCTCTTTTTTCGAATTTTGATAAAGTTGATGTGATCGAAGGACATTGGACTGGAGTAATTAAAGGCGCAAGAGACGTTCCAGTTTTGTCTCTGCGAAGCACGGCGTAAGCGCAACTAAATTTTTGTGGGTCATCAAATAACTTCTCCCGCTCAGGGTGGAGCAGGAGGGCGTGTCAGACTCTTACTAACTAAAACCCACCCGTGTTCCTTTAGTTGCCTGTACGTTGCTAGGGTCCACGGTATCCATTTTGGACTTTTCCGCAACCCCGGTAGGCATCAGCCCTAGCGGACCCCGTCCGCGTCAGTTGTGCTAAATATTGGTGAATGGTGCCTGCGAGTTTGTGTGCAATCAAAAATAATAATGTGTCCACATTCTAAACAGGTCATTTAGGTTGCTGAATTTTATTTTATATTTTTTACAGCTGTATACTGCAGAAGTGACGCTGACTGCATAACAGACATCGATCCACCTTGCTTTTGCGTTCATATGCAGCATATATGTGGATGTCAGCAATATGGAGTTGGAACCATACAACAGGACATTAAAAAAACCAAGCCGGTTACTACAAATGCCCCAATTCCCGATGTGTGTACTAATAGATGCCGTAAACCCAGAAAGCCAAAAAAAACTAAACCACCAAACAACAATAACTATATTGACGAAGATATGATAAGAAAAGTAAAGGAAAAATAATTTTTCAAAATTGATCTCGTACATAATTTTTAGCTTATACGTATTTTTTATACTCATGATGTTATTCTATCTAGCGATATGAAAATATTTGTGTGATACGGTGATAACACATAATTATATTTCAAAATAATTTTGTTTTATTTGGGTACCCATTTTTTGAGTCCGTGTGGTACCGAACTTAAAGAATTGCACTACCCCATTTCTTCTCATGGGTGTCGTAAAAGGCGACTAAGGGACTAGAGAATGAGCAGCAGCGTTCTCTATGCATTCTAACACCATACTGCGATCGCCAACCTGCCTGCCAAGCGTGGCAATTATGGCAAACCCCCCTAAATAATGACAAGCACCAAAAAAAATGGCCCCTAGTGCCCGGCGGCCCACCTACCCTTGGTTACGGTAGCGGTCAAGGTCACGGTGAGGCAAGGGGTGCAAAAAATCCCCGGAAGAGATCCGGCTACCACAATCACCGGAAACTGGACCTGGAAACATACAACACGCGTACACTCCGGAACGACGAGAAGATCATCAAACTCGAGAAATAATTGAGCAGGTTACGATAGGGTATAGTAGGGTTCTCTGAAGTCCGAAGAGAGGGAGAGGACTCGATAATCCTCAAAATCCGGAAACTTGCTCTATTTTTGGGAGGGCGACGGATGGTGTCGGGTTTACTGTCCATAAGGGCCTTGTGAAGCAGCTTAAAAACAACAAGGCACCGGATGATGACAAAAAACGGCCGAACTCCTGAAGGCCCTCCAGAAGCTGTTGAGTTTCGTCATACTTGAGGGTAAAATGCCACAGGCATAGAACAGAGGTGTGTACTCTTCTTTAAAAAGGGTGACAATGCCCTGCTTAAGAACCATTACACCCATCCATTAAGACCCATTACACTTCTGAGTCATGTGAGCTGTTTTCAAGAGTCATCACGAACCGTCTCGTACGCAGGTTTCACGACTTCCATCCTCCCGAATAAACCGGATTCCATAAAAGCTTTAGCACCGCAGACCACATACATACGCTGCGGCAAGTTATAAAGAAGACCGAAGAGTATAACCAGCCTCTCTGCTTGGCATTTGTGGACAACGAGAAAGCCTTCAATTCGATCGAGATGCTGTACTGCAATCTCTTCAAAGGTGCCAAATCGACTATCGGTACATCGAGGTGCTAAAGTGTCTTTACAAAAACGTTACTATGTCAGTCCGACTTCAGGACCAGACCTTGAAACCTATCCTTCTGCAGCGAGGTGTGAGACAGGAAGACGTTATCTCTCCGAAACTGTTCACCGCTACACTGGAGGATGTGTTTCAGGCTCTGGACTGGAAAGGGCTAGGCATCAACGTTAATGGCGAGTATATTACCAACCTTCGATTTGCCGACGACATAGTTGTAATGGCTGAGACTGAGACCATGGAGGACCTCAGTACAATGCTCGATGACCTTAGTAGAGCCTCCAAAAGAGTGGGTCCTAAAATGAACATAGACAAGACAAATGTCATGTCAAATGCCCATGTAATCCATTCGAATCCGACTCGGCTAGGCAGCGTTCGGGAAGCTACGCAATATCTTATTAGAAAGTTTTTGACTAGTGCGTATTGCTAGTAATGACCTATGGCACTGAATGGTGGTCGCTCACAATGGCCCTTATCAGAAGACTAAAAGTCACCCAAAGGGCAATAGAGAGGGCTACGCTTGGAGTTTCCCAACGTGATCGAATCAGAAATGAAGAGATCCGCAGAAAAACCAACGTAACCGACATAGCCCGAAGGATTGCCAAACATAAGTGGCAATGGGCAGGGCACATTGCTCGTAGAATAGATGGCCGATGGGGCCAAAAGGTTCTGGAGTGGCGACCGCGTACCGGAAGACGTAGCGTTGGAAGGCCTCCCACAAGATGGACCGATGACCTTGTGAAGGCCGCAGGAATCCGCTGGATGCGGGAAGCACAAAATCAATTGAAGTGGCGGTGCTTGCGGGAGGCTTATGTCCAGCAGTGGACGTCTTTCCTTTGATATGATGATGACCCATTTAACTGTAACCTTGCCGCTTCCAGGTGTGTTCTGATAGGGCTGAGAAAAATTTAAAGGCTAGGCATTCATTACTTCCAGTTAGGTGAAAGGCTTCCTCTGTTTTAGTGTAGGAAGGTACATACGTAAAGTTTTGAACGAAAAGATAAAAAAGAGAGAAATAAGAAGGTGTTTCTCTCACCACCTACCTCAAGTAAGGTTCTGCTCGGTTTCCCTGCTGCCGAATAATGAGACCCGTAACAACGGCGGGTTGACGATTCTATTTTTCAGAATAAATCCGTAGTCCACCGACTGCTAGCATTCCAATACGAATATTATTCCAAAACATTACGTATTATAACGCTATAAAAAAACATCTGTAATAATACACGCTGATGTTCCAGCCAGTAGCTTCATGTGAAGACAGTAAAATGCTTTTGATTTCAGAAGGATGTTTTTTTTTTCAAGGCCACTATGACCGAGCATGGTATCATCTGCCAGAGTACCCGATGCCGCAATATTTTAAACGATTTAGGCGATGTGGAACGTCTCTCTTCAGTAACCGTTCATGTTTTTAGGACTCCGTATCATAGTTACGACAAACAAATATGCGACAAATGCTAGGGCGATATTAAGATATGTCGAATATCAGCGGTGCGAAAGCACATCAGCTCGACGAACGTTAGTGCGACTGATTGCTTTCACGATTTATAAGCGATGGCACAACGAAACTTTTGATCGACGAACGATAGCGCGACACAATTTTCGCTCAACAAACTAAAGCTCGACAAGCATGTGTGTTTCAAACATCTCAAAACGGGAAGAAGCAGTTATTTCATCATCATCATCATCATCATATCAGCCTAAAGACGTCCACTGCTGGACATAGGCCTCCCCCAAGCACCGCCACTTCGACCGATTCTGTGCTTCCCGCATCCAGCGGATACCTGCGGCCTTTACAAGGTCATCGGTCCATCTTGTGGGAGGCCTTCCAACGCTACGTCTTCCGGTACGCGGTCGCCACTCCAGAACCTTTTGGCCCCATCGGCCATCTGTTCTGCGGGCAATGTGTCCTGCCCATTGCCACTTAAGTTTGGCAATTCTTCGGGCTATGTCGGTTACCTTGGTTCTCCTGCGGATCTCTTCATTTCTGATTCGATCACGTAGGGAAACTCCAAGCATAGCCCTCTCCATTGCTCTTTGGGTGACTTTTAGCCTTATAATAAGGCCCATTGTGAGCGACCACGTTTCAGTGCCATAAGTCATCACTGGCAACATGCACTGGTCAAAGACTTTCGTCTTGAGACACTGTGGTATGTGGGACGAAAATATATTGCGTAGCTTCCCGAACGCTGCCCAGCCGAGTCGGATTCGACGATTGACCTCTTTCTCGAAATTAGACCTACCTAGCTGGACAGTTTGTCCTAGGTAAACATACTCGTCTACAACACTTCGAGCGTAGCGTCTCCGATCTTTATTAGAGTGGGTGTTACATGGGCGTTTGACATAACCTTTGTCTTGTCCATGTTCATTTTAAGACCCACTCTTTCGGAGGCTCTACTGAGGTCATCGAGCATTATACTGAGGTCCTCCATGGTTTCAGCCATTATGACTATGTCGTCGGCAAACCGAAGGTTAGTGACATACTCGCCATTGATGTTGATGCCTAGCCCTTTCCAGTCCAGAACCTTGAAGACATCCTCCAGTGCAGCGGTAAACAGTTTCGGAGAGATAACGTCTCCTTGTCTCACACCTCGCTGCAGAAGGATAGGTTTTGAGGTCTGGTCGTGGAGGCAGACTGACATAGTGGCGTTTTGGTATAGATACTTTAACACCTCGATGTACCGATAGTCAATCTGGCACCGTTGAAGAGACTGCAGTACAGCCCATGTCTCGATCGAATCGAAGGCTTTCTCGTAATCCACAAACGCTAAGCAAAGAGGCAGATTATACTCTTCGGTCTTCTGTATTACCTGCCGCAGCGTATGTATGTGGTCCACGGTGCTAAAGCCTTTACGGAATCCGGCTTGTTCGGGAGGCTGGAAGTCGTCAAACCTGCGCGCGAGACGGTTCGTGATGACTCTTGAAAACAGCATGTAGATATGGGTCAGAAGTGTGATGGGCCTGTAGTTTTTAAGCAGGGCATTGTCGCTCTTTTTAAAGAAAAGCACCACCACACCTCTGTTCCATGCCTGTGGCGTTTTACCCTCGAGTATGACGGAATCGAATAGCTTCTGAAGGGCCTTAAGAACGGGTTTCCCACCGGCCTTTAGGAGTTGTTTCATAATGGATAATTATATTCTCGTAATAGAAGCAGGGGTGATTTGTTTTACTGTGTTACCCTGCTTCTTGGGGGCTGTGTTAATTATACTATCGCTGTAATGTTTGTCAATGTTAGCGCTTTAGTTTGTCGAGCAAAAATTGTGTCCCGCTATCGTTCGGCGATCAAAAGTTTCCTCGTGCCATCGTTTGTCGTGAAAACGATCAGTCGCACTAACGTTAGTCGAGCTGATGTGCTGTCGCACCACTGATGGTCGACATAATTATCGTACTGTTGCCCTAGGGCACAATTAATACGCGACAAAAGCTAGCTTTTGTCGCGTATTTATTTGTCGGATACAGAGTCGGTTTTCAGCTTGAACAAAAGATTGATGTAAGTAATAAATAAATTGGAAGGGTAAATATGGTAATGCCTCAAGACCTAAATGACAGTGTTTGGGCAATTAAAGTGTCTGGCAGTGTCCATTAGCCTTTTAGTGGGCAAATGCTTCAAATATATTTTCATATAATTATGTCATCCGGCTAGGACTCTATGAATGTTGTTTTATTTAGAGCTGGCTTTTCGCCAGTTTCAACTGGTCGCTTATGAAATTACGTTTATTATTAAACGTTTTACATTCTTGATTTATAATAGATATTATAAAAGTATATATCTTCATAAATCAAGAATGTAAGACGTAGCGAGATTAACAATATCTTTTAATATTTATTATGACCACAACAGCTTTGTCTTATTTTTTTAGCAATATTGTAAAAATTAGACTCATCATCATCAGTCTATTAATGTTCCCACTGCTGGGACACAGGGCTCCTCTGGAGAGGGAGTGGGCTGTAATCCACCACGCGGGCCCAGTGCGGGTTGGTAGATGTCACATGTCTTCAAATTTTTGGTTCTAAGACATGCCGGTTTCCTCACGATGTTTTCCTTCACCGTTTTGAGAGAGCAGTGGTGATGAAATTATTTACACAAAGTAAAGCGCCTGCTTGGGTTCGAACCCACGACCCACAACTCGTAAGTCGGGGCCGCTACCACTGGGCCACCACTGCTCAAATTAGACTACTGACGATAATTTCATTATAATGTCGACTACTATGATATTTATCATGTATTCATTAACATAGATACGAGTATTATTTGCAATATCCAATAACACAACACAATATACTTGTCATAATCAGCCTATAATGCTCCCACTACTGGGAAACAGGCCTCCTCTCTGTGACAGGGAGTGGGTCACAATGCACCACGTGGGCTTAGTGCGGGTTGGTAGATGTCACCATGTCTTAAATTTTTTTGATTCTAGGACATGCTGGGTTCTTCACGATGTTTTCTTCACCGTTTTAATATATTATTAAAAAATTGTTAACATAAAACGCAATAAAGCTGGTATGGGGAGGGCGGGTTCTCTACGTCATAAATCAGTACAAAATCTACCGGGGAGTGACGTCATGCCACATTTTAACTCAATGTATTGCCGTAATCTTTTGAAAAAAATACGTGTCCAATATTTTTTAATAATCTACCTGGTGGACATAAAAACTTAAGGTCTCGGGCTCGAACTCAATGGTGGGCATGGCCAAAAACCACGCTGTCTCACCTGGCATCGTGTCCGACAGAGATAGTATCAGTGATGAGCAGTTAGAAGCTGGTCTACATGGACAACGTATAGTTCGCACGCACAGAAACACCGTACCGACCAATTTTAGTAAAACGAGCGCGTCAAAAATTACGAAAAGGCCTTTGGAAAAAAGGTTTTTCTGAAAAAACCACTGCAATCAATTACAAATAAAATTTATTGAAATCTTCGATAATTTTTCTGTGTCGGTACGGATTTTGTTTTCGAGATTTCACACTTCTTGTATTACTTATTTACGCCCAAAGTTGCGTTAAAATTAGCAAGAAAAACGAATCTTTGTTGGCTTATAACTTTTTAATGGCTTTTTATTTTACTATTCTTCTTCCGTACAGACACAATTAATAATGAGACCTAACGATATCGTGCTAAATTTTGAATGTACGATGTCAAACAGTGGAGTAAAACACCTCCGAAGTTTGTATGGAAAAAATATCAAATTGTTTCACCTTAAGGTGAAACAATTTGATATTTTTCAACAACCCTACTGTGGCGGTGTGGAAATTGAAATGCGAACTTTCTTAAAAATACGAGAATTTTATTGCCCCTCAGATCCTAGCTGATATGAAGAGCTCGTAGCTAAATAATAACAGCCGCACGGGTCGATCGAAGATTAAGCTACGCTTGCCGCGGTCAGTTCGTGGATGGGTGACTATGCATTACAAAATAGAAACCCTTCAACACCTCGTAAAGCACGTTAAGCCGTTGGTCTCGGCTGTCATTTGTAGATCTTTGTCAGTCGTTACGGGGTCCTAGAAGCCTGAAAGTCTGACAACCAGTCTTACCAAGGGGTATCGTAGTAACCAGTAACTGGATTGTGGATGTTACAAGGCAGACGTTCCATGTAAAATACTGGTATTCAGCTACATCCGGTTACAGTAGATGCCGATCCTAATGGGAAAAGGCTACGCAGATTGATCCTAGCTGATATCAGCAAAACCTCGAGAAACATTGTAACGATACTGTTGTTTCTTATAGCCGGGTCAGACCTTTTGTAACCAAATCCCCAGTTTATCTGGTCGCATATCTCTCGTTTTGCTTTCGCCGTTATTTATTTCTCTTTGTTTATATAGACCGTACGTATTTTGAAAAAAAAAAAAAAAAACACTATTGTTGTTTTGTATTTTCATCGTCAGTATAATATTCTGGACTAGATGCAAAATGTTAGATCCGCTGCGTAGGTAAAAAAAAAAGTCGCGTAGAATTCTCTTATCCTCTTGTTTCGTTACCTGCCATACAGCAACGACAACGCTTAACCGTATACGTACACACACAGAGACATACATAAACTCACACCTTCTTCCCATGGAGGTAGGCAGAAACTACAGAACGCCACCGCCACCGTATACGTGTGTTAAAGTATTGTCGCCATTGTAACGGCACGTTGTCTATGAATACAAAAATATTAGCTCTTTATTAATGTATTTATACACGACGATATAAATACCTACATACATATCACGTCCATAATCGAAGATGTATGTATTAAGGGGAATGCGCTAAGGTAGCCCGCGAAATTCAAATTTTCTTTCGTTTTTTGCAATTTGCAGCTCAGTGTCAGGTTGTATGTTGATTAAAATATGATTCGCGACCGTAACAAATATGGCTTTACAGAATTAACGTCAGTTTTAACACTTTGACCTTGAGCTGGCCAAGCGTAGTATAGAGTCTATTAGAGTTTCAATAGAATATCATGCCAGCTTATACTGCTATTGTAACCACTGACTTGCGGCTCTGCACATACTTTTGTAATTACTTTACCTTTACTATAGATAGGGTTGCCATAACTTCTAGCAACCAATACGGGACGTTTTCTCTTCCGATGCCCAAAACTAATAACACATTCAACGACAACACGCAGTTTTTCAACTACACCCAGGGCTACGGGACCCAGGAATTCATTTCGGGGGGGTTTGGGTTGACAACTTTTTTTAGAAGAAATAAAGTATTTCTGATTTCGAGAGGGTAAATAAAGAGTAGGTACTTATAGATGTATAAAAAATAGTATTATCGGGGGCCCGGGGCCCAGGTATGCAGAAAACTTAAAGAAGTAGAATATAAGAGCGAGCGGAGCGAGCTCGAAAATTTTACACCCTACATTTATATTTAGAATACATAGTAGGCCCCCGCAGACTGCACCTGCCGCCTCCCCTTAGTCCGCCAATGGTGCCGCTACGGACGATTTAGGACGCAAGAGCGAGCGAAGCGAGCTTGAAATTTTTACTATCCCGCTCGAATAAGTTAGGTTTTCTTTGTCTTTGACCGTTCGTACAGAAATAGAAGTAAATTGATCGACTTAAGCAGAAAAGTTTGAGAATTAAGTGATTATAGGATGCAAAAGAGCGAGCGAAGCGAGCTCGAAAATTTTTGCAGCCTGCCTTAGATAGGTTAGACTCCCTCAGAGAATGCGGAAGTTGCAGGAATTCATTCAATACAATGTCAGACTAGATAAAAATACAGACGTACTGTTCTTTTTGTAGATTATAAAGTACTCCTCTGCGAAATAGATTACAATTATCACATGTATTAGAGTACGGAGGTACCCTAAGAGGGTCGATCTCTGGATTGAGATTGTGGTTTCTCACATTTCGGGGGTGATTTGAACCCCCAAACCCCCTGCCTACGGCCCTGACTACACCATACACACAGCACGCATGTGAACATGTGAAAGACAAAATGATTAAATAAATAAAATAAAAATCTACATTATAAAATCAAAGTTTTATTCGAAATGTTACAATATGATTATATTTTTTCAAATTACATAATTATTGCGCGCGCTCCCACTTATTTTGTCGAAATACGGGACAAATACGGGACATGTAGTAATACGGGACGGGATGGTCAAATACGGTGACAGTCCCGTATATACGGGACGTATGGCAACCCTAACTATAGAGCCTATAATCACCAATTAGTTTGATCCGTTCCGAGATGAGGTCCGATTTTAAAAATAATATGACTGTCGCGGTCCATTCGAATAAAAATATCAATTATGAAATAAAACGAAAAGAATAGTTTATGAAGTGAAAACTTCTTTAGCAGCGATGTGCACTTTTTGGCATGGGTAAAAAATGTAAAACTCGCGTCAGAACGTGCCATAAGATCCGTTGCCTAGCAACCGACAAAGTAAATATCAAAATAAATAGTCTTTGACGTTACGTAAAGATTGCAACGTAAGAAATTTTACCCTTATTGATGGGTAAAAAAATGCAGTCAAAACATATAATGTAGAAAACGATTACATCTACCTACTGTGATATTCACGTTAAAGCTGCCATATTTATATCTCCTTGTTTATAAAACTTTTACGACACTTATGGGTGAAGAAGTCTCTCTAACAAAAGAGGTCAAAAGGTCAAGGTCGGCAAGGTCAATCGAAACAAACGCGGTCGCTTTGCTCATAAAATATTTTGGAAACAAATGCTGGGATGAACTCCCTAAAAAGAAAAAATCTGCCCACATTCGTGTGTCTAGACATTTCTTCATTAATATGAAAAGAGAATGCTAATAAAATTATGCCTACGACATTGTCCAGGGGGAATAAATTACCTAGATAAATATTTATGACCCACTTAGTGATTTAAGGAGTCTTTGCAGCTTGAAAATAATTATGCTCTATAGCAGTTATTTGGAGACTCCAAATGGCAGACCGCGGTCCGGAGTCGGACTGCCGACCTATTTTGTGGAAACCTAAGTAAACAGTTAAAGGGGACTGAGCAAAAGTGGTCTATGGACCAATAGCAATATGGTTTTGTTATTTGTGTAGGGATACTTCATCCTAATCCTTGTGCAAAAGGGCATCAAAATCTGACCCGGAAATTTTGAGCGAAATACACTTTTATAATATTATACAGGCTGGATATTCAAAAGCGTCGTAAGGGCAGGTACTTTAACCGTTGTAGCTAGAGGAAAACATTCTTAGGAGAATGCCCTTAACTTTTTGATTAATTGGTAACTGCATTCACAGATTTTGTAAAAATGGTACAGTCAGCTGAAAAAATGATAAATCTTACGCATACCTAATATCCAACTGATTTCCTCGAGGTTGTAGGCAGAACTGCATTATTGCACCAGCTATGTTTCAAATCCCATAAGAAATCTTAGGGGATTGAACCGAATGTAACTAAGCCCAAATCCAGACAACTGTGGGTAGTCCCTACGTCCCCAACAGGGGGCGTGCAGGCTGGTTACGAGCATGGCCTTAAAGCCCCGCGTTGGGATACAATGCCCATCAATACGGGTTCGTTCGTTGGGTGGCCATGTAGTCCTGGCCTGAGCCAAGTGCGGCGCTGGCGCAACTTGCCTATGCATTGGCCAGACTACGGGCCGCTTCTGTAAGTTTTCTATTGAAACAAAGAATAAAACCCAATAACACTAAGCCCAATCGGGGTTTCGAACCCAGGGACGGACGGTCACCAATCACTCTTCCTACTGATGATGACTGAAGAAACACTGACGAGGCAGTAAGCTTAAACAAAACTGTAAAAAATTAGAAGAACATAAGAACAAACGACACAATTCCCAAATTGAATATTTTCAGTTCTAAATTCTCTAGTTATTTTCCAATACCTGGAGTCATTAAAACTTATACTAACTTCTGTGCGACTTGCCAACAGTAATATAAGTAGAACTAGAAACCAACCAACATTTTGCGTGTGGTACAAGTTTGGAAATTATTCTCAAGTTAATATTTTTCATGGGGCGTCTGTTTTACACATATCTTGGTCTTCTTCCTGGCTTTCCTTTTGTAAAAATATAATATTTCAAGAATACTTAATCATTAAATTAATCTTTTTTCCAAGCGTGATAATCAATGCAATATTCGCTCTTAATTCGATGCAAGCGGCAAGGAGTTATTCTTATATTGGTATAGTATGGAAGAAAAAAGGCCGTTTGCATTGAAGTCCAGATTAAATAACAACTAGAAAATCACAAAATATAAAGCTTATTGGATGACTCCATGCCAAGAATTAGGTACTGAGGACTGAATAAACCTAAAGTTGTACCTTCTATACAAAATAATGAAAAGAAACCTAAATTCGAAGAAAAAGGTCCATCCATTTACTTTGCCTCTAATTAACCATTAAAAATAAATTCACCTAAATAGCATTCTGTCCCCAGAATTTCCACGAAATCTCTATTTGAGAAATGAATGGGTACACCCCGAGGCGAGGTTTGGGCTATCTTTAATGATCCCTAATTTGTACCCTTTGCTTAAAAGGCTTTCATTTGAAGTTCTCATTAAACACGTGTATAAAGGCTGGTACAGGTCGACACAACTTATATGTAGCATCGGTAAAATTCGTAAAACCGATTATTTCCGATTTACACAACCAATAGAAATAGCTGACTATCGCGCCATTCAATGCTATTCGCGCTTTACTTTCCCGCCTCAGTTCAACCCGAGACAGCGTTGTGAATGCACGTGGGTGAATCATTCTGTACACTTCGTGACAATTTAATTTGAACACGAATTTTTAAAACGAACAAACTCACTTTTGAAATTATAATATTAGTAAGGATAAAAGTTAATCGACTCAGGTGTGACTTTGCGGAAATCCATTATAAAATACAATAGACGATGTATATTTAGTAACTTAATCCGCTTAACTGTTCTTAAAGAGTTAGAGAACCCTGTAAGAAATCGACACGTGTTTCGCCTCTCAACGAGGCATCCTCAGGCTGACGATTCACTTGTTGCAAACTCGGACACGACGTGTTGCCACGACAAGAGCCAAACGCGAACACGAACACGCCGCGAACACCGTTGAGAGGCGAAACACGTGTCGATTTCTTACAGGGTTCTCTAACTCTTTAAGAACAGTAAATATACATCGTCTATTGTATTTTAGTAAGGATAATGTAATAATTCAATGATACAAATAATTAAAAAAATATTGAAGTTTTAACTTTAAATATCTCAAAAGGCTTCGCAAAATAGAACGCGTACTTAGCGCGCGTTAGAGTGCTAAGTACGCGTTCTATTGTGTTCCACGCGCGCCTCAAAAATTTGTCAGCGAAGCTGAAGGGGTCCGTTAGGGCCGATGCCTACCACCGGGGTTGAGGATAGTCCTAAGGGAAAACCGTGGCCCCCGTCTAGGCAAGGGAAGGAACACGGGTGGGTTTTAGTCAGTAAGAGTCTGACACGCCCATCCGCTCCGCCCAGAGCGGGAGAAGTCATTTGATGATTTCCCAACCAAAAAAATAAAAAAAACCCTGACGCCACGCTAACGTAACGTGCGTAATGAACTGCTAGCGCACGTCATAGTACACACACGGCTACACATCAAGCTATACATTTCCAGTTTAAGCTGACCTCGCATTATTCGGAAATCGTTTACAATGCGAGATCACCATAAACTGGAAATGTATAGCTTGATGTGTAGCCGTGCGTACAACACAATTCGGCGCAGCGTTAGGCTAGCGTTCTAACGCACGCTAAGTACGTGTTCTATTTGGCGAAGCCTTGAAAGTTTGATTTCTGATATTCATCGTTCTAGCCTTGTATCCTTCAAATCGAATCTAAAAACAAACAAAAAATACAGACTTTATTTACGTGATCATTTATTCTGCAAGAAAGTACATGTCAATCTCGCATCAATTTCACGAATGTATTTTGTTATATGACTTCACACGTTATTGCGATTGCGTAATGATCATTTTCGCCTAAAGCAGTAATAAAGATTGATGATTTTGAAGGCGCACTTAGTTCGGATGTGATCGGTTTTACGAATATTACCGATGCTACATCTAAGTTGTGTCGACCTGTATACTTCCTGCGCTTATCGCCAGTTTAACCTTCATAGTTGTAGTCATAGTCTATACTTAGATTAAGTCAAACTGAGGCAGTCTTTTTTATAAATTATTGTAAATAAGTTTGTTATAAATTATTGTAAATTGTGGCAAGCGTGTCTCTCTCTCTCTCTTTTTCTGTTTGTCTGTTGGTGCGCTCATAATTTGAGAATATCTAACAAATTCACGTGATATATTCTTTTATTTTAGATCCAATTCCCAATTTTATTTTCTTTCTTTAGAGGTGTTGTCTCGTTAAGTTTTAGTGAACATTATCACCACATGTGTTTAGCCGTGCGGCTGAGTAATATTGACATCATTCTGCCATGCAGTGTGGGGTCTTTAATTTTTTTTATGATTGATTAGTCCTCCAGACCGTATTTCGACCACGGCGGCCAATCTCAACGGAAACTAGCCTTTATATATAAGTTTATATCTACATGCCTTTTGCTTTGATCATCAAAAACTCGAATTGCTTTTATAACCAAGTAACATTATAAAATTATTCCCATTCTGTGTTTCCACATCTTAAATTGTCATTTGCGGAACGGAACACTATAAGTTCCAGTGAAAATTACTAATACCTATTCAAATTCAAAAACTTTATTTCGAGCCAAGACTCATAAAGGGTTAGTAACAATGTTCTTAAAACTACTTGTTAGTAAACAACACAATACGGTGACACATGTAACTAACAACAGTGAATTATATAAGGACATATACCAGGGTGGAATATTTGAACGCCACCTGGAGGGAAAGTACTCTAAATACTGGAGATAGCAAATTTTAATCAAACGAAACACCTTCCCCCCAACACATTCCTTTATTTTTAATAAGAAAATCTTAGAATGCAGACTGCATTCAAAGATTTTTGAAAATTATCCTCCCACACTCGGGAATCATTATCATTTCAGCCAAAAGACATCCACTGCTGAACATAGGCCTCCCCCAAGCACAGGGTATCATTTTTTCGGATTTTATCCGGTTCGATTCCCGGGTGTCGTAACTGTCGTACGCGAACTTTCGAGAATCTTTGAATGCAGATTTGTTTCTTTAAAAAAAATCGGCATGTTTCCTTTGAGTTTTGCTATCTTCAGTATTAAGAGTACTTTCCCTCCTGGTGGCGTTCAAAAATTCCACCCTGTATATTGCATAGCGATCTCCACCGTGAGATTCGCCATCTCAGCATTCCGATGTCATGGGATCGAACTGGTCTATTTATGAAACACTTTTGTTTCTCTCATCGAAAAATTGTCACTAATCTTAGTTTTTACCGATTTAATTGTTACAATTATATTATATTGATATTTCCCATTGGAATTTAAAGACTTGAGATTTACTTGTACGCATAATGAACACTTTTTGTTTAACAAAGTTCTATTATAATTCCTAGGAAGATACTTGTATCTCGCAGAACAAATATTTTGTCTGATTGCTTCGATATTTTATGTGAAAGAAAATCGTGTCTTAAAATTTTGCTGTAGTGATTACATTTGCTTGTTTTGTTTGTACCTAGATAGTTCTAGTAATCTAGTGTATGTCTTTGCAAGACGAAACCAAAAACGTATAAATGATTCTCATTGTGTCATATTTTTGACTGAAATCGTTCCGTTAAGTCCGACAGACGCGGCCCGACAGACGCGGCGCTAGTGTCTATGTCATTGCAACAAAATTGAATTAAAAAAAAAAATTGTACAGTTTTCCGCTGGAGTTCAGTCGTGGCGCGGACTCTATACTTGTCCTTTTAAAGTTAATGACATAGATTTAATTTATGCTAGCGTTTATTATAAGCTAGTAGTATACAGGATGAATTTTTGAGATGGGGCAGCAAGGACAGCTACCTTAACCGTTGTAGCTACAGGAAAACGGTGTTAGGAGACTGTCCTTAATTTTTGAGACATTTTGATTGGCATTCTCACAAAAAAATTACAGTCAGAAAGAAAATGGAAGTTTTCACAAAAAAAAAAATTGACGCCTGTCGATCCTGTTTCATATAAGGATCAAAAACATTGCATTCCTGTAGCTACAACGGTTAAGGTAGCTGTCCTTACTGCCCATCTCAAAAATCCATCCTGCATACTAAATCTATGGTTAATGATAGATTATAGATTATTCGTTATTGACGTCCCTGAGTAGTCTATGAGAGGCGTTGACTGCTACGTCCAAATCCATTTATTATTCATATTGGATGTGAGGTTAGGACAGTGACATTGCTTGGGGCCTTGAATCATCACTGCACAGCGACATGGGTAGGTTTTGGTGCAATCGCCGTCACTGATGCAAAATGTGTCTGAGAAAAAAAAAAGTTTATTTTATTTTTATGTTGTATTTTTTAATCAATTGGTGTTACGGCAAAAAAGTTAAATCAATTCTAATTTACAAATCATGTAAGTGATTTATAGGTAGGTAGGTAGGTACAGTCAGCCCCAAAAAGATGTACAGTAGCGGTCTTAAGTCGCTAGGCCATTTTTTTGAGTAATCGACTGACGAGTCGGTTTGACTTACGACCTTCTTCTATAAGTTGTTCCACACGCACACACACTCACTTGGTTTATAACTTATAGTAGTTCATAATTTCAACCAGCAAAATGTATGACATGCTAGCTCAATGGTTACGTCCTTTGATACTTGTGTGTTTTCAGCGAGCCGACAGTTCGAATCTCTCCTGCGGATATTTTTTTTTTAAATAATTACTATTTATAGTTCACTTTTTCTTTTTAATATTTAGTTTAGTTTTTAATATTTAATATTTAGTAGTAGATCGATAATAATCATTCGTTTTTTGTTTCTTTCATTCGTCTTGTTCACATAAATAATAAAGTTTAGTAGGTAGCCCATAAAAAAACTTTACTTCGATTTTTGAAGTCTACCTACTAATCATTTTGATTTCTGTGAGTACAGATCCTGTTCGTTACGAGTATTCATATCTTATTTCATATAATCTCATAATTTATATTCTCATCAGTAACACACACCGTCGCACTAACGCGAAACAACATTATATTTCTGTTGCATTTAGAATAAGCGTCATAGAGGTGACCTTTCTTACCATTGCATTGATAAAATTCACTTATAGTTGACATGTGCCCGTAGCTGTTTGAGTAAAGCAATGGATACGCGATCAATGAGGCTTGAGTTCGAATCCCACATAAAATGTGTGAATGTTAGACCATATTTGTATTTATAACAAAAACTTTTAGATATTTGTTTTTATTTAAAGTGTATTTATGCATAATATTTATAAGAAACTAAATATTAGTTTTTGTATTATTATTTAACTATTTATGTGATTAAAAATCACATAAATAGTTAAATAATATTTATCTTTTCGGTGTTGAAAGGTGGAAATAAAAAAATTGTGCTAACAAAAATGTTTATTCGTTTTATTCATTTATAAAATTAACAAACTTTTATGAGAATTGTGACGTCACATTCCTACCTAGATAAAAGAAGTTCTCTTGTTAACCGTTCTTAAGATTTTTTGTTAGTGGGTACCACTACCCACTTAGTCAATTCATAATAATATAACAAGGAATGGATATTCTAATACTTAATAACACAAATATAATATTGTTGATACCCACTTATTATAGGTATCGGCAGAGTTTATGGAAAACTATTACCTATATGATATTTTAGACTTTATGCATGTTTTTATGTAACGTCACAATGAATGTTATTATATTGAGGTTATATAGCTTAAGTGTTCATTTTCTTGACGAAAAGAAGATTGAAACTAAACCTCAATTTAAGATCATTAAATAATTACGGTTATGTTAATATAAATATTTAGTGACACCGTCTAATAATTATAACCAAACATCTAGGTATTAATATTTTGTATAACTCCCATTATTTTCGATGCAGTCAAGTAGACGTTTGCGCATCGACCCTACAATATTACCACATATTTCGGTTCCTCTTAAATTTTCCCACACCTCCTTGCAATGGGTTTTTAATTGTTCTATACATCTCTCCATCCCACCTTTGCACTTTGTTATGCAAGCCTTCAGCGTGAAGGGCACGGCGAACAGTTCGCACTGAAGTGTCGAATAAGTTTGCAAAGTGTCTAGTTGGTGTGAAACCATTTGTTTCATACTCGCCCACCATATATCGTCGCTATGCCTCGCTAATAAGCGTTGGCCTTCCACTTCGCTGTCGACTAGCAAGGCTACCCTCTTCCTCATATCTTTTAATCCAGAGACTAACAGTATTCCTCTAAAACAAAAAAAAAATATATTAGTTATAATAAAGTAGCTATAACAAAATGCTACTACTAACAAGACTTCATTTTTATAAAATATAATAATATTTATTTAATGTAACAATAAAATATAAAAACTCTGCATATATAAATCCAATAACAAACACTTGTTATTTTTAATAATATTTATAATATAACAATATCCCTCTCACAGAGAGAAGGCCTGTGTCCCAGCAGTGGGAACATTAATAGGCTGATTATGTTATGTGATAACAATATGAAAGAAAGAAAGAAGAAAGAAAAATAGGTTTATTCATCACAGAAACACGTGCATACAAAAAGAAATGAGTAAAAAAAAAAAAAATTGAAAACAGAAATAGTGCACGTCATGACTGTGATAAGAAGGCTTCCACTCAGCATAATGCTGTACTATGGGGGACCCACAGCACAGCGCTGATTTTCAGTGGTCACCCGTAATATAACATAACTAACTTAATATATATAACATACTTAACTATAACATACTTAATATAACATTAAAATATTAAAACTCTGCATTTATAAATCCAATAATAAACACTAATTATTTATCGGCCTCATGATGGATTTAAAAAATAATTAAAACAATTAATCCATATGCCACCAAATAATCTTAGGTATTTTCAAATAAAAGTTTAAGTTACAATTCATAAATAAAATCACTCACATTTAGTCCGGTTTCATCAGATATTTGTCTTCTATTAAGACCACTTTTATGCAGCGCAATAATAGTCGCCCTCGTCTCAATATTAATATTTGCATACATTTTGCAAATTTTGAGTAGTAGTTTAATTTCTCTTTGCTATTAAACCACACGTCACTAACCAACAACTACAACCAAACGACAACATTCATTCCGATAAAGATAAATATTCCTAAAACTCATGTCTACCTCACAGAAATCTAAATTCTTCATTTAATTTAATATGATCTACCTTCCTAACTTTACGAAATGTGTGAACAAGGCGAACAAGATAAGAATAATATCATTATATTTCTGTCCCATTACTTCCAATCAAGTAAAAACTTACAAAAAGTCTAATGCTACGCGGGATTTGAACTCACGGCTCATCGATTTTATCTGAACGCGCTTAACCGCTAGGTCAACTTGACTCAGATTGTACGGTTGAAATTATGAACTACAATCACTTGAAGATGATGCATGTCTCTTGAAAATAGAAGGTCGTAAGTCAAACTAAACGTCAAGCGATTCCTTTAAAAAATGGCCTAGCGACATAAGACCGCTACTGTACCTATACACGGAAAAGGATCCATTTTATTGTCTACAACCACAGTTTCAAGATTTCAACATTGTACCCACCAAACAGTTACAAAACATAGTATTTATTTTACCGAACCTACACACCCTATGACCAAAACAATGTTCACAGTGATAGATGTTAGGAATACGGTCGCAAATAAGGCGGACATACAGCACGAGAGCCAGCAAAGATCTTACGCACAGTTCCGGTTAACAAGGGTGACAACGTCATAATGTTTCACAACATTGTATACACCGTAAAAAAACAAAAAATGGTTATTTGTCCGTGTATAAATTTTTTTGGGGCTGACGTACTTTTATGTGAAACTCTGAAAAATAAATGATTACAAATACGTTTTGTCTCTTTGTTTCGTTTTATGGCTAAAACACTTGGCTTATTGGTGATTCGCCCGAATTTACTCGCCCGAAACGAGCGACACTATTAAATAATTTACCGATTTAGTATTATAAGACAGATTACTTAAACCTGTGAAAGGACAAAACAGTATTTAATAGCTTAAGTAACCAATAGACAATGTTGCCCATGAGCATGTTACCGTCCGTATTTTTCTGAATATTCATAAAAATTATCTAAAATTAACTTTAAAATGTCTATCTTTAATATTTTTCATGTTATTGAATTTTTTGAGTAGCGTTTGTGACCTTGCTTTACATTTTTTGCCATATCTCCGATGTTAAGATAAGATAAGATAAGATCATATACATAAGTATACACACAAATTGCTTGCAAGACGTTATTGGCTAAATTTGGATTTCCCCATTTTAAAGTTAAATTTCGATGATAAAAATACGGGCCGTCACTTACCCATTGGCGACATTTATTCAACTGTAGCCGGTAAGGCTGTTAGAAAATACTTACGAACGGGATTTCTTGTGGATAAAAGTGGATCATC
This sequence comes from Conistra vaccinii, assembly GCA_948150665.1. Taxonomy (NCBI): domain Eukaryota; kingdom Metazoa; phylum Arthropoda; class Insecta; order Lepidoptera; family Noctuidae; genus Conistra; species Conistra vaccinii. Next base: position 22,693,001 of record OX411318.1, read on the forward strand.
TGATTTCATGTCCTCAGGTGCAACAGTGATTACCAGCGTCATACAAATAAACAAGAGCACGACTGCTATGTACCTCATTATCCAGTACAATAACAATGTATAAATAAAATAAATATTTCTCAACAATTTAGAGCGTAAAATCAGCCATATAATTTGATTATATAAATGACTTGTTACAGCAAAACCACAACATGTGAAATTGATTATATCAACAGACTAATTCAAATAACATTAACACCTCATTTGGCATCAATCAGCAACCTATTTAATAATCGTTAATAATTATGACTGATATATTTCTCAAAACATGACATAATTAACATGAAAATGAAATCTTAAACTTTGACAATCAACAAAAAATTACAACTCCCCGAGTACTAACAAATGTCTATTTCTTTGGCACGCCCTGTAGCCGGTTAACTCCGAAACGTGACGCTTTAGGATATTATATTATATGACATTTTTTGTTTGTATAAGTGTCCTCTATATAAATACATATATAACTTTCGATTAAGTATCACCGCGATTCTGAAAAAAAATGAAAATGGCGGCCTCACGTTAGGGCCACCCTCCATACAAAAATCTTCAAACCCCTTTAGATATTATACTAATAAAACTAAATATCTTAAAATAAAGAAAATTATTCAAAAAACAAAAATCCGAGTTCCGACGACGGCAAAAACACATAACTGAAAAGAGAAAAACAAGCATTATAATCTATAGAGTTTTGGTATCGCAGGCGGGACAAACTAATAACCGGGCATTGCCGACTCGTAGTCACACCAGATTATCACACCAGTATGACAAACAGGATCTTTTGTTTATCTCCGCCTGAGATACCAAAATTCTATAGAATCTATTCTAAATTCTATACTTGTTTTTCTTTTTCCAGTTATGTGTTTTTGCAGTCGGTTTTTTTGTTTAAAGGGCTTTTTTCAACAGCTCGTTTGAGACCAATCATTGTCGTTTTTCCAGCACCGGCCCAAACTGCGTCACTAACATAACATCACGCCTTGTTCCCCGGAAGGCTTGGGCAGAGGTGAATCTGTAGTAGGTACACCCACATTTCGCTAGTTATGTTTAAGTTTCATGTAATACGGGGCGAGCCTATTGCCATCAACCGGGCACAAATCCAGACTCCTACCAAGAAATTCCATATAGAAAAACCCAATACCACTACCACCTTGCCCAACCTGGGATCGAACCCAGGACGTCATGCTCAGCAGTAGTGCTTGCGACCACTAGACCAACAAGACAGACAGTCTCAGAATTTCTTAACTATTTGTTTTTTTTGGATAAGAAGATTTTTTTTGTATTGCAGTTAAAATTAAATATCCTTAAGGGGGAGGAGCCAAGGTAGCCCGCAAAATTAAAATTTTCAGGTGAGTGTCTGGTTAATTTGATTAAAATATGATTTTCGACCGTAACACATATTATGACTTTACAGAATAATATCATTAGAATTAGCAATACATCTCCTTTAGTTAGCATAATCCTCAAATATCCTGATTTGATGAAAAAGTAATTCATCAATAGGATCACTTGCAATTATTTCGTGTCAAGATTTGCATTCAATTTTGTGATTATCATTTGCGTGTAAACAATATAATTTTATTATTGAAAGCCAATTATTGTGCACTTTACTTGTAAACGAAAATTGCATCGTGTAAATGGAGCTTAACTAATCTTATTAAATAGAGAATTTACTATGGATCCAAATCAATTTATTAGGAACTTATACTTTATATAGTTGTTACATACAAGAAATATTTAGAACATTTCTGTAGTTCACCAGTGTTAGGTACTGTTTGTCATCATGAAGTGGTTGCAATTCGCGCTGTTGTTCACGTTCGTAATGTTGGTGGCTGCTAACAACCTGAGATCATCAAACCGCCGAAGTAATTCCTGTTATTTTAATATTTATCTTTCTATGAACTTTTAACTATAAGGATAGGTTAACATGAAGGCGCAGTGCGATGCAACGCGACGTATCAAGTTCTACATAGATATGGTACGGCCGCTCAGCGACGTCGACGTATCACTTATCGGTGTAAACATACCCACACGATCAATATTTTATTTTATTTGACACCTGTATCAATTATATGGATCCGACGACTACGTATCATAGTTGCGACAAATAAATGTGCGACAAAAATGCTAGGGCGACCAGTACGATAGGTTGACCATCAGCGGTGCGACAGCACATCAGCTCGACGAACGTTAGTGCGACTGATTGTTTTCATGACCATCGATGGGACGATGAAACTTTTGATCGACGAACGATAGCGCGACACAATTTTCGCTCGACAAACTAAAGCACGACAAACATTTCTATAATATTTTGTTGCTAATAGCAGATAAGAAAAAAATGTAAAGTACTTTCGTTTATAAATGTTTTTATTGGCAATATTCTTTATTGTTAATTTTAAATGACTGCAGTGCGCGAGTGCAGTTATGAGCAAGGTATGCGAAAACCAAAACTTTAAATTTTTTTCTTATCTGCTATTAGCAAGAAAATATTATAGAAATGTTTGTCGTGCTTTAGTTTGTCGAGCGAAAATTGTGTCGCGCTATCGTTCGTCGATCAAAAGTTTCATCGTCCCATCGATGGTCGTGAAAACAATCAGTCTCACTAACGGTCGTCGATCAAAAGTTTCGTCGTGCCATCGTTTGTCGTGAAAACAATATGTCGCACTAACGTTCGTCGAGCTGATGTGCTGTCGCACCGCTGATGGTCAACCTATCGTACTGTCGCCCTAGCGTTTGTCGCGCATTTGTTTGTCGCAACTTTGATACGGAGTCGGATCCGACACCCGATCAGTGGGAACGGCCTGAAACGGTTCGCACTTTGGCTACGGACCATATAAACCGAACCTTAAGGCGGCTAACACACGGCACCGCGCACCGCCACGGAGGGCAGTGACGGTAATGGTCATCGCTCATTATAGCAGCACGGCTCCGACACGGCAAATAACTTGTCAATCAAGTTAGGATTTTAAGTCAAATGCATTAAAGTCTATTTTACGATGGCTATACAAAATAGTGGACGGCTCGCCGTCAGTGAGCGGCCCGTGAGCCGTCACATGTCGGGCCGATAGCGCGCTTCAAGCGAGGTGCCCGCTCGCTGGCACCTCACCGTCCGCGGGGTGACGCTTCGCCGTAAGCGCGGTGACGCCTCGCCGGCCGCACGGTGACGCCTTGCTTGTGAATAAACTGATGGAGGTTGTATACCTACCTACATGACAGTGTTTTAAAAGATTAGTGTAAAACAGTTTGGAATCTGTCAACGTAAAAACCGTCTGTCGTGGACAAGTATTTTGTAATGTATTATTCTTGGTTAAATTAATATATGTGTTCGATCCATAATAGCCTCTTATTTTAATAGGTTACGGGCCCAGCTCCAGGCTCTAAAAACGCCTAGAAGCTAGAACACAAGAAATACGAGTGTTATAAAAAGGTGTCAATTGTAAAATTCTCGTCATGGCAGAAGAGCATACAGGTTCAATTTGTGGAATTAGAAAATTGAATGGTGCTGAGGACTTCGCCAATTGGAAATTTGTGGTACGGAATTACTTAGAGTCTAAAAACTGGTTCAAGGTAATTGAAACTAATGATATAACGGCGGAATTGAAAGATATTGACAGGAAGGCACGAACGACGTTATGTCTGCTGCTTGAGCCAGCATGTTTTGCACATGTGTACAGTGCGAAGACAGCACGTGAAGTTTGGGTGAGTCTCAGCGAGGCTTACGAAGACAAGGGCTGGGGCAGACGAATCAGATTGCAAAGAGAGTTATGGCAATGCCGACTTGAACATTGCGAAACCATGGAGAAATATATTTCCAAAATAATTTGCTTGGCACAACAACTTGCAGACATTGATGCAAAAATCTCAGATGAGTGGATAATTTCAATATTATTAAGCGGTTTATCGTCAGATTACAACCCATTCATAATGGCGATAGACAACGGCGGAAAAGAAATTAAACTGGAGCAGATAAAGTCAAAGTTGATGCAAGAAGCAAGCCGACAGAGCGAAAATGTTCAAAGTGGAGAGCAAGCGCTGGTAACAACGGCGCAAAATATAAAGAAATTCAGCAAGGAAAAGAAGATATTCAAGTGCTTCAAATGTCACAAAGAAGGACATAAAGCATCTGAATGCAAAGTGACTAAGAGAGCAAATCCATGCTTGAGTATGTCGAATACGGTGAAAAAGGACCGATGGTACTTGGACAGTGGCTGCTCGAATCACATGGCGAACGATGCTGGAAAATTGTTGAATTACAAAAGACAACAGAATGAACTAAAGATAAAAGTTGCAAGCGGGGAAGAAATGAAAGTTAAAGGTAGAGGGAATGCCATCCCGAAAGTAAATAATAACACTGAACTCCTATTAACGAACGTTTATCATGTTCCCGGACTTTCTATGAATTTAATTTCAGTAAGCGATCTTGTAAAGAAAGATTTCGCTGTAAAATTTGATAAAAGAGGTTGCTCTATTAAAAATAAAACAGATCAAATAGTAGCAACGTGCAAAGAGGTTGATGGAATTTTCGAGTTGAATGAAAAAGAAAATTGTGTTGTCAACTATTATTTATAAGTTTCCTTGTATTTGTCTTTTTAAGTTGTTGCTAGAAATTTATTATTTATTTTAAAGTATTAATCTCCATTTAATCATCTATTTACACCATTTAAACTATATATATGCAACTAACTATGTAATTAAATTATGTACAGGTATGTAAAGGAAAAAATTAAAATATATAGAGAAGGGCTCATTGGGCATCAAAAAATTCGTCCGCATCGCTGTCAGCGGGGAAAGTGCCCAAAAGGCTGGCAGCATTGCCACGTTGAATGGCAATGCTGATTCTTTGGCCTAAGAATTGGCCAGCCCTGTGGTCACGTGTAGAGTCGACCAACCGCTTGGCGATGTCCCGAAATACTCGGTGAGCACTCGGACCCCACGGCCCTAGTGTTTCAACCCCAAACGGCTCAAATATATAGCTACCAGTAAGGTTGTTATATTTGCGCCGCTTGAGGTTTTCTGCACCTGCAGCAGCCGCCCCGGCACAGCCCGCCGTGCTAGGAAGATGGGATGGCGCAAGGGTGTCGACACAGGTTGCATCCCACACCAAAGGCCTACCCAACTTCCAAGGCATTATGGTCATACCGTTTGGCCTCTTCCCATCGTCGCGCGCCAAGCCATTGGGTTCTAAAACGGCTGGCACCCCGGCGGTGACAAGAGCCCGACGGATGATGTCATTAATGCTTGCGTGCCGTGCCAAACGACCGGCGCTCTTGCTGCAGGAAAGGCCATGGTGTGCGAGGCGGTCGACTGCTTCACCGCACTGACAGCGATGTGGAGCCACGCAAGGAGCGCCCAAACGAAGACTTGTAGTGAGCCGGAAAGTGGTGTCACCTAGCATAGTGCCTATGTTGGGTGACGGTAGCGCCTGAAGCCAGAGGCCCGACTCCCATTCTCCCACAGCCAGTAAGCGGGCACGCTCAGCAGTATTGGTGGACGTATTTATAAGGTTATTCCGTACCAACCTGCAGAGCGGCTCGTCCCACTGTCTCTGGGAAGACGGGTTATCGGGCTGCTCCGTATCCGGACAAGCCGCTTTCCAGGCGTTCAACGCATCAGTCAAACACGGCACTTCAGAGTCAACCTGAGAAGCAGTTAATATTTTTCTGGTCAACTCTTCGGTGCTGTGGACCGAGGAAAGGAACGCCGGTAAGCTTACACTAGACTGTTGTCAACTTGACTTTGTCAAATGAAATTTTGTCAAATATTTGGCATAGAAGATTGGCACATTTGGGACAAAAATATATGAATTCATTGAAAAATATGGTGACTGGATTGAATTTTAAATCAAATGATAAAATTGAACCATGTGTTCCGTGCATAAATGGAAAAACTTGTAAGAGCTCTATGAAAAATCAAGGTACACGAGCGAAAGAGTTTTTAGAAATTATACATAGTGATTTATGCGGACCAATGGAAGTACCATCATTCAGTGGATCTCGATATATGTTATTGTTTATCGACGATTATACGCGTAAGACGCATGTCTATTTCTTGAGGAATAAGAGTCAAACCCTCGAAAAATTTCGTGAATATAAGGCAGAAGTGGAGAAACAGACAGGAAGGTCGATAAAATGTCTCAGATCTGACAATGGTAAAGAATTCTGTAACCAAGCCTTCGATAATATTTTAAAGTCAGCTGGTATAAAGCATCAGAAGACGGTTCCTTATACGCCTGAGCAAAATGGCGTGGCTGAGAGGGCTAACAGAACGATTATTGAGAAAGCAAGAACATTGCTTTGTGAGGCCAAACTTAGTAAAAAGTATTGGGCCGAAGCGGTATGTACTGTGGTATATTTAAAGAATAGAAGCCCGACAAAGGCTGTCTTGAATAAAGTACCGGAAGAACTTTGGTCAGATAAGAAAGTGGACTTGAGTCATTTGAAAATTTTCGGTTGTCAAGCATATGCATTGAAACCTAAACAGAAACGGCAAAAGCTTGATATGAAAACTGAAGAATTGATTTTCATCGGCTACAGTGAAGTTACTAAAGGTTATCGACTGATGAATCCAAGAACAGGTCAGATAACATTCTCAAGAAATGTAAAATTCCTAGAAAATGTTTTTCCTGGAGATAGAACTGACTTGACGAAGAACACAGTCATTCCTATTGATATAGAGGAGGAACGAAAAGAACCTGTGCTTGAAAGTGGTGCGTCTAACAATATTATTCAAGATGAAGAAGAGTTTCATGAAGCGGAGTGTATTGACACTGAGGCGGCTACGGCGCGTGATGAAACGGTTGCTACCACGAGCAGTACAGCAGAACCAGAACGAAGATACAATCTTCGTGAGCGCAAGCCTACAATATATAATGCTATCGCGCAAATTGATGGCGATCCAATGACAGTTGAAGAAGCTTTAGCAAGACCTGATTCAAATTTATGGCAAAAAGCTATGGATGATGAATTAAAATCATTGAACGAGAATCAGACGTGGTCACTGGTTGACTTACCACGTGATAAAAAGCCAATACATTGCAAATGGGTCTTCAAAATTAAGCGGGACAGTGACGGTAAAGTGTCGAAATATAAGGCCAGGCTGGTAGCTAAAGGATTTACGCAGGTACGTGGAATAGACTACAATGAAACGTATTCTCCGGTCGTAAGAACCTCAACCTTGCGATTATTATTCTCATTAGCTGTAGAATATGATTGGCTCGTCGACCAATGGGATGTGACGACTGCTTTCCTGTATGGCAAGCTAAAAGAGGATATCTACATGCTTCAGCCTAAGGGGGCAATCGTTGAAGGTCAAGAGGCAAAGGTATGTAAATTGCAAAGATCGTTGTATGGACTCAAACAAGCGTCAAACGCTTGGTTCCATGAGCTAGACCAGGAAATGCACAATTTAAGTTTCATTCAGTCAAAAATAGAACCATGTCTTTATCAAAAAGTGTTTAGCGATGGAAATAGAATAGTAGCAGTCATATACGTCGACGACATATTTATATTTTATTCCAAAAACAACGAAACCGAAAAGCAGAAATTAAAAAATGGCCTGCTTAAAAGGTTTAAAGTTAAGGATTTAGGTCCTGCTAGACACGTGTTAGGCATGAGACTTAGAAGAAATAAAAATGCAATTTATCTTGATCAAGAACAGTATGTTCTTAATGTTTTGAAGGATTTTGATATGACGGATTGTAAACCAGTCATTACCCCAATGGAAGTAGGTCTAAAATTAGAGAAAGCTTCAGATTCCGGTTGTAAGTTGCCATATCAAATCCTCATAGGTTCTCTTAACTATTTAGCTCAAAGTACTAGACCGGATATCGCGCACGCCGTTAGTGTTTTGTCACAATTTAATTCATGTTACGATGAATTACATTTTAAATGTGCTAAACGGGTGCTTAGGTATTTAAAGGGAACGTCAAACTTTGGACTAACTTTTAAGAAAACTGGTAATCTAGAATTAAATGGCTACGTAGACGCGGATTGGGGTGGGTCATATGATAGGAAATCCTGTACAGGTTTAATTTTTAGACTAGGAGATAGCATAGTATCTTGGGAAAGTCGTAAGCAAGGGTGCGTGGCGCTGTCCTCCACAGAGGCAGAATATATAGGCCTCAGTCAAGCATCGAAAGAAGCTATTTATTTAAGAAATTTGTTAAAAACTTTAACAAAGGGGACTTGTGACAAACCGGTAGTCATTTACAACGACAACCAATCAGCACATAAAATAGCGAGAAATAAGATGAACCATAACAGGACTAAACACATCGATATTAGATTTCATTATGTTCGCGAAGCTATAGTCAATTAGGCGGTTGAGGTAAAATATATGCCTTCACAAGAAATGGTAGCAGATATGTTAACAAAATCTTTACCAGGCCCAAAACTAAAGCAATTTTTAGAAAAATTATCTATTAAGGGGGCGAGCAATGTGATGTAAATAATGTTACGATGCTAACTAATATTGTTTTTGTTTTTTGATGTGATTTTATTTTGAGTTGTTATGAGTTCTATCTAAGTAATAGATAATTTTATTTTGTTTCTGTTTAGTCTGTTAAAAACAGCTTAAGCTATGTTAAAAACAGACTTCTGTAGTAAAGGCAGATTTGATAGAATATACTGTGTATATATATATAATATGTGATGTAATCTTGCGCATGAGTCACGCTGTAGATTAAGGGTGCGTGATGGAGGTTGTATACCTACCTACATGACAGTGTTTTAAAAGATTAGTGTAAAACAGTTTGGAATCTGTCAACGTAAAAACCGTCTGTCGTGGACAAGTATTTTGTAATGTATTATTTTTGGTTAAATTAATATATGTGTTCGATCCATAATAGCCTCTTATTTTAATATAAACAATAAACTGTTACCTCGCCGGTGGCGTGCCGGCACCGAGCGGTCGCCTTGCTGACGGCGCGTTGGCGACTAGCCGTCGCCTTGCTTGCGGCGCGTTGGCGACTAGCAGTCGCCTGGCTTACGGCGCGTTGACGACTAGATTTTTCGAGGCGGTGACGGGGCGCTACCGTGCTGGAGCGGTGTTGTTATAATGGGCGATGACCTTTAAGCGGATTTCGTAGCGATGCCCCGCGCGGTAAGGTAGTTTACGCACCTGTCCGCGCAGGTAGATTTAACGTGGTGTTGGCCAGGACAACCACAAATGATCCGCGCGGGTCAGACGGTTCAGCGCCCCGCGTGTGTGAGGTGCCGCCCCTTGGCGCGGACGGCAGCGCGCAGGTGTTGTGTAAGTTTGTTTGGTGATCAACGGATTTCTTAGAGACAAATGCGACATGAGATCCGCTTCACCGCCTACCGCGGCGGTGCGCGGTGCCGTGTGTTAATCGCCTTAGAGTCTATAATATTTAAAATTGCTAAGCATGATCCTCCGTTATATCGAAAATACTACAGCATTCCATACAATTTTACCACTAAAGTTACCTCCAAACCGAATAATAAACCGCTAGTATTAAAAAAATACTTCAAATTGGATCATGAAACTTTGCATAAAAACTGAACTGTAAGCAGATACTATGTTTTACCATTGTTTTCGCCGTAAAAAGAAATTACCAAAACTATTGGCGCCTTGGAGCCTTCTTCCGGCCGCTCAGTCTCACTCTCACTCGCTCCACGAGCAGTATCGTGCGAGCGAGATAAGGAGTGAATTTGAGCTGAGGTATTATGGACTCTTCAGGCTAAACGCACAATACAACCATTGGGTGGGCTGCAGTGCATCTCATTCCAATAAAAAAACGCTTGATGTGGGAGAAGTTTTGCAATGCGGTGCTGTGCGCCCAAATCTGCGTCAGCCTTCAAAATGCATTCAAACAATTCACGTAAACGATTGTTGAAAGATTTTAAAGGACTTGCGCTAATTAATCAATAATATTATTATCAATTGTTCAGGTGAAGAAATTCCCTGCAAGACTAGCAGCGACTGCCCAGCTTTATTACGATGCGTTACTGGATTTGATGGCCGACGGTACTGCGCACAGATTCTTACTCGAAGAGGGAAAGGTGGTGGTTTCATAAGATTTGGAGGTTAAAATGTGCTCACGCCGTATCTGAATTTCCATTTTGTAAAATGAAATATTACCTATATCATCCGACGAAATAAAACGAAAAACACTGATCATAAAATATTTTAATCGTTCTGTTTTTTTTTTCATCCTGTACCATCATAAATGAGCAATATTTGTATACTAGCTTCTGCCCGCGACTTCGTCCGCGTGGAATAGTTACTTTGGGCTAACGCTAAAAAAACCCCGCGATTTTGAAACATTCTTCATAGGTGCTCCGCTCCTATTGGTCTGAGCGTGATTATATATAGCCTGTAGCCTTGCTCGGTAAATAGGATATCTAACACTGAAAGAATTTTTCAAATCGGACCAGTAATTCCTGAGATTAGCGCGTTCAAGCAAACAAACAAACAAACAAACTCTTCAGCTTTATATTTTTAACCGACTTCCAAAAAGGAGGAGGTTCTATGTTGTTGGTGCTTCGCACTGTGTTGCAGAAACACTCAACGTTACATCTGGATCAAAATAAGCTAAAAAAACGCAAAGGCACTCCCGTGTGCGATTTAGTCCAATGCCGTTCCAAGTTTGCTAGTCGACAGTATGCAGCAACTAGCTCTCGACTGTATAATAGAATACATAAACTTATACACATATACGCCCTGACTAAACACGAAGTTAAAATCAAAATTTCAAATAGGTTGCAGAAGTTAACGTATGACGAAACCGAAAATCTTATTGCAATCGTCTCATAATATAACTGATTACCTACTGTATTTAATTTAAGGCATGTTTGTTTGTTTAATTTATTCTATAAGTACTTGCATGACACTCAGTACCTGTTGTATGCCATTATACCTAGAGGAACTTGGCTCCTAAAACATAGGCTATTGGCCTAGTTTAGGAGACATCAGTTCGCCTTTTAATGTGACTCTTGTGTACAATATTGCCAAAATCCTTTGTGTACTTATGTACGAGTATGTTAATTCAAAGTGTACAAATAAATATTTTTTTTTTTTTCCTTTATTTCATATATATACATATTATTTACATTTTACCGCTCCTATAAAAACAAAATAAAAACAAAAACATTTTAAAATATAAAAAATAGTAGCCCACCGGTATCGGGAACAGGGTCCAAGCTACTGACCCTAACCACCGGGGTCAGGGATCCTGAGAGAAGAATCTCCAAACCATACGCGCCGTGGCGTATATGGAATCTATACCTTCACACAACGCTCTATAGTGTTGAGTTCAGGTATACAATAAAAATATATACGCCCGTGTTAGCGATTTGAAAATATACCCGCCCGCAACATTGTTCTGGGGTATACTTTCATGTAGGACACTCCATTTTGCTATACTGTAATGTATACCCGTTTCACTGTCTCTCCACTTTTAATTACGGTAACGAATACAGAGACAGACAAAGGGACGTTTAATTTTATATGTAAGGATTGAGATAAATGACAAAAGAAGAAAAGAGGATAAAAAAAACGTTTATTACAAAGAGAAATGTTCTTACTATAACAATACAATTGGCATGAATTAGTCAAATTCAAAATAAGATTTTTTTAACAAACTCGTCGTATCGTTCATGTTTTTCATTTTGATCAGCTTTCAGTCTAAATTGCATGGAGTACTTTTCCCCCGATTCAAAATCCAAATTCTCGATAAGTCCACAATGTTCAGTTATAAAAGATAAGATAAGATAAATGTTTAAAACACCCTCTAAACTGGATATATCTATCATTTTACACACTTTTAACATTAATAGGAACACAAACTATTAGTTATCACTTCGTCCCTACTTACCTATGCACTACTTCCTGTTTTTTTTTATTAAGAACATTTGAAATCACATTTTTATACCGTACTGACTCGCAAGGGGTGACACAACGTAATATATAAACAAACAAAATGTTGCCTCAGCCAGCGGGCGAAAAGGAAAGACCGAATTAAATAGTAACGTGACAAAGGAATACCGTACGATTGCTTGGTTGCGGTCGGGTATATTTTAAAATACCTACGCGCGAAATCCTAAATCCGAAAGTATACCCAATGGCAACTCGGCCAGTGACGTCACAAATGTTAGGTAAAGGTACGCTTTAATGAATTGATTCTCGATTTCTGGATTTGAAAATATACCCGATGCCAACACGGTCTCTGACGTCATGAGCATTGGGCGAAGGTATAGATTCCATATACGCCGCACCGTGTCCAGAAGTACCGCTTTCTGGATCAAGCCCTTGATCCAGCTGCCTAACGAGAGCCTCCTAAGGTGTCGGTCGAGGCTCTTGGCTATTATGCCATTGGCCGTCACGACTATCGGCACAATGACTGCTGTATCCACATCCCACATGTCGACAACCTCGCGAGCCAGATCAAGATACTTAATCTGTTTATCTTTTTCTGCTTTCACGAGGTTCTCGTCATGCGGGACCGCTATATCAATAATCATTGTGCGACGCTCTGATCGATCTATCACCACTATATCTGGCTTATTGGCAACAATAGTCATGTCAGTGATGATAGATCGATCCCAATACAACGTGATATTGCCATTTTCCAGGACTGGGTCGTCGGGCACATACCTATAGTCCGGTACTTCCGATTCCTATTCGATACTTATTTTTATTATTATTATGTTCGACTTTATGTATGTTTTTTTCTTTAATGTATGTTCACCAAAAAAATCATATAGAGTATAGATACACTGACGAGCAATATAAAAAGCTCTTTGCAAAGTTCCCAAAAATCTTGAAGTAAAAAAAATCCGTAAAACAGTTTTATAGGTGTTTTTTAAGCGCTATGAAATACACTTGAATGTTGATTTTTAGGGTTCCGTAGCCAAATTGCAAAAAACGGAACCCTTAGAGATTCGTCATGTCTGTCTGTCCGTCCGTCCGTATGTCACAGTAATTTTTTTCCGAAACTATAAGGACTATACTGTTGAAACTTGGTAAGTAGATGTATTCTGTGAACCGCATTAAGATTTTCATACAAAAATAGAAAAAAAAATTGGGGGTTCCCCATACTTAGAACTTAAAGTCAATTTATTTTTCATCAAACCCATACATGTTGGGTATTTATGGATAGGTCTTCAAAAATGATATTGAGGTTTCGAATATAATTTTTTTCTAAACTGAATAGTTTGCGCGAGAGACACTTCCAAAGTGGTAAAATTTGTCCCCCCCTCCCCCGTAACTTCTAAAATAAGAGTATTATAAATCTAAAAAAAATATGTTCGGTGGAAGTTTACATTACCGTTTGAAAATTGGTTTGAACGAGATATTAGTAAGTCGTTTTTTTTATTACGTCATCAATCGTAAACCGCAATTTACCTTTAACGAACTACAAGAACTTTTATATTATGTTACTGCTACGGAACCCTTCATGGGCGAGTTCGACTCGCACTTGGCCGGTTTTATTACTTGACGAAGCTATCTTGCGTGGTTTCGGAAATATTTCATGATAAGTTAGTGACTTTTTTAATTGCTCCTCAGTGTATTTATGTATATATTATACAGGGTGACAGGGAAATTCGACCTATTCCTTGAAAGGGGTTATACTAGAGGTCATTAGCAACAAATTAAGTCCAATGAAGTAGGGGTCAAAACTGGATGGTTCTCGAGCTGTGACGGTTTTTCGATTTTGTAGAAATTTTCTGACTAGTTACCAAAAACAATTAATTATGAAAAAAATGCTCCACTCTAAACATTTAATTGATACTTTTCTGAAAGCTGAAAAAGGAGTGATCATTGTAAAAAAAAATGCTTGCCCAAAACTTACATAATCTCAGAAATAGAAGGTCTTTAGTAGCAATAATTTTTGATGATTGTATTATTCCCGAACATTGAAGTAAGCTATTGGAAAAAAAAATGTATGACAGTTGGCGTACAAATGTGTAAAATGACTAAACCAGTTAGTCATTTCACACATTTGTACGCCAACTTAGAGGGGCTTAAGGGGCGAGAAATCACTCTAGCGAGGTTTCATAGCTGGGAAAATTAGCTTTCTCCGTATTTTCACCCAAGCAGAGCTCGATCGCCCAAAGTTTAGAACAAGATGGCTACCTTAGAATGATGACATGGCAGCATGGAATTAGTATGTACTATCATGGCAGCATGGAATTAGTATGTACTATCATGGCAGCATGGAATTAGTATGTACTATCATGGCAGCATGGAATCAGTATGTACTATCATGGCAGCATGGAATTAGTATGTACTATCATGGCAACATGGAATTAGTCTGTACTATAAATGGAATTAATATGAACTATCCTACATTATTAAACGAACACTCTCTATTTTCACCAGAGCAGAGGTCGGTCGCCCAAGAACTAATTCGTAATAAACCACTAGTGCAAGTACTAAGTAGAGCGGATACTATTGACAGCTACTGTCACCTAAGTTTTTAAGGTAAGAATTTTACCATGTATGGAAAAGTTTTTTATGATTTCTGACTTTTCTAGTACTCAAACCTCAGTTGGTTCAACAGAGGTTTTTTATCCTTATATGAAACAGGATCGACTGGCATCAAAAAAGTTTTTGTGAAATTGCCAATTTTCTCGCTGACTGTACCTTTTTTTCAAAATCTGTGAATGATGTACAAAATGTCTCAAAAAGTTAAGAACAGTCTCCTTAGACCGTTTTCCTGTAGCTACAACTGTTAAGGTACCTGTCCCTGTCCCTGTTGCCCCATCCCAAAAATCAATCCTGTATATTATGTAGGATTAAATATTAAATAAATACACAATATACAACTATGACGAAGCAGGTGGAAGTGGTTCATCTAGGTAAATACATATTTATATTTTATGTTGCATTGTTTGTATTTTATGTCACATACCATCGATTGCAATCGTACGATCGCAGTATTTCGGTGTATGAAACGTGAAATAAACATTGACAAAACACAGAACGGAGGGCCTACTGTGAGTTTCTTTTAATCATCTCGACTTTACGCATCGACCGCGTTCAGCGCTCCGATTGGCCCTTCACTGGTGAAGGCCGGCCGGCTGCCAACCGGGAGCGCCGAACGCGTTCAATGCGTAAAGTCGAGATGGTTAAAAAAAACTCATACTAGGCCCTCAGAGCAGTAGTAACCCAGTGGTAACGGCCGCGACTTACGAGGTTTAAGTCGTTAAGATCCTGACAAACGGTTTACTTTGTGTAAATTATTTCATCACCTCTGCGCTCAAAACGATGAAGGAAAACATCGCGAGAAATCGGAAAGGAAAACCTACCAACTTACCATCAAATGAGATGCAGGCCAAGAGCTTCCCCGTAGAAGGTAAAGAAAGAAAGAAACAAAGAAATAATCGGTGAAGAAACCGGCATGTCCTAGAATCAATAATTCGAAGACATGTGACATCTACCAACCCGCACTAGGCCCGCGTGGACAAATACGGCCCATTCCCTCTCATGGAGAGGAGGCCTGTGTCCCAGCAGTGGGAACATCAAAGGCTAATTATGCTACATGTAGAATTTCTTCCAGAAGATTCGGGAAGAATACAAAAATCAGAAATCATTTAAAACTTTTTGTTCTTCTACAGTGCAATGCACAGGAGATTATTTAATAAAAGAAAACATATTTTAAATATCTGACTTTATTGACTAAATCAAAAATTGACTTAAAAAAAACTCCTACACAAACATTTCCTCATTTCTCTTTCCTACACCACCACCAAACCCTGTTCTTCATCTATCTATAACCTTTTCATCGAGACGACGTAACACATCCATTAATCAACTAGAAAAGAGCTGATAATCTTCAAACGGATGATCCGATTTTGATAAAACTTGCCAAACCTGCCTGAACCATCGCTAGATAACCAGCTTTCAAATAAAAAAAAACTGCATTCAAATCGGTTCACCCGTTTAAGAGCTACGTTACCACAGACAGACACACTCATAGCGGTTAAACTTATAACACCCGTCTTTTTGCGTCGGGGGTTAATAAAATACCAATATACCTACATAAACTGTCAAAACTCGAATCTGCCAGTTAACCAAGTACACAGTTACAATGTTGTTCTACGCTCTGCCGTCCGCAAGCTATAATGCCGTTATCTCGCATCTGGTCGATTTTCGTTTTTTAATGGCACCATAATCAGAAAAAAATTCTCTATCTTTCTGTTTAAGCAGTATTTTTCTACGATGTATGGATCCAGAAATAAAAAAAATAAAATCGCCGTTAAGTTGCCTTTTTAAATATATTTACTACGCTAAAACGCAGGTAAGCAACATTACTAAACTAAAAAGTCACTAAGGGCTTATAACTAACATTTTAACTAGCATTTTTACCATCAATTTCGTAACTAAATTGCCGTTAAAAGAATTTCCTACTCTATTCTGAGGTTAAAGTACTTTAACGGTTTTGTAGTTCTGCTTTCTTTCAAATTACAGTATTCTAAATCCAACGCTAAAAAGCCGTTAAATGAAAGTACTAGACAAAAATGTCGTTAAATGGCACTTAACGGCATTTTTAAAAAGGAATATAAATATTTTGCATACTAAATCAATCACAAAAATACAATTATTCCTCATTACTACACTAAAACGCGGTTATCTACCGTCGATCGCTTGACCTGCGCTCCCTCCCCCCAAGTCCGTTTATCGACGAAACAGGCCTACATAGAGAGGAATTTTACAGATCTTGCAGCATTGACTCGAGATTATGCATTTGATGGCTAACAAGTATCAAATCATCAGCGAATCGCAGGTGTGACAAGTAGACCCCGTTCGCATTGATGTTTACCGCAATTTTGTCCCATTCAAGCGTCTTTATAACAACCTTATATAACGTCAGTCAAAACACAAGCATTACTTAATACTCTTTTATAGCCTTTTGATTGGTTGAAACTAGTTTTAAGTAATGTTTGAGCATTGAGTGAGGTTCTGTAATACGTACCTAAGACTGCAGTAAATAACTTGAGTGATATGGCCTTTGCCGAACAACTCTTCTGATTGGAACTCAGCCAGTTCAAGAATCGAGCCGCACCTGCTTGGTCGCCGACCTGTACAGCTTCCGGAGGACATACCACATACCGTGCATTGATCTGAATCAAACACAGCCCAGTGCTCTACGCTATCAAAGTTTTTTCGTCATCAAGCAAAGGGGCTGTTTGTACTCGTTGCATTTCTCCATCAACTGTTTCACGGTGTAACTGTGGTCGATCGTAGAGTATCCACTCCGGAAGCCTGCCTGTTCTATGGACTGATAGTCGTCCAGCTGGCGTGTGAGTCTGTGTCACAGTACTTTGGCGAAAACTTTGTACAGTTGAGAGAGAAGGCTTGGTCGGTAGTTTTGAAGTTTGGAGCAATCTCCCTTTTTGTGTAGAATCGTTACCACGGCGTTTTTCGACGACTGAGCCGTGTGACCACCATATAGTACCTTATTGAAGAGTTCCACTAGCACTTTCACCGTAGGATCTGGTCCTGAGAGAGAGCCTCCGGAGACTTATCTTTTTATCTTGCGTTTGAGTGCTCATTCCACCTCACAAGGTAGAATGGCAGGCCAAAATCCTCGATATTACACTCGGTTGGTTCGACTCTTGGGTCTTCACTTGTGAGATTCGGTTGTGTTGCAGTTGATGAGTACAATTCTGTGTACTAGTCTTCCACAATGCTCAATATTTATTGGTTTTTTACCCAATTTGTTACGGCGGTTTTTTCAGCATCCATTAGGCTAATTTGCTTCTAAGCGCTAAGTTTCTTCCAAATAATTTTTGTTCCTCGGTTACCGGTAATGTTTTCATTATGGTATTCGGGTTGTAAATTCGCAGATAATTTCGTAGTCGAAACTCAACGTCGAACTAACCAAGCGATGGTCACTTCCGGTTTTAAAATGACCTGACCAGATACGTCAGTTATTACCTACGTGTTTTTGGGAAGCAATCACATAGCTCATTTTTGGTCTTGCCATTAGGACTGGCCCAGGTCCACTTCCTTACTGGTCATTTTTTAAAGAATGTATTCATAACGTAGACCTTTTTTCATTTCTAGTAAGTCAACCAGAGTCTGACGTCTCTAATCGCGAGTGCCAAGACCAAAACTACTGACAGATCTCGCCTTACATAATTACGGGCCTACTTCAG
Organism: Conistra vaccinii; assembly: GCA_948150665.1. Classification (NCBI taxonomy): domain Eukaryota; kingdom Metazoa; phylum Arthropoda; class Insecta; order Lepidoptera; family Noctuidae; genus Conistra; species Conistra vaccinii. The sequence continues at coordinate 22,711,156 of OX411318.1, forward strand.
CATTGAAGTCTCCTATTAAAGTGGTAATGTAACAGGGGTTTTCTATGAGAGCTTTGTTAAGTCTTCATAGAACTGCTCAACTTTATCATCATCATAATTATAATTACGGGCATAAACTTGGATAACCTTTAGTGAGTAGCGCTTTTTAAGCTTTACTATTGCATATCAAACGCTTGTGGAAATACTCATAAGTCCTGGATAGTAGTAAGTGAGATTAAGACGATCTCCGTCCGTAACGTCCTGGTCTTAAAGCATGCCAGAGTCAGGGTCATCGGTCGGTGGCCGGATCGCATCCAGGGATTCTTCGCACACTGCAAATATTTTTTATTGTTTATTTTGATCTCAACTCATCATTTACAAGATAAAAATTGTTTCTTTTTGTTATTTGCTCAGATCGCATTTTCAATTATTTTATGTAAGTTCTTATAAAGTGATTTTGTAAAAATTAAAGAAGACTGTCATTATATGATTGATAATTTATATTTCTGTACATAAGCTCTTTTATTTCTGTAAGTACTACCTTTTTATTTTATTGTCGGTTCCGCCGTTACATTTTAATGTTTTGTATTTAGCGGCATTTTAGCTATGTAACCAAACTAAAAAAAGAATGCTGGAATAATATTCTTATAAGTTACTATACTTAAGTGCGGCAAAGTGGCTTTAGCTGCATTAAGGTTTAGCATAGTGTTTGTTCTCGGAGTCATTATGCTTAGCTATAACAACGTTAAAGTATTTAGCGGCATTATAGTTTAGTAATTAAGGGCTTTTTTTTTTGTTTTTTAAAGATCAATAAAATTAAATGAAAATCAAACACTAAAATGCCGTTAAGGTATGCTTAGCGGCATTATAGTCGTGGTTGGGTAAGCTGTAAATTGTAAAAATACTAAACTATAACGCAAAATACCTATTTTTGTTAAGATTAAGTCATTGTTAAGAAGTGAAAGTATGACTATTTAAAAGAGCAAATCTAGATCTATTTTTTGATACCAGTATCTCTCGCATATGAGTTATAGTTATGAAACGGCACCCATTTCTAATTTCTCCGCGCTTTTTTGTCCATAACTCGAAATATGATTTTGTTGGATAACGGCTTTTTAGCTTTAGGACGGCAGCGCTGTACATAGAACAATATTGTAACTTTTACCCGGAGTTTGGTGGTGTGATACCCCCCCGTGCCTCGGAAAGTACGGTGAGCCGTTGATCCTGCGCCTGATCTCTCTCCGGTCGGATTGCTGTCTCATAGGACTATGAGAGTGAGGGAAAAGTGGGTGGACCTGTGTCTGCGCACACACTTGTACACTATAATATCTCTCGCGTAGATAGCCAGTCTCCACTGAGATTGGCCACCATGGCTGAAATTAAGTCTGGAAGACTATTATTGATGTTGTATAACACAACCCAGTTTGACATAACCTAGATACATTATAATTAAAACTCGATCGTACTTTTTTTCGGTCTCATTACGCTGCTGCTCTTTCGTATCTTTTTTAACTAAATTGACAAAACATTTCCCTCGGCTTTTCATTATAATACAAACCAAAAAACAACTTAATGAAAACCACCTAACACTATGAAGATGACACGTGCTCCTTCTCTCACATCGCGGAGAACATTGACGACTCGAGCAGAGGGCTTAGTGTTAGTTTCATTTTACATCTCGATCAAATGCATCGACCGCGTTTGGCACTCCGATTGGCAGCCGGTCGGCCTTCACCGGTGAAGGGCCAATCGGAACGCCGAACGCGCTCTATGCGTAATTATGATCGAGAAGGTTAAATGAAACTCACACTAGGCCCTCTGCTACGGACTGTGCACTTTACTCATGTGGTGTGCATGCGCATCGTCGCACGTTAGAACAGTATCGAATTATTTACCTCATTCGATTATGTTAGTCGCTCAGTGTGAAGTATCGATTTTATACGATTCAAAACATGATTAAGTTGTATTTTTATCAAAAAAACTCAGTTTTTCTAATATGTAGTATAATATTATAAAAGATTTTGCAGAATCGATACTGTTCGTTGGATCATAGATACCGGACCTCAAATATTTAAACACCACGATTGTTATCCTATGTGCATTATGGCTTCGTATGCTATCCGTTATAACCAGACCCACTCGACAAAATCTTATCTTTATCACATATTTATTTTGTAACAAGCAATACCAGCTCCAAAGGCATGTATGTAAAAGCCCACACACAAAGTAAAAATTTCCCGAAGCAAATGCAACATCATTAAGATCTGACCCCGAAAACGAGACGAAAACACTAATCTACCACCGTTATAAATAAAAACATCTATAATAATAATTATATTACGAAAACTCAAAATTTTATACGACAGTCAAGGAATCCAGGAAAATCACAAAAACTGCAATTAACTATGGGAAGTTCTAAAATTAAACTTATGTTTAATATGTTCTTGTCTCCCTCTACCAGAGAGGAGGCCTGTGTCCCAGCAGTGGGAACATTAATAGGCTGATGATGATGATGATGAATATGTTAGCATATTAGCATAATCAGCCTATAACGTTCCCACTGGTGGGATACAGGCCTCCTCTCAGTGAGAGGTTGCGGGCTTCAACCCACCACGCGGGAGCAGTGCGGTTTGGAAGATGTCACAAATGTCTTCGAATTTTTTATTCTAGGACATGCCGGTTTCCTCATGTGGTTTTCCTTCACCATTTTGAGAGCAGTGGTGATGATAGGTACTCGTATAATGAAGGTTCGAACCTACGACTTACAACTCGTAAGTAGCGGCAGTTATCACTGGGCCACCCCTATCTGCTACTGCTTGAATCGTATCTTGCATGCTGACAATTTGTGTTGTGTTGTATTGTACTCATGTTTATCTTATCTTACTTCTTATCTTATCAATATGTCGTAAATGGCCCAGCGGCTAAAGGTACATTATATCTAATTGAATTACAAGCTCTCCCGATCCTGTCGAGCCTCTCAACAAGTTCAACTCCTAAGTCCTACTTCACATCTGTAGGCAAAAACCTGGCTGTTACTGAAATACTATAATACTACTATAATACTGAAAATCTATCAGAAACTCTGATATCCTTCCATGTTCTGGAACACGTAGCTATAAATATTTATGTCTTCAAGGAAACGTGGGAGGCCTTTGCCCTGCACTGGGACAAAATGTTATGTTGTGCCTCTCGGAAATAATAAAAATACATAACAACAATGTGATATTAAAATTATTAATATTGTAAATGTAAAACAGATTTACATGATTGGAGGTAAAACATAAACTACAAAAACTGTCTACGAAAAATTACAAATATTGTGACTAAGGACGTGTATTGATTGAACCAAAAAATTATCTGGATTCCATTAAATATAACTGACAATGCGACATATTTGTGAAACAATGACAATATTGTGACCCATTTTCAGGATATGAATTCTGACGGATAGGTATTTGTATAATTGACGGACTGTCGGATTGTGGCCCGTTACATGTGACGCATGTGACTGTCGGTGATAACTTGTCGATGCTGGTGATAAATAAAACGAAAAACATTGATAATAAAATTTTCTTTAAAAGTGCATTTTTTTTTAAATAACCCTGACTCTAAACGAACGCTAATAAACTACTAATTCTATGAACCTCTAAAGTATTTTAAATTCTTTTTTTTTATGAGTTGCCTCTCGCAGGTCAACCTAGGAGGTTGTCGGCTGCTTTACCCAATTTTCTTGTGGCTGCCTCAATAAATTAAGGCCTCCAGCCAGCGCATAAAACTTAGAAACTAAGGGACTACACGCTAAAGGCACCCCCTGTGGGGTACGGACCTCGGATATGAGCGTCGCTGGGGAGGAAAGCAAGGGACAGGGTGGATTGGATTAATATTATAATTAGGGGAATTTATAACTACAGGCTCAGCGGCTCGGGCTGGCTCGAGCAAGAGTCGGGGCGGGAGTTATCTTCATAATTTTCTCCTCTTTATCCATTCTGCCTTAACGAGCTGGCTACTGGTGTAGCACTTGCATTGTTTTGGGCCGATATTCATGACTGCACATCGACATCCTTCCGACCGATTGCATTCATTGTTATGAACGCAGTATTCTGGAAAAAGTATTCCTAGTTAATTGTGTTGCGAGTCAAAGAATAGCCAGTGCGATTAAAAAAAACAAGTTATTGGACAATCGAACCAGCTGCTCTTAACATATTTGATAGTAGGTAAGGTAAAATAATCATGTTTCCACTACACTTTATTGCCAATATTGATTTTGATTGTGTGTGTCATAACTTTAATCTTAAAGCATAGGTAATTAGGTATAGTCAACTTAGTAAATGCATTATCACCCTAAGGTTGAATGTTATCAACATGTATGTCAAAGTGACCAGATCTATTGTTATAGTCAGATAATTTCAACACATAACATAACATCACGCCTTGTTTCCCCGAAGGGTTGGGCAGAAGTGTACCTGTAGCAGGTACACCCACATTTCACCAGTTATGTTTAAGTCCCATGTAATAGGGGGCGAACCTAATATAATAATATTAACTTCAACAACTTCGATAATTTTAACTTCAGTAAAATGTTAAATTAGGTACTAGAAATAAATTGTTTTCAAAAGTAAAGCAATTACGAGGTCGACTATTATTAAAAGAGTGATGTAGAAAAATTGACTACTCAGCATAATCACTACATTGTTAAAAAGTAGGTGCCTGTTTACCAAATCGCTTGTTGATATGGATCAAAATATTGTTTGTCTACTGTTGTAAAGGAATTTGTTTTTTCTTAATGGGTTTCATAGTTTTTTTTTTTTTTATGAGGAGTTGCATCAACCCTTTGTCTTATGCAGATGACTAAATTCCCAGCGTATACAATTGGGTCAGAATTATAAGGCTTGGTACATGGCCTCGAGCGATGCGACTCACGACGCATGTCTTTTGTTTCCGTCCACGCATCGTGGATCGTGGTTACGCGTGGCATGCTGTTTCTTCCGGTTCTTTCTGCGCAGCGAGCATGGCCTACTGTGAGATAGCTTGAGTCACACATTTTATCACAATTTGGGCGATATAACAGTTTTGTCACAAATGCTAGCACGGCGGCGTGAGATAATCTCTTGACTTGTGACATAACTTCTTGACGTTTATTTGGGATTCTATGTCTTATTTGCTACTATGGGCGCACCAATTTTGTCACAAATGCCACTTAATGACTGTCGTCCGTACGTCAAAAGTGAATTAGTTCACAACAAAATTAAAAAGTTGTAAAACTGTATGAACCTGCACTATAAAAACGTATTATTTTATTTGGTCGCATATTCACTGATCATAAACATTTTAATTTTTTAAATTTACTGTGTCACACTATGAAGTTAGCAACAAGAAAGGCATGTCGCGCCTCAGATTTTATCACATGGTTGAACCGTGCTAGCATTTAAGACAAATTATAAGACAAGATAAAATTTATCATGTCTTGTCACAAACGTCTTGGGTACGCCTGTGTTAGCCCCGCTGTTCTTTGATTTGTTTTCGCCGTAGTCACTGATGCAACTGATGCAACTGACGCTTGCCGCTTGAGCGTTGTAGCTCGTGTCCACGGGGAAACTGTGAGATCGACCCTGTGACAACACAGGAATTTCATCCGTCATCTTTACCTAGGTACATAGAACTAAAACAGTACTTACGTAGAGAACTGTTGTTATTTGATCCGAAATAATAAGCACCAACGTAAGCCGCTGACATCACAAAGATAAACATTGAGAATATCAAAAACTTCATGATTCGGTAATAGAAGTACTAACGGCACTGTCTGATGGCACTTGACACCTTACAAATGAGTTTCATTTATGAAAACTTTACAGATTCACACTTGCCCTACGAAAACCGCCCTTATTGCTTCGACAAAACGGCGCTGTCAATGTTATTGATAACACCAATATTTTTTTCTCGATGAGTTATACAATATAAGCTATAAATAGTTAAATTTCTTGAAAATGTGCAAACACTGTTCCTCTAGTAAGTGCTAGTACACACTACGGCTAAGGAAAAACAAGTACAATATTAATGATCAACAAACCAATCGATTATTATACTGTAAAATGGATTTACATGATTGGTTTTCACCTTTTTCGTAGCAGAGGTTAGTTTCAGTATGTTTTGATATTTTTTTATACATTTTCAACATCTTGAGATCGTTCAAGTCCATTTTTGAGCGGAGCAGAACGAGGTTACGGCGGGTTAGAGCGTGACCGGGGAAGCGAGGTAGGTACCTATTTAATTACAAGTTATCTGGAAATTACTGATTATCACCCATCATCTAATTTGCCCCTTATAAGAGTGATGTTAAAGACAACACTCATCTATATTATGGTATCTGTCTGTGTGATCCCGATGTTTTTTCAAACTACGCAACAGATTTTGATGCGGTTTTCATCATCATTTAGTGATTTTATTCCGTAAGGTTTATGGGGTAAACTCACCAGTAAGCAGCACATCGCCAAGTTCATGTCATTGTTATGACAAAACGTGTCAAGAAATTGATATTATTAAATTACCTATGGTTAAAGTGTGTATCCGTTTATCGATATTGATGGGTAAAAAAATCAATACAACAAAATTATGTACAAATATTTTAACCGAATGAAATTTTTTTAATTTTTAACAGTAACTGGCGATAACATTTAGAAATTAGCCACCATAAGGCTGCCTGTCCACTGGAGCGGAGAGGAGAAAAGAGGAGCGGAGATGTGCCAATATTAACCAATGGAATCTTGACTCCGCCCCTGAGTTTAGATTTGATTGGTTAATAATGGCACATCTCCGCTCCTCTCCTCTCCTCTCCGCTCCAGTGGACAGGCAGCCTAACACTAATAATTGGCCATGTTATAATAATCATCAAAAACAATATTAAAATATAGGATAAAGTCCCTAAATTAGAAATACAGATATTTCAAAAACTTAATAAGGCAAATTCTGACAATATTTTACTTAATTCGCTACAAAAAATCAACATCTTAGCTTATATTTCCTAACAGCTTCTTAGACTCATCTTGACTAATCATTGTTTTGCTTTTAGCAGTCTTATTCTTTGTATTTTTAATCCTCCTATTCTTTATCCTATAACCATTCTCCTGCCCTTAACACAACTTTATTTGTGGTCGGCGCAACATGTCCGTTTCTTCCATACTTCTCTGTTAGTCGTCATCGCGGTAGTCACCTCCTTTCTAGCCATGTCATCTTTGCCACAGCCCATCCATCGACTTTTTGGTCTTCCCCTACTTTTATAGCTATCGAAATTCATACTCTAAACTTTACTCACGACATTTACCTCATTCTTCTTTATTCTTTATCCTGTATTAAACTTTGTGTTAGGATTTCGTATTTTAAATTGGATACTACTTCAATCAATCAATCAACTTCAACATAAATCGCGGCAGCTAGGTCTCTGTGCAGTGTATCTTCCTCCACCTGTATGTCTTTCAACAATGGAGCACTTTATAGAACACTGTAATAACGTGTTTGAGACTACAGATATACCAATTTGTTTAATTGGGGATTTTAATATGGGCAAAATAGATTGGGCTCCGGGTGCCGTTAACAGTTCGCTACCTAATACTTGTTCAAGATTATTAGAATTTATGAACGTTAGTAGACTTTCTCAGTACAATTTCGTAAAAAACTGTTCTGCGCGTATTCTGGATCTAGTTTTGTCAACAATATCTTCGTGCACTGTGAGTGAATCTAATTGTTCCTTAACCACTGTTGATAAACTACACCCTCCGCTTGATCTTACTATATCATTACTAAAAGAATCCAATCTCCCATACAATAATCTCAACAAGAGAAAAAACTTTTATAAGGCAAATTATGAACAGATTACTTATATAAACGAACATGACTGGCTTCAACAGTTTGCGAACTGTAATGATGTAGATAGTATGTTAAGTGTGTTCTATGAAGTGTTAAATACTGCAATAAGTACACTTGTCCCAAATTGTAAGTCATTGACTTGCCGTTATCCTCCATGGTTTAATAAAGCAATTATAAGAACACTCAAAGAAAAAAATAAGTTAAGATTGCGCTTTAGGAAATATAAAAACCTAAAACCTAAATATAAAGAAATGAATTAGAACTAAAATTAGTTTCAAAACGTTGTCAAAACCTGTCCAAAACTCTGTACAATACATTGGACTGTCACGCGCGCGCCGGCGCAAAACCGTTAGCTGTCAAGCTGCGCGTGGGTGGTCGCGCGGGCCACCCACGCAGCAGACCACTTGAGATTAAAACGACTATATCTCTAAAGTTTCGTATGGGAGCTATTACTTGCTATACTTACGTAGTTGGAATCGCTTATTAGCAAGTCACCAGATTCTCAAGCTAACACAATAAAACTAGATAACTAAATGTTATTTTCGTTATTTATTGTTAATTTTATTGTAAAGTCACGAGAAGGGGGCTTTTTCCCCATTACCGTAAAGAAAAAAATAATTGAATTCAATATTTTTATCAATTATTTTTTTTTTTTAAATTGATATATTGTTAAAGAATTACATAAAAAACTACACGTCCCCCTACATTATTTTCAAATTAAAAATAAATGTATCACTTACCACGGGATGACGTCACCACCCGACGGCCCGCCGACACGATAACAGAACCTGTTTCTTTCTTTGTTCTCCTTATCACTTAACACACAAACACTTTTACACTGAAGTTTATCTTTTGTTCGTCATTTATACAATAGCTAACAGATATTCAACTGATATAATTGTTTATTTTTAACAAAAATAACACCACGTTTGACCACGCCATTAAAAGTTTTAACACGGACGAACACGAACCACTTTATTTGGATCACAGTTTTTATTACGTTGCACTATACTCAAATCTGAATGTACATTCGAACTTATGATGTTATTTACTCATGGGAAAACACTACACAAAGGCTTGAGGACTACCGAAATTAACTAAAACAAAATAAAATCGAAATCAAAACACGAGACAAACAACACACGCGCGGCCATTTTGCGCGCAGACCGTATGAACTGAATAAATATTGAATTTATTCAATGAATTTTCGATAGCGCAACAGTTAGTACAGTACAACTAGTGCTCGCTCTATATATAATTGTAGTCTGTGTCGCTCTGTGAATAAAACACACACAGAGCATGTAACTTTAAAACACAAATGTCAGATGCACAGATAACTATAAACTAGTCGGGATTTATGGATGTAATCGATAAATCAAAATAACTATGGTAAAAAAATCGATTTTGTGTCATAATTGACACCAAATGGATTTAGTTTGGTTTATTGCATTAGCAAACTAAATCCATTTGGTGTACTGATTTTACTTAATTGTTGCTCCTGTGAGGCCTCGATGTCGCACGGGGTGCAACACTACGCCCACATCCTCAAGCCCCGGTGTCGCACCTTGTGCGACACCCTCTCACGCGGCAGAACTCACACACTAGTAACACCCGACGCCATCACACGCTTACTCATTGGCCACATTTCATCTCGTTGAGCTATATTTCATCATTTGGCCAATAAGCAAGCGTGTGATGGCGTGGGGTGTTACAAGTGTGTTTCGGCCTTTAATCTCTATTTCTACTCTGAAATAAAGGCTAATATCCACTGTGGATGGTTTTACTCTATGACCGGACAGATCTCGTCAACTAAATCATTTAAAATAAAAAAACACACTAGGCAACATTGAAAAAAAAAAGTCAAAACTGACATTTCTCATACTTCAAAAATCGAACGCGCGCATGCAAAGCAAATACATATAATTCGTGAAATGTTTTTCAAGCAAACATTATAGTTATATATGTATAATAAACAAAATAAACTACACTCGAGAGCAATGAATCCGGGTCGCTTGAAGAATGTTAGGAATCTCGGAAACTAAAAATGATAGGTTGATGCAATAAATTGTATTTGATAGACGATGTAATACTCCTTAAATGAAAGTAAAAAAAATATGAGTCACCATACATTTTATTAACACAAAATTACATAAAGAAAAAAACTGCTGATCTCTCCTTAAAACAAAAATAGGAAACATGAAATTTTTGAACTTTATTACGATTTTCTTGAATTTTAATACTTCGTATTGCCTCCTCGTGCTTCCATTACTGCGTTTACGCGGTTTGGCATGCTGTACACCAAGTTCCTTATACGATTTTGGGGAATATTCTCCCATTCCTCTGTGAGAGCAATTTTGAGCTCACGAAGCGTGATTGGGGGAGGGTTTCGTTGTTTTACGCAACTGCCTAGCTCGTCCCAAGCATGCTCGATCGGGTTGATATCCGGGCTGCGCGCTGGCCACTCCATACGAGTAATGTTCATCTCTTGAAGGTAATCATTCACAATCCTACCTGTATGAGGTCGGGCATTGTCATGCATAAATATAGCATCCTCACCTAAATTGACCATAAATGGACCAACGTGATCATTGAGGATTTCTTCCACATATCTTACGCTAGTTAAAGAGCCGTTTTCTATGATCACCAGCTCTGTGCGACTTTCAGAAGAAATTCCGGCCCACACAAGTACAGACCCACCACCGTAGGCTACTTTTTCTTCGATGCATGCTTGCTTGAATCTTTCCCCTGGTCTTCGATACACTCTGTGTCTTCCATCGTGCTTGTAGAGCATAAATTTTGATTCGTCGGAGAACATAACTTTTGACCAATCTTCAATACTCCAATTTACGTGGCTCTGGGCATATCTTAGTCTTGAAATACGATGCCCACGCTCCAGTTTAGGGCCGTTTGCAGGTCTAAGGGGTTTTAAGTTAGATTCAGCAAGCCGACGTCTTACTGTCCATGCACTTGGGTTACTTCCTCCGAGGCGTCGAAACTGATTTGTGAGTTCAGTTCCTGTGAGAAAGCGATTTCGAAGCATGGTGTTCACCAAGTATCGGTCTTCTCGTGCTGTGGTACACCTGGTTTTGCCCGTTCCTGGTCTGCGTAGGTTAGAACCAGTTTCTTCGTAACGTCGGAGAACTCTTTGTACTGTTGACAGCGACACACCGACAGTCCTGGCTGTATCGCGCTGACTCCGGCCGGTTTCCAGCATTGTAAGTATTCTGGTGCATTCTTCAGGCGTAAGCGACATAATTTCAGCTTGAATAATGAATATAGAGCACTATCAACATGGTTTATGTACCCACATAAATGACAGATTACAAACAAAAGCAAAACCAAATGCTGTAATTTCGTAGTTCCATCTTCGAAAGTGGCCCTTTTTCAAATTTGATTTTTTTATGATATAACTTTACAATAACTAAGAAGTTTTAATACCTTCATTTAAGGAGTATTACATTGTCTGTTAAATACAATTTATTGCATTAACCTAGCATTTTAAGTTTCCGAGATTTTTAGGATTCTTTAAGTGACCCGGATTCATTGCTCTCGAGTGTATTACTGGTTAGTCGATTCATCAAAAATCGATAAAGTCCGCTTGACATGCAAGTCGATAGTTGACGTTGTTCAAGTGAAACGGAACGTCATTTTTATCCTCTGGTCGGGTGGGCATTATTAATCTGTGGGGTGGGCCGACGGAATCAGTAGTAAAACAATATCCATACTTTTAAACTCAAAACTAAATTCCCTGTTCAAAAATCAAAACCCCGACGCGTAGTGTCGTAAAAAATTATGAAACTAATTACTATAACATTTTGATCTTGATGCGCGAGACTTTTTGGTACCACTTTTGATCATTCTCCTTTTAGAATTGATTGTATTTAAATTGAATTATGAGATTTTTATTATTATTGTTATTAGTTGTTACTTTAATTAGTCAATTTTATTATCATCAGTCTGTTTTTTTTATTTTTTATTTGTAATGAATTATTGTTATTATTGTTATACCTACATATGAATTACCAAAAATTATTTTTACTTTTTATTAACTTTTATTGTAAATTTCTTGAATTATGAGAATTTTATTATTATTTTTATTAGTTGTTACTTTAATTAGTCAATTTTATTATCATCAATCTGTTTTTTAATTTTTTATTTGGAATGAATTATTGTTATACACAGGAATTACCAAAAAATATTTTTACTTTTTATTAACTTTTATTGTAAATACTCAAAGGAAACATTCCTATATTTTTTTAAAGAAACAAATCTGCATTCAAAGATTCTCGAAAGTTCGCTTACGACACCCGGGAATCGAACCTGATAAAATCCGAAAAAATTACACCCTGTGCTTGGGGGAGGCCTATGTTCAGCAGTAAATGTATTTTGGCTGAAATGATGATAATGATTCTCGAGTGTGGGAGGAGAATTTTCGAAAATCTTTGAATGCAGATTTGTTTCTTATTAAAAATAAAGGAATGTGTTGGGGGGAAGGTGTTTCGTTTGAGTAAAATTTGCTATCTCCAGTATTTAGAGTACTTTCCCTCCAGGTGGCGTTCAAATATTCCACCCTGGTATAATGTCCTTATATAATTCACTGTTGTCAGTTACATGTGTCACCGTATTGTGTTGTTTACTAACAAGTAGTTTTAAGAACATTGTTACTAACCCTTTATGAGTCTTGGTTCGAAATAAAGTTTTTGAATTTGAATAGGTATTAGTAATTTTCACTGGAACTTATAGTGTTCCGTTCCGCAAATGACAATTTAAGATGTGGAAACACACAGAATAGGAATAATTTTATAACTGTTACTTGGTTATAAAAGCAATTCGAGTTTTTGATGATCAAAGCAAAAGGCATGTAGATATAAACTTATATTTCCTCCACTCCGTTGAGATTGGCCGCCGTAGTCGATCAATCATAAAAAAAATTAAAGACCCCACACTGCATCGCAGAATGATGTCAATATTAGGTAGGGGAGACAGGGGCCACAATTAACAAAAAAAATACTTTTAGTTGTATCTTCGAAATGATTCAACATTTAGACTTGATTTTTTAATTAAATGATGCTTTAATTATTCAGGTATCATGTTATTAACATAAATGCAACATATGAGAAATTATGTCTTAAATAGATCACTTTTTCTCCAAAAAGTCAGTTGTTAATTCTTACCTCATCTTCGGGGCTAGAATTAACAGCTCTGAGGTAAGTGTTAACAGAAGGGGCAACATTTAACATTAAGTTATGCCAACTGATATAGAAGAAAACAAATATATGTATGAGAATATTTTTTGGTATTAATAAAAGTGAAATTAATACAGAATTGTATGAAACACATTTTCTTATTAATTTATGATACAAATCAAATAAAATTCAGGCAAATGTATGATGTGATGTCGCCTTTGAGACACCTAGCTTAGGCCCTGCAAGTTTAGTTAGTCATTGCAAGAGATAGGTATATTGAATCTAGTCAGCACGACGTATCTTTATTACAGGAGACGCCCTAAAAAATACAAAAATATTTTAGTGATGTATTTTATTATTTATGTACACCCAGTAAATATTAAAGAATTACAGATACTACATTTTTAGTGCGTTTATACGTTTTTACTGAGCTCGTGTTAGAGCTTTTAGCAGAGGTCTTATGGTTTTGGACCAAGAAATCACTAGCATATTTCTGCATGTCTGATGATTCAGCTACCGGTTCATAAGATATTTGCGCTATCACCACATCTGGAGTAGGTATTAACACGTTAATACTGACCCCGTCGATTTGTTAATTATAACCCCAAAGGTACATTTTTAGTATTAAATAACATAACAAAATATTGGTCAATAATTACACCAATACAGCAATGTAGCATTATTAAGTATGAAATATGATTCTAGGAAAACAAAAAACATAATCCATACACCGTATAATTCGAGAATAAATCAAAAAATTTTAAAGTTCAAAAAGTTCGATACGTGCGTGAAAATGTCGTCCGGTATATAACACATTCGGATGATGCGCAGACCGCAGCTGACCAACCCCGAGACATGCGGCGTGATCTGGTCGGCATATTGAAGCACGCGCTGTAGGTGTAGTGTTTATAGTTTTGGAGAAAATCACTTGTTAATACTTACCTCTGTTAATTGTAGCCCCGGTCTCCCCTACTCAGCCGCACGGCTTAACACATGTGGTGATAATGTTCACTAAAACTTAACGAGACAACACCTCTAAAGAAAGAAAATATAATTGGGAATTGGATCTACGAATTAAAAGAAGATATCACGTGAATTTTTGCGCACCAACAAACAAACAGAAAAAGGGACACGCTTGTCACAATTTACAATAATTTATAACAAACTTGTTTACAATAATTTATAAAAAAGACTGCCTCAGTCTGACTTAATCTAAGTATAGACTATGACCACAACTACGAAGGTTAAACTGGCGATAAGCGCAGGAAGTATACCAGCCAAAAACACGAGTGTTTAATGAGAACTTCAAATGAAAGCCTTTTAAGCAAAGGGTACAAATTAGGGATCATTAAAGATAGTCCAAACCTCGCCTCGGGGTGTACCCATTCATTTCTCAAATAGAGATTTCGTGGAAATTCTGGGGACAGAATGCTATTTAGGTGAATTTATTTTTAATGGTTAATTAGAGTCAAAGTAAATGGATGGACCTTTTTCTTTGAATTTAGGTTTCTTTTCATTATTTTGTATAGAAGGTACAACTTCAGGTTTATTCAGTCCTCAGTAATTCTTGGCATGGAGTCATCCAATAAGCTTTATATTTTGTGATTTTCTAGTTGAGTTATTTAATCTGGACTTCAATGCAAACGGGTTTTTTTCTTCCATACTATACCAATATAAGAATAACTCTTTGCCGCTTGCATCGAATCAAGAGCGAATATTGCAATGATTATCATGCTTGGAAAAAATATTAATTTAATGAGTAAGTATTCTTGAAATATTATATTTTTACAAACGGAAAGCCAGGAAGAAGACCAAGATATGTGTAAAACAGACGCCCCATGAAAAATATTAACTTGAGAATAATTTCCAAACTTGTACCACACGCAAAATGTATTGGTTTCTAGTTCTACTTATACTAGTAGTTCTGCGAACAGTAGACCTCGCGAGCACAAACTTTTTGGGAAAAATTAACCGCTTAGCTTGAGGCTTAAGTGCCTGCTACACGGTCGCAAACCGCGTCCCTACAGAGGTGACAAACGTTTTCACACACACACACACGCTACCCCATAATACAGGACAAACGAGAAAAAAAATTACGTGTAGGGTGAGGAGGTACCCTAAAAAACAATCATGATTTTATTTTACGACTTTGTCGGCGTGATTGATAGTATAGACCTATACCTACCAAATTACAGCTTTCTAGTACTAAGATTCTCTGAGCTAAGCCGCTGACAGACAGAAAGACAGGCAGACGGACATGGCAAAACTAAATCAGTTTATTGTGTACTACAGAACCCTAAAAACCAGACAAATTATGAGTAAAAAATTTGTAGGCCAGCTAGAAAAATTAACAAATAGGTTTGAATAAATAGCGAGCAATTTACTGCATTTGAGGAGGTATTCTGCTCATCATGCCGAAGATCCTGATCAGATCTTTACCAATTTTTTTTGAGACTATCTTAAAGTTACTTTCTTTCAAATGAAAAAAGAACCATCGAAAACGGATTTCATAAGGCGGAGATATCCAGTAGCCCCCTTTTTGCCCCATTTTGGAGGAAGTACCCCTCCAATCAAAAATCCCCGACGACAAAAAATTACAAAAAATTCATAATACCTGTATGCCAAGTTTCATCCAGATCGGTTGTAAAATACGACCTGTACACGAGTACGTACAAACTGACACACGAAAGAAAATTTTGCCAGTTGATGCAGAGACGCTTCGCTCGCTACGCTCGCTCGGTCAATTACTGTTGGCAAGTCGCACAGAAGTTAGTATAACTTTTAATGACTCCAGGTATTGGAAAATAACTAGAGAATTTAGAACTGAAAATATTCAATTTGGGAATTGTGTCGTTTGTTCTTATGTTCATCTAATTTTTTACAGTTTTGTTTAAGCTTACTGCCTCGTCAGTGTTTCTTCAGTCATCATCAGTAGGAAGAGTGATTGGTGACCGACCGTCCCTGGGTTCGAAACCCCGATTGGGCTTAGTGTTATTGGGTTTTATTCTTTGTTTCAATAGGAAACTTGCAGAAGTGGCCCGGAGTCTGGCCAATGCATAGGCAAGTTGCGCCAGGGCCGCACTTGGCTCAGGCCAGGACTACATGGCCACCCAACGAACGAAACCGTATTGATGGGCATTGTATCCCAACGCGGGGCTTTAAGGCCATGCTCGTAACCAGCCTGCACGCCCTCTGTTGGGGACGTAGGGACTACCCACAGTAGTCTGGATTTGGGCTTAGTTACATTCGGTTCAATCCCCTAAGATTTCTTATGGGATTTGAAACATAGCTGGTGCAATGCAGTTCTGCCTACAACCCCGAGGAAATCAGTTGGATATTAGGTATGCGTAAGATTTATAATTTTTTAAGCTGACTGTACCATTTTTACAAAATCTGTGAATGCAGTTACAGTACGACACAACTTAGATGTAGCATCGGCAAAATTCGTAAAACCGATCACCATCCGAACTGAGTGCGCCTTTAAAATCACCAATCTTTATTACTGGTTTAGGTGAAAATGATCTTTCGAAAACGCAATAACTTGTAAAGTCTTATAGCCAAATACATTCGTGAAATTGAAATGAATGAATGAAAATTTTCAAATCTATGCTACATCTAAGTTGTGTCGTACTGTACCAATTAATCAAAAAGTTAAGGGCATTCTCCTAAGACTGTTTTCCTCTAGCTACAACGGTTAAAGTACCTGCCCTTACGACGCTTTTGAATATCCAGCCTGTATAATATTATAAAAGTGTATTTTTCTCAGAATTTCCGGGTCAGATTTTGATGCCCTTTTGCACAAGGATTAGGATGAAGTATCCCTACACAACAAAGAGAGCAGTGGTGGCTCAGTGGTATCGGCCCCGACTTACGAGTTGTAGGTCGTGGGTTCGAACACAAGCAGGCGCTTTACTTTGTGTAAATAATTATTTCATCATCACTGCTCTCAAAAACGGTGAAGGAAAACATCGTGAGGAAACCGGCATGTCTTAGAACCAAAAATTCGAAGACATGTGACATCTACCAACCCGCACTGGGCCCGCGTGGTGGATTACGGCCCACTCCCTCTCACCGAGAGGAGGCCTGTGTCCCAGCAGTGGGAACATTAATAGGCTGATGATGATGATGATGATCCCTACACAAATAACAAAACCATATCGCTATTGGTCCATAGACCACTTTTGCTCAGTCTCCTTTAACTCTTTACTTAGGATTCCACAAAATAGGTCGGCAGTCCGACTCCGGACCGCGGTCTGCCATTTGGGGACTACTGCTATAGTACAGAGCATAATTATTTTCAAGCTGCAAAGACTCCTTAAATCACTAAGTGGGTCATAAATATTTATCTAGGTAATTTATTCCCCCTGGACATTGTCGTAGGCATAATTTTATTAGCATTCTCTTTTCATATTAATGAAGAAATGTCTAGACACACGAATGTGAGCAGATTTTTTCTTTTTAGGGAGTTCATCCCAGCATTTGTTTCCAAAATATTTTATGAGCAAAGCGACCGCGTTTGTTTCGATTGACCTTGCCGACCTTGACCTTTTGACCTCTTTTGTTAGAGAGACTTCTTCACCCATAAGTGTCGTAAAAGTTTGATAAACAAGGAGATATAAATATGGCAGTTTCTTTAACGTGAATATCACAGTAGGTAGATGTAATCGTTTTCTACATATATGTTTAGACTGAATTTTTTTACCCATCAATATGGGTAAAATTTCTTACGTTGCAATCTTTACGTAATGTCAAAGACTATTTATTTTGATATTTACTTTGTCGGTTGCTAGGAAACAGATCTTATGGCACGTTCTGACGCGAGTTTAAAATTTTTTACCCATGCCAAAAAGTGCACATCGCCGCTAAAGAAGTTATCACTTCATAAACTATTCTTTTCGTTTTATTTCATAATTGATATTTTTATTCGAATGGACCGCGACAGTCATATTATTTTTAAAATCGGACCTCATCTCGGAATGGATCAAACTAATTGGTGATTCCAGGCTCTATAGTAAAGGTAAAGTAATTATAAAAGTATGTGCAGAGCCGCATGTCAGTGGTTACAATAGCAGTATAAGCTGGCCTGATATTCTATTGAAACTCTAATAGACTATACTACGCTTGGCCAGCTCAAGGTCAAAGTGTTAAAACTGACGTTAATTCTGTAAAGCCATATTTGTTACGGTCGCGAATCATATTTTAATCAACATATAACCTGACACTGAGCTGCAAATTGCAGAAAACAAAAGGAAATTTGAATTTCGCGGGCTACCTTAGCACCATCCCCCTTAATACATACGCCTTCGATTATGGACGTGATATGTATGTAGATATTATTTATATCGTCGTGTATAAAATACATTTATAAAGAGCTAATATTCTTGTATTCATAGACAACGTGCCGTTACAATGGCGACTTTACTTTAACACACGTATACGGTGGCGGTGGCGTTCTGTAGTTTCTGCCTACCCCCATGGGAAGATGGTGCGAGTTTATGTATGTCTGTCTGTGTCTGTGTACGTATACGGTTAAGCGTTGTTGTCGCTGTATGGCAGGTAACGAAACAAGAGGATAAGAGATTTCTACGCGACTTTTTTTTTTACCTACGCAGCGGATCCAACATTTTGCATCTAGTCCAGAATATTATACTGACGATGAAAATACAAAAGCAACAATAGTGTTTTTTTTTTTTTTCAAAATAGGTACGGTCTATATAAACAAAGAGAAACAAATAACGGCGAAAGCAAAACGAGAGATATGCTACCAGATAAACTGGGGATTTGGTTACAAAAGGTCTGACCCGGCTATAAGAAACAACAGTATCGTTACAATGTTTCTCGAGGTTTTGCTGATATCAGCTAGGATCAATCTGCGTAGCCTTTTCCCATTGGGATCGGCATCTACTGTAACCGGATGTAGCTGAATACCAGTATTTTACATGGAACGTCTGCCTTGTAACATCCACAATCCAGTTACTGGTTACTACGATACCCCTTGGTAAGACTGGTTGTCAGACTTTCAGGCTTCTAGCTAGGTACCCGTAACGACTGACAAAGATCTACAAATGACAGCCGAGACCAACGGCTTAACGTGCTTTACGAGGTGTTGAAGGGTCTCTATTTTGTAATGCATAGTCACCCATCCACGAACTGACCGCGGCAAGCGTAGCTTAATCTTCGATAGACCCGTGCGGCTGTTATTATTTAGCCACGAGCTCTTCATATCAGCTAAGATCTGAGGGGCAATAAAATTCTTGCATTTTAATTTCCACACCGCCACAGTAGCGTTGTTGAATTAAATTTTTATGTCCACCAGGTAGATTATTAAAAAATATTGGACACGGATTTTTTTCAAAAGATTACGGCAATACATATAGTTAAAATGTGGCATGACGTCACTCCCCGGTAGATTTTATACTGATTTATGATGTAGAGAACCCGCCCGCCCCATACCAGCTTTATTGCGTTTTATGTAAACAATTTTTTTATAATATATTAAAACGGTGAAGAAAACATCGTGAAGAACCCAGCATGTCCTAGAATCAAATAAATTGAAGACAATGGTGACATCTACCAACCCGCACTAAGCCCACGTGGTGCATTGTGACCCACTCCCTGTCACAGAGTCGAGGCCTGTTTCCCAGTAGTGGGAGCATTATAGCCTGATTATGACAAGTATATTGTGTTGTGTTATTGGATATTGCAAATAATATCTATGTTAATGAATACATGATAAATATCATAGTAGTCGACATTATAATGAAATTATCCTCAGTAGTCTAATTTGAGCAGTGGTGGCCCAGTGGTAGCGGCCCCGACTTACGAGTTGTGGGTCGTGGGTTCGAACCCAAGCAGGCGCTTTACTTTGTGTAAATAATTTCATCACCACTGCTCTCTCAAAACGGTGAAGGAAAACATCGTGAGGAAACCGGCATGTCTTAGAACCAAAAATTCGAAGACATGGTGACATCCACCAACCCGCACTAGGCCCGCGTGGTAGGTTACGGCCCACTCCCTCTCACAGAGAGGAGGCCTGTGTCCCAGCAGTGGGAACATTAATAGACTGATGATGATGAGTCTAATTTTTACAATATTGCTAAAAAAATAAGACACAGCTGTTGTGGTCATAATAAATACCTATTAAAAGATATTGGTAATCTCGCTACGTCTTGCATTCTTGATTTACGAAGATATATACTTTTATAATATCTGTCAGATCCAGGTATATAGGATCGTGATGAGACCTACTCTAAGTGACATACATAGTGTCAGATTTACAATCGTGGGCGTGTAATTGGGATACGGGTAAACTAGAGAATAGCTCCTTTAACTTCTAAACAGTTCCTGAGTCAATTACTAACACTACTGTACTAATTAATACTCTGAATTTAAAAGGAAACACTGAGCAGTTCCTAGGCCAGTATGTGTCACGACCAACCAACGTCTGAACGATCACTGTCGCTCTAATCCAATGGTCTATATTCGACACCATACTCAATCCTAGACTCCGCACAACGCTTAACAAAGGCGCTTGTGTTAGATTTTAAATGCATACTCATGAAAGATCCGACATATCTATTATAAATCAAGAATGTAAAACGTTTAATAATAAACGTATTTTTTGAAGTAGAAACTTCTAAAAATTCATAAGCGACCAGTTGAAACTGGCGAAAAGCCAGCTCTAAATAAAACAACATTCTTAGGCTGCCTGTCCACTGGAGCGGAGAGGAGAAAAGAGGAGCGGAGATGTGCCAATATTAACCAATAGAATCTTGACTTAGGATCACTACTCAGGGGCGGAGTCAAGATTCTATTGGTTAATATTGACACATCTCCGCTCCTCTTTTCTCCTCTCCGCTTCAGTGGACAGGCAGCTTTATAGTCCTAGCCGGATGACATATGAAAATATATTTGAAGCATTTGCCCACTAAAAGGCTAATGGACACTGCCAGACACTTTAATTGCCCCAACACTGTCATTTAGGTCTTGAGGCATTACCATATTTACCCATCCAATTTATTTATTACTTACATCAATCTTTTGTTCAAGCTGAAAACCGACTTCGTATCCGACAAATAAATACGCGACAAAAGCTAGCTTTTGTCGCGTATTTATTTGTGCCCTAGGGCAACAGTACGATAATTATGTCGACCATCAGTGGTGCGACAGCACATCAGCTCGACTAACGTTAGTGCGACTGATCGTTTTCACGACAAACGATGGCACGAGGAAACTTTTGATCGCCGAACGATAGCGGGACACAATTTTTGCTCGACAAACTAAAGCGCTAACATTGACAAACATTACAGCGATAGTATAATTAACACAGCCCCCAAGAAGCGGGGTAACACAGTAAAACAAATCACCCCTGCTTCTATTACGAGAATATAAATATCCATTATGAAATAACTGCTTCTTCCCGTTTTGAGATGTTTGAAACACACATGCTTGTCGAGCTTTAGTTTGTTGAGCGAAAATTGTGTCGCGCTATCGTTCGTCGATCAAAAGTTTCGTTGTGCCATCGCTTATAAATCGTGAAAGCAATCAGTCGCACTAACGTTCGTCGAGCTGATGTGCTTTCGCACCGCTGATATTCGACATATCTTACTATCGCCCTAGCCACAGAACAGATAAAAGTAGCATTTGTCGCATATTTGTTTGTCGTAACTATGATACGGAGTCCTAAAAACATGAACGGTTACTGAGGAGAGACGTTCCACATCGCCTAAATCATTTAAAATATTGCGGCATCGGGTACTCTGGCAGATGATACCATGCTCGGTCATAGTGGCCTTGAAAAAAAAAACATCCTTCTGAAATCAAAAGCATTTTACTGTCTTCACATGAAGCTACTGGCTGGAACATCAGCGTGTTTTATTACAGATGTTTTTTTATAGCGTTATAATACGTAATGTTTTGGAATAATATTCGTATTGGAATGCTAGCAGTCGGTGGACTACGGATTTATTCTGAAAAATAGAATCGTCAACCCGCCGTAGTTACGGGTCTCATTATTCGGAAGCAGGGAAAATCGAGCGGAACCTTACTTGAGGTAGGTGGTGAGAGAAACACCTTCTTATTTCCCTCTTTTTTATCTTTTCGTTCATAACTTTACGTATGTAGTTCCTACACTAAAACAGAGGAAGCCTTTCACCTAACTGAAAGTAATGAATGCCTAGCCTTTAAATTTTTCTCAGCCCTATCAGAACACGCCTGGAAGCGGCAAGGTTACAGTTAAATGGGTCATCATCATATCAAAAGAAAGACGTCCACTGCTGGACATAAGCCTCCCGCAAGCACCGCCACTTCGATCGATTCTGTGCTTCCCGCATCCAGCGGATTCCCATTTCATAACGTCTACGATAACGTCTTCCTGTCTCACACTTCGCTGCAGAAGGATAGGTTTCAAGGTCTGGTCCTGGAGTCGGACTGACATAGTAACGTTTTTGTAAAGACACTTTAGCACCTCGATGTACCGATAGTCGATCTGGCACCTTTGAAGAGATTTCAGTATAGCATCTCGATCGAATTGAAGGCTTTCTCGTTGTCCACAAATGCCAAGCAGAGAGGCTGGTTATACTCTTCGGTCTTCTTTATAACTTGCCGCAGCGTATGTATGTGGTCTGCGGTGCTAAAGCTTTTATGGAATCCGGTTTATTCGGGAGGATGGAAGTCGTGAAACCTGCGTACGAGACGGTTCGTGATGACTCTTGAAAACAGCTCACATGACTCAGAAGTGTAATGGGTCTTAATGGATGGGTGTAATGGTTCTTAAGCAGGGCATTGTCACCCTTTTTAAAGAAGAGTACACACCTCTGTTCTATGCCTGTGGCATTTTACCCTCAAGTATGACGGAACTCAACAGCTTCTGGAGGGCCTTCAGGAGTTCGGCCGTTTTTCGTCATCATCCGGTGCCTTGTTGTTTTTAAGCTGCTTCACAAGGCCCTTATGGACAGTAAACCCGACACCATCCGTCGCCCTCCCAGAAATAGAGCAAGTTTCCGGATTTTGAGGATTATCGAGTCCTCTCCCTCTCTTCGGACTTCAGAGAACCCTACTATACCCTATCGTAACCTGCTCAATTATTTCTTGAGTTTGATGATCTTCTCGTCGTTCCGGAGTGTACGCGTGTTGTATGTTTCCAGGTCCAGTTTCCGGTGCTTGTGGTAGCCGGATCTCTTCCGGGGATTTTTGGCACCCCTTGCCTCACCGTGACCTTGACCGCTACCGTAACCAAGGGTAAGTGGGCCGCCGGGCACTAGGGGCCATTTTTTTTGGTGCTTGTCATTATTTAGGGGGGTTTGCCATAATTGCCACGCTTGGCAGGCAGGTTGGCGATCGCAGTATGGTGTTAGAATGCATAGAGAACGCTGCTGCCCATTCTCTAGTAAGTCCCTTAGTCGCCTTTTACGACACCCATGAGAAGAAATGGGGTAGTGCAATTCTTTAAGTTCGGTACCACACGGACTCAAAAAATGGGTACCCAAATAAAACAAAATTATTTTGAAATATAATTATGTGTTATCACCGTATCACACAAATATTTTCATATCGCTAGATAGAATAACATCATGAGTATAAAAAATACGTATAAACTAAAAATTATATACGAGATCAATTTTGAAAAATTATTTTTCCTTTACTTTTCTTATCATATCTTCGTCAATATAGTTATTGTTCTTTGGTGGTTTAGTTTTTTTTGTCTTTATGGGTTTACGGCATCTATTAGGACACACATCGGGCATTGGGGCATTTGTAGTAACCGGCTTGGTTTTTTTAATGTCCTGTTGTATGGTTCCAACTCCATATTGCTGACATCCACATATATGCTGCATATGAACGCAAAAGCAAGGTGGATCGATGTCTGTTATGCAGTCAGCGTCACTTCTGCAGTATACAGCTGTAAAAAATATAAAATAAAATTCAGCAACCTAAATGACCTGTTTAGAATGTGGACACATTATTATTTTTGATTGCACAGAAACTCGCAGGCACCATTCACCATTATTTAGCACAACTGACGCGGACGGGGTCCGCTAGGGCTGATGCCTACCGGGGTTGCGAAAAAGTCCAAAATGGATACCGTGGACCCTAGCAACGTACAGGCAACTAAAGGAACACGGGTGGGTTTTAGTTAGTAAGAGTCTGACACGCCCTCCTGCTCCACCCTGAGCGGGAGAAGTTATTTGATGACCCACAAAAATTTAGTTGCGCTTACGCCGTGCTTCGCAGAGACAAAACTGGAACGTCTCTTGCGCCTTTTATTACTCCAGTCCCATGTCCTTCGATCACATCAACTTTATCAAAATTCGAAAAAAGAGCAGTTTTTATTTTACTTACTGTAAGGATCAGATTTTATTGAAAATAAATCTTTTAAGAAAGCCTCGACATTGGAGTGGACCACTATCAAAGAAAATAAAGCCACAAATACAAAAACCTGCATTTCCAGATTTGCCACACCACACCATTAAAATACGATATTTATACATACTTTCACTAATATTTATACACTTTATAAATTGATTAGAAATACATGACTGAAAAAAGCCAAAATCAATTTGTTTCCACTAAACATTACATTATAGTTTACAAAAGTATAAAAAAACAGACGTATGGTATTCAGAAAAAACTTGTAATTGGAAATGTGGAACATTCAAGTGTGTTTGGCATAATTCACAAACATTATATCAGTTATTCATGCCGCAGGAGTTATAGAGGTATGAGGAACAGGGTGTAAAGTTCACTCATCTTCTATAGAAAAGGGAGGATACTCCGTCCAGACGGGTGTTGTATCTGGTGGGCAACTGCGCAATGATTGATGTCAAGAAGTTATATATATGGATCGCGCGGTAAACCTTGCTTGCGCGATGCAGAATTTTGCGTGACGTCAGTGTGATTCGTAGTTCGTATGTGGCGGAGACCGAAGGTCGATAGTGGGCTGAGTCTTATATATTGCTACCTTGCTATATCTTGCCAGTGCCAATTGAGGTTCCAGTAAGTCAGAACCGGGCGGGTGCCGCATAGTTCGCGATGAGTCGGAACTGTCTGTGGTAGATTCTCCAGTGAGTCGGGGTGGCGCTGCATCATGATCCAGTGAGTCGGATGTGGTACAGCGCTGGATTGAGACTGACTACTGAAGTCGACCAGGAGAGGGTTGACGGGCTCTGCTTGTGGACCGGCCGAAAGTGCAGTGTGCTGTGCCAAGGTTGCTGGTGAAGCTGAGAGTGATGACCAGGAATGCGCGTCTGCTGCATGCAGGTAGTCAGAATACCTGTTGAAGCCGTGGGTGCTAACTGGCTGTGTGACTCGCCTAACGAAAGCTTGCGGGAGTGATGATGATGACGTCACGCTGCAGTAGTTGCACAAAGAGTGCTGTATGAGAAACAGAGTGTTAAGTTCACTCATCCTCTAAAGAAAAGGGAGGATCCTCCGACCAGACGGGTGTTGTGTTTGGTGGGCCACTGCCCAATGATTGATGTCGGGCAGTTATTTAAGCTGATCGCGCAGTAACCACTGCTGGGGCGTCGCAGTACTATTAGTAGAGGTATTTAGTAGAGCATCATTTATTTAAATAGGCTTTTGCCCGTAATCACTAACACCAGACAACACTTCATTGAATACTTGAATATTATTGCATTGTTAGAAAGAAAGAAAGGAACAAAAGAAAGAAAAGAAAGAAAAGAAAGAAAAGAAAGAAAAGAAAGAAAAAGAAAGAAAAAAAAGAAAAGAAAGAAAAGAAAACACGTTATTTGCGGTAAACGTGACGCAATGAAAGAACAAATACACGAAAAGAACAACAATTTGGTACCAGCTGTCGACACTGAGCCGAGCGTTGAAAACTCAACAGTGCGTCGCGTAGTGTAAATGAAAACGAGCACATTGGTCTAGTAATCGCAAGTGTGCCTTTTGGGTGTGGTCAGAGTCGCCTTGGTCAAAGAGTAGCAATGTGTTAGTAATAGCCCAGATTCTGGATTTGTGCCCTGTTAATCCTATCTACCTTTTACCTGGGGACTTACCTCCTTGGCGGAATACTGGCGTGCCACTAAGTATTTATAGTATGTTAGTAAATTACTATGACAGAGCAACAAATGATTAAGAAATAATACAAAACTATGTTGGTATAATTTATTTATCTACGTTTTTTGCAAAAACCATATACATCTAAGATAGGAATCAACTTCTTCTACCATACGTGGAGAGATCAATTTGAACAGATGAATTTGATCCGAACGGTCTAATGGATGCATGTCCATTACACGAAGCGATTGTACTGTTTAGTTTGAACACTTTGGTTATAATAGTAGGCACCTAACCGATTCTGCCGCTGAGGGTGATTGATCTTGAAACCCTAATAGCCACACATGACAAGGATTTGTCAGATCAGAAGAATTTGAAGGTAGAGCTGAACATGTATGGTAGGCTTGCTTGAATCATTCAATCAGATAATCCCGGCGTTTATTTACTGAACTAGGGTTCACTGTTTCAAACAAATTATCGAATACAATTCTTTCGCAGTGACACGGATCAATAACGTCGTTACAGATACATTTGACGTTGGGACTGCAATCGCTGTCGTACAAGCAATGGTATTCTGTAAAAAGAAAAACAATTATTTTTATTGATGGCTTAGCATAAAGGTTCTGGGTAAGTATGCAAGCAGGAGAATGGATTGTGTCCGGTTGATGGCTATAATGCTTGTAACTGGCAAAACATTTGCTATTTACATACCATTGCCTATTCCCTTTGGGGATACAGCCAGGATGTTAACAATATGCTATGTTATGTTGCTTTTCAGACTCGTTGACAAGTAAGTTGAAGGAAAAAGGAAGGAATAGGATCAAAAATTCCTACTAAAAATCTTAAATTTATTTGACAGACAACGCACATCCCAAACAGCTGGGTCAAGAAGCATGAGATTTAGCACAAGAGTTCCTTAAACATATAACGAAGGTGAGCACTAAGGAAGAAGTTTATTCCTTATTGGACTTAAATAGGAGATGAATTTTTTAATGGAACACTGAGCAGTGGTGGCCCTGTAGTAACGGCCACGACTTACAAGTTGCACGTCGTAGGTTCGTAACGTGACAGGTGATTTCATCATCATCATCATCATCAGCCTATTAATGTTCCCACTGCTGGGACACAGGCCTCCTCTCTGTGAGAGGGAGTGGGCCATAATCCACCACGCGGGCCCAGTGCGGGTTGGTAGATGTCACATGTCTTCGAATTTTTGGTTCTAAGACATGCCGGTTTCCTCACGATGTTTTCCTTCACCGTTTTTGAGAGCAGTGGTGATGAAATTATTTACACAAAGTAAAGCGCCTGCTTGGGTTCGAACCCACGACGTACAACTCGTAAGTCGGGGCCGATACCACTGGGCCACCACTGCTCTCAACAGGTGATTTACTTTATGTAAATTATTATTATTTTATCACCGCTCCTCTCAAAACGGCGAAGGAAAACATTGTGACGAAACCGGTATATCCTAGAACCAAAAAAATTAAGACAAGTGACTTCTACGAACCCGCACTGGCTCCGCGTGGTGGATTTTTGGCCCACTCCCTCTCACTGAGAGGAGGCCTATACCCCATCAATGGGAACGTTAGAGGCTGATTATGCTTGCTATGGAAGTTCGAAATTTTTCTCTATGGGACATCCCATCGTGCACACGGCTTGTAATGAATAAACTATCGAACTATGACTGAATGCTAAACATAGAGGGTCTTGCTGAAGAAGTGAAATGGAGGAGCAGGATGCGAATTCTCAAATGGACTTTCGTAAGCGGCAACATTGGTGACCAGCATTACGAGGGTGAACAACAGCATGACTTGCAAAAACCACATGATTTCAACGTTAATTTTATTATACAAAATTAACATTTTGTTCCGTTATTTATATCTGGAAACCCGTGATAATTGATTTGAATCTGTAATTGAATTGCTTATTAAAAAACATTACGAATAATTAACACTAACATCAATTATTTGTTAAACTACTTCATTGGCATATGGTTACTATGGTTACTATTACACACAAGCAAGCACACATTGACAAATTATGCACTAAGCTGCAAAGATTTGTATTTGTTTTAAACAGAATAACTCGCGTAGCTGGTATCAATGCCGCACTTTATGCTTATCATGGTTACGTAGCATCAATCCTCCGCTACGGCATCATTATATGGGGAAATTCTGTTGATACTATTAAAGCATTCCGAGCCCAAAAGAAATGTATTCGATCAATGACTAAAGCTGAACCATTACAAAGCTGTGTCCCAATCTTTAAAAAATTAAAAATTTTACCACTCCCATCTTTATATATATTCGAACTCTGTGTCTTTGTACGTAAAAACTTAGCTTTATTTCAAGTGCACAATGATGTTGTAATAAGGAAAAGTCGAAATATCCACAAATTATGTGCACCCCAACAAAGAATTAAACAATTTTCGAATAATGTTTACTGTATGGCAATTCAAGTATATAATAAATTACCTAATGTTTTTAAAAGTCTTAACCTCATGACATTTAAAAATAAACTGTTCAACTTTCTTTTACAAAAGTGTTACTACTCAACGAACGAATTTTTTACTGAAAAATTCGATTCAAAATTTAAATTAGACTTACCTCCTAAGAATTGAATTGAATTTCATTTGACATTGTATTGATTCTTATTTTAAATTTTTTTTTATTTGTTTATTGTTTTAATCATTATTGACTTTATAATTAATAACCCCTGACATTGTATTTCATAATTTTTGACATTATAATTAATAACCCCTTTTTTTTTTTTTTTTTTTTTTTTTTTTTTTTTTTTTTTTTTTTTTTTTTTTTTTTTTTTTGGGTGGGAAATCATCCAATGACTTCTCCCGCTCTGGGCGGAGCGGAAGGGCGTGTCAGACTTTTACTGACTAAAACCCACCCGTGTTCCTTCCCTTGCCATGCCAGGGGCCACGGTTTCCCCTTGGGACTACCCGCAACCCCGGCAGGCATCGGCCCTAACGGACCCCGTCAGTTTTGCTGACATCTCTTTGAGGCGCGCGTGGAACACGACGCGCCGTCGACCCGGGCCTGGTCCTTATCGGACGGCGAGCTGCCCTCTGCTCTCCGTCCGCAGGCCCGCGCCTACGGTGGCCGGAAATCGGCTATCAATTCCCGACGCCCGGGAAGTCTCCTACGGCGGCGGCGGCTAGGGCTGGTAGGGCGCGGCCTCTGCCACTCCCTCGCGCGCTCCGCCTCCTCCTTCGCGAGCATTACTGCTTCGCAGAAGGAGGTGACGGCTTGCCATGCCCTCTCGCTCCGCACCATGGCCTGGACCAGGGCCGGACGCGAGAGGTCACTGCCGCCGATCGCCTCCACGAGGACACGGCGGTGGTCCACCCAAGCCGGGCAAACCTCCACCGTATGCTCCACTGTGTCCTCCGGACGATCCACACAATGGTGACACCCGGGCGTTTCCTCCCGCCTTATGCGAAACAGGTACCTCCCGAAACAACCGTGTCCGGTGAGGACCTGCGTCAGGCGGAAGGTGAGGACGCCGTGGCGCCTCTCAAGCCACTCCTCAAAGACCCCACTTATCGCCGTAATTGTGGCGTGCCCAAATCTGGGTTGCGACAATCGCACACTCCAAGCCGCCATGAGATCCCGCCGGAGCTCTGTCCGCTGTACCGTGATTTCTCGCGGCAGCGGAGTTACACCCCGGCGCTTCATCTCCTCGCGCCACTCCCAAATGTGGGCGAGGACCTTCGCCTCCAGATCCCATGGCGGCGTTCCGGCAAGGAGGCTCGCCGCCTCGCCGGAGACCGTACGGTATCCCCGGACCATCCGGATAGCCATGACCCTTTGGGCTGCATGCAACCGGCGGGCTGGGCGCAACCTTAAGGTTCGCGCCCACACCGGTGCCCCGTAAAGGGCCATGGACCGCACGACCCCCGCGTAGAGCCTCCGGCAGGAGGCGTTTGGACCCCCTAGATTGGGCAGAAGCCGCTTCAAGGCAGCCCCGGCCCGCTCCAGTTTGGGAGCCAAACGTCGGAAATGCTCCACGAAGTTCCACCGGCTGTCGAGGACGAGTCCCAGGTACTTCATCGTCACCTCGACGCCGATGTGAACCCCTCCTACCGTTACTTGGGAACCCGACGGTGGCGCGTTCCGAGGGCCATGAAAGCACATGACCTCGGACTTGTGCAGGGCCACCTCGAGTCCCAATTGCCGGATCCTGTCGACGATCATCGCAACCCCGCGTGTCGCCAGTTCGGCCGCCGCCTCGTGCGACCTCCCCTGCGCCAGGACCAGCGTGTCGTCAGCGTAGCACACTACGCTGACACCACTAGGGAGGTCGGCGCGCAGCACCCAGTCGTATCCGATGTCCCACAGATGCGGCCCCAGGACCGATCCCTGTGGGACACCGCACGACATCTCTCGCCGGTTCCATTCTCCCTGGTGACCGGGGTAGATGACGGCCCTGTCCGTCAAATACGCCTCGACCAACCGACAGAGGTAGGTCGGCATCCGGTGATACCGGAGTGCCTCCCTGATGCAACTCCAGGGTAGGGTGTTGAAGGCGTTGGCGATGTCTAGAGACACCGCCAAGACGACCCCACCCCGGGCCACAGCATCCCCCGTCGTGAGGGCTCGCACGCGCATGATGGCGTCCACCGTAGAGCGCCCTCGGCGGAAGCCGAACTGGCTATCCGCCAAATCCGGCCCCACTCGCACCAGCTGCCCGACGAGGCGGTTTGCAATGACTCTTTCAAAGAGCTTGCCCACCTCGTCGAGCAGCACGATGGGCCGGTAAGCGGACGGAGAGTCCGCAGGGCGCCCCGGCTTCCTGATGAGGACCAGTTTCCCCGTCTTCCAGCGAAGTGGGAACTGGCCCCTCTCCATGCACGCGCTAAGGAGCCCCCTTAGTCGAGGCCCGAGAGCCTCCATGGCCAGGACCCAGGCTTTCCCAGGTAAGCCGTCGGGTCCTGGGGCGGTATTTTTGGCACTCAGCCTACGTACCGCCACTCTCAGTTCTACCTCGGTCACCTCCGGAGCATCGTCGTCGTCGTCGTCGGCGGTGTGGTCCGCAGCGGGCACCGCAACAGGCGGGGCCATGGGCGGGGCGGAGTGTTCCCCTCTCGAGGGGAACAGAGCGCTCACCACGTCCTCCACAAGCTGTGGCTGGAGACTCTGAGTCAGCGGGGGAGCCCATGGGCGGATTTTCTCCCGCACCAACTTGTATGGGCGTCCCCACGGGTCCCTGTCCAGAGTCGCCAGCGACTCCTCGCGAGCCAGTCCCCTGGCCCGCAGGATCTCCGCTTGGAGTCTTCGCCGCTCTGTACCCCTCGTACAACTCCGCCTGAATGGCCTCCGTATCCGGAGGGCGGATACGAAGCCTGCGGTGCCTGGCGTACAGGTGTCGCGCAGCAACGCACGCGGCGCGCAGAGTCGTCAGCTCTTGCGACCACCAGTACACCTGGCGCGAAGCACGGCCGGGCTGGACCCGGGGCATTGCCACGTCACATATATCGGACATGGCCTCCCGGAACCACTCCGCCTCATCGTTGATATCGGCAGGCCTGTCCGGTGATGACACCCAGGCCTGCACGATCGAGGCTTCCAGGATTAGCTCCCGGTCCAGCTGCTTCAGCGCCCATCGCGGACCACTCGGGGCCTGTCGGACCGGCGCGCTCGAGGACTGGGCGGAGACGTCAATCCGGATGTACCGGTGGTCGGAATACGTCTCCACCCCCTCCATGACGCGCCAGTCGGCGACACGCGGCGACAGAGCGGGGCTGGCGAACGAAAGGTCCACCACTGATTCACCCCGCATCCGCACACACGTGGGGACAGAACCCCGATTAAGGACGACCAGGCCTGTCTCCAGTGCCCAGTCCTCCACCATCCTGCCCCGTGTGTCTGTATACCGGGAACCCCAAGCCACATTCTTGGCATTGAAGTCCCCGAGAACGAGCACAGGGAGGGAACCGAACCCGACAACGACGACTCTCAACTCCGCAAGGGAGTTGTGGAACTCGGCGAGAGTTCGGTTCGGGGAGAAGTACACCCCTACCACGATAATCTCCCCGAACCGTGCTGCCACGCAACCCCGTCCTCTCTTGACAGCCTCGAGGGACGGAGTACCGGCGGCGGCCGACGATATTAGGGTCACTGAGCCGCTCAGGTCCTCCACCCAGTCATCCCTGGGCGGGACAAAGTACGGCTCAGCGACCACGGCGATGTTAATCGACCACTGCGCCATGCTCTGGAGCAATAGGTCCTGAGCTGTAGCGCAGTGGTTGATGTTCGCCTGGAGGAGGCGTAATGGAGCCGTTATTGGCAGTCCATTTCAGCCCCCTCCCGAGCCCCCTGTGAGGGCCCTGCCGCGGCGACAACGGCGGCGGCGACGACGGTGGAAGCGGCAGCGGCGGCGCCAGTAGTGGCGGCGGCTGCGGCGGTGACGGCGGTGGCGGCGGTGGCGGAGGGCTTGCCCCTGCCTCCGGCTTTGGCGGGTTTGGCGCAGGCCTTGCCCCCAATCCGGTGGTCGGCCGGCTTGCCAGCAGCCGCACATACGACGCAGTGCGGCGCGGCAGTGCACGAGCCAGCCTCGTGACCGGACTGACCACAGCGGTAGCAGTTACCGCTGCGGTCCACCTCCGAGTCGCACTTCACTCCCACGTGGTGACCCACATGGCAGCGGAAGCACCTCAGAGGTCTGGGTTCCAGCAGTTTGACCTGCGCGGATACCCAGCCCACCAAAAGCCTTTGGCCCTCCTCAGCAAGCTTTTTGGCCGCCGACACGGGGCAGCTTACCATCACGGCTCGCATTCCCTTGGAGCCAGGACGGATGGTGCCCGCCTTAACCTGCTCGGCAGAGCACCCCCCCGTCCTAGCGACAGCGGCCACCACCTGTCCCTCCGTCACCGAGTCGTCCAGGCCCGAGATGCGCATGTCAGCACACATGGTGGGCCTGGACACTCTGGCCTCGTCCGGACTTATGGACGCCCTTATCTTTTCGGCCAGAGCGTCAGCGGCCGGGCCACTGGCCGCGCCGGGGACCTCCAGCATTCGGGCCCCAGTCGCGGTGACCTTAAATTTAAGGCCATTCTTGGCCCCGAGCGCCTCCAGGTTCCCTTCCACAACCTGCCCCACCTTGGCGAGCACGCTTTGGTAGGTCGCGCCCTTCTTCTCCGCCTCCGGCTGTAGTGTGATCACTACAGCTGCGGACTTCGGGGCGCGGAGCCTAGCCGCGACGCCTCGCTCCTTGCGCCGCTGCCGCCTCGCCTTCCTTTTGGCCGCCCTTTTGGCCTTACCCGCGTTCCGCCTCTCCCCGGCGACTTGCCATTCGGCGTCGGCCGGAGAAGAAGCGGGAGGCGGGGGTGGCTGTTGGGCCGGGGCCCTTGCCGCCTGGGCCGGGGCCCTCACCGCCTGGGCCGGGGCCCTCGCTGCCTGGGCCGGTGCCCTCGCCGCTTGGGCAGGTGCCCTCACCGCCTGGGCTGGTGCCCTCGCCGCCTCTGTAGCCGCCCTGCCCCTGGTCTGCCCCGACGACCCTGGTTTAGTCGGGGCAGCTGCGGTGGTGGCATATGATGCCACCTTCCGCTGGCCCGAGGCCGGCTGGCTCGCCGCTAATGGGGGGCGCAGGACGATGGCCTCTAGGGCGGAAAACCGCACCCGAAAGGCGTTCATCTCCTGCCGCACCAGGGACAGGACCCGGTCCTCAGCAGGCACGGGCCGTTCCTGCCCCTTCTGCTCTCCCCCCTGCAGCACCACCTCGCGAGGGCCGGCTACTCGGAGCCTGGCCAGGTCCGCTCGGAGCTCCTCGTTCTCCTTTCGGAGAAGCTCCATGGCGGCTACCAAGCGGGCGACCTCCGCCCGCATTCCGGACATTTCGTCCGGCGGAGGCCTGAGGAAACAGGCCCTCGCTGCCGCCAAGATGGAGGCCGTGGCCTCAGGTATGGCTCCCTCCCTGGAGGCCTTAAGTTTCTTTAAGGCCGCTCCCTTGAAAGCGGCCTCCACGGCCTCCCTAAATTTAGCCGCTGCGGCGTCCGGCTCGCCACAGGGAGACTCCGAGAGGACCGCGCTGGTCCCTTCAGGGTGTACCACTGTGGCGAGCCTCGACAGTTCGCCCGAGCTGGGCTGGCTCGGCTCACCGACCTCCTTGGTGAGCCCCCTACCCGCGCCCTTTTTCCGGGCCCCGCCCCGCCGGCTGGAGTGGATTTTCCGCCTCCCGTCGGCGGACGACCCCTGGCCGTCCGAATTCGACCGCTTCCGGAAATATTTCCTCCTTTCGGCAGCCTTCCCTACCTCCTCGCGCTCCGAGCTCTTAAAAGAGCTCTCCGCGCCCGATACAGCGTCGGAGTCCGACCCCGTATCGCTCTCCACCACACTTGGACTTTTAAATTTGTTCTTTTTTACCATATTGTTCCCACGAGTATAAAAATTTTCCAACCAACCAACCAAAAAAAATCGTGGTTCGCACTAACTACTAATTAAGCTACCCATTAGTCAAGCTATCAACCTCCCTCACGGTGCGCCGCCGCTTGGAGGTTTGGGGTGATTTTTTATAGAGGTTTTCTTCCTCGCGGCCCGGGCAATTAAGCCAAGACCCTCGACCCCCGTCAAATGCCAGAGACATGACCTACACACTCTTCGGGGCTACGAGACCAACGGTGGCAGAAGAAAAGGCTTCCTTCTGCCTGCCCGACGGCAGGGTTAGTGCACGCCGAGCCCGTTCCTACCCGAACGCTGCTTAACGTGTACTCTCTCCGAGTACATGTTAGAGCGTTCCTGTGACAGGATATTAGCATACGGACAACGAGACCCCATTAGGCACAAAGTACCTAATGGCGAGTCATTGTCCGCATCCCAGGGTGCACCGACCCGTAGACTGATCTTCCCCCCGGACGGATCCGTAAGGGAACTCCAGTCCACAGGCACACGGGGAGGTTTCCTGTCAACGCACCCCCAATAATTAATAACCCCTGACATTGTATTTCATAATTTTTGACATTATAATTAATAACCCCTGATTGTATTTGATAGTAGTTAACGTTTTCCTTATTCTCGACATTGTGTGGTTTATTTAATTATTGAAATATTTGTACGCTGGAAACAGCAGAATATTATGGACATTATATTATGTGTAACACCTATGTAACAACAATATTCTTACAAATAAATTTATTACTTACTATTACTACTATTATAATTATTATAAAGTATACAATGCAGGCAGGGCCTATATTATAAGTCGGATTAAAATGCTTGGCTCGGCTCAATGCTGGTTCTGCTCCACCATAACTACTTGATTAGCATTTGAAAATCTATTGGAACTGTTGAAGATAGAATATCTTTGCATTGTATAAACTGATTTTTTTTGTATTATAATTATAATTGCATAGCACAAGTGAACTTTACTAGGTAATATAATATATCTTTCATTGACTTAAAGTATCCTGGCGGCGGAGAGTATGTCTAAAGACGGTTTGGCGATTTCAGACTTGTATTAAATTAAGTCCAGGTTACCTCACTATGTTTTTCTTCATCGAGGTCTTCCCTCGTTTATTTAACACACACACTGACACACTGTTGACATTTGTCAGTAATGTTCATTAAGTCATATTGGTCCGGTCTCATTCATTAGAGGCGAGGCTTTAACCACTGGCAAATTTTAATTATTGTATTGTAATAGGTAAAACAAATCATCGACGATAAATATTGAATTAATCTGTTTTTCTGTCTGTCCAATAGTGTGCTCTAGAACCACTTATCCAATTTGTTTGTGTTTCTAAATTCTGTGATAAGAATAATGATCTCTGTGGCTGGTGTAATTGGTTGTAAATTTTTTGTTACGTTAACGTAACACAAAGCAAGCATTAATGCTTTGTGTTTTTTTTTAATGCTTGTGACGAAATGCTTGTTTGAAGTTGTTAACCGACTTCCAAAAGGAGGAGGTTCTCAATTCGTCAGAATATTTTTTTTTTTTTTTTGTATGTTTGTTACGCAATTTCTCCGTAAATTGTGAACCGATTTTGAAAATTGTTTTTTTGTTTGATAGGGTATGCTTTCGAAGTGGTCCCATATAAATTATATTAACTTTACTTGGATAGTTTTTGAGTTAGCTTCAATAATACGTATTTTTCCCACTTAATTTATATGGATGATATGATGATAACTTCCAATCACTGTTATTTACATAGCAGGTTAGTGGTATTTGAATTTGTATGGGGTTGTTGACCTTTTTATATAAAAAAAAGAACAACCGACTTCCAAAAAAGACACTAAAAAGTCAAAAATAACTTTAATTTCGGAAGTCGGTGTATTTGGTTTTGAACCGAAAAGTTTTTTTGAATAACCTTTTAACCGTATTATTTGATGATAGTTAATGATAAGTCATTATTATACCTTATTAGCATTTACTTATACTAAAATTAATCGATTTGATTTTACGGTGTATGATAGCAGAGAGCAAAGTACATATTATTAGATACAGAGCAAACTATTGTAACCTCACCGCTGCTGCTACACTCATCATTATGAACAACTTTTACGACGAGAGAAGGCGTAAAATCGCAAAAAAATAAAAATCTGCCGCTTTTTACATTTTTTCGAGCAATGCGGAAAATGTATGGAGCAGCTGATTTTTATGTACGGCGATCTCAGACCTATTAGTCGCGAGTGCACTTGCATTTGCTGTACGC
Source organism: Conistra vaccinii (assembly GCA_948150665.1). NCBI lineage: Eukaryota > Metazoa > Arthropoda > Insecta > Lepidoptera > Noctuidae > Conistra > Conistra vaccinii. The sequence goes on from OX411318.1 coordinate 22,747,858, forward strand.
AGAAGCTTGTCTATTTGTGCGTGCGTTTTCGCTCTTTGTATGGAGCTGTACTTCTGTACCAATCTATTTTATTGTAAGACAAGTTTACTATACGAAGTTATGTCGGCGCACCGCCATGGTGGCTGGGTTAATAGGGTGTAAAGTTTGTTAACCATTCAACCTCTGTTTACATTGTTAACAGGTTGGGTTTCATACTTTTAATTACGCTGTAAAGGTTAAGGTTATGTCATAATATTTAAGGGACTCGTCGAGCTTCATAATCTCAGCACTTTTTTTATATGGGCGTCACTGTTGATTTTGGCTTACCAGAATTGCAGTAGCAGAGAAGCGAGAAAAAAAAAGTGACTAAGAAAAAATGGTTAGTGAAAATCGAACTAAACTTTGTGGTTTAATTCTATGAAATAAATTATCTGATTCACTGCCAGACTGAAACAGATTTCGATAGTTACCTGTAACTAAATAAACTATTGCAAGTTACAGTCCGGCCGTTGAGAGAATTCGTTCTTGATACCTGTTAGTTACATACTAACGAATAATTATGTTTTGTGAATTTGGTCCTTATTACTACTAGAAATTGTCGTCACAAAAAAGGATCGAGAACTGTTATTTCTGTTCATTGTAGAATGTGCTTAGGTTTTTGTTGCACTCCCGTCTTTTTGCACAAAGTCAATGTCCGTAACTCCTCTCTCTGCGAGTGTGGGTTTGAGGAAGGCCCTGGATCACATATTTTTTAAAGGTCCTAACAACTCACTCCTTAAATTCAAGATCCCTCTTTCTTCTAATTAACTCTCCCTTTTAACATATTCCTCTCCAGTACTGCATGTGGTGACGGATGAATGATGGGGGAAACAAATCATAACTTTATATTATTATATAAAGTTATGATTTGTTCTGTCCGCCTTTGTATACGTCTATGGTTAGAATATACAAGACAGAATATTTGAGGGAAACAAATCATAACTTTATATTATTATATAAAGTTATGATTTGTATCCCTCAAATATTCTGTCTGTGTAGATGTGGTTTATGTATATTTAATGTTCTAACCATAGACGTATACAAAGGCGGACAGATTCTCGCTAGCAAAAAACTGTGTCAATCAGAGTCGGCCAGCTAGATAGCTGTACGTACAGTCGATGTCCACACACATTCACACATTAGTTAGCCATTGAAACGCCTGCTACACGGTCGCCAACCGCGTCCCGACAGAGGTGACCTTGGTGGTTTACAACCGTGTAGATGATAGTTTACAACCAAACGTTGAAAAACTTTGCCGGTTGCCAACCAAGGTCACCTTTGTCGGGGACGCGGTTGGCAACCGTGTGTAGCAAGCGTTTTACGCGTAAACATCAACACAGGCGACACGTGTACGCGGCGAAATTTTTTTTAACACAGCATGTCTTGTGTGGTGAAATGGTGTAAAAAACGTAGTGATCGGAAAAAAAACAGGAATCACGTTTCATGTTAATGAATATTTCAATCATTTAATTCCCGATTTTTTACATTAAAATCAATCTTCATTTAGTTTTTTATTAAATTGAATTTATTTAAGTTCTTTATTTTAAATTATTTTTACTAGATTGTGCGGAAGATGTACTGCGCGGTTGTCTACTGAAGAAAACCCAGAAAACCTAATTCTTACAACAAACAAACACATTAATAAAGGAGAAAATGCTCTGAATATTCGTTTAAGGGTAATAATTATAATCTGCTAAATATTCAAAGCTTTTTTTCTTACGATGGCCAGTAAGTATTAAAACGGAAAGGTTTTATTTTCTAGTCGTTCTAAAACTAAAGTCTCTAGATTTTACTAACTTATATGCGCCTATAATGTTCCCACTGCTGGGACACAGGCCTCCTCTTTGTGAGAGAGAGCACGTGGGCCGTAAACCACCTCACGTGCCAATTGCGGGTTGGTATAAGATATCACATGTCTTTGATTTTTTTATTCTAGGCATCGGTTTTCTCACGATGTTTTTCTACACCGTTTTGAGAGTAGTGGTGGTGAAATAATTTGCACAAGGTAAACCGCCTGTCTGAGTTTGAACCTACGACCTACAACTCGTAAGTCGCGGTCGTTACCACTGGGCCACCACTGCTCACTCAAACTTAAGGCCAGGACTCTCAGAATCGACCTATTTTTGATTCAACATTAAACAATCAAATATTGTTAGTTTTGATCTGATAAAAATACATGTTGTAGTTTAAGAAATATTCTTGATTATTCTACGGTTCAAAACACGATATTAACAACTTCACTCGATCAAAAAAAATCGCGAAAACTCTCTGTTTTCGCGATTTTTTTATCGTTTTTTAAGTCGTACTCGAAGTAGACCCAACTTTTACTTCCGAAAAACATGTCAAAAAATCGGCAATGAAATTACAAAGAATATTCTACGGTTAATTTTTCTCAAAACAGTTTTTTATTGTTTTAACAAGATATTATTTAATAAGGCGGCCCGCGCGCTTCCATTCAGTAGCCGGCCAGGCGTCTTTGAGGTAGGACCTGTGTCGCTGTTGCTAGCTCGCTGCGTTCCCCGCAAAATATACGATAAATTAATGTTATTTTACGTGTATGTTAGTTTTTAAAATCAGTCTGTATATTATATAGTTTTAGGTTCTAGTATTAATAATTTAACTGTAGATATTAGTTTAAGTTGTAATATAAGAGGTATTTAAGATTAAATTATGGGGAATAAGAACAGAAGGAAAAAAAATATATCCAGGATAGAACTGGGGAAGCTTAAAAAAAAAATAAGGTAAGTTTGATTATAATTTTTCTACGTATATTAAAACTACCTACTCGTTTTTAATATTACAGTTTACAGAAAGAACAGTAGCACAACTACACCAAAGATCATTTTTGCAAATAAACTTTTTATCTTTGCAGTTTATCGATACCAAGATACAAATGCGTATTTACAAAAAAGTGCACAGGCTAACAGTAAGTACCTACCCTACAACTCGATTTTTATAATGGGATTTAGAATAGCGATGACGCGACGGCAGTATTTGCTTCTCGCTCAGGCGCAATAGGTAGGTTCTGTGAGCGTCAGACATGTACCTAGTGTACCTACTCTGCATCAATTCAACTCGCGCGTCTACTGTAGGTATCTATTGTACAAATTATAATAATAATGCAAGGTTGTTGATGTTGTTGTACTTTCACACAAAATAGTGACTAGTGTAGATATCTGTTATCGCCTGACTTACCGACCGACTTACCGACTGACTTACCGGCAGACTTACCGATTTACTGGCTGACTTCCTGTGGGAAATTGCCTGCCATATCAAAATTCTATAGATTATAATTAGGGCATGCTATCCGGATATCCGAATTATCTGGATATCCGTCGAAAATATTATCCGAATATCATTTGTTTTACTATCCGGATATTTATTTATTTATTTATATATACTTTATTGTACATCAGATAATATATTACAAGAAAAAATAAGTAATACACTACAAAATATACAATGGGCGGATAATACGGATAGTTACTTTTGTTCCATTTTCCTTTTGATAATATAACATTTAACGTTGTATTTTAATAAAATAGGTATTCGCAATCGTGACAATTCATGCTATATCTTCAAAAATCCATCTAATGACACAATTACTATGTAGATTCATCATAGAGAAAATTTAAAAGTGCTTTTGCGCAGAGCTCGACTTCAGTTGACGACAGCGATGGTGATGACGTAGCACTCAGTGATTACAAGCAGCAGAAACTGAAATATCCTTTACTTCAACAGAGAAAATAAGCAAAGAAATTGAAAGGACTCTGCAGGTTGACCATCAACAGTGAATGCATTGACAAGCTTGGCATTTACTTTAAAGGCATTGGCAAGAATGATGGCTTTGATTAGTAGTGTTGTTCTCTAGATTCATCTCTGTATTGTGTCTTGCTTGACGAGATCTCACAGAACAAAATAGAGTTCCTGCTAAATGCAACATAAAGAAAAGGTTAGGATTTGCTACACTGGAACAAGCTGTTTTGGTAACCAACCCAAAATCAGATTGATATGGGAAGTAGGAATGCGGAGCAGAGGCCTCATCATGATTCTCGGCATTCATGATTTGCATTAATTCGTTTCCTGCCTGGACCGTAAAAACCCAATCCGGAAAGTCTTCTTTAGGAATACCCACAGTTTCACATATATGTCCAACGGAAGATAGGACTGCACAATCGCGATAACAAGAACTGAATGACCCAAAACGCACAAAAGATAGTTCATATTCAGGGAATCGATGAAAGTACATGCCATTCGCGGCTACTAGTTTGTGCTGATCCAACTTATACATCAGATACTTTGACATCTAGCAATGTCAGTAGTGTGATTTTGTCTCAATGATTACCAAGCACTACTTTATAAGACTTACAGTCTTCATCTAATGTGCTTTCAATTGTTCTAGCCATCTTAACAAAGATAGCATTTGACCAGCTCACGATCTATTATACCATTGGTAGATAACCCGTGGATGATAGCTTTTCTCGTCAATGACAGATACTTTAGTATACGATTATTGAAGAGTTTTTGTAATAAAAATGTCGATTGTAAACTAATATAAGTTTAATTTACCTCTTTTACAGTGGTTTCCAAAATATCCATATTATCCGGATATATTCGAATAGTTGTCTGGCAGTATCCGAAATATTCGAATAGTAAAATGAGCGGATAATTGCATGCCCTAATTATAATGCTTGTTATTCTCTTTTCAGTTATGTTTTTGCAATCGGGTTTTTTGTTTTTTTTAATAATTTGTTTTTTTTTATACTTCGTTTTTTATTATAATACACTACATAGGTACCTATGAAACTTAGCAATAGGGATAACCCTGCAAATGCGGCTGAAGGCTTTTGCAGACCAGCGCGACTCGTCGCGCGACGCGACACGAACAATACAAAACTTTACAGTATGATAATAGGTATTACCGTGGTATAACAATAAACGGTGTCGCGTCGCACGACAAGTCGCGCTGGTCTGAACTCAGCTTAAAGTGGCTTTTTTGCATTGATCTATCTATCTATCGACAAGGAAAATGAGCAGCCTGATAAGTGCGCATCCAGTACACATTCTCTACCTCAACCAGATTTGCAGCAACCAGGTCCAAGCACCGTTTTGTGATTTTTGATGAATGATGAAGAATTTACTATTTCAATAAAACTCATTACAATATAATACACACTGTATTATATTGTAATGAGTTTTATTGGAATTTATTTAAGTAATAATAAATTACTAGCTTAAGCCCGTGACTTCGTACGCGTGGAGTATAACCTAGTTATAAAACATAAATCCTATGTGATAGGTGAAAACTAAAGCTACAGAATACCGAAACTCCCAATACAATCCCTCCAGTAGTTTTCTAATCAAACAAAAATTCAAAAAACCGCATTGTAAGCGGAAGCGCTGTAACAGTCATGAAAGAAAAGGAAACAGTGTTAGTGACATAAAAAATAAACAATTGTAGGTAGGTAATAAAATAAATTGTGTTGCTTATATTTCCCTAAAAACGAAACACCCGAAACATTAACATGAATTCCGTAAAACAAAGTTAATTGTACTTACTGTTATAATGTTTTACTGTGACGCAAAATTTTTGCACAGCGGGGTCAGCGAGTTCATTTGAACTGCGTGTCCGCGCGACTGGCTCGCGGGGATTGAGGTAGCGCTAAATGCCTACTGCGCTCGAATATCCTGCCCTTAAATAACTAACTTATATACTACCCCTGAAATAATATTCAGAGCAATTTTTTTGTATGTTTGCCAGTAAGGATTAAAACCAGAAGTATGTAAATTTTTTTATTCGTTTTTGCGATGTTTTGAGATAGTTCTCGTTCGTGTCAGACGATGGGGTATTTATAACTAACTTTTATAGTACCCCTGAATTAATATTCAGAGCAATGTTTTAGTATGTTTGCCAGTAAGGATTAAAACCAGATGTATGTAATTTTTTTTTACTCATTATTTGCGATTTTTCTCGTTCCTGTCAAAAGTGGGGTGTATTTGAGCCTTCTTCTTTGAAAATTAGGGGATCGAACATATCCTTCGATGGAAAACGTTACGTTTTCCATCGAAAGATATGTTCGATATTTGTTGCATTTGTGAAATGGATATACGAAAGAGTATAAAAAAAGCATCACATTATACAACGAAAGGCAACATAAATAATTATATTCTCACAAAAATGCTAGAAAAAGTTATTAGCAATTAAAGCGTTTTTTTTAATCTTAGAATTTGAACACACATTCGCTGGAACAGAACACAAAATAAGTCTTATTAAATATATAACCGTCCAAGTCTCCCACCCAGTTATCCCTGGGGGGGACAAAATACGGTTCGGCGACCACAGCCACGTGAATCGACCACTCTGCCATGCTCTGGAGCAAGTGATCCTGAGCTCTAGCAGAGTGGTTGATTTTCGCCTGGAGGAAATGGAATTGTGCCATCACTAGCTTTCCATTTCCTCGGCATCACCTCCTTCTCTGGGTCGGGAGTCGACCGGCTGGGCATTAGTCTGTACGGGGGGTGCAGTTCCCCCGACAGCCTTAGTCCACCTTTGGCTGCGCTTTTTGGGTGCGCCACAGGCTTTCCCACCTATTTTGTGCCCAGCGGACTTCCCTGCAGCTGCACAAACACTGCAATTTGGTTCCGCCGAGCACTGGGCGGCCTTATGGCCACGCTGACTGCAGCGATAGCAAAGCCCACTGCGGTCTATGTCAGCAGTGCATTGTGCTTTGACATGCCCCTTTTCCATGCAACGGTAGCACTGCATGACCCTAGGTGGCAGGAGCCTTGTGCTTGCCGACACCCATCCTACCAGTAGGCGTCTCCCGTCGGTGACCCGTTTCGCTGCCGCTACTGGGCAACGCACCCAAATCGTGCCCAGCCCGTCAGCGCCAAAGCTGATTCCACCCGCCTTCACGTTTTCGGACGGGCACCCGCCGCTTTGGACAATGGCTGCCACTACCTCCTCTGAGGTAACCGAGTCATCCAGCCCACTAACGCGCAATTCAGCCGTTTTAATGGGCCTTGCTACCCGGGCTACCTCCGGATCGAGTACCTCCCGCAGCTTGGCGGCGAGAGCGTCTGCCCTCTCGTCACTGCCGGTGCCCGACAGTTCATACATTTTGGCACCCGTGGCTGCCGTTTTAAATCGGAAGCCAGCCGGAGTGCCAAAATCGCCGAAAGACAGCTTTTTTCTTGCCGCCGCTAGAACCTCTGCATATTTAACGCCCCTTTTTTCCGCCTCGGGCTGCAGTGTGACCACTACAGCCGCAGAGCGAGGGACGTGAATTTTGGGCGTTTTCTGAACATCCTTGGCGGCCCGTCCTGTCAATGCCGGCGCTGTCTTGCCCTTGGCACGCTTCCTTCTTCTCTTTTTACGGCCGACGACCGTCGTCCAGGCGTTGGAACTGGCCAACGGCGTAGCGGCAGGTTGCGTGTCCCCGGACTTTTGGGTCCCCTTAGCGGGCCTTTTAGCCCCCTCCACTGGCTTTTTAGCCACCTCCGCAGGCTTTTTATTCCCAGGCGCGGCCTTCGGCGCTGGTGGCACGGCTGGCGGCGCAGCCGCCCGGGAGGCGGGTACGGACGGACCCTCCGCAGGCTTTTTGTTCCTCCCCCCGGACCGGCTCGACTCAGCCTTTGCACTTGTTGCCGGTACTCCTTCGTTCCTCCGCTTGTCCGCAGCGAGCGGTGGGCGGAGATTTTGAGCCGGGGGGAGCCTCGACTTCATCTCTTCAAGTTGGGCACTCACCATCTTCCCACACTGCATCATGCAGATGCGCGCGATCTTTTCGATCTCCGCATCCGCAACTGCAGGTGTCGAAGATGGGACCAGCGTCGACAGCGCCACGATAGAGGAGGAGGGGCCGGCTGCCGCGGGAGCTGCACTCTGGGCGGCAACCTGCCGCTTGAGGTCCTCCAACTCGGATCGGAGACGGCCATTCTCCTCCCATAACTTCGCCGTCTCCTCCGTGCTAGTGCGATTAAGGAGGACCTCAACCGCCTCCCTAATACCGTCCGCCGCCTCTTTAAGAGCACGCGTGAAAGTGCCCTTCAGATTGCCCGACTTGGTGGCAACCTTCAGGACAACATCCACACCGTCCAAAACTTGGCGACTAAGCGCCACCGCCGTTACACTCCCGCCGTCAGCCATGCGAGCAGAGCGCCGCTCTCGGGCCTGTCGGGCCAACTCGCTGACTTCGTCAGCCGCGACAGTCTTTTGCTGCGACCTCTTTGCAGCATTGGCCTCCGCTCTATTGGATCCCAGCAGGGAGATAGTGGAGCCTCCCCCAAGGTCCGCCACCGTGGGCTCAAAGACCACTCGCTGGGACCCCGAGTCACTTCCTCCGCTGGGTATCGGCGTGTCGGGGCGTTTAAGAAACCGCCCCCGAAAGTCACGCGACGTCGCAGACCCTGCACCAGTTGCGCGACCTCGCCCTCTCTTGTTCTTAGGCACTTTTGGTGCCGGAAGGTTCTCTTCGCTAGAAGACAACCCCGCGTGCTCCTCTACCTCCTTGCGCGCGTGCGTCCTCCAAAATTTGGAAGCACGCTCAACCCCCTTCCCTTTCGTCCGCGAGCGCTTTGAGCTTACGCTCGCCGCACTCATCCTATCAGATGTGGTATCAGAATCTGACACCACACCCACACCCATTTGCTCGACCAACACGATCGGCAATTCATTTATTGTTTTTTGTGTATTTTTTTCTTCCATAATGAATCCCACGAGTAGATATAGGTACTACATGTCCACCGGGCAGAGCCTAGATACCCGGTAAGCCTACATACTACAGAGTGCGGCAGGTGCTCTGTAGGGGAAGCGCTCGCGACTGGACTCCCTCCAGCCATTCATCCTCTCACCGCGCTTCAAAGCTTAGGATTGGGTGGTTTTTTATCTTAGAGGTAGCCTTCCTCTGGGCCAGGCAGTTAAGCCAAGCCCCCGGCAGCGGCATTAGACATGCCTCCGTTCGCTGTCCGGCCAAACCGACTCAGCGAACCCACCGCAAGTTCTCTCGTTGAAGACTACTCCTCAACGAGAGAAACACGCGCCGCTTTGGTGCGCCTGCACCGCAGTGGCATGGTCACGTCATCTGTCGATCGACTATCGTCGATCGATCAGGAGCGACCCCGTCCCGGTATCTCTCTTAGTCTGGTCTCTCACTTGGGCCTTTCCGGCATGAGTAACTCTACCGGCAGAGCCCCAAGATCATTGAGACGCACAAGCCCCACCACGACGACAACGTGGAGACACATTCGGTGGGGAACATAACCTAACCTAACCTAACATAGTCGGAACTAAAGAACCCCGGGACAGAATTTGATGCGCCTTGGCCTGAGTAAAGGGAGAAGTACTGCCTTCAAAACTACAGTGGTATGAACTGTGGCCGTAGTGGGACCAGCTCCCATATATTTTTGCCCACTATCCTTTGGATTTCCCCCTTTTAAAGTTAAATTTCGATGATAAAAATACGGGCCGTCACTTACCCATTGGCGACATTTATTCAACTGTAGCCGGTAAGGCTGTTAGAAAATACTTACGAACGGGATTTCTTGTGGATAAAAGTGGATCATCTGATTTCATGTCCTCAGGTGCAACAGTGATTACCAGCGTCATACAAATAAACAACAGCACGACTGCTATGTGCCTCATTATCCAGTACAATAACAATGTATAAATAAAATAAATATTTGTCAAAAATTTAGAGCGTTAAATCAGCCATATAATTTGATTATATAAATGACTTGTTACAGCAAAACCACAACATGTGAAATTGATTATATCAACAGAGTAATTCAAATAACATTAACACCTCATTTGGCATCAATCGGCAACCTATTTAATAATTATGACGGACATATTTCTCAAAACATGACATAATTAACATGAAAATGAAATCTTAACCTCTAAGTCCGGACCGTCCGTCTTTAACAATCAACAAAAAATTACAACTCCCCAAGTACGTACTAACAAATGTCTATTTCTTTGGCACGCCCTGTAGCCGGCTAACTCCGAAGGATATTATGTTATATGACATTTTTTGTTTGTATAAGTGTCCTTTAACTAAATACACTTCTCATCAGAAAAATCGAAACACCTGGCAATTTTATGTTTTGTAAGGATTATCAGAAAAATGTGTATATTTAGGATTTAGGAATATATTTAAAATGTCATTTAATAGTGAATAATATGAGGTTTTCAAATCCTAATGTTAATGTTCTAAATTCAAATTAAATTTTCATAGGTTCCGGATTTTGTTTAACAAGTCATTTTTACCCTGTATGGAGTATGAAGGAAATTGATAAAACAACACACGTAAATGAAAAAAAAAGCTAAGAAACGTTTATTTAATAACTTGTATTCCCTCCCCGAGCTCTTATTACTGCTTACATACGGTTCTTCATCGATTGGATGAGAGTCACGATCAAATGTCGTGGCATGCCATTCAATGTCCTCTTGGATTGCACTTTGCAGTATAAGCACGGCTAAGTATTTCTGGGGCAGGATCTCTTGCACGAATTCATCTCTTTAATTCATCCCATAGATGTTCAATCGGATTCATATCCAGGTTTCTTGCTGGCCACTCCATAACGGAGATACCGACTTTGGTAACATAATCTCGAACGACGCTCGCGGTGTGAGCCCTAGCATGGCTCCACTGTACAAAAGGGACCGCGCGTGCGGAGCTTCATATTTTTATTGCGGGTAGATGTCTTCGTATGGAACACTTTTGCAAAATGCCACAGCTAGCAAACGCTTAGTTTTCGAGAAAAAAAATCCTAAAGTTTCAATAAATTAAATTAATTTACGTAATAAAATTGACGTTTTACCACAGATAATGTACGAACTTCACTCCTAGGTCATTCCGTTTTACGTTCAGACTAAGTCTTAGCGGATTTAAATGGTTTTTTTTTATAAATTTGTGTTTTTTTTGTTTTAAACCACCCAGTAGTAGGAGCCCCGCGAACAGCGGGGCTCCGTCGACATAGCTTGACTTGGTAAAAAGGCAATAAGAATTTAGGATGCAAGAGCGAGCGAAGCGAGCTCGGGACTTGGGGCACCCCGACACGGACAGGTTAGGTTAGAAGGGGATGGCGGGGTCACTGACCCCGCCATCCCCTTCGTGGTTATTTTTTTTTAAACCACCCAGAAGTAGGAGCCCCGCGAAGCTTGACTTAGTAAAAAACATAGCTTGACTTAGTAAAAAGGCAATAAGAACTTAGGATTCAAGAGCGAGCGAAGCGAGCTCGGGACTTGGGGCACCCCGACACGGACAGGTTAGGTTAGAAGGGGATGGCGGGGTCACAGACCCCGCCATCCCCTTCGTGGTTATTTTTTTTTAATCCACCCAGAAGTAGGAGCCCCGCTAAGCGGGGCTCCGTCGACATAGCTTGACTTAGTAAAAAGGCAATAAGAACTTAGGATGCAAGAGCGAGCGAAGCGAGCTCGGGACTTGGGGCACTCCGACACGGACAGGTTAGGTTAGAAGGGGATGGCGGGGTCACAGACCCCGCCATCCCCTTCGTGGTAATTTTTTTTTAAACCACCCAGAAGTAGGAGCCCCGCGAAGCGGGGCTCCGTCGACAATGCTTTACAATTTTTTTTTGACCTTGAAAATATCCATCACCTTAGAGCTTGTTATAAGGAAATATACTAAGATTTTAGTATTTTTTGGTTTGACCTTGACTTTTGGTGTGTTGACCTTGACCTTTGGAGTGTTGACCTTGACCTTGAAGATGTCATTGACCTCATTATTGCTTGGAACCTAATTTAGACCCGCCATGTAAACTTCCCCACCCTTAATACTCCCACTATCCCACCAATCCCGAAAGAAACTTTTGGCGATTTTTTTCTCAGCACCTATGGTTTTGCTAGATTTGCCGTTTTCAAAATTACACTAAAAAGGGTATAATCTACCAAAAAAAAAATACCTACTATAAAAATTCGCCGGTCCCTATTGTACAGTGCTTCCCACTATTCGATGTACCGATGACTGTTTAGTGCAGGCAGACGTGGCCCAGACACAAAGCCAAGCTCTGTCTTAGCGTCGGCGCTGATTCTTCTCCAAACCGTCCACGAACCGCCACCATAGCTGACCTTTTCTTCAATGCAGCATTGTGCAAAGCATTCTCCATCTTTTCTGTAAACCTTGTACCTTCCGTCGTTACCATACAGCATAATTTTACACTCTTCAGAAAAGAGGACTTTGTTCCACTGGAGATATGACCAATTTAGGTGCTCACGTGCAAAGTTAAGGCGCGCTCTTCGATGGTCTGCAGTTAATTTCGGCCCATTTGCTGGCTTGTGCGGTACCAGTCCACGTTCCTTCAACCTTCTTCTAATTGTAGAGTTACTTATAGCCCACCCTACGTGCAACATGAAGCTGCTGCTGCAGTTGAAAAGCATTAAACTGTCGATTTCGTAAAGAAGTTGTTACAATAAATCGATCATCTCGCTCAGAAGTGACCCGATTCCTACCAGATCCTGAACGGCGCGTGAACAAATCAGTCTCCCGATAGCGTTTGTAGACTCTATGAACAGACGACAAGCTTAATGCAATCTTTCAGCCACAACACGCTGACTAAATCCAGAATCCAGCAATGCCACCACTTGGGCGGCTTCTGCGGGCGAAGTATCCATTTCAGATGTCCCAAAGTCACAGTACAAACACAGTATACAGAACACAGAACAAAAAGTTTTAAGATAAGCGCTAATTTTTAGTTTTCAAAGGTGAAATGTACTCCAACTCTAAACACACATTTGTCTCAAAACAGTGAATCATTTAATTATAGGACAAACAAATGAAATTCTAATTTCGAATTTAGAATTTTCGCTTATCACTGTAATGGCCAAACTGCCAGCTACACATGGAATGAAAATTCTTTTGTGTTAAATTAGGACACAAACCATAAAAACGGAAGTGTTTCGATTTTTCTGATGAGAGGTGTATATTACTTTCGATTATCACCGCGATTCTGAAAAAAAATGAAAATGGCGACCTCACGTTAGGGCCACCCTCCATACAAAAATCTTCAAACCCCTTTAGATATTATACTAATAAAACTAAATATCTTAAAATAAAGAAAATTATTCAAAAAACTAAAATCCGAGTTTCGACGATGGCAAAAACACATAACTAAAAAGAGAAAAACAAGCATTATAATCTATAGAGTTTTGGTATCGCAGGCGGGACAAACTAATAACCGGAAATTTGCATTGCCGACTCGTAGTCACACCAGGTTATCACACCATTATGACAAACAGGATCTTTTGTTTATCTCCGCCTGAGATACCAAAATTCTATAGATTATAATACTTGTTTTTCTCTTTCCAGTTATGTGTTTTTGCAGTCGGTTTTTTTGTTTAAAGGGCTTTTTTCAACAGCTCGTTTGAGCTCAATCATTGTCGTTTTTCCAGCACCGGCCCAAACTGCCTCACTAACATAACATCACGCCTTGTTCCCCCGAAGGCTTGGGCAGAGGTGAATCTGTAGTAGGTACACCCACATTTCGCTAGTTATGTTTAAGTTTCATGTAATACGGGGCGAGCCTATTGCCATCAACCGGGCACAAATCCAGACTCCTACCAAGAAATTCCATATAGAAAAACCCAATACCACTACCACCTTGCCCAACCTGGGATCGAACCCAGGACGTCATGCTCAGCAGTAGTGCTTGCGACCACTAGACCAACAAGACAGACAGTCTCTGAATTTCTTAACTATTTGTTTTTTTTGGATAAGAAGATTTTTTTTGTATTGCAGTTAAAATTAAATATCCTTAAGGGGGAGGAGCCAAGGTAGCCCGCAAAATTAAAATTTTCAGGTGAGTGTCTGGTTAATTTGATTAAAATATGATTTTCGACCGTAACACATATTATGACTTTACAGAATAATATCATTAGAATTAGCAATACATCTCCTTTAGTTAGCATAATCCTCAAATATCCTGATTTGATGAAAAAGTAATTCATCAATAGGATCACTTGCAATTATTTCGTGTCAAGATTTGCATTCAATTTTGTGATTATCATTTGCGTGTAAACAATATAATTTTATTATTGAAAGCCAATTATTGTGCACTTTACTTGTAAACGAAAATTGCATCGTGTAAATGGAGCTTAACTAATCTTATTAAATAGAGAATTTACTATGGATCCAAATCAATTTATTAGGAACTTATACTTTATATAGTTGTTACATACAAGAAATATTTAGAACATTTCTGTAGTTCACCAGTGTTAGGTACTGTTTGTCATCATGAAGTGGTTGCAATTCGCGCTGTTGTTCACGTTCGTAATGTTGGTGGCTGCTAACAACCTGAGATCATCAAACCGCCGAAGTAATTCCTGTTATTTTAATATTTATCTTTCTATGAACTTTTAACTATAAGGATAGGTTAACATGAAGGCGCAGTGCGATGCAACGCGACGTATCAAGTTCTACATAGATATGGTACGGCCGCGCAGCGACGTCGACGTATCACTTATCGGTGTAAACATACCCACACGATCAATATTTTATTTTATTTGACACCTGTATCAATTATATGGATCCGACGACTACGTATCATAGTTGCGACAAATAAATGTGCGACAAATGCTAGGGCGACCAGTACGATAGGTTGACCATCAGCGGTGCGACAGCACATCAGCTCGACGAACGTTAGTGCGACTGATTGTTTTCATGACCATCGATGGGACGATGAAACTTTTGATCGACGAACGATAGCGCGATACAATTTTCGCTCGACAAACTAAAGCACGACAAACATTTCTATAATATTTTGTTGCTAATAGCAGATAAGAAAAAAATGTAAAGTACTTTCGTATAAAAATGTTTTTATTGGCAATATTCCTTATTGTTAATTTTAAATGACTGCAGTGCGCGAGTGCAGTTATGAGCAAGGTATGCGAAAACCAAAACTTTAAATTTTTTTCTTATCTGCTATTAGCAAGAAAATATTATAGAAATGTTTGTCGTGCTTTAGTTTGTCGAGCGAAAATTGTGTCGCGCTATCGTTCGTCGATCAAAAGTTTCATCGTCCCATCGATGGTCGTGAAAACAATCAGTCTCACTAACGGTCGTCGATCAAAAGTTTCGTCGTGCCATCGTTTGTCGTGAAAACAATATGTCGCACTAACGTTCGTCGAGCTGATGTGCTGTCGCACCGCTGATGGTCAATCTATCGTACTGTCGCCCTAGCGTTTGTCGCGCATTTGTTTGTCGCAACTTTGATACGGAGTCGGATCCGACACCCGATCAGTGGGAACGGCCTGAAACGGTTCGCACTTTGGCTACGGACCATATAAACCGAACCTTAAGGCGGCTAACACACGGCACCGCGCACCGCCACGGAGGGCAGTGACGGTAATGGTCATCGCTCATTATAGCAGCACGGCTCCGACACGGCAAATAACTTGTCAATCAAGTTAGGATTTTAAGTCAAATGCATTAAAGTCTATTTTACGATGGCTATACAAAATAGTGGACGGCTCGCTGGCAGTGAGCGGCCCGTGAGCCGTCACATGTCGGGCCGATAGCGCGCTTCAAGCGAGGTGCCCGCTCGCTGGCACCTCACCGTCCGCGGGGTGACGCTTCGCCGTAAGCGCGGTGACGCCTCGCCGGCCGCACGGTGACGCCTTGCTTGTGAATAAACAATAAACTGTTACCTCGCCGGGGTGGCGTGCCGGCACCGAGCGGTCGCCTTGCTGACGGCGCGTTGGCGACTAGCCGTCGCCTTGCTTGCGGCGCGTTGGCGACTAGCAGTCGCCTGGCTTACGGCGCGTTGACGACTAGATTTTTCGAGGCGGTGACGGGGCGCTACCGTGCTGGAGCGGTGTTGTTATAATGGGCGATGACCTTTAAGCGGATTTCGTAGCGATGCCCCGCGCGGTAAGGTAGTTTACGCACCTGTCCGCGCAGGTAGATTTAACGTGGTGTTGGCCAGGACAACCACAAATGATCCGCGCGGGTCAGACGGGTCAGCGCCCCGCGTGTGTGAGGTGCCACCCCTTGGCGCGGACGGCAGCGCGCAGGTGTTGTGTAAGTTTGTTTGGTGATCAACGGATTTCTTAGAGACAAATGCGACATGAGATCCGCTTCACCGCCTACCGCGGCGGTGCGCGGTGCCGTGTGTTAATCGCCTTAGAGTCTATAATATTTAAAATTGCTAAGCATGATCCTCCGTTATATCGAAAATACTACAGCATTCCATACAATTTTACCACTAAAGTTACCTCCAAACCGAATAATAAACCGCTAGTATTAAAAAAATACTTCAAATTGGATCATGAAACTTTGCATAAAAACTGAACTGTAAGCAGATACTATGTTTTACCATTGTTTTCGCCGTAAAAAGAAATTACCAAAACTATTGGCGCCTTGGAGCCTTCTTCCGGCCGCTCAGTCTCACTCTCACTCGCTCCACGAGCAGTATCGTGCGAGCGAGATAAGGAGTGAATTTGAGCTGAGGTATTATGGACTCTTCAGGCTAAACGCACAATACAACCATTGGGTGGGCTGCAGTGCAACTCATTCCAATAAAAAAAACGCATGATGTGGGAGGAGTTTTGCAATGCGGTGCTGTCCGCCCAAACCTGCGTCAGCCTTCAAAATGCATTCAAACAATTCACGTAAACGATTGTTGAAAGATTTTTAAAGGACTTGCGCTAATTAATCAATAATATCTATTGTTCAGGTGAAAAAATTCCCTGCAAGACTAGCAGCGACTGCCCAGGTTTATTACGATGCGTTACTGGATTTGATGGCCAACGGTATTGCGCACCGATTCTTACTCGAAGAGGGAAAGGTGGTGGTTTCATAAGATTTGGAGGTTAAAATGTGCTCACGCCGTATCTGAATTTCCATTTTGTAAAATGAAATATTACCTATATCATCCGACGAAATAAAACGAAAAACACTGATCATAAAATATTTTAATCGTTCTGTTTTTTTTTTCATCCTGTACCATCATAAATGAGCAATATTTGTATACTAGCTTCTGCCCGCGACTTCGTCCGCGTGGAATAGTTACTTTGGGCTAACGCTAAAAAAAACCCGCGATTTTGAAACATTCTTCATAGGTGCTCCGCTCCTATTGGTCTGAGCGTGATTATATATAGCCTGTAGCCTTGCTCGGTAAATAGGATATCTAACACTGAAATATTTTTTCAAATCGGACCAGTAATTCCTGAGATTAGCGCGTTCAAGCAAACAAACAAACTCTTCAGCTTTATATTTTTAACAGACTTCCAAAAAGGAGGAGGTTCTATGTTGTTGGTGCTTCGCACTGTGTTGCAGAAACACTCAACGTTACATCTGGATCAAAATAAGCTAAAAAAACGCAAAGGCACTCCCGTGTGCGATTTAGTCCAATGCCGTTCCAAGTTTGCTAGTCGACAGTATGCAGCAACTAGCTCTCGACTGTATAATAGAATACATAAACTTATACACATATACGCCCTGACTAAACACGAAGTTAAAATCAAAATTTCAAATAGGTTGCAGAAGTTAACGTATGACGAAACCGAAAATCTTATTGCAATCGTCTCATAATATAACTGATTACCTACTGTATTTAATTTAAGGCATGTTTGTTTGTTTAATTTATTCTATAAGTACTTGCATGACACTCAGTACCTGTTGTATGCCATTATACCTAGAGGAACTTGGCTCCTAAAACATAGGCTATTGGCCTAGTTTAGGAGACATCAGTTCGCCTTTTAATGTGACTCTTGTGTACAATATTGCCAAAATCCTTTGTGTACTTATGTACGAGTATGTTAATTCAAAGTGTACAAATAAATATTTTTTTTTTTTTTCCTTTATTTCATATATATACATATTATTTACATTTTACCGCTCCTATAAAAACAAAATAAAAACAAAAACATTTTAAAATATAAAAAATAGTAGCCCACCGGTATCGGGAACAGGGTCCAAGCTACTGACCCTGACCACCGGGGTCAGGGATCCTGAGAGAAGAATCTCCAAACCATACGCGCCGTGGCGTATATGGAATCTATACCTTCACACAACGCTCTATAGTGTTGAGTTCAGGTATACAATAAAAATATATACGCCCGTGTTAGCGATTTGAAAATATACCCGCCCGCAACATTGTTCTGGGGTATACTTTCATGTAGGACACTCCATTTTGCTATACTGTAATGTATACCCGTTTCACTGTCTCTCCACTTTTAATTACGGTAACGAATACAGAGACAGACAAAGGGACGTTTAATTTTATATGTAAGGATTGAGATAAATGACAAAAGAAGAAAAGAGGATAAAAAAAACGTTTATTACAAAGAGAAATGTTCTTACTATAACAATACAATTGGCATGAATTAGTCAAATTCAAAATAAGATTTTTTTAACAAACTCGTCGTATCGTTCATGTTTTTCATTTTGATCAGCTTTCAGTCTAAATTGCATGGAGTACTTTTCCCCCGATTCAAAATCCAAATTCTCGATAAGTCCACAATGTTCAGTTATAAAAGATAAGATAAGATAAATGTTTAAAACACCCTCTAAACTGGATATATCTATCATTTTACACACTTTTAACATTAATAGGAACACAAACTATTAGTTATCACTTCGTCCCTACTTACCTATGCACTACTTCCTGTTTTTTTTTATTAAGAACATTTGAAATCACATTTTTATACCGTACTGACTCGCAAGGGGTGACACAACGTAATATAAACAAACAAAATGTTGCCTCAGCCAGCGGGCGAAAAGGAAAGACCGAATTAAATAGTAACGTGACAAAGGAATACCGTACGATTGCTTGGTTGCGGTCGGGTATATTTTAAAATACCTACGCGCGAAATCCTAAATCCGAAAGTATACCCAATGGCAACTCGGCCAGTGACGTCACAAATGTTAGGTAAAGGTACGCTTTAATGAATTGATTCTCGATTTCTGGATTTGAAAATATACCCGATGCCAACACGGTCTCTGACGTCATGAGCATTGGGCGAAGGTATAGATTCCATATACGCCGCACCGTGTCCAGAAGTACCGCTTTCTGGATCAAGCCCTTGATCCAGCTGCCTAACGAGAGCCTCCTAAAGTGTCGGTCGAGGCTCTTGGCTATTATGCCATTGGCCGTCACGACTATCGGCACAATGACTGCTGTATCCACATCCCACATGTCGACAACCTCGCGAGCCAGATCAAGATACTTAATCTGTTTATCTTTTTCTGCTTTCACGAGGTTCTCGTCATGCGGGACCGCTATATCAATAATCATTGTGCGACGCTCTGATCGATCTATCACCACTATATCTGGCTTATTGGCAACAATAGTCATGTCAGTGATGATAGATCGATCCCAATACAACGTGATATTGCCATTTTCCAGGACTGGGTCGGGCACATACCTATAGTCCGGTACTTCCGATTCCTATTCGATACTTATTTTTATTATTATTATGTTCGACTTTATGTATGTTTTTTTCTTTAATGTATGTTCACCAAAAAAATCATATAGAGTATAGATACACTGACGAGCAATATAAAAAGCTCTTTGCAAAGTTCCCAAAAATCTTGAAGTAAAAAAAATCCGTAAAACAGTTTTATAGGTGTTTTTTAAGCGCTATGAAATACACTTGAATGTTGATTTTTAGGGTTCTGTAGCCAAATTGCAAAAAACGGAAGAGATTCGTCATGTCTGTCTGTCCGTCCGTCCGTATGTCACAGTGACTTTTTTCCGAAACTATAAGGACTATACTGTTGAAACTTGGTAAGTAGATGTATTCTGTGAACCGCATTAAGATTTTCATACAAAAATAGAAAAAAAAAATTGGGGTTTCCCCATACTTAGAACTTAAAGTCAATAGATTTTTCATCAAACCCATACATGTTGGGTATCTATGGATAGGTCTTCAAAAATGATATTGAGGTTTCTAATATCATTTTTTTCTAAACTGAATAGTTTGCCCGAGAGACACTTCCAAAGTGGTAAAATTTGTCCCTCCCCCCCCGTAACTTCTAAAATAAGAGTATTATAAATAAAATAAAAAAATATGTTTGGTGGAAGTTTACATTATCGTTTGAAAATTGGTTTGAACGAGATCTAATCTAATCTAAGTCGTTTTTTTTTTTAATACGTCATTAATCGTAAACCGCAATTTGCCTTTAACGAACTACAAGAATCTTTATATTATTATGTTACTTGCTGCGACGGAACCCTTCATGGGCGAGTCCGACTCGCACTTGGCCGGTTTTATTACTTCACGAAGCTATCTTGCGTGGTTTCGGAAATATTTCATGATAAGTTAGTGACTTTTTTATATAGCTCCTCAGTTTATTTATGTATATACAGGGTGACAGGGAAATTCGACCTATTCCTTGAAAGGGGTTACACTAGAGGTCATTAGCAACAAATTAAGTCCAATGAAGTAGGGGTCAAAACTGGATGGTTCTCGAGCTGTGACGGTTTTTCGATTTTGTAGAAATTTTCTGACTAGTTACCAAAAACAATTAATTATGAAAAAAATACTCCACTCTAAACATGTAATTGATACTTTTCTGAAAGCTGAAAAAGGAGTGATCATTGTAAAAAAAAATGCTTGCCCAAAACTTACATAATCTCAGAAATAGAAGGTCTTTAGTAGGAATAATTTTTGATGATTGTATTATTCCCGAACATTGAAGTAAGCTATTGGAAAAAAATTGTATGACAGTTGGCGTACAAATGTGTAAAATGACTAAACCAGTTAGTCATTTCACACATTTGTACGCCAACTTAGAGGGGCTTAAGGGGCGAGAAATCACTCTAGCGAGGTTTCATTGCTGGGAAAATTAGCTTTCTCCGTATTTTCACCCAAGCAGAGCTCGGTCGCCCAAAGTTTAGAACAAGATGGCTACCTTAGAATGATGACATGGCAGCATGGAATTAGTATGTAGGTACTATAAATGGAATTAGTATGAACTATCCTACACTATTAAACGAACATTCTCTATTTTCACCAGAGCAGAGCTCGGTCGCCCAAGAACTAATTCGTAATAAACCACTAGTGCAAGTACTAAGTAGAGCGGATACTATTGACAGCTAACGTCACCTAAGTTTTTAAGGTAAGAATTTTACCCGTAGACAGAGTATATTTTACCATGTATGGAAAAGTTTTTTATGATTTCTGACTTTTCTAGTACTCAAACCTCAGTTGGTTCAACAGAGGTTTTTGATCCTTATATGAAACAGGATCGACTGGCATCAAAAAAGTTTTTGTGAAATTGCCAATTTTCTCGCTGACTGTACCTTTTTTTTCAAAATCTGTGAATGCAGTACAAAATGTCTCAAAAAGTTAAGGACAGTCTCCTTAGACCGTTTTCCTGTAGCTACAACTGTTAAGGTAGCTGTCCTTGCTGCCCCATCCCAAAAATCCATCCTGTATATTATGTAGGATTAAATATTAAATAAATACACAATATGCAACTATGACGAAGCAGGTGGAAGTTGAAGTGGTTCATCTAGGTAAATACATATTTATATATTTTTTTATGTTGCATTGTTTGTATTTTATGTCATCGATTGCAATCGTCGTTACGAACGCAGTATTTCGGTACATGAAACATGAAATAAACATTGACATAACACAGAACGGAGGGCCTACTGTGAGTTTCTTTTAACCGTCTCGACTTTACGCATCGACCGCGTTCGGCGCTCCGTTTGGCCCTTCACTGGTGAAGGCCGGCCGGCTGCTAATCGGAGCGCCGAACGCGTTCAATGCGTAAAGTCGAGATGGTTAAAAGAAACTCACACTAGGCCCTCAGAGCAGTAGTAACCCAGTGGTAACGGCCGCGACTTACGAGGTTTAAGTCGTTAAGATCCTGACAAACGGTTTACTTTGTGTAAATTATTTCATCACCTCTGCGCTCAAAACGATGAAGGAAAACATCGCGAGAAATCGGAAAGGAAAACCTACCAACTTACCATCAAATGAGATTCAGGCCAAGAGCTTCCCCGTAGAAGGTAAAGAAAGGAAGAAACAAAGAAACAATCGGTGAAGAAACCGGCATGTCCTAGAATCAATCATTCGAAGACATATTGTGACATCTACCAACCCGCACTAGGCCCGCATGGACAAATACGGCCCATTCCCTCTCACGGAGAGGAGGCCTGTGTCCTGGCAGTGGGAACATCAAAGGCTGATTATGCTACATGTAGAATTTCTTCCAGAAGATTCGGTAAGCATACAAAAATCGGAAATCATTTAAAACTCTCTGTTCTTTTACAGTGCAATGCACAGGAGATTATTTAATAAAAGAAAACATATTTTAAATATCTGACTTTATTGACTAAATCAAAAATTGACTTAAAAAAAAACTCCTACACAAACATTTCCTCATTTCTCTTTCCTACACCACCACCAAACCCTGTTCTTCATCTATCTATAACCTTTTCATTGAGACAATTCCAAAGAACCCAAACCTGATGCCAAATTTCAAATCGATCAGACCTGTGGACGACGTAACACATCTATAAATCAACTAGAAAAGAGCTGATAATCTTCAAACGGATGATCCGATTTTGATAAAACTTGCCAAACCTGCCTGAACCATCACTAGACAACCAGCTTTCAAATAAAAAAAAACTGCATTCAAATCGGTTCACCCGTTTAAGAGCTACGTTACCACAGACAGACACACTCATAGCGCTTAAACTTATAACACCCGTCTTTTTGCGTCGGGGGTTAATAAAATACCAATATACCTACATAAACTGTCAAAACTCGAATCTGCCAGTTAACCAAGTACACAGTTACAATGTTGTTCTACGCTGTACATAGAACAATATTGTAACTTTTACCCGGAGTTTGGTGGTGTGATACCCCCCCGTGCCTCGGAAAGC
Source organism: Conistra vaccinii (assembly GCA_948150665.1). NCBI lineage: Eukaryota > Metazoa > Arthropoda > Insecta > Lepidoptera > Noctuidae > Conistra > Conistra vaccinii. The sequence continues at coordinate 22,770,730 of OX411318.1, forward strand.
ACGGTGAGCCGTTGATCCTGCGCCTGATCTCTCTCCGGTCGGATTGCTGTCTCATAGGACTATGAGAGTGAGGGAAAAGTGGGTGGACCTGTGTCTGCGCACACACTTGTACACTATAATATCTCTCGCGTAGATAGCCAGTCTCCACTGAGATTGGCCACCATGGCTGAAATTAAGTCTGGAAGACTATTATTGATGTTGTATAACACAACCCAGTTTGACATAACCTAGATACATTATAATTAAAACTCGATCGTAATTTGTTTCGGTCTCTTTACGCTGCTGCTCTTTTGTATGTTTTTTAACTAAAGGACCATGACCGATTTTGTATGGACCCCGTCCCCCCCCTCCAACAGCCATGTGATACATGCCAATATGTTTATAAGAATCCAGAAAAAGACTTACTGTCTTGTTCAATTGCAAAATCAATGGGATTTTTTTGTAATAACAAAAAACATTTTGGTTGGCTAACCTAACCTTACCCATCCTTACCTTTTTTTTTTTTTTTTTTTTTTTTTCGGGGTGGAAATCCTCATGGATGTCCTCCGCCCTGGGGTGGGCGAAGGGGTCTGTCAGACTCTTACTGACTAAAACCACCCCGGTGTTCCCTCGCACACTTGCGTCGGGGGGCTGCGGGAGCAAATTGCGACTTCCGCTGCCCCGGACTGGTGACGGCCCGCACTTTGCGGGCCCCGTCCCGTAGGGGGAGTGAGGTGTGCAAACTCCCCCCGTTACGTCTTAGAGTGGCGCGCGTGGAACACTACGCGCCGCCATCTCGGGTCCCGTGTGATGGGGGGCGACGGATGTCCCCGAATCCGTCGCCCCTGGACCCATTTAGGGGGGCTGGAAGAGGGCGTTATCCGCCCTCCGCCGACGCCCGGTGCGCCTGCTGCGGGCCGGGTGAGTGGACGAGATCTCCCTCTCCCTTTCCGCAGCCTCCTTCTGCGAGATGACTGTCTCGCAGAAGGAAACCACCGCGTCCCACGACTCGGCACTCCCGACCATCGAACGAACGACGGCCGGCAGTGACAAGTCGGCTCCAACTTCTGAAACGAGGGCACGGCGCGGCTCCTCCCACGCGGCACACTCTGCCAATGTATGCCGCGCCGTGTCCTCCCGACAATGGACGCAGTGGTGACACCGAGCGTCCGGCTCCCTGTTTATGCGACACAGGTACTTCCCGAAGCAGCCATGCCCCGAGAGCACCTGCGTCACCCGAAACGACAGGGAGCCGTGCCTCCTCCCGAGCCAGTCGTCGAGCACCGGCCGGACCGCCTCGATGGTGACGAGGCCGGCGGTGGGGCGTGAAAGCCTTTCCCGCCATTCCGCCACCAGGACCTCGCGAAGCTGAGACCGACGCAGCTCCATGTGTCGCTGCATCGGTCGCTCGCCCCGCGTACCCATCCTTACCTAACCTAACCTAACATAACCTAACCTAACCTTTTTTTTTTTTTTTTTTTTTTCTCGGGGTGGAAATCCTCATGGATGTCCTCCGCCCTGGGGTGGGCGAAGGGGTCTGTCAGACTCTTACTGACTAAAACCACCCCGATGTTCCCTCGCACACTTGCGTCGGGGGGCTGCGGGAGCAAATTGCGACTTCCGCTGCCCCGGACTGGTGACGGCCCGCACTCTGCGGGCCCCGTCCCGTAGGGGGAGTGAGGTGTGCAAACTCCCCCCGTTACGTCTTAGAGTGGCGCGCGTGGAACACTACGCGCCGCCATCTCGGGTCCTGTGTGATGGGGGGCGACGGATGTCCCCGAATCCGTCGCCCCTGGACCCATTTAGGGGGGCTGGAAGAGGGCGTACCTAACCTAACCTAACCTAACAGTGAAACACAAAACTGATCTTGAATTTTGAAGGTCACATGGCACTCCTGAATGATGAACAGCATTTGTGTATTCTTGTGATTGGGTAATTGTACAAAAGATTAAAAGAAAAAAGTAAGTTAGGTTAGGCTAACCTAACCTAACCTAAGAATTGACGAGAATATCCGTCAGGCCATAGAGTGAAACAGCTCACAGACGATACTAGCCATTATTTAGCAGTAAAAATAGTGATTAAAAATCAAAGATGTGGTTTACAGCATGTTATTTTGTGCCAAAAATAATAACATAAAACATGATTTTTCTGGGATATCCCATATTTTTGACAGACGTCGTCATAGTAAAAATTGATCACCTTACCAAGATGGTTGGACTGAGATACATTTTAAATCTGTTGGTCGGTGTAAGGTTTGGGTCCCGGACGTTTTGACAATTGATGTTCCACATAAGTGGGCCCAGGACCCAGCACTGTGGAATACCGCACGACATAATATATCGTGCCAACACCCGCCGTCACGTCCCCTGTAGGTGACACGCCTTTTCGCCAAAACCTAACCTAACCTAAGCTAACCTAACCTAGGTTAGGTTAGGTTAGTGACAGTACAGTACAGTGATCAACTTACTGATCTTGGATTTTCAAGGTAGCTACATGGAACTACTCAAAGATGAACAGCATCAGCGTATCCTTGTGATTGCGTAATTGTACAAAATATTAAAGAAAACAGCAGGTTAGGTTAGGCTAACCTAACCTAACCTAACAATTGACGAGAATATCCGTCAGGCCATAGAGTGAAACAGCTCACAGACGATACTAGCCATTATTTAGCAGTAAAAATAGTGATTAAAAATCAAAGATGTGGTTTACAGCATGTTATTTTGTGCCAAAAATAATAACATAAAACATGATTTTTCTGGGATATCCCATATTTTTGACAGACGTCGTCATAGTAAAAATTGATCACCTTACCAAGATGGTTGGACTGAGATACATTTTAAATCTGTTGGTCGGTGTAAGGTTTGGGTCCCGGACGTTTTGACAATTGATGTTCCACATAAGTGGGCCCAGGACCGAGCACTGTGGAATACCGCACGACATAATATATCGTGCCAACACCCGCCGTCACGTCCCCTGTAGGTGACACGCCTTTTCGCCAAAACCTAACCTAACCTAAGCTAACCTAACCTAGGTTAGGTTAGGTTAGTGACAGTACAGTACAGTGATCAACTTACTGATCTTGGATTTTCAAGGTAGCTACATGGAACTACTCAAAGATGAACAGCATCAGCGTATCCTTGTGATTGCGTAATTGTACAAAATATTAAAGAAAACAGCAGGTTAGGTTAGGCTAACCTAACCTAACCTAACAATTGACGAGAATATCCGTCAGGCCATAGAGTGAAACAGCTCACAGACGATACTAGCCATTATTTAGCAGTAAAAATAGTGATTAAAAATCAAAGATATGGTTTACAGCATGTTATTTTGTGCCAACAATAATAACATTAAAACATGATTTTTCTGGGATATCCCATATTTTTGACAGATGTCGTCATAGTAAAAATTGATCACCTTACCAAGATGGTTGGACTGAGATACATTTTAAATCTGTTGGTCGGTGTAAGGTTTGGGGGGACGTTTTGACAATTGATGTTCCACATAAGTGGGCCCAGGACCGAGCACTGTGGAATACCGCACGACATAATATATCGTGCCAACACCCGCCGTCACGTCCCCCGTAGGTGACACGCCTTTTCGCCAAAACCTAACCTAACCTAAGCTAACCTAACCTAGGTTAGGTTAGGTTAGTGACAGTACAGTACAGTGATCAACTTACTGATCTTGGATTTTCAAGTTAGCTACATGGAACTACTCAAAGATCAACAGCATCACCGTATCCTTGTGATTGCGTAATTGTACAAAATATTAAAGAAAACAGCAGGTTAGGTTAGGGCTAACCTAACCTAACCTAACAATTGACGAGAACATCCGTCAGGCCATAGAGTGAAACAGCTCACAGACGATACTAGCCATTATTTAGCAGTAAAAATAGTGATTAAAAATCAAAGATATGGTTTACAACATGTTATTTTGTGCCAAAAATAATAACATTAAAACATGATTTTTCTGGGATATCCCATATTTTTGACAGATGTCGTCATAGTAAAAATTGATCACCTTACCAAGATGGTTGGACTGAGATACATTTTAAATCTGTTGGTCGGTGTAAGGTTTGGGGGGACGTTTTGACGCATCGTCCTTTACAAAACATTTCCCTCGGCTTTTCATTATAATACAAACCAAAAAACAACTTAATGAAAACCACCTAACACTAAATGAAGATGACATGAGCTCCTTCTCTCACATCGCGGAGATCATTGTCGCTCGAGCAGAGGGCTTAGTGTTAGTTTCATTTTACATCTCGATCAAACGCATCGACCGCGTTTGGCACTCCGATTGGCAGCCGGCCGGCCTTTACCGGTGAAGGGCCAATCGGAACGGCGAACGCGCTCTATGCGTAATTATGATCGAGAAGGTTAAATGAAACTCACACTAGGCCCTCTGCTACGGACTGTGCACTTTACTCATGTGGTGTGCATGCGCATCGTCGCACGTTAGAACAGTATCGAATTATTTACCTCATTCGATTATGTTAGTCGCTCAGTGTGAAGTATCGATTTTATACGATTCAAAACATGATTAAGTTGTATTTTTATCCAAAAAACTCAGTTTTTCTAATATGTAGTATAATATTATAAAAGATTTTGCAGAATCGATACTGTTCGTTGGATCATAGATACCGGACCTCAAATATTTAAACACCACGATTGTTATCCTATGTGCATTATGGCTTCGTATGCTATCCGTTATAACCAGACCCACTCGACAAAATCTTATCTTTATCACATATTTATTTTGTAACAAGCAATACCAGCTCCAAAGGCATGTATGTAAAAGCCCACACACAAAGTAAAAATTTCCCGAAGCAAATGCAACATCATTAAGATCTGACCCCGAAAACGAGACGAAAACACTAATCTACCACCGTTATAAATAAAAACATCTATAATAATAATTATATTACGAAAACTCAAAATTTTATACGACAGTCAAGGAATCCAGGAAAATCACAAAAACTGCAATTAACTATGGGAAGTTCTAAAATTAAACTTATGTTTAATATGTTCTTGTCTCCCTCTACCAGAGAGGAGGCCTGTGTCCCAGCAGTGGGAACATTAATAGGCTGATGATGATGATGATGAATCATCATCTTCCTGCCCTTGTCCCATGTTACTTGGGGTCGGCGCAACACGTTTTCTTCTTCCACTCTCCCCTGTCAACCGTCATACCAACATTCACTCCCTTCTCTATCATATCATCTATGATGATGATGATGAATATGTTAGCATATTAGCATAATCAGCCTATAACGTTCCCACTGGTGGGATACAGGCCTCCTCTCAGTGAGAGGTTGCGGGCTTCAACCCACCACGCGGGAGCAGTGCGGTTTGGAAGATGTCACAAATGTCTTCGAATTTTTTATTCTAGGACATGCCGGTTTCCTCATGTGGTTTTCCTTCACCATTTTGAGAGCAGTGGTGATGATAGGTACTCGTATAATGAAGGTTAGAACCTACGACTTACAACTCGTAAGTAGTGGCAGTTATCACTGGGCCACCCCTATCTGCTACTGCTTGAATCGTATCTTGCATGCTGACAATTTGTGTTGTGTTGTATTGTACTCATGTTTATCTTATCTTACTTCTTATCTTATCAATATGTCGTAAATGGCCCAGCGGCTAAAGGTACATTATATCTAATTGAATTACAAGCTCTCCCGATCCTGTCGAGCCTCTCAACAAGTTCAACTCCTAAGTCCTACTTCACATCTGTAGGCAAAAACCTGGCTGTTACTGAAATACTATAATACTACTATAATACTGAAAATCTATCAGAAACTCTGATATCCTTCCATGTTCTGGAACACGTAGCTATAAATATTTATGTCTTCAAGGAAACGTGGGAGGCCTTTGCCCTGCACTGGGACAAAATGTTATGTTGTGCCTCTCGGAAATAATAAAAATACATAACAACAATGTGATATTAAAATTATTAATACTGTAAATGTATAACAGATTTACATGATTGGAGGTAAAACATCAACTACAAAAACTGTCTACGAAAAATTACAAATATTGTGAGTAAGGACGTGTATTGATTGAACCAAAAAATTATCTGGATTCCATTAAATATAACTGACAATGCGACATATTTGTGAAACAATGACAATATTGTGACACATTTTCAGGATATTATGAATTCTGACGGATACTTTCGGATTGTGGCCCGTTACATGTGGCCGTCGGTGATGACTTGTCGGTGCTGGTGACAAATAAAACGAAAAACATTGATAATAAAATTTTCTTAAAAGTGCAATTTTTTTTAAATAACACTGACTCTAAACGAACGCTAATAAACTAATAATTCTATGAACCTCTTAAGTATTTTTAACCGACTTCCCAAAAAGGAGGAGGTTCTCTATTCGGCCGGTATGTTTTTTTTTTTCTATGTATGTACATCGATTACGCCGCGGTTAATCGACCGATTCACATGATTCTTTTTTTGTTCGACGCGAAATAGCTGCCAAGTGGTCCCATAAAAATTTCTTTCAGTTTGATTTAGTAGTTTTTATTTTATAAGCATTATTGTTATTTGGACGATGTCATTTTGACGATACTTTGTATATTAGTATGTCGATAACTTTAACATTTCTAATCCGATTTGCGTAATTCTTTTTTTGTTCGTTAGGGTACATATTCAAGTTGGTACCCTGGTCATCTAGTCAGCATATGATGATGGGATCCCAAGGAAATCGAGAAGAACACTCAATTTATAAGCATATAACTGTTACGTTTCAGACAATATCATACAGTTTGTTCAATTATTTGCGTTTGATGATGATTTCCTATGGATGAGCTGATGATGGAAGGTACAACTCCTCAAAGGTTAGGAGTTCAGAGAAAATTCTTTCAAAATTATACGTACATATGGATAGAGAATAGTATTCCTTGAGGCTATTAGGTTGACCTTGAAGGTAAATCTCATTAACGTTTAGGTTTAATAGTGTTACATGATGTGCTGTGATTGTTAAATAAATAATAAGCGAACACTTCACATCAAAACCACAACCAAAAAGTGAAAAATAAAAATTTTTAACAAAAAGATTAAAACCGGCTTCCAAAAAAAATACTACAAAGTGAAAAATTACTTTAATTTCGGAAGTCGGTGGCAAAAAACGAAAATTAAAAACTAAAGACACCGACTTCCGAAACTAAAGTTATTTTTCACTTTGTAGTATTTTTTTTGGAAGTCGGTTTTAATATTTTTGTTAAAAATTTTTAAATTATTTTTTTTATGAGTGGCCTCTCGCAGGTCAACCTAGAAGGTTGTCGGCTGCTTAACCGAATTTTCTTGTGACTGCCTCAATAAATTAAGGCCTCCAGCCAGGGTATAAAACTTAGAAACTAAGGGACTACACGCTAAGGGCACCCCCTGTGGGGTACGGACTTCGGATTTGAGCGTCGCAGGGGAGGAAAGCAAGGGACAGGGTGGATTGGATTAATATTATAATTAGGGGAATTTATAGCTACAGGCTCAGCGGCTCGGGCTGGCTCGAGCAAGAGTCGGGGCGGGAGTTATCTTCATAATTTTCTCCTCTTTATCCATTCTGCCTTAACGAGCTGGCTACCGGTGTAGCACTTGCATTGTTTTGGGCCGATATTCATGACTGCACATCGACATCCTTCCGACCGATTGCATTCATTGTTATGAACGCAGTATTCTGGAAAAAGTATTCCTAGTTAATTGTGTTGCGAGTGAAAAAACAAGTTATTGGACAATCGAACCAGCTGCTCTATAACATATTTGATAGTAGGTAAGGTAAAATAATCATGTTTCCACTACACTTTATTGCCAATATTGATTTTGATTGTGTGTGTCATAACTTTAATCTTAAAGCATAGGTAATTAGGTATAGTCAACTTAGTAAATGCATTATCACCCTAAGGTTGAATGTTATCAACATGTATGTCAAAGTGACCAGATCTATTGTTATAGTCAGATAATTTCAACACATAACATAACATCACGCCTTGTTTCCCCGAAGGGTTGGGCAGAAGTGTACCTGTAGCAGGTACACCCACATTTCACCAGTTATGTTTACTTCAACAACTTCGATAATTTTAACTTCAGTAAAATGTTAAATTAGGTACTAGAAATAAATTGTTTTCAAAAGTAAAGCAATTACGAGGTCGACTATTATTAAAAGAGTGATGTAGAAAAATTGACTACTCAGCATAATCACTACATTGTTAAAAAGTAGGTGCCTGTTTACCAAATCGCTTGTTGATATGGATCAAAATATTGTTTGTCTACTGTTGTAAAGGAATTTGTTTTTTCTTAATGGGTTTCATAGTTTTTTTTTTTTTTATGAGGAGTTGCATCAACCCTTTGTCTTATGCAGATGACTAAATTCCCAGCGTATACAATTGGGTCAGAATTATAAGGCTTGGTACATGGCCTCGAGCGATGCGACTCACGACGCATGTCTTTTGTTTCCGTCCACGCATCGTGGATCGTGGTTACGCGTGGCATGCTGTTTCTTCCGGTTCTTTCTGTTCTTTGATTTGTTTTCGCCGTAGTCACTGATGCAACTGATGCAACTGACGCTTGCCGCTTGAGCGTTGTAGCTCGTGTCCACGGGGAAACTGTGAGATCGACCCTGTGACAACACAGGAATTTCATCCGTCATCTTTACCTAGGTACATAGAACTAAAACAGTACTTACGTAGAGAACTGTTGTTATTTGATCCGAAATAATAAGCACCAACGTAAGCCGCTGACATCACAAAGATAAACATTGAGAATATCAAAAACTTCATGATTCGGTAATAGAAGTACTAACGGCACTGTCTGATGGCACTTGACACCTTACAAATGAGTTTCATTTATGAAAACTTTACAGATTCACACTTGCCCTACGAAAACCGCCCTTATTGCTTCGACAAAACGGCGCTGTCAATGTTATTGATAACACCAATATTTTTTTCTCGATGAGTTATACAATATAAGCTATAAATAGTTAAATTTCTTGAAAATGTGCAAACACTGTTCCTCTAGTAAGTGCTAGTACACACTACGGCTAAGGAAAAACAAGTACAATATTAATGATCAACAAACCAATCGATTATTATACTGTAAAATGGATTTACATGATTGGTTTTCACCTTTTCCGTAGCAGAGGTTAGTTTCAGTATGTTTTGATATTTTTTTATACATTTTCAACATCTTGAGATCGTTCAAGTCCATTTTTGAGCGGAGCAGAACGAGGTTACGGCGGGTTAGAGCGTGACCGGGGAAGCGAGGTAGGTACCTATTTAATTACAAGTTATCTGGAAATTACTGATTATCACCCATCATCTAATTTGCCCCTTATAAGAGTGATGTTAAAGACAACACTCATCTATATTATGGTATCTGTCTGTGTGATCCCGATGTTTTTTCAAACTACGCAACAGATTTTGATGCGGTTTTCATCATCATTTAGTGATTTTATTCCGTAAGGTTTATGGGGTAAACTCACCAGTAACTGGCCACTTAAGCACATCGCCAAGTTCATGTCATTGTTATGACAAAACGTGTCAAGAAATTGATATTCTTAAATTACCTATGGTTAAAGTGTGTATCCGTTTATCGATATTGATGGGTAAAAAAATCAATACAACAAAATTATGTACAAATATTTTAACCGAATGAAAATTTTTTAATTTTTAACAGTAACTGGCCATAACATTTAGAAATTAGCCACCATAAGGCTGCCTGTCCACTGGAGCGGAGAGGAGAAAAGAGGAGCGGAGATGTGCCAATATTAACCAATGGAATCTTGACTCCGCCCCTGAGTTTAGATTTGATTGGTTAATAATGGCACATCTCCGCTCCTCTCCTCTCCTCTCCGCTCCAGTGGACAGGCAGCCTAACACTAATAATTGGCCATGTTATAATAATCATCAAAAACAATATTAAAATATAGGATAAAGTCCCTAAATTAGAAATACAGATATTTCAAAAACTTAATAAGGCAAATTCTGACAATATTTTACTTAATTCGCTACAAAAAATCAACATCTTAGCTTATATTTCCTAACAGCTTCTTAGACTCATCTTGACTAATCATTGTTTTGCTTTTAGCAGTCTTATTCTTTGTATTTTTAATCCTCCTATTCTTTATCCTATAACCATTCTCCTGCCCTTAACACAACTTTATTTGTGGTCGGCGCAACATGTCCGTTTCTTCCATACTTCTCTGTTAGTCGTCATCGCGGTAGTCACCTCCTTTCTAGCCATGTCATCTTTGCCACAGCCCATCCATCGATTTTTTGGTCTTCCCCTACTTTTATAGCTATCGAAATTCATACTCTAAACTTTACTCACGACATTTACCTCATTCTTCTTTATTCTTTATCCTGTATTAAACTTTGTGTTAGGATTTCGTATTTTAAATTGGATACTACTTCAATCAATAAATCAACTTCAACATAAATCGCGGCAGCTAGGTCTCTGTGCAGTGTATCTTCCTCCACCTGTATGTCTTTCAACAATGGAGCACTTTATAGAACACTGTAATAACGTGTTTGAGACTACAGATATACCAATTTGTTTAATTGGGGATTTTAATATGGGCAAAATAGATTGGGCTCCGGGTGCCGTTAACAGTTCGCTACCTAATACTTGTTCAAGATTATTAGAATTTATGAACGTTAGTAGACTTTCTCAGTACAATTTCGTAAAAAACTGTTCTGCGCGTATTCTGGATCTAGTTTTGTCAACAATATCTTCGTGCACTGTGAGTGAATCTAATTGTTCCTTAACCACTGTTGATAAACTACACCCTCCGCTTGATCTTACTATATCATTACTAAAAGAATCCAATCTCCCATACAATAATCTCAACAAGAGAAAAAACTTTTATAAGGCAAATTATGAACAGATTACAACTTATATAAACGAACATGACTGGCTTCAACAGTTTGCGAACTGTAATGATGTAGATAGTATGTTAAGTGTGTTCTATGAAGTGTTAAATACTGCAATAAGTACACTTGTCCCAAATTGTAAGTCATTGACTTGCCGTTATCCTCCATGGTTTAATAAAGCAATTATAAGAACACTCAAAGAAAAAAATAAGTTAAGATTGCGCTTTAGGAAATATAAAAACCCATTAGATGAATTAGAACTAAAATTAGTTTCAAAACGTTGTCAAAACCTGTCCAAAACTCTGTACAATACATTGGACTGTCACGCGCGCGCCGCCGGCGCAAAACCGTTAGCTGTCAAGCTGCGCGTGGGTGGTCGCGCGGGCCACCCACGCAGCAGACCACCCACGCAGCAGACCACTTGAGATTAAAACGACTATATCTCTAAAGTTTCGTATGGGAGCTATTTATAATACTTACGTAGTTGGAATCGGTATAAAATAAGCTAACACAATAAAACTAGATAACTAAATGTTATTTTCGTTATTTATTGTTAATTTTAATGTAAAGTCACGAGAAGGGGGCTTTTTCCCCATTACCGTAAAGAAAAAAATAATTGAATTCAATATTTTTATCAATTTTTTTTTTTTTTTTAATTGATATATTGTTAAAGAATTACATAAAAAACTACACGTCCCCCTACATTATTTTCAAATTAAAAATAAATGTATCACTTACCACGGGATGACGTCACCTCCCGACGGCCCGCCGACACGATAACAGAACCTGTTTCTTTCTTTGTTCTCCTTATCACTTAACACACAAACACTTTTACACTGAAGTTTATCTTTTGTTCGTCATTTATACAATAGCTAACAGAGATTCAACTGATATAATTGTTTATTTTTAACAAAAATAACACCACGTTTGACCACGCCATTAAAAGTTTTAACACGGACGAACACGAACCACTTTATTTGGATCACAGTTTTTATTACGTTGCACTATACTCAAATCTGAATGTACATTCGAACTTATGATGTTATTTACTCATGGGAAAACACTACACAAAGGCTTGAGGACTACCGAAATTAACTAAAACAAAATAAAATCGAAATCAAAACACGAGACAAACACCACACGCGCGGCCATTTTGCGCGCAGACCGTATGAACTGAATAAATATTGAATTTATTCAATGAATTTTCGATAGCGCAACAGTTAGTACAGTACAACTAGTGCTCGCTCTATATATAATTGTAGTCTGTGTCGCTCTGTGAATAAAACACACACAGAGCATGTAACTTTAAAACACAAATGTCAGATGCACAGATAACTATAAACTAGTCGGGATTTATGGATGTAATCGATAAATCAAAATAACTATGGTAAAAAAATCGATTTTGTGTCATAATTGACACCAAATGGATTTAGTTTGGTTTATTGCATTAGCAAACTAAATCCATTTGGTGTACTGATTTTACTTAATTGTTGCTCCTGTGAGGCCTCGATGTCGCACGGGGTGCAACACTACGCCCACATCCTCAAGCCCCGGTGTCGCACCTTGTGCGACACCCTCTCACGCGGCAGAACTCACACACTAGTAACACCCGACGCCATCACACGCTTACTCATTGGCCACATTTCATCTCGTTGAGCTATATTTCATCATTTGGCCAATAAGCAAGCGTGTGATGGCGTGGGGTGTTACAAGTGTGTTTCGGCCTTTAATCTCTATTTCTACTCTGAAATAAAGGCTAATATCCACTGTGGATGGTTTTACTCTATGACCGGACAGATCTCGTCAACTAAATCATTTAAAATAAAAAAACACACTAGGCAACATTGAAAAAAAAAAGTCAAAACTGACATTTCTCATACTTCAAAAATCGAACGCGCGCATGCAAAGCAAATACATATAATTCGTGAAATGTTTTTCAAGCAAACATTATAGTTATATATGTATAATAAACAAAATAAACTATTACTGGTTAGTCGATTCATCAAAAATCGATAAAGTCCGCTTGACATGCAAGTCGATAGTTGACGTTGTTCAAGTGAAACGGAACGTCATTTTTATCCTCTGGTCGGGTGGGCATTATTAATCTGTGGGGTGGGCCGACGGAATCAGTAGTAAAACAATATCCATACTTTTAAACTCAAAACTAAATTCCCTGTTCAAAAATCAAAACCCCGACGCGTAGTGTCGTAAAAAATTATGAAACTAATTACTATAACATTTTGATCTTGATGCGCGAGACTTTTTGGTACCACTTTTGATCATTCTCCTTTTAGAATTGATTGTATTTAAATTGAATTATGAGATTTTTATTATTATTGTTATTAGTTGTTACTTTAATTAGTCAATTTTATTATCATCAGTCTGTTTTTTTTATTTTTTATTTGTAATGAATTATTGTTATTATTGTTATACCTACATATGAATTACCGAAAATTATTTTTACTTTTTATTAACTTTTATTGTAAATTTCTTGAATTATGAGAATTTTATTATTATTTTTATTAGTTGTTACTTTAATTAGTCAATTTTATTATCATCAATCTGTTTTTTAATTTTTTATTTGGAATGAATTATTGTTATACACAGGAATTACCAAAAAATATTTTTACTTTTTATTAACTTTTATTGTAAATACTCAAAGGAAACATTCCTATATTTTTTTAAAGAAACAAATCTGCATTCAAAGATTCTCGAAAGTTCGCTTACGACACCCGGGAATCGAACCTGATAAAATCCGAAAAAATTACACCCTGTGCTTGGGGGAGGCCTATGTTCAGCAGTAAATGTATTTTGGCTGAAATGATGATAATGATTCTCGAGTGTGGGAGGAGAATTTTCGAAAATCTTTGAATGCAGATTTGTTTCTTATTAAAAATAAAGGAATGTGTTGGGGGGAAGGTGTTTCGTTTGAGTAAAATTTGCTATCTCCAGTATTTAGAGTACTTTCCCTCCAGGTGGCGTTCAAATATTCCACCCTGGTATAATGTCCTTATATAATTCACTGTTGTCAGTTACATGTGTCACCGTATTGTGTTGTTTACTAACAAGTAGTTTTAAGAACATTGTTACTAACCCTTTATGAGTCTTGGTTCGAAATAAAGTTTTTGAATTTGAATAGGTATTAGTAATTTTCACTGGAACTTATAGTGTTCCGTTCCGCAAATGACAATTTAAGATGTGGAAACACACAGAATAGGAATAATTTTATAACTGTTACTTGGTTATAAAAGCAATTCGAGTTTTTGATGATCAAAGCAAAAGGCATGTAGATATAAACTTATATTTCCTCCACTCCGTTGAGATTGGCCGCCGTAGTCGATCAATCATAAAAAAAATTAAAGACCCCACACTGCATCGCAGAATGATGTCAATATTAGGTACTCAGCTGCACGGCTTAACACATGTGGTGATAATGTTCACTAAAACCTAACGAGACAACACCTCTAAAGAAAGAAAATATAATTGGGAATTGGATCTACGAATTAAAAGAAGATATCACGTGAATTTTTGCGCACCAACAAACAAACAGAAAAAGGGACACGCTTGTCACAATTTACAATAATTTATAACAAACTTGTTTACAATAATTTATAAAAAAGACTGCCTCAGTCTGACTTAATCTAAGTATAGACTATGACCACAACTACGAAGGTTAAACTGGCGATAAGCGCAGGAAGTATACCAGCCAAAAACACGTGTTTAATGAGAACTTCAAATGAAAGCCTTTTAAGCAAAGGGTACAAATTAGGGATCATTAAAGATAGTCCAAACCTCGCCTCGGGGTGTACCCATTCATTTCTCAAATAGAGATTTCGTGGAAATTCTGGGGACAGAATGCTATTTAGGTGAATTTATTTTTAATGGTTAATTAGAGTCAAAGTAAATGGATGGACCTTTTTCTTTGAATTTAGGTTTCTTTTCATTATTTTGTATAGAAGGTACAACTTCAGGTTTATTCAGTCCTCAGTAATTCTTGGCATGGAGTCATCCAATAAGCTTTATATTTTGTGATTTTCTAGTTGAGTTATTTAATCTGGACTTCAATGCAAACGGGTTTTTTTCTTCCATACTATACCAATATAAGAATAACTCTTTGCCGCTTGCATCGAATCAAGAGCGAATATTGCAATGATTATCATGCTTGGAAAAAATATTAATTTAATGAGTAAGTATTCTTGAAATATTATATTTTTACAAACGGAAAGCCAGGAAGAAGACCAAGATATGTGTAAAACAGACGCCCCATGAAAAATATTAACTTGAGAATAATTTCCAAACTTGTACCACACGCAAAATGTATTGGTTTCTAGTTCTACTTATACTAGTAGTTCTGCGAACAGTAGACCTCGCGAGCACAAACTTTTTGGGAAAAATTAACCGCTTAGCTTGAGGCTTAAGTGCCTGCTACACGGTCGCAAACCGCGTCCCTACAGAGGTGACAAACGTTTTCACACACACACACACGCTACCCCATAATACAGGACAAACGAGAAAAAAAATTACGTGTAGGGTGAGGAGGTACCCTAAAAAACAATCATGATTTTATTTTACGACTTTGTCGGCGTGATTGATAGTATAGACCTATACCTACCAAATTACAGCTTTCTAGTACTAAGATTCTCTGAGCTAAGCCGCTGACAGACAGAAAGACAGGCAGACGGACATGGCAAAACTAAATCAGTTTATTGTGTACTACAGAACCCTAAAAACCAGACAAATTATGAGTTAAAAATTTGTAGGCCAGCTAGAAAAATTAACAAATAGGTTTGAATAAATAGCGAGCAATTTACTGCATTTGAGGAGGTATTCTGCTCATCATGCCGAAGATCCTGATCAGATCTTTACCAATTTTTTTTGAGACTATCTTTAAAGTTACTTTCTTTCAAATGAAAAAAGAACCATCGAAAACGGATTTCATAAGGCGGAGATATCCAGCAGCCCCCTTTTTGCCCCATTTTGGAGGAAGTACCCCTCCAATCAAAAATCCCCGACGACAAAAAATTACAAAAAATTCATAATACCTGTATGCCAAGTTTCATCCAGATCGGTTGTAAAATACGACCTGTACACGAGTACGTACAAACTGACACACGAAAGAAAATTTTGCCAGTTGATGCAGAGACGCTTCGCTCGCTACGCTCGCTCGGTCAATTACTGTTGGCAAGTCGCACAGAAGTTAGTATAAGTTTTAATGACTCCAGGTATTGGACAATAACTAGAGAATTTAGAACTGAAAATATTCAATTTGGGAATTGTGTCGTTTGTTCTTATGTTCATCTAATTTTTTACAGTTTTGTTTAAGCTTACTGCCTCGTCAGTGTTTCTTCAGTCATCATCAGTAGGAAGAGTGATTGGTGACCGACCGTCCCTGGGTTCGAAACCCCGATTGGGCTTAGTGTTATTGGGTTTTATTCTTTGTTTCAATAGGAAACTTGCAGAAGTGGCCCGGAGTCTGGCCAATGCATAGGCAAGTTGCGCCAGGGCCGCACTTGGCTCAGGCCAGGACTACATGGCCACCCAACGAACGAAACCGTATTGATGGGCATTGTATCCCAACGCGGGGCTTTAAGGCCATGCTCGTAACCAGCCTGCACGCCCTCTGTTGGGGACGTAGGGACTACCCACAGTAGTCTGGATTTGGGCTTAGTTACATTCGGTTCAATCCCCTAAGATTTCTTATGGGATTTGAAACATAGCTGGTGCAATGCAGTTCTGCCTACAACCCCGAGGAAATCAGTTGGATATTAGGTATGCGTAAGATTTATAATTTTTTAAGCTGACTGTACCATTTTTACAAAATCTGTGAATGCAGTTACAGTACGACACAACTTAGATGTAGCATCGGCAAAATTCGTAAAACCGATCACCATCCGAACTGAGTGCGCCTTTAAAATCACCAATCTTTATTACTGGTTTAGGTGAAAATGATCTTTCGAAAACGCAATAACTTGTAAAGTCTTATAGCCAAATACATTCGTGAAATTGAAATGAATGAATGAAAATTTTCAAATCTATGCTACATCTAAGTTGTGTCGTACTGTACCAATTAATCAAAAAGTTAAGGGCAGTCTCCTAAGACTGTTTTCCTCTAGCTACAACGGTTAAAGTACCTGCCCTTACGACGCTTTTGAATATCCAGCCTGTATAATATTATAAAAGTGTATTTTTCTCAGAATTTCCGGGTCAGATTTTGATGCCCTTTTGCACAAGGATTAGGATGAAGTATCCCTACACAACAGAGAGAGCAGTGGTGGCCCAGTGGTATCGGCCCCGACTTACGAGTTGTAGGTCGTGGGTTCGAACACAAGCAGGCGCTTTACTTTGTGTAAATAATTATTTCATCATCACTGCTCTCAAAAACGGTGAAGGAAAACATCGTGAGGAAACCGGCATGTCTTAGAACCAAAAATTCGAAGACATGTGACATCTACCAACCCGCACTGGGCCCGCGTGGTGGATTACGGCCCACTCCCTCTCACCGAGAGGAGGCCTGTGTCCCAGCAGTGGGAACATTAATAGGCTGATGATGATGATGATGATCCCTACACAAATAACAAAACCATATCGCTATTGGTCCATAGACCACTTTTGCTCAGTCTCCTTTAACTCTTTACTTAGGATTCCACAAAATAGGTCGGCAGTCCGACTCCGGACCGCGGTCTGCCATTTGGGGACTACTGCTATAGTACAGAGCATAATTATTTTCAAGCTGCAAAGACTCCTTAAATCACTAAGTGGGTCATAAATATTTATCTAGGTAATTTATTCCCCCTGGACATTGTCGTAGGCATAATTTTATTAGCATTCTCTTTTCATATTAATGAAGAAATGTCTAGACACACGAATGTGAGCAGATTTTTTCTTTTTAGGGAGTTCATCCCAGCATTTGTTTCCAAAATATTTTATGAGCAAAGCGACCGCGTTTGTTTCGATTGACCTTGCCGACCTTGACCTTTTGACCTCTTTTGTTAGAGAGACTTCTTCACCCATAAGTGTCGTAAAAGTTTGATAAACAAGGAGATATAAATATGGCAGTTTCTTTAACGTGAATATCACAGTAGGTAGATGTAATCGTTTTCTACATATATGTTTTGACTGAATTTTTTTACCCATCAATATGGGTAAAATTTCTTACGTTGCAATCTTTACGTAATGTCAAAGACTATTTATTTTGATATTTACTTTGTCGGTTGCTAGGAAACAGATCTTATGGCACGTTCTGACGCGAGTTTAAAATTTTTTACCCATGCCAAAAAGTGCACATCGCCGCTAAAGAAGTTATCACTTCATAAACTATTCTTTTCGTTTTATTTCATAATTGATATTTTTATTCGAATGGACCGCGACAGTCATATTATTTTTAAAATCGGACCTCATCTCGGAATGGATCAAACTAATTGGTGATTCCAGGCTCTATAGTAAAGGTAAAGTAATTATAAAAGTATGTGCAGAGCCGCATGTCAGTGGTTACAATAGCAGTATAAGCTGGCCTGATATTCTATTGAAACTCTAATAGACTATACTACGCTTGGCCAGCTCAAGGTCAAAGTGTTAAAACTGACGTTAATTCTGTAAAGCCATATTTGTTACGGTCGCGAATCATATTTTAATCAACATATAACCTGACACTGAGCTGCAAATTGCAGAAAACAAAAGGAAATTTGAATTTCGCGGGCTACCTTAGCACCATCCCCCTTAATACATACGCCTTCGATTATGGACGTGATATGTATGTAGATATTATTTATATCGTCGTGTATAAAATACATTTATAAAGAGCTAATATTCTTGTATTCATAGACAACGTGCCGTTACAATGGCGACTTTACTTTAACACACGTATACGGTGGCGGTGGCGTTCTGTAGTTTCTGCCTACCCCCATGGGAAGATGGTGCGAGTTTATGTATGTCTGTCTGTGTCTGTGTACGTATACGGTTAAGCGTTGTTGTCGCTGTATGGCAGGTAACGAAACAAGAGGATAAGAGATTTCTACGCGACTTTTTTTTTTACCTACGCAGCGGATCCAACATTTTGCATCTAGTCCAGAATATTATACTGACGATGAAAATACAAAAGCAACAATAGTGTTTTTTTTTTTTTTCAAAATAGGTACGGTCTATATAAACAAAGAGAAACAAATAACGGCGAAAGCAAAACGAGAGATATGCTACCAGATAAACTGGGGATTTGGTTACAAAAGGTCTGACCCGGCTATAAGAAACAACAGTATCGTTACAATGTTTCTCGAGGTTTTGCTGATATCAGCTAGGATCAATCTGCGTAGCCTTTTCCCATTGGGATCGGCATCTACTGTAACCGGATGTAGCTGAATACCAGTATTTTACATGGAACGTCTGCCTTGTAACATCCACAATCCAGTTACTGGTTACTACGATACCCCTTGGTAAGACTGGTTGTCAGACTTTCAGGCTTCTAGCTAGGTACCCGTAACGACTGACAAAGATCTACAAATGACAGCCGAGACCAACGGCTTAACGTGCTTTACGAGGTGTTGAAGGGTCTCTATTTTGTAATGCATAGTCACCCATCCACGAACTGACCGCGGCAAGCGTAGCTTAATCTTCGATAGACCCGTGCGGCTGTTATTATTTAGCCACGAGCTCTTCATATCAGCTAAGATCTGAGGGGCAATAAAATTCTTGCATTTTAATTTCCACACCGCCACAGTAGCGTTGTTGAATTAAATTTTTATGTCCACCAGGTAGATTATTAAAAAATATTGGACACGGATTTTTTTCAAAAGATTACGGCAATACATATAGTTAAAATGTGGCATGACGTCACTCCCCGGTAGATTTTATACTGATTTATGATGTAGAGAACCCGCCCGCCCCATACCAGCTTTATTGCGTTTTATGTAAACAATTTTTTTATAATATATTAAAACGGTGAAGAAAACATCGTGAAGAACCCAGCATGTCCTAGAATCAAATAAATTGAAGACAATGGTGACATCTACCAACCCGCACTAAGCCCACGTGGTGCATTGTGACCCACTCCCTGTCACAGAGTCGAGGCCTGTTTCCCAGTAGTGGGAGCATTATAGCCTGATTATGACAAGTATATTGTGTTGTGTTATTGGATATTGCAAATAATATCTATGTTAATGAATACATGATAAATATCATAGTAGTCGACATTATAATGAAATTATCCTCAGTAGTCTAATTTGAGCAGTGGTGGCCCAGTGGTAGCGGCCCCGACTTACGAGTTGTGGGTCGTGGGTTCGAACCCAAGCAGGCGCTTTACTTTGTGTAAATAATTTCATCACCACTGCTCTCTCAAAACGGTGAAGGAAAACATCGTGAGGAAACCGGCATGTCTTAGAACCAAAAATTCGAAGACATGGTGACATCCACCAACCCGCACTAGGCCCGCGTGGTAGGTTACGGCCCACTCCCTCTCACAGAGAGGAGGCCTGTGTCCCAGCAGTGGGAACATTAATAGACTGATGATGATGAGTCTAATTTTTACAATATTGCTAAAAAAATAAGACACAGCTGTTGTGGTCATAATAAATACCTATTAAAAGATATTGGTAATCTCGCTACGTCTTGCATTCTTGATTTACGAAGATATATACTTTTATAATATCTGTCAGATCCAGGTATATAGGATCGTGATGAGACCTACTCTAAGTGACATACATAGTGTCAGATTTACAATCGTGGGCGTGTAATTGGGATACGGGTAAACTAGAGAATAGCTCCTTTAACTTCTAAACAGTTCCTGAGTCAATTACTAACACTACTGTACTAATTAATACTCTGAATTTAAAAGGAAACACTGAGCAGTTCCTAGGCCAGTATGTGTCACGACCAACCAACGTCTGAACGATCACTGTCGCTCTAATCCAATGGTCTATATTCGACACCATACTCAATCCTAGACTCCGCACAACGCTTAACAAAGGCGCTTGTGTTAGATTTTAAATGCATACTCATGAAAGATCCGACATATCTATTATAAATCAAGAATGTAAAACGTTTAATAATAAACGTATTTTTTTAAGTAGAAACTTCTAAAAATTCATAAGCGACCAGTTGAAACTGGCGAAAAGCCAGCTCTAAATAAAACAACATTCTTAGGCTGCCTGTCCACTGGAGCGGAGAGGAGAAAAGAGGAGCGGAGATGTGCCAATATTAACCAATAGAATCTTGACTTAGGATCACTACTCAGGGGCGGAGTCAAGATTCTATTGGTTAATATTGACACATCTCCGCTCCTCTTTTCTCCTCTCCGCTTCAGTGGACAGGCAGCTTTATAGTCCTAGCCGGATGACATATGAAAATATATTTGAAGCATTTGCCCACTAAAAGGCTAATGGACACTGCCAGACACTTTAATTGCCCCAACACTGTCATTTAGGTCTTGAGGCATTACCATATTTACCCATCCAATTTATTTATTACTTACATCAATCTTTTGTTCAAGCTGAAAACCGACTTCGTATCCGACAAATAAATACGCGACAAAAGCTAGCTTTTGTCGCGTATTTATTTGTGCCCTAGGGCAACAGTACGATAATTATGTCGACCATCAGTGGTGCGACAGCACATCAGCTCGACTAACGTTAGTGCGACTGATCGTTTTCACGACAAACGATGGCACGAGGAAACTTTTGATCGCCGAACGATAGCGGGACACAATTTTTGCTCGACAAACTAAAGCGCTAACATTGACAAACATTACAGCGATAGTATAATTAACACAGCCCCCAAGAAGCGGGGTAACACAGTAAAACAAATCACCCCTGCTTCTATTACGAGAATATAAATATCCATTATGAAATAACTGCTTCTTCCCGTTTTGAGATGTTTGAAACACACATGCTTGTCGAGCTTTAGTTTGTTGAGCGAAAATTGTGTCGCGCTATCGTTCGTCGATCAAAAGTTTCGTTGTGCCATCGCTTATAAATCGTGAAAGCAATCAGTCGCACTAACGTTCGTCGAGCTGATGTGCTTTCGCACCGCTGATATTCGACATATCTTACTATCGCCCTAGCCACAGAACAGATAAAAGTAGCATTTGTCGCATATTTGTTTGTCGTAACTATGATACGGAGTCCTAAAAACATGAACGGTTACTGAGGAGAGACGTTCCACATCGCCTAAATCATTTAAAATATTGCGGCATCGGGTACTCTGGCAGATGATACCATGCTCGGTCATAGTGGCCTTGAAAAAAAAAATATCCTTCTGAAATCAAAAGCATTTTACTGTCTTCACATGAAGCTACTGGCTGGAACATCAGCGTGTTTTATTACAGATGTTTTTTTATAGCGTTATAATACGTAATGTTTTGGAATAATATTCGTATTGGAATGCTAGCAGTCGGTGGACTACGGATTTATTCTGAAAAATAGAATCGTCAACCCGCCGTAGTTACGGGTCTCATTATTCGGAAGCAGGGAAAATCGAGCGGAACCTTACTTGAGGTAGGTGGTGAGAGAAACACCTTCTTATTTCCCTCTTTTTTATCTTTTCGTTCATAACTTTACGTATGTAGTTCCTACACTAAAACAGAGGAAGCCTTTCACCTAACTGAAAGTAATGAATGCCTAGCCTTTAAATTTTTCTCAGCCCTATCAGAACACGCCTGGAAGCGGCAAGGTTACAGTTAAATGGGTCATCATCATATCAAAAGAAAGACGTCCACTGCTGGACATAAGCCTCCCGCAAGCACCGCCACTTCGATCGATTCTGTGCTTCCCGCATCCAGCGGATTCCCATTTCATAACGTCTACGATAACGTCTTCCTGTCTCACACTTCGCTGCAGAAGGATAGGTTTCAAGGTCTGGTCCTGGAGTCGGACTGACATAGTAACGTTTTTGTAAAGACACTTTAGCACCTCGATGTACCGATAGTCGATCTGGCACCTTTGAAGAGATTTCAGTATAGCATCTCGATCGAATTGAAGGCTTTCTCGTTGTCCACAAATGCCAAGCAGAGAGGCTGGTTATACTCTTCGGTCTTCTTTATAACTTGCCGCAGCGTATGTATGTGGTCTGCGGTGCTAAAGCTTTTATGGAATCCGGTTTATTCGGGAGGATGGAAGTCGTGAAACCTGCGTACGAGACGGTTCGTGATGACTCTTGAAAACAGCTCACATGACTCAGAAGTGTAATGGGTCTTAATGGATGGGTGTAATGGTTCTTAAGCAGGGCATTGTCACCCTTTTTAAAGAAGAGTACACACCTCTGTTCTATGCCTGTGGCATTTTACCCTCAAGTATGACGGAACTCAACAGCTTCTGGAGGGCCTTCAGGAGTTCGGCCGTTTTTCGTCATCATCCGGTGCCTTGTTGTTTTTAAGCTGCTTCACAAGGCCCTTATGGACAGTAAACCCGACACCATCCGTCGCCCTCCCAGAAATAGAGCAAGTTTCCGGATTTTGAGGATTATCGAGTCCTCTCCCTCTCTTCGGACTTCAGAGAACCCTACTATACCCTATCGTAACCTGCTCAATTATTTCTCGAGTTTGATGATCTTCTCGTCGTTCCGGAGTGTACGCGTGTTGTATGTTTCCAGGTCCAGTTTCCGGTGCTTGTGGTAGCCGGATCTCTTCCGGGGATTTTTGGCACCCCTTGCCTCACCGTGACCTTGACCGCTACCGTAACCAAGGGTAAGTGGGCCGCCGGGCACTAGGGGCCATTTTTTTTGGTGCTTGTCATTATTTAGGGGGGTTTGCCATAATTGCCACGCTTGGCAGGCAGGTTGGCGATCGCAGTATGGTGTTAGAATGCATAGAGAACGCTGCTGCCCATTCTCTAGTAAGTCCCTTAGTCGCCTTTTACGACACCCATGAGAAGAAATGGGGTAGTGCAATTCTTTAAGTTCGGTACCACACGGACTCAAAAAATGGGTACCCAAATAAAACAAAATTATTTTGAAATATAATTATGTGTTATCACCGTATCACACAAATATTTTCATATCGCTAGATAGAATAACATCATGAGTATAAAAAATACGTATAAACTAAAAATTATATACGAGATCAATTTTGAAAAATTATTTTTCCTTTACTTTTCTTATCATATCTTCGTCAATATAGTTATTGTTCTTTGGTGGTTTAGTTTTTTTTGTCTTTATGGGTTTACGGCATCTATTAGGACACACATCGGGCATTGGGGCATTTGTAGTAACCGGCTTGGTTTTTTTAATGTCCTGTTGTATGGTTCCAACTCCATATTGCTGACATCCACATATATGCTGCATATGAACGCAAAAGCAAGGTGGATCGATGTCTGTTATGCAGTCAGCGTCACTTCTGCAGTATACAGCTGTAAAAAATATAAAATAAAATTCAGCAACCTAAATGACCTGTTTAGAATGTGGACACATTATTATTTTTGATTGCACAGAAACTCGCAGGCACCATTCACCATTATTTAGCACAACTGACGCGGACGGGGTCCGCTAGGGCTGATGCCTACCGGGGTTGCGAAAAAGTCCAAAATGGATACCGTGGACCCTAGCAACGTACAGGCAACTAAAGGAACACGGGTGGGTTTTAGTTAGTAAGAGTCTGACACGCCCTCCTGCTCCACCCTGAGCGGGAGAAGTTATTTGATGACCCACAAAAATTTAGTTGCGCTTACGCCGTGCTTCGCAGAGACAAAACTGGAACGTCTCTTGCGCCTTTTATTACTCCAGTCCCATGTCCTTCGATCACATCAACTTTATCAAAATTCGAAAAAAGAGCAGTTTTTATTTTACTTACTGTAAGGATCAGATTTTATTGAAAATAAATCTTTTAAGAAAGCCTCGACATTGGAGTGGACCACTATCAAAGAAAATAAAGCCACAAATACAAAAACCTGCATTTCCAGATTTGCCACACCACACCATTAAAATACGATATTTATACATACTTTCACTAATATTTATACACTTTATAAATTGATTAGAAATACATGACTGAAAAAAGCCAAAATCAATTTGTTTCCACTAAACATTACATTATAGTTTACAAAAGTATAAAAAAACAGACGTATGGTATTCAGAAAAAACTTGTAATTGGAAATGTGGAACATTCAAGTGTGTTTGGCATAATTCACAAACATTATATCAGTTATTCATGCCGCAGGAGTTATAGAGGTATGAGGAACAGGGTGTAAAGTTCACTCATCTTCTATAGAAAAGGGAGGATACTCCGTCCAGACGGGTGTTGTATCTGGTGGGCAACTGCGCAATGATTGATGTCAAGAAGTTATATATATGGATCGCGCGGTAAACCTTGCTTGCGCGATGCAGAATTTTGCGTGACGTCAGTGTGATTCGTAGTTCGTATGTGGCGGAGACCGAAGGTCGATAGTGGGCTGAGTCTTATATATTGCTACCTTGCTATATCTTGCCAGTGCCAATTGAGGTTCCAGTAAGTCAGAACCGGGCGGGTGCCGCATAGTTCGCGATGAGTCGGAACTGTCTGTGGTAGATTCTCCAGTGAGTCGGGGTGGCGCTGCATCATGATCCAGTGAGTCGGATGTGGTACAGCGCTGGATTGAGACTGACTACTGAAGTCGACCAGGAGAGGGTTGACGGGCTCTGCTTGTGGACCGGCCGAAAGTGCAGTGTGCTGTGCCAAGGTTGCTGGTGAAGCTGAGAGTGATGACCAGGAATGCGCGTCTGCTGCATGCAGGTAGTCAGAATACCTGTTGAAGCCGTGGGTGCTAACTGGCTGTGTGACTCGCCTAACGAAAGCTTGCGGGAGTGATGATGATGACGTCACGCTGCAGTAGTTGCACAAAGAGTGCTGTATGAGAAACAGAGTGTTAAGTTCACTCATCCTCTAAAGAAAAGGGAGGATCCTCCGACCAGACGGGTGTTGTGTTTGGTGGGCCACTGCCCAATGATTGATGTCGGGCAGTTATTTAAGCTGATCGCGCAGTAACCACTGCTGGGGCGTCGCAGTACTATTAGTAGAGGTATTTAGTAGAGCATCATTTATTTAAATAGGCTTTTGCCCGTAATCACTAACACCAGACAACACTTCATTGAATACTTGAATATTATTGCATTGTTAGAAAGAAAGAAAGGAACAAAAGAAAGAAAAGAAAGAAAAGAAAGAAAAGAAAGAAAAGAAAGAAAAAGAAAGAAAAAAAAGAAAAGAAAGAAAAGAAAACACGTTATTTGCGGTAAACGTGACGCAATGAAAGAACAAATACACGAAAAGAACAACAATTTGGTACCAGCTGTCGACACTGAGCCGAGCGTTGAAAACTCAACAGTGCGTCGCGTAGTGTAAATGAAAACGAGCACATTGGTCTAGTAATCGCAAGTGTGCCTTTTGGGTGTGGTCAGAGTCGCCTTGGTCAAAGAGTAGCAATGTGTTAGTAATAGCCGAGATTCTGGATTTGTGCCCTGTTAATCCTATCTACCTTTTACCTGGGGACTTACCTCCTTGGCGGAATACTGGCGTGCCACTAAGTATTTATAGTATGTTAGTAAATTACTATGACAGAGCAACAAATGATTAAGAAATAATACAAAACTATGTTGGTATAATTTATTTATCTACGTTTTTTGCAAAAACCATATACATCTAAGATAGGAATCAACTTCTTCTACCATACGTGGAGAGATCAATTTGAACAGATGAATTTGATCCGAACGGTCTAATGGATGCATGTCCATTACACGAAGCGATTGTACTGTTTAGTTTGAACACTTTGGTTATAATAGTAGGCACCTAACCGATTCTGCCGCTGAGGGTGATTGATCTTGAAACCCTAATAGCCACACATGACAAGGATTTGTCAGATCAGAAGAATTTGAAGGTAGAGCTGAACATGTATGGTAGGCTTGCTTGAATCATTCAATCAGATAATCCCGGCGTTTATTTACTGAACTAGGGTTCACTGTTTCAAACAAATTATCGAATACAATTCTTTCGCAGTGACACGGATCAATAACGTCGTTACAGATACATTTGACGTTGGGACTGCAATCGCTGTCGTACAAGCAATGGTATTCTGTAAAAAGAAAAACAATTATTTTTATTGATGGCTTAGCATAAAGGTTCTGGGTAAGTATGCAAGCAGGAGAATGGATTGTGTCCGGTTGATGGCTATAATGCTTGTAACTGGCAAAACATTTGCTATTTACATACCATTGCCTATTCCCTTTGGGGATACAGCCAGGATGTTAACAATATGCTATGTTATGTTGCTTTTCAGACTCGTTGACAAGTAAGTTGAAGGAAAAAGGAAGGAATAGGATCAAAAATTCCTACTAAAAATCTTAAATTTATTTGACAGACAACGCACATCCCAAACAGCTGGGTCAAGAAGCATGAGATTTAGCACAAGAGTTCCTTAAACATATAACGAAGGTGAGCACTAAGGAAGAAGTTTATTCCTTATTGGACTTAAATAGGAGATGAATTTTTTAATGGAACACTGAGCAGTGGTGGCCCTGTAGTAACGGCCACGACTTACAAGTTGCACGTCGTAGGTTCGTAACGTGACAGGTGATTTCATCATCATCATCATCATCAGCCTATTAATGTTCCCACTGCTGGGACACAGGCCTCCTCTCTGTGAGAGGGAGTGGGCCATAATCCACCACGCGGGCCCAGTGCGGGTTGGTAGATGTCACATGTCTTCGAATTTTTGGTTCTAAGACATGCCGGTTTCCTCACGATGTTTTCCTTCACCGTTTTTGAGAGCAGTGGTGATGAAATTATTTACACAAAGTAAAGCGCCTGCTTGGGTTCGAACCCACGACGTACAACTCGTAAGTCGGGGCCGATACCACTGGGCCACCACTGCTCTCAACAGGTGATTTACTTTATGTAAATTATTATTATTTTATCACCGCTCCTCTCAAAACGGCGAAGGAAAACATTGTGACGAAACCGGTATATCCTAGAACCAAAAAAATTAAGACAAGTGACTTCTACGAACCCGCACTGGCTCCGCGTGGTGGATTTTTGGCCCACTCCCTCTCACTGAGAGGAGGCCTATACCCCATCAATGGGAACGTTAGAGGCTGATTATGCTTGCTATGGAAGTTCGAAATTTTTCTCTATGGGACATCCCATCGTGCACACGGCTTGTAATGAATAAACTATCGAACTATGACTGAATGCTAAACATAGAGAGTCTTGCTGAAGAAGTGAAATGGAGGAGCAGGATGCGAATTCTCAAATGGACTTTCGTAAGCGGCAACATTGGTGACCAGCATTACGAGGGTGAACAACAGCATGACTTGCAAAAACCACATGATTTCAACGTTAATTTTATTATACAAAATTAACATTTTGTTCCGTTATTTATATCTGGAAACCCGTGATAATTGATTTGAATCTGTAATTGAATTGCTTATTAAAAAACATTACGAATAATTAACACTAACATCAATTATTTGTTAAACTACTTCATTGGCATATGGTTACTATGGTTACTATTACACACAAGCAAGCACACATTGACAAATTATGCACTAAGCTGCAAAGATTTGTATTTGTTTTAAACAGAATAACTCGCGTAGCTGGTATCAATGCCGCACTTTATGCTTATCATGGTTACGTAGCATCAATCCTCCGCTACGGCATCATTATATGGGGAAATTCTGTTGATACTATTAAAGCATTCCGAGCCCAAAAGAAATGTATTCGATCAATGACTAAAGCTGAACCATTACAAAGCTGTGTCCCAATCTTTAAAAAAATAAAAATTTTACCACTCCCATCTTTATATATATTCGAACTCTGTGTCTTTGTACGTAAAAACTTAGCTTTATTTCAAGTGCACAATGATGTTGTAATAAGGAAAAGTCGAAATATCCACAAATTATGTGCACCCCAACAAAGAATTAAACAATTTTCGAATAATGTTTACTGTATGGCAATTCAAGTATATAATAAATTACCTAATGTTTTTAAAAGTCTTAACCTCATGACATTTAAAAATAAACTGTTCAACTTTCTTTTACAAAAGTGTTACTACTCAACGAACGAATTTTTTACTGAAAAATTCGATTCAAAATTTAAATTAGACTTACCTCCTAAGAATTGAATTGAATTTCATTTGACATTGTATTGATTCTTATTTTAAATTTTTTTTTATTTGTTTATTGTTTTAATCATTATTGACTTTATAATTAATAACCCCTGACATTGTATTTCATAATTTTTGACATTATAATTAATAACCCCTGACATTGTATTTCATAATTTTTGACATTATAATTAATAACCCCTGATTGTATTTGATAGTAGTTAACGTTTTCCTTATTCTCGACATTGTGTGGTTTATTTAATTATTGAAATATTTGTACGCTGGAAACAGCAGAATATTATGGACATTATATTATGTGTAACACCTATGTAACAACAATATTCTTACAAATAAATTTATTACTTACTATTACTACTATTATAATTATTATAAAGTATACAATGCAGGCAGGGCCTATATTATAAGTCGGATTAAAATGCTTGGCTCGGCTCAATGCTGGTTCTGCTCCACCATAACTACTTGATTAGCATTTGAAAATCTATTGGAACTGTTGAAGATAGAATATCTTTGCATTGTATAAACTGATTTTTTTTGTATTATAATTATAATTGCATAGCACAAGTGAACTTTACTAGGTAATATAATATATCTTTCATTGACTTAAAGTATCCTGGCGGCGGAGAGTATGTCTAAAGACGGTTTGGCGATTTCAGACTTGTATTAAATTAAGTCCAGGTTACCTCACTATGTTTTTCTTCATCGAGGTCTTCCCTCGTTTATTTAACACACACACTGACACACTGTTGACATTTGTCAGTAATGTTCATTAAGTCATATTGGTCCGGTCTCATTCATTAGAGGCGAGGCTTTAACCACTGGCAAATTTTAATTATTGTATTGTAATAGGTAAAACAAATCATCGACGATAAATTTTGAATTAATCTGTTTTTCTGTCTGTCCAATAGTGTGCTCTAGAACCACTTATCCAATTTGTTTGTGTTTCTAAATTCTGTGATAAGAATAATGATCTCTGTGGCTGGTGTAATTGGTTGTAAATTTTTTGTTACGTTAACGTAACACAAAGCAAGCATTAATGCTTTGTGTTTTTTTTTAATGCTTGTGACGAAATGCTTGTTTGAAGTTGTTAACCGACTTCCAAAAGGAGGAGGTTCTCAATTCGTCAGAATATTTTTTTTTTTTTTTGTATGTTTGTTACGCAATTTCTCCGTAAATTGTGAACCGATTTTGAAAATTGTTTTTTTGTTTGATAGGGTATGCTTTCGAAGTGGTCCCATATAAATTATATTAACTTTACTTGGATAGTTTTTGAGTTAGCTTCAATAATACGTATTTTTCCCACTTAATTTATATGGATGATATGATGATAACTTCCAATCACTGTTATTTACATAGCAGGTTAGTGGTATTTGAATTTGTATGGGGTTGTTGACCTTTTTATATAAAAAAAAGAACAACCGACTTCCAAAAAAGACACTAAAAAGTCAAAAATAACTTTAATTTCGGAAGTCGGTGTATTTGGTTTTGAACCGAAAAGTTTTTTTGAATAACCTTTTAACCGTATTATTTGATGATAGTTAATGATAAGTCATTATTATACCTTATTAGCATTTACTTATACTAAAATTAATCGATTTGATTTTACGGTGTATGATAGCAGAGAGCAAAGTACATATTATTAGATACAGAGCAAACTATTGTAACCTCACCGCTGCTGCTACACTCATCATTATGAACAACTTTTACGACGAGAGAAGGCGTAAAATCGCAAAAAAAATAAAAATCTGCCGCTTTTTAAATTTTTTCGAGCAATGCGGAAAATGTATGGAGCAGCTGATTTTTATGTACGGCGATCTCAGACCTATTAGTCGCGAGTGCACTTGCATTTGCTGTACGCAGAAGCTTGTCTATTTGTGCGTGCGTTTTCGCTCTTTGTATGGAGCTGTACTTCTGTACCAATCTATTTTATTGTCAGACAAGTTTACTATACGAAGTTATGTCGGCGCACCGCCATGGTGGCTGGGTTAATAGGGTGTAAAGTTTGTTAACCATTCAACCTCTGTTTACATTGTTAACAGGTTGGGTTTCATACTTTTAATTACGCTGTAAAGGTTAAGGTTATGTCATAATATTTAAGGGACTCGTCGAGCTTCATAATCTCAGCACTTTTTTTATATGGGCGTCACTGTTGATTTTGGCTTACCAGAATTGCAGTAGCAGAGAAGCGAGAAAAAAAAAGTGACTAAGAAAAAATGGTTAGTGAAAATCGAACTAAACTTTGTCGTTTAATTCTATGAAATAAATTATCTGATTCACTGCCAGACTGAAACAGATTTCGATAGTTACCTGTAACTAAATAAACTATTGCAAGTTACAGTCCGGCCGTTGAGAGAATTCGTTCTTGATACCTGTTAGTTCCATACTAACGAATAATTATGTTTTGTGAATTTGGTCCTTATTACTACTAGAAATTGTCGTCACAAAAAAGGATCGAGAACTGTTATTTCTGTTCATTGTAGAATGTGCTTAGGTTTTTGTTGCACTCCCGTCTTTTTGCACAAAGTCAATGTCCGTAACTCCTCTCTCTGCGAGTGTGGGTTTGAGGAAGGCCCTGGATCACATATTTTTTAAAGGTCCTAACAACTCACTCCTTAAATTCAAGATCCCTCTTTCTTCTAATTAACTCTCCCTTTTAACATATTCCTCTCCAGTACTGCATGTGGTGACGGATGAATGATGGGGGAAACAAATCATAACTTTATATTATTATATAAAGTTATGATTTGTTCTGTCCGCCTTTGTATACGTCTATGGTTAGAATATACAAGACAGAATATTTGAGGGAAACAAATCATAACTTTATATTATTATATAAAGTTATGATTTGTTTCCCTCAAATATTCTGTCTGTGTAGATGTGGTTTATGTATATTTAATGTTCTAACCATAGACGTATACAAAGGCGGACAGATTCTCGCTAGCAAAAAACTGTGTCAATCAGAGTCGGCCAGCTAGATAGCTGTACGTACAGTCGATGTCCACACACATTCACACATTAGTTAGCCATTGAAACGCCTGCAACACGGTCGCCAACCGCGTCCCGACAGAGGTGACCTTGGTGGTTTACAACCGTGTAGATGATAGTTTACAACCAAACGTTGAAAAACTTTGCCGGGTGCCAACCAAGGTCACCTTTGTCGGGGACGCGGTTGGCAACCGTGTGTAGCAAGCGTTTTACGCGTAAACATCAACACAGGCGACACGTGTACGCGGCGAAATTTTTTTTAACACAGCATGTCTTGTGTGGTGAAATGGTGTAAAAAACGTAGTGATCGGAAAAAAACAGGAATCACGTTTCATGTTAATGAATATTTCAATAATTTAATTCCCGATTTTTTACATTAAAATCAATCTTCATTTAGTTTTTTATTAAATTGAATTTATTTAAGTTCTTTATTTTAAATTATTTTTACTAGATTGTGCGGAAGATGCACTGCGCGGTTGTCTACTGAAGAAAACCCAGAAAACCTAATTCTTACAACAAACAAACACATTAATAAAGGAGAAAATGCTCTGAATATTCGTTTAAGGGTAATAATTATAATCTGCTAAATATTCAAAGCTTTTTTTCTTACGATGGCCAGTAAGTATTAAAACGGAAAGGTTTTATTTTCTAGTCGTTCTAAAACTAAAGTCTCTAGATTTTACTAACTTATATGCGCCTATAATGTTCCCACTGCTGGGACACAGGCCTCCTCTTTGTGAGAGAGAGCACGTGGGCCGTAAACCACCTCACGTGCCAATTGCGGGTTGGTATAAGATATCACATGTCTTTGATTTTTTTATTCTAGGCATCGGTTTTCTCACGATGTTTTTCTACACCGTTTTGAGAGTAGTGGTGGTGAAATAATTTGCACAAGGTAAACCGCCTGTCTGAGTTTGAACCTACGACCTACAACTCGTAAGTCGCGGTCGTTACCACTGGGCCACCACTGCTCACTCTAACTTAAATAACTAACTTATATACTACCCCTGAAATAATATTCAGAGCAATTTTTTTGTATGTTTGCCAGTAAGGATTAAAACCAGAAGTATGTAAATTTTTTTATTCGTTTTTTGCGATGTTTTGAGATAGTTCTCGTTCGTGTCAGACGATGGGGTATTTATAACTAACTTTTATAGTACCCCTGAATTAATATTCAGAGCAATGTTTTAGTATGTTTGCCAGTAAGGATTAAAACCAGATGTATGTAATTTTTTTTTACTCATTATTTGCGATTTTTCTCGTTCCTGTCAAAAGTGGGGTGTATTTGAGCCTTCTTCTTTGAAAATTAGGGGATCAAACATATCCTTCGATGGAAAACGTTACGTTTTCCATCGAAAGATATGTTCGATATTTGTTGCATTTGTGAAATGGATATACGAAAGAGTATAAAAAAAGCATCACATTATACAACGAAAGGCAACATAAATAATTATATTCTCACAAAAATGCTAGAAAAAGTTATTAGCAATTAAAGCGTTTTTTTTAATCTTAGAATTTGAACACACATTCGCTGGAACAGAACACAAAATAAGTCTTATTAAATATATAACCGTCCAAGTCTCCCACCCAGTTATCCCTGGGGGGGACAAAATACGGTTCGGCGACCACAGCCACGTGAATCGACCACTCTGCCATGCTCTGGAGCAAGTGATCCTGAGCTCTAGCAGAGTGGTTGATTTTCGCCTGGAGGAAATGGAATTGTGCCATCACTAGCTTTCCATTTCCTCGGCATCACCTCCTTCTCTGGGTCGGGAGTCGACCGGCTGGGCATTAGTCTGTACGGGGGGTGCAGTTCCCCCGACAGCCTTAGTCCACCTTTGGCTGCGCTTTTTGGGTGCGCCACAGGCTTTCCCACCTATTTTGTGCCCAGCGGACTTCCCTGCAGCTGCACAAACACTGCAATTTGGTTCCGCCGAGCACTGGGCGGCCTTATGGCCACGCTGACTGCAGCGATAGCAAAGCCCACTGCGGTCTATGTCAGCAGTGCATTGTGCTTTGACATGCCCCTTTTCCATGCAACGGTAGCACTGCATGACCCTAGGTGGCAGGAGCCTTGTGCTTGCCGACACCCATCCTACCAGTAGGCGTCTCCCGTCGGTGACCCGTTTCGCTGCCGCTACTGGGCAACGCACCCAAATCGTGCCCAGCCCGTCAGCGCCAAAGCTGATTCCACCCGCCTTCACGTTTTCGGACGGGCACCCGCCGCTTTGGACAATGGCTGCCACTACCTCCTCTGAGGTAACCGAGTCATCCAGCCCACTAACGCGCAATTCAGCCGTTTTAATGGGCCTTGCTACCCGGGCTACCTCCGGATCGAGTACCTCCCGCAGCTTGGCGGCGAGAGCGTCTGCCCTCTCGTCACTGCCGGTGCCCGACAGTTCATACATTTTGGCACCCGTGGCTGCCGTTTTAAATCGGAAGCCAGCCGGAGTGCCAAAATCGCCGAAAGACAGCTTTTTTCTTGCCGCCGCTAGAACCTCTGCATATTTAACGCCCCTTTTTTCCGCCTCGGGCTGCAGTGTGACCACTACAGCCGCAGAGCGAGGGACGTGAATTTTGGGCGTTTTCTGAACATCCTTGGCGGCCCGTCCTGTCAATGCCGGCGCTGTCTTGCCCTTGGCACGCTTCCTTCTTCTCTTTTTACTGCCGACGACCGTCGTCCAGGCGTTGGAACTGGCCAACGGTGTAGCGGCAGGTTGCGTGTCCCCGGACTTTTGGGTCCCCTTAGCGGGCCTTTTAGCCCCCTCCACTGGCTTTTTAGCCACCTCCGCAGGCTTTTTATTCCCAGGC
Source organism: Conistra vaccinii (assembly GCA_948150665.1). NCBI lineage: Eukaryota > Metazoa > Arthropoda > Insecta > Lepidoptera > Noctuidae > Conistra > Conistra vaccinii. The sequence goes on from OX411318.1 coordinate 22,805,444, forward strand.
GCGGCCTTCGGCGCTGGTGGCACGGCTGGCGGCGCAGCCGCCCGGGAGGCGGGTACGGACGGACCCTCCGCAGGCTTTTTGTTCCTCCCCCCGGACCGGCTTGACTCAGCCTTTGCACTTGTTGCCGGTACTCCTTCGTTCCTCCGCTTGTCCGCAGCGAGCGGTGGGCGGAGATTTTGAGCCGGGGGGAGCCTCGACTTCATCTCTTCAAGTTGGGCACTCACCATCTTCCCACACTGCATCATGCAGATGCGCGCGATCTTTTCGATCTCCGCATCCGCAACTGCAGGTGTCGAAGATGGGACCAGCGTCGACAGCGCCACGATAGAGGAGGAGGGGCCGGGTGCCGCGGGAGCTGCACTCTGGGCGGCAACCTGCCGCTTGAGGTCCTCCAACTCGGATCGGAGACGGCCATTCTCCTCCCATAACTTCGCCGTCTCCTCCGTGCTAGTGCGATTAAGGAGGACCTCAACCGCCTCCCTAAAACCGTCCGCCGCCTCTTTAAGAGCACGCGTGAAAGTGCCCTTCAGATTGCCCGACTTGGTGGCAACCTTCAGGACGACATCCACACCGTCCAAAACTTGGCGACTAAGCGCCACCGCCGTTACACTCCCGCCGTCAGCCATGCGAGCAGAGCGCCGCTCTCGGGCCTGTCGGGCCAACTCGCTGACTTCGTCAGCCGCGACAGTCTTTTGCTGCGACCTCTTTGCAGCATTGGCCTCCGCTCTATTGGATCCCAGCAGGGAGATAGTGGAGCCTCCCCCAAGGTCCGCCACCGTGGGCTCAAAGACCACTCGCTGGGACCCCGAGTCACTTCCTCCGCTGGGTATCGGCGTGTCGGGGCGTTTAAGAAACCGCCCCCGAAAGTCACGCGACGTCGCAGACCCTGCACCAGTTGCGCGACCTCGCCCTCTCTTGTTCTTAGGCACTTTTGGTGTCGGAAGGTTCTCTTCGCTAGAAGACAACCCCGCGTGCTCCTCTACCTCCTTGCGCACGTGCGTCCTCCAAAATTTGGAAGCACGCTCAACCCCCTTCCCTTTCGTCCGCGAGCGCTTTGAGCTTACGCTCGCCGCACTCATCCTATCAGATGTGGTATCAGAATCTGACACCACACCCACACCCATTTGCTCGACCAACACGATCGGCAATTCTTTTATTGTTTTTTGTGTATTTTTTTCTTCCATAATGAATCCCACGAGTAGATATAGGTACTACATGTCCACCGGGCAGAGCCTAGATACCCGGTAAGCCTACATACTACAGAGTGCGGCAGGTGCTCTGTAGGGGAAGCGCTCGCGACTGGACTCCCTCCAGCCATTCATCCTCTCACCGCGCTTCAAAGCTTAGGATTGGGTGGTTTTTTATCTTAGAGGTAGCCTTCCTCTGGGCCAGGCAGTTAAGCCAAGCCCCCGGCAGCGGCATTAGACATGCCTCCGTTCGCTGTCCGGCCAAACCGACTCAGCGAACCCACCGAAAGTTCTCTCGTTGAAGACTACTCCTCAACGAGAGAAACACGCGCCGCTTTGGTGCGCCTGCACCGCAGTGGCATGGTCACGTCATCTGTCGATCGACTATCGTCGATCGATCAGGAGCGACCCCGTCCCGGTATCTCTCTTAGTCTGGTCTCTCACTTGGGCCTTTCCGGCATGAGTAACTCTATCGGCAGAGCCCCAAGATCATTGAGACGCACAAGCCCCACCACGACGACAACGTGGAGACACATTCGGTGGGGAACATAACCTAACCTAACCTAACATAGTCGGAACTAAAGAACCCCGGGACAGAATTTGATGCGCCTTGGCCTGAGTAAAGGGAGAAGTACTGCCTTCAAAACTACAGTGGTATGAACTGTGGCCGTAGTGGGACCAGCTCCCATATATTTTTGCCCACTATCCTTTGGATTTCCCCCTTTTAAAGTTAAATTTCGATGATAAAAATACGGGCCGTCACTTACCCATTGGCGACATTTATTCAACTGTAGCCGGTAAGGCTGTTAGAAAATACTTACGAACGGGATTTCTTGTGGATAAAAGTGGATCATCTGATTTCATGTCCTCAGGTGCAACAGTGATTACCAGCGTCATACAAATAAACAACAGCACGACTGCTATGTGCCTCATTATCCAGTACAATAACAATGTATAAATAAAATAAATATTTGTCAAAAATTTAGAGCGTTAAATCAGCCATATAATTTGATTATATAAATGACTTGTTACAGCAAAACCACAACATGTGAAATTGATTATATCAACAGAGTAATTCAAATAACATTAACACCTCATTTGGCATCAATCGGCAACCTATTTAATAATTATGACGGACATATTTCTCAAAACATGACATAATTAACATGAAAATGAAATCTTAACCTCTAAGTCCGGACCGTCCGTCTTTAACAATCAACAAAAAATTACAACTCCCCAAGTACGTACTAACAAATGTCTATTTCTTTGGCACGCCCTGTAGCCGGCTAACTCCGAAGGATATTATGTTATATGACATTTTTTGTTTGTATAAGTGTCCTTTAACTAAATACACTTCTCATCAGAAAAATCGAAACACCTGGCAATTTTATGTTTTGTAAGGATTATCAGAAAAATGTGTATATTTAGGATTTAGGAATATATTTAAAATGTCATTTAATAGTGAATAATATGAGGTTTTCAAATCCTAATGTTAATGTTCTAAATTCAAATTAAATTTTCATAGGTTCCGGATTTTGTTTAACAAGTCATTTTTACCCTGTATGGAGTATGAAGGAAATTGATAAAACAACACACGTAAATGAAAAAAAAAGCTAAGAAACGTTTATTTAATAACTTGTATTCCCTCCCCGAGCTCTTATTACTGTTTACATACGGTTCTTCATCGATTGGATGAGAGTCACGATCAAATGTCGTGGCATGCCATTCCATTCCTCTTGGATTGCACTTTGCAGTATAAGCACGGCTAAGTATTTCTGGGGCAGGATCTCTTGCACGAATTCATCTCTTTAATTCATCCCATAGATGTTCAATCGGATTCATATCCAGGTTTCTTGCTGGCCACTCCATAACGGAGATACCGACTTTGGTAACATAATCTCGAACGACGCTCGCGGTGTGAGCCCTAGCATTGTCGTGCATGAATATGAAACCGTTGGCAATAAAATGTGCATAGGGCATCACGTGAGGCTCAAGACACTATTCGATGTACCGATGACTGCTTAGTGCAGGCAGACGTGGCCCAGACACAAAGCCAAGCTCTGTCTTAGCGTCGGCGCTGATTCTTCTCCAAACCGTCCACGAACCGCCACCATAGCTGACCTTTTCTTCAATGCAGCATTGTGCAAAGCATTCTCCATCTTTTCTGTAGACCTTGTACCTTCCGTCGTTACCATACAGCATAATTTTACACTCATCAGAAAAGAGGACTTTGTTCCACTGGAGATATGACCAATTTAGGTGCTCACGTGCAAAGTTAAGGCGCGCTCTTCGATGGTCTGCAGTTAATTTCGGCCCATTTGCTGGCTTGTGCGGTACCAGTCCACGTTCCTTCAACCTTCTTCTAATTGTAGAGTTACTTATAGCCCACCCTACGTGCAACATGAAGCTGCTGCTGCAGTTGAAAAGCATTAAACTGTCGATTTCGTAAAGAAGTTGTTACAATAAATCGATCATCTCGCTCAGAAGTGACCCGATTCCTACCAGATCCTGAACGGCGCGTGAACAAATCAGTCTCCCGATAGCGTTTGTAGACTATATGAACAGACGACAAGCTTAATGCAATCTTTCAGCCACAACACGCTGACTAAGTCCAGAATCCAGCAATGCCACCACTTGGGCGGCTTCTGCGGGCGAAGTATCCATTTCAGATGTCCCAAAGTCACAGTACAAACACAGTATACAGAACACAGAACAAAAAGTTTTAAGATAAGCGCTAATTTTTAGTTTTCAAAGGTGAAATGTACTCCAACTCTAAACACACATTTGTCTCAAAACAGTGAATCATTTAATTATAGGACAAACAAATGAAATTCTAATTTCGAATTTAGAATTTTCGCTTATCACTGTAATGGCCAAACTGCCAGCTACACATGGAATGAAAATTCTTTTGTGTTAAATTAGGACACAAACCATAAAAACGGAAGTGTTTCGATTTTTCTGATGAGAGGTGTATATTACTTTCGATTATCACCGCGATTCTGAAAAAAAATGAAAATGGCGACCTCACGTTAGGGCCACCCTCCATACAAAAATCTTCAAACCCCTTTAGATATTATACTAATAAAACTAAATATCTTAAAATAAAGAAAATTATTCAAAAAACTAAAATCCGAGTTTCGACGACGGCAAAAACACATAACTAAAAAGAGAAAAACAAGCATTATAATCTATAGAGTTTTGGTATCGCAGGCGGGACAAACTAATAACCGGAAATTTGCATTGCCGACTCGTAGTCACACCAGATTATCACACCATTATGACAAACAGGATCTTTTGTTTATCTCCGCCTGAGATACCAAAATTCTATAGATTATAATACTTGTTTTTCTCTTTCCAGTTATGTGTTTTTGCAGTCGGTTTTTTTGTTTAAAGGGCTTTTTTCAACAGCTCGTTTGAGCTCAATCATTGTCGTTTTTCCAGCACCGGCCCAAACTGCCTCACTAACATAACATCACGCCTTGTTCCCCCGAAGGCTTGGGCAGAGGTGAATCTGTAGTAGGTACACCCACATTTCGCTAGTTATGTTTAAGTTTCATGTAATACGGGGCGAGTCTATTGCCATCAACCGGGCACAAATCCAGACTCCTACCAAGAAATTCCATATAGAAAAACCCAATACCACTACCACCTTGCCCAACCTGGGATCGAACCCAGGACGTCATGCTCAGCAGTAGTGCTTGCGACCACTAGACCAACAAGACAGACAGTCTCTGAATTTCTTAACTATTTGTTTTTTTGGATAAGAAGATTTTTTTTGTATTGCAGTTAAAATTAAATATCCTTAAGGGGGAGGAGCCAAGGTAGCCCGCAAAATTAAAATTTTCAGGTGAGTGTCTGGTTAATTTGATTAAAATATGATTTTCGACCGTAACACATATTATGACTTTACAGAATAATATCATTAGGATTAGCAATACATCTCCTTTAGTTAGCATAATCCTCAAATATCCTGATTTGATGAAAAAGTAATTCATCAATAGGATCACTTGCAATTATTTCGTGTCAAGATTTGCATTCAATTTTGTGATTATCATTTGCGTGTAAACAATATAATTTTATTATTGAAAGCCAATTATTGTGCACTTTACTTGTAAACGAAAATTGCATCGTGTAAATGGAGCTTAACTAATCTTATTAAATAAAGAATTTACTATGGACCCAAATCAATTTATTAGGAACTTATACTTTATATAGTTGTTACATACAAGAAATATTTAGAACATTTCTGTAGTTCACCAGTGTTAGGTACTGTTTGTCATCATGAAGTGGTTGCAATTCGCGCTGTTATTCACGTTCGTAATGTTGGTGGCTGCTAACAACCTGAGATCATCAAACCGCCGAAGTAATTCCTGTTATTTTAATATTTATCTTTCTATGAACTTTTAACTATAAGGATAGGTTAACATGAAGGCGCAGTGCGATGCAACGCGACGTATCAAGTTCTACATAGATATGGTACGGCCGCGCAGCGACGTCGACGTATCACTTATCGGTGTAAACATACCCACACGATCAATATTTTATTTTATTTGACACCTGTATCAATTATATGGATCCGACGACTACGTATCATAGTTGCGACAAATAAATGTGCGACAAATGCTAGGGCGACCAGTACGATAGGTCGACCATCAGCGGTGCGACAGCACATCAGCTCGACGAACGTTACATTTTTTTTCTTATCTGCTATTAGCAAGAAAATATTATAGAAATGTTTCTCGTGCTTTAGTTTGTCGAGCGAAAATTGTGTCGCGCTATCGTTCGTCGATCAAAAGTTTCACGTCCCATCGATGGTCGTGAAAACAATCAGTCGCACTAACGTTCGTCGATCAAAAGTTTCGTCGTGCCATCGTTTGTCGTGAAAACAATATGTCGCACTAACGTTCGTCGAGCTGTGTGCTGTCGCACCGCTGATGGTCGACCTATCGTACTGTCGCCCTAGCGTTTGTCGCGCATTTGTTTGTCGCAACTTTGATACGGAGTCGGATCCGACACCCGATCAGTGGGAACGGCCTGAAACGGTTCGCACTTTGGCTACGGACCATATAAAACGAATCTTAAGGCGACTAACACACGGCACCGCGCACCGCCACGGAGGGCGGTGACGGTAATGGTCATCGCTCATTATAGCAGCACGGCTCCGACACGGCAAATAACTTGTCATTCAAGTTAGAATTTTAAGTCAAATGCATTAAAGTCTATTTTACGATGGCTATAAAAATAGTGGACGGCTCGCCGGCAGTGAGCGGCCCGTGAGCCGTCACTTGTCGGGCCAACAGCGCGCTTCAAGCGAGGTGCCCGCTCACTGGCGCCTCACCGTCTGCGGGGTGACGCTTCGCCGTAAGCGCGGTGACGCCTCGCCGGCCGCACGGTGACGCCTTGCTTGTGAATAAACAATAAACTGTTACCTCGCCAGTGGCGTGCCGGCAGCGAGCGGTCGCCTTGCTGACGGCGCGTTGGCGACTAGCCGTCGCCTTGCTTCCGGCGCGTTGGCGACTAGCAGTCGCTTGGCTTACGGCGCGTTGACGACTAGATTTTTCGAGGCGGTGACGGGGCGCTACCGTGCTGGAGCGGTGCTATTATAATGGGCGATGATCTTTAAGCGGATTTCGTAGCGATGCCCCGCGCGGTAAGGTGGTTTACGCACCTGTCCGCGCGGGTAGATTTAACATGGTTTTGGTCAGGACAACCACAATGATCCGCGCGGGTCAGACGGGTCAGCGCCCCGTGTTTGAGGTGCCGCCCCTTGGCGCGGACGGCAGCGCGGAGGAGTTGTGTAAGTGTGTTTGGTGATCAACGGATTTCTTAGAGACCAATGCGACATGAGATCCGCTTCACCGCCTACCGCGGCGGTGCGCGGTGCCGTGTGTTAATCGCCTTAGAGTCTATAATAATTAAAATTGCTAAGCATGATCTTCCGTTATATCGAAAATACTACAGCATTCCATAAAATTTTACCACTAAAGTTACCCCCAAACCGAACAATAAACCGCTAGTATTAAAAAAATACTTCAAATTGGATCATGAAACTTTGCATAAAAACTGAACTGTAAGCAGATACTATTTTTACCATTGTTTTCGCCGTAAAAATAAATTACCTAAACTATTGGCGCCTTGAAGCCTACTTCTCGCTGTTCAGTCTCGCTCTCACTCGGTCCACGAGCAGTATCGTGCGAGCGAGATAAGGAGTGAATTTGAGCTGAGGTATTATGGACTCTTCAGGCTTAACGCACAATACAGCCGCATTGGGTAGGCCGCAGCGCATCGCATTCCAATAAAAAAAACGCATGATGTGGGAGGAGTTTTGCAATGCGGTGCTGTCCGCCCAAACCTGCGTCAGCCTTCAAAATGCATTCAAACAATTCACGTAAACGATTGTTGAAAGATTTTTAAAGGACTTGCGCTAATTAATCAATAATATCTATTGTTCAGGTGAAAAAATTCCCTGCAAGACTAGCAGCGACTGCCCAGGTTTATTACGATGCGTTACTGGATTTGATGGCCGACGGTATTGCGCACCGATTCTTACTCGAAGAGGGGGTGGTGGTTTCATAAGATTTGGAGGTTAAAATGTGCTCACGCCGTATCTGAATTTCCATTTTGTAATATGAAAAATTACCTATATCATCCGACAAAATAAAACGAAAAACACTGATCATTAAATATTTTAATCATTCTGTTCTGTTTTTTTTTTCATCCTGTACCATCATAAATTAGCAATATTTGTATACTAGCTTCTGCCCGCGACTTCGTCCGCGTGGAATAGTTACTTTGGGCTAACGCTAAAAAAACCCCGCGATTTTGAAACATTCTTCATAGGTGCTCCGCTCCTATTGGTCTGAGCGTGATTATATATAGCCTGTAGCCTTGCTCGGTAAATAGGATATCTAACACTGAAATAATTTTTCAAATCGGACCAGTAATTCCTGAGATTAGCGCGTTCAAGCAAACAAACAAACTCTTCAGCTTTATATTTTTAACCGACTTCCAAAAAGGAGGAGGTTCTATGTTGTTGGTGCTTCGCACTGTGTTGCAGAAACACTCAACGTTACATCTGGATCAAAATAAGCTAAAAAAACGCAAAGGCACTCCCGTGTGCGATTTAGTCCAATGCCGTTCCAAGTTTGCTAGCGGACAGTATGCAGCAACTAGCTCTCGACTGTATAATAGAATACATAAACTTATACACATATACTCCCTGACTAAACACGAAGTTAAAATCAAAATTTCAAATAGGTTGCAGAAGTTAACGTATGACGAAACCGAAAATCTTATTGCAATCGTCTCATAATATAACTGATTACCTACTGTATTTAATTTAAGGCATGTTTGTTTGTTTAATTTATTCTATAAGTACTTGCATGACACTCAGTACCTGTTGTATGCCATTATACCTAGAGGAACTTGGCTCCTAAAACATAGGCTATTGGCCTAGTTTAGGAGACATCAGTTCGCCTTTTAATGTGACTCTTGTGTACAATATTGCCAAAATCCTTTGTGTACTTATGTACGAGTATGTTAATTCAAAGTGTACAAATAAATATTTTTTTTTTTTTTCCTTTATTTCATATATATACATATTATTTACATTTTACCGCTCCTATAAAAACAAAATAAAAACAAAAACATTTTAAAATATAAAAAATAGTAGCCCACCGGTATCGGGAACAGGGTCCAAGCTACTGACCCTGACCACCGGGGTCAGGGATCCTGAGAGAAGAATCTCCAAACCATACGCGCCGTGGCGTATATGGAATCTATACCTTCACACAACGCTCTATAGTGTTGAGTTCAGGTATACAATAAAAATATATACGCCCGTGTTAGCGATTTGAAAATATACCCGCCCGCAACATTGTTCTGGGGTATACTTTCATGTAGGACACTCCATTTTGCTATACTGTAATGTATACCCGTTTCACTGTCTCTCCACTTTTAATTACGGTAACGAATACAGAGACAGACAAAGGGACGTTTAATTTTATATGTAAGGATTGAGATAAATGACAAAAGAAGAAAAGAGGATAAAAAAAACGTTTATTACAAAGAGAAATGTTCTTACTATAACAATACAATTGGCATGAATTAGTCAAATTCAAAATAAGATTTTTTTAACAAACTCGTCGTATCGTTCATGTTTTTCATTTTGATCAGCTTTCAGTCTAAATTGCATGGAGTACTTTTCCCCCGATTCAAAATCCAAATTCTCGATAAGTCCACAATGTTCAGTTATAAAAGATAAGATAAGATAAATGTTTAAAACACCCTCTAAACTGGATATATCTATCATTTTACACACTTTTAACATTAATAGGAACACAAACTATTAGTTATCACTTCGTCCCTACTTACCTATGCACTACTTCCTGTTTTTTTTTATTAAGAACATTTGAAATCACATTTTTATACCGTACTGACTCGCAAGGGGTGACACAACGTAATATAAACAAACAAAATGTTGCCTCAGCCAGCGGGCGAAAAGGAAAGACCGAATTAAATAGTAACGTGACAAAGGAATACCGTACGATTGCTTGGTTGCGGTCGGGTATATTTTAAAATACCTACGCGCGAAATCCTAAATCCGAAAGTATACCCAATGGCAACTCGGCCAGTGACGTCACAAATGTTAGGTAAAGGTACGCTTTAATGAATTGATTCTCGATTTCTGGATTTGAAAATATACCCGATGCCAACACGGTCTCTGACGTCATGAGCATTGGGCGAAGGTATAGATTCCATATACGCCGCACCGTGTCCAGAAGTACCGCTTTCTGGATCAAGCCCTTGATCCAGCTGCCTAACGAGAGCCTCCTAAAGTGTCGGTCGAGGCTCTTGGCTATTATGCCATTGGCCGTCACGACTATCGGCACAATGACTGCTGTATCCACATCCCACATGTCGACAACCTCGCGAGCCAGATCAAGATACTTAATCTGTTTATCTTTTTCTGCTTTCACGAGGTTCTCGTCATGCGGGACCGCTATATCAATAATCATTGTGCGACGCTCTGATCGATCTATCACCACTATATCTGGCTTATTGGCAACAATAGTCATGTCAGTGATGATAGATCGATCCCAATAGAACGTGATATTGCCATTTTCCAGGACTGGGTCGGGCATATACCTATAGTCCGGTACTTCCGATTCCTATTCGATACTTATTTTTATTATTATTATGTTCGACTTTATGTATGTTTTTTTCTTTAATGTATGTTCACCAAAAAAATCATATAGAGTATAGATACACTGACGAGCAATATAAAAAGCTCTTTGCAAAGTTCCCAAAAATCTTGAAGTAAAAAAAATCCGTAAAACAGTTTTATAGGTGTTTTTTAAGCGCTATGAAATACACTTGAATGTTGATTTTTAGGGTTCTGTAGCCAAATTGCAAAAAACGGAAGAGATTCGTCATGTCTGTCTGTCCGTCCGTCCGTATGTCACAGTGACTTTTTTCCGAAACTATAAGGACTATACTGTTGAAACTTGGTAAGTAGATGTATTCTGTGAACCGCATTAAGATTTTCATACAAAAATAGAAAAAAAAATTGGGGTTTCCCCATACTTAGAACTTAAAGTCAATAGATTTTTCATCAAACCCATACATGTTGGGTATCTATGGATAGGTCTTCAAAAATGATATTGAGGTTTCTAATATCATTTTTTTCTAAACTGAATAGTTTGCCCGAGAGACACTTCCAAAGTGGTAATTTGTCCCTCCCCCCCCCGTAACTTCTAAAATAAGAGTATTATAAATAAAATAAAAAAATATGTTTGGTGGAAGTTTACATTATCGTTTGAAAATTGGTTTGAACGAGATCTAATCTAATCTAAGTCGTTTTTTTTTTAATACGTCATTAATCGTAAACCGCAATTTGCCTTTAACGAACTACAAGAATCTTTATATTATTATGTTACTTGCTGCGACGGAACCCTTCATGGGCGAGTCTGGCTCGCACTTGGCCGGTTTTATTACTTCACGAAGCTATCTTGCGTGGTTTCGGAAATATTTCATGATAAGTTAGTGACTTTTTTATATAGCTCCTCAGTTTATTTATGTATATACAGGGTGACAGGGAAATTCGACCTATTCCTTGAAAGGGGTTACACTAGAGGTCATTAGCAACAAATTAAGTCCAATGAAGTAGGGGTCAAAACTGGATGGTTCTCGAGCTGTGACGGTTTTTCGATTTTGTAGAAATTTTCTGACTAGTTACCAAAAACAATTAATTATGAAAAAAATACTCCACTCTAAACATATAATTGATACTTTTCTGAAAGCTGAAAAAGGAGTGATCATTGTAAAAAAAAATGCTTGCCCAAAACTTACATAATCTCAGAAATAGAAGGTCTTTAGTAGCAATAATTTTTGATGATTGTATTATTCCCGAAAATTGAAGTAAGCTATTGGAAAAAAATTGTATGACAGTTGGCGTACAAATGTGTAAAATGACTAAACCAGTTAGTCATTTCACACATTTGTACGCCAACTTAGAGGGGCTTAAGGGGCGAGAAATCACTCTAGCGAGGTTTCATTGCTGGGAAAATTAGCTTTCTCCGTATTTTCACCCAAGCAGAGCTCGGTCGCCCAAAGTTTAGAACAAGATGGCTACCTTAGAATGATGACATAGCAGCATGGAATTAGTATGTAGGTACTATAAATGGAATTAGTATGAACTATCCTACACTATTAAACGAACATTCTCTATTTTCACCAGAGCAGAGCTCGGTCGCCCAAGAACTAATTCGTAATAAACCACTAGTGCAAGTACTAAGTAGAGCGGATACTATTGACAGCTTATTGACAGCTAACGTCACCTAAGTTTTTAAGGTAAGAATTTTACCCGTAGACAGAGTATATTTTACCATGTATGGAAAAGTTTTTTATGATTTCTGACTTTTCTAGTACTCAAACCTCAGTTGGTTCAACAGAGGTTTTTGATCCTTATATGAAACAGGATCGACTGGCATCAAAAAAGTTTTTGTGAAATTGCCAATTTTCTCGCTGACTGTACCTTTTTTTTCAAAATCTGTGAATGCAGTACAAAATGTCTCAAAAAGTTAAGGACAGTCTCCTTAGACCGTTTTCCTGTAGCTACAACTGTTAAGGTAGCTGTCCTTGCTGCCCCATCCCAAAAATCCATCCTGTATATATTATGTAGGATTAAATATTAAATAAATACACAATATGCAACTATGACGAAGCAGGTGGAAGTTGAAGTGGTTCATCTAGGTAAATCCATATTTATATATTTTTTTATGTTGCATTGTTATATTTTATGTCATCGATTGCAATCGTCGTTACGAACGCAGTATTTCGGTACATGAAACATGAAATAAACATTGACATAACACAGAACGGAGGGCCTACTGTGAGTTTCTTTTAACCGTCTCGACTTTACGCATCGACCGCGTTCGGCGCTCCGTTTGGCCCTTCACTGGTGAAGGCCGGCCGGCTGCTAATCGGAGCGCCGAACGCGTTCAATGCGTAAAGTCGAGATGGTTAAAAGAAACTCACACTAGGCCCTCAGAGCAGTAGTAACCCAGTGGTAACGGCCGCGACTTACGAGGTTTAAGTCGTTAAGATCCTGACAAACGGTTTACTTTGTGTAAATTATTTCATCACCTCTGCGCTCAAAACGATGAAGGAAAACATCGCGAGAAATCGGAAAGGAAAACCTACCAACTTACCATCAAATGAGATTCAGGCCAAGAGCTTCCCCGTAGAAGGTAAAGAAAGAAAGAAACAAAGAAACAATCGGTGAAGAAACCGGCATGTCCTAGAATCAATCATTCGAAGACATATTGTGACATCTACCAACCCGCACTAGGCCCGCATGGACAAATACGGCCCATTCCCTCTCACGGAGAGGAGGCCTGTGTCCTGGCAGTGGGAACATCAAAGGCTGATTATGCTACATGTAGAATTTCTTCCAGAAGATTCGGGAAGCATACAAAAATCGGAAATCATTTAAAACTCTCTGTTCTTCTACAGTGCAATGCACAGGAGATTATTTAATAAAAGAAAACATATTTTAAATATCTGACTTTATTGACTAAATCAAAAATTGACTTAAAAAAAAACTCCTACACAAACATTTCCTCATTTCTCTTTCCTACACCACCACCAAACCCTGTTCTTCATCTATCTATAACCTTTTCATTGAGACAATTCCAAAGAACCCAAACCTGATGCCAAATTTCAAATCGATCAGACCTGTGGACGACGTAACACATCCATTAATCAACTAGAAAAGAGCTGATAATCTTCAAACGGATGATCCGATTTTGATAAAACTTGCCAAACCTGCCTGAACCATCGCTAGACAACCAGCTTTCAAATAAAAAAAAACTGCATTCAAATCGGTTCACCCGTTTAAGAGCTACGTTACCACAGACAGACACACTCATAGCGGTTAAACTTATAACACCCGTCTTTTTGCGTCGGGGTTAATAAAATACCAATATACCTACATAAACTGTGAAAACTCGAATCTGCCAGTTAACCAAGTACACAGTTACAATGTTGTTCTACGCTGTACATAGAACAATATTGTAACTTTTACCCGGAGTTTGGTGGTGTGATACCCCCCCGTGCCTCGGAAAGCACGGTGAGCCGTTGATCCTGCGCCTGATCTCTCTCCGGTCGGATTGCTGTCTCATAGGACTATGAGAGTGAGGGAAGAGTGGGTGGACCTGTGTCTGCGCACACACTTGTACACTATAATATCTCTCGCGTAGATAGCCAGTCTCCACTGAGATTGGCTGCCATGGATGAAATTCAGTCTGGAGGACTATTATTGATGTTGTAGAACACATATGTTTGACATAACCTAGATACATTATAATTAAAACTCGATCGTAATTTTTTTTTTTTCGGTCTCATTACGCTGCTGTTCTTTCGTATCTTTTTTAACTAAATTGACAAAACATTTCCCACGGCTTTTCATTATAATACAAACCAAAAAACAACATAATGAAAACCACCTAACACTAAATGAAGATGACACGTGCTCCTTCTCTCACATCGCGGAGAACATTGACGACTCGAGCAGAGGGCTTAGTGTTAGTTTCATTTTACAACTCGATCAAACGCATCGACCGCGTTTGGCACTCCGATTGGCAGCCGGCCGGCCTTCACCGGTGAAGGGCCAATCGGAACGCCGAACGCGCTCTATGCGTAATTATGATCGAGAAAGTTAAATGAAACTCACACTAGGCCCTCTGTTACGGACTGTGCACTTTACTCATGTGGTGTGCATGCGCATGGTCGCACGTTAGAACAGTATCGAATTATTTACCTCATTCGATTATGTTAGTCGCTCAGTGTGAAGTATCGATTTTATACGATTCGAAACATGATTAAGTTGTATTTTTATCCAAAAAAACTTAGTTTTTCTAATATGTAGTATAATATTATAAAAGATTTTGCAGAATCGATACTGTTCGTTGGATCATAGATACCGGACCTCAAATATATATACACCACGATTGTTATATGTATACCTATGTGCATTATGGCTTCGTATGCTATCCGTTAATAACCAGACCCACTCGACAAAATCTTGTCTTTATCACATATTTATTTTGTCACAAGTCAAAGTCAAAGTCAAAGTCAAAGCATTTATTTCAAATAGGCCCTTGAAGGCACTTTTGAACGTCAAAATTTACAAAATATAGTATTGATTCTACCGCCCCTTCCAAAAGGTAGTTTTCGTATGGGCAAGAAACTCCACCGTTACTCTTTTAAAATGTTTTACAATATTTTGTATAAGTACATTATTTATACAATGTGTTTGGTCTCGGTCTGTACAAACTTTAAAGAAAGGTAGTTTGCTCTATTATATCAATAAAATTATTCTACATGGGGGGTCAGAACCCAACCCCCCCTGAATGGCAGCCATTTTTGTATTTTGATCGCATTTTATGAAGCGTGCATACTAAAAGTACTTTAACTTTGGAATTTAATGTCCAATTATCGTAAAATAAAAACTTTTAATAAGTGAAAAGTGTTAACAATAGGATAAATAACTCAAATATTGACAATAAATGCTGCATCATATTGAAATATGGGCTAAAAGTTCAATTTCACGTTAAAATTAACATTGTTTTTTTAGTTTATCAAGGTTATTACAAAATTCACCCCCAAAAACTATCTTTTTTTATCTACTCGTCTAACAGATGTTTAGTTTACCTAAATAATGATACCAAAAACCCGATTCTATGACGATTGATTTAAGAGATATTGGTGTTGGAACATAGGCTTGCGTAGGTAGTGAGTTCATAACGATTTGGTTTTTCTGTAGACATTTACAATGATGATCAATGATAAACAAAGAACAAGTACTATGTATCTGCCTAGCGTTTTCCCAACTATGTTGGGATCGGCTTCCAGTCTAACAGGATGCAGCTGAATACCAGTATTTTACATTAAAATGATAAACAAATAACAAGTACTATCTATCTGTCTAGCCTTTTCCCAACTATGTTGGGGTCGGCTTCCAGTCTAACCAGATGCAGTTGAATACCAGTATTTTACATTAACTATTATTTAATACTAGCTTCTGCCCGCGACTTCGTCCGCGTTTTTTTTTTTTTGTGTGGGAAATTATCAAATGACTTCTCCCGCTCTGGGCGGAGCGGAAGGGCGTGTCAGACTCTTACTGACTAAAACCCACCCGTTTTCCTTTCCTTGCCTAGACGGGGGCCACGGTTTCCCCTTAGGACTATCCGCAACCCCGGTGGTAGGCATCGGCCCTGACGGGCCCCTTCAGCTTCGCTGACAACTCTTTGAGGCGCGCGTGGAAGACGACGCGCCGTCGACCCGGGCTTGGTCCTGATCGGACGGCGAGCTACCCATCACTCTCCGTCCGCAAGCCCGCGCCTACGGTGGCCGGAAATCGGCGATCGATTCCCGAGACTTCGTCCGCGTGGAATAGTTACGCTACGACCCGACTGAATTAACCACGCGTCTGAGCCGCGTGGCATGGTATTTCGCAGAGCTAACTGGGGCCACCGCCATTCCTGCTCATGACTGCCTTACATAACATACATAATCAGCCTATTACCTACTGTTCCCACTGCTGGGACACAGGCCTCCTCTCTGCGAGAGGGAGTGGGCTGTAATCTACCACTCGGGCCCAGTGCGGGTTAGTTGATGTCACATGTCTTCGAATTTTTTGGTTCTAAGACATGCCGGTTTCCTCACGATGTTTTCCTTCACCGTTTTGAGAGCAGTAGTGATGTAATTATTTACACAAAGTAAAGCGCCTGCTGGGGTTTGAACCCACGACAGGACCTACAACTCGTAAGTCGGGGCCGATACCACTGGGCCACCACTGCTCCTATTGCCATCATAAATGCGCGCGTAGTACTTGATTATTATTTTGATGCGATGTTATTTTAAAACTGTGATATCTCCTAAGATATTCATTGAAATCGAATGATGTAAAGGCCAATTTTGTTTTAAATGAAATACTTGTGATGAATAACGTATTTATTTGGATAAGGATTAATGTCATGTTTATAAAAACACCTTCACAAATAATGCATTCTTTTAGAACAAATTTTGTTAGCATAAAAAAGGTTATAGTGAGCCAACCTTAAAAGATAGACATATGCTGTCGCGGACTTTTTTTGAGAACTTTTAAAGAGAAACAATTCTGTCATACATGATTTTTGCGAAACTTTAACCGTTTACGCAGCGCACGCAGCGGAAGCTCTCAAAAGGAAAAAGAAAACCCCGATTTTGAAACATTCTTCATTAGTGCTCCGCTTCTATTGGTCTTAGCGTGATGATATATAGCCTATAGCCTTCCTCGATAAATGGACTATCTAACACTGAAATAATTTTTCAAATCGTACTAGTAGTTCCCGAGATTAGCGCGTTCAAGCAAACAAACTCTTCAGCTTTTTAATATTAGTATAGATTTACAAAAGTAGAAAATTTGCCCCCCCCCCCCCCCCCCCCCGAAAACGAAAACGCCCAGCAGCTCTTCTTTGGTATTGACTGACTTCATCCATCCCCAAAGACCACCCCCACCCCAAAGACCCACCACGTTCACCAGACTTAACGCCACTGGACTATCTTTGCGGTTGGATGAAGCAAAAAGTTCATTTTGAACCAGGTCAACAACAGAGAAGAGCTGCTGGGCGTTTTCGGGTTGCTGCAGCAGAAATTATTGCTGATCCGAGCTACTGCGTGCCTTCAAAATGGTGGAGTGGGGGGTTTTTTTTTTACTTTTGTAAATATTAAATAATAGTTCATACTTGTTCTTTGTTTATCATTGATCATCATTGTAAATGTCTACAGAAAAACCAAATCGTTATGAACTCACTACCTACGCAAGCCTATGTTCCAACACCAATATCTCTTAAACCAATTGTCATAGAATCAAGTTTTTGGTATCATTATTTAGGTAAACTAAACATCTATTAGACGAGTAGATATAAAAAGGTAGTTCCCAGGGGTGAATTTTGTAATAACCTTGATAAACTAAAAAAACAATGTTAATTTTAACGTGATATTGATCTTTTAGTATTTATTTCAATATGATGCAGCATTTATTGTCAGTATTTGAGTTATTTATCCTATTGCTAATACTTTTCACTTATTAAAAGTTTTTATTTTACGATAATTGGACATTAAATTCCAAAGTTAAAGTACTTTTAGTATGCACGCTTCATAAAATGCGATCAAAAACAAAAAATGGCTGCCATTAAGGGGGGGTTGGGTTCCGACCCCCCATGTAGAATAATTTTATTGATAAAATAGAGCAAACTACCTTCCCTTAAAGTTTGTACAGTCCGAGACCAAACACATTGTATAATCATATGTGAAGACGATGCACCTAGAATAAAATTACTGTATAAAGTAAAAAGAATTTAAAGTGGAGCAAACGACAGATAAATTAATTATGTGGTAGATACATGGTGTTCACATATTCACAAACAAGCAATACCAACTCCAAAGGCATGTATCTAAAAGCACACACACAAAGTAAAAATTCCCCGAAGCAAACGCAACATCATTAAGATTTGACCCCGAAAACGAGACGAAAACACTAATCCACCACCGTTATATAAAAACATCTATAATAATAGGTATATTACGAAAACTCAAAATTTAATACGACAGTCAAGGAATCCAGGAAAATCACAAAAACTGCAACTAACTATGGGAAGTTCTAAAATTAAAGATAAACTTATGTTTAGTATGTTCTTGTCTCCCTCTCCCAGAAAGGAGGCCTGTGTCCCAGCAGTGGGAACATTAATAGGCTGATGATGATAAATATGTTAGCATAATCAGCCTATAATGTTCCCACTGGTGGGATACAGGCCTCCTCTCAGTGAGAGGTTGCGGGCTTCAACCCACCACGCGGGAGCAGTGCGGTTTGGAAGATGTCACAAATGTCTTCGAATTTTTTATTCTAGGACATGCCGGTTTCCTCATGATGTTTTCCATCACCATTTTGAGAGCAGTGGTGATGATAGGTACTCGTATAATGAAGGTTCGAACCTACGACTTACAACTCGTAAGTCGCGGCCGTTATCACTGGGCCACCCCTATCTGCTACTGCTCGTATCTTGCATGCTGACAATTTGTGTTGTGTTGTATTGTATTGTATTCATGTTTATCTTATCTTACCTCTTATCTTATCAATATGTCGTAAATGGCCCAGCGGCTAAAGGTACATTTTATCTAATTGAATTACAAGCTCTCCCGATCCTGTCGAGCCTCTCAACAAGTTCAACTCCTAAGTCCTACTTCACATCTGTAGGCAAACACCTGGCTGTTACTATACTGAAAAATCTATCAGAAACTCTGATATCCTTCCATGTTCTCGAACACGTAGCTATAAATATTTATGTCATCAAGGAAACGTGGGAGACCTTTGCCCTGCACTGGGCAAGGCTAAAAATTAAATAAATAAATAATAAGGAAACGTAATGTTGTGCCTCTCGGAAATAATAAAAATACATAACAACAATGTAATATTAAAATTATTAATATTGTAAATGTAAAACAGATTTACATGATTGGAGGTAAAACATAAACTACAAAAACTGTCTACGAAAAATTACAAATATTGTGACTAAGGACGTGTATTGATTGAACCAAAAAATTATCTGGATTCCATTAAATATAACTGACAATGCGACATATTTGTGAAACAATGACAATATTGTGACCCATTTTCAGGATATGAATTCTGACGGATAGGTATTTGTATAATTGACGGACTGTCGGATTGTGGCCCGTTACATGTGACGCATGTGACTGTCGGTGATAACTTGTCGATGCTGGTGATAAATAAAACTAAAAACATTGATAATAAAATTTTCTTTAAAAGTGCATTTTTTTTAAATAACCCTGACTCTAAACGAACGCTAATAAACTACTAATTCTATGAACCTCTAAAGTATTTTAAATTCTTTTTTTTTATGAGTTGCCTCTCGCAGGTCAACCTAGGAGGTTGTCGGCTGCTTTACCCAATTTTCTTGTGGCTGCCTCAATAAATTAAGGCCTCCAGCCAGAGCGCATAAAACTTAGAAACTAAGGGACTACACGCTAAAGGCACCCCCTGTGAGGTACGGACCTCGGATTTGAGCGTCGCTGGGGAGGAAAGCAAGGGACAGGGTGGATTGGATTAATATGATGAATTTATAGCTACAGGCTCAGCGGCTCGGGCTGGCTCGAGCAAGAGTCGGGGCGGGAGTTATCTTCATAATTTTCTCCTCTTTATCCATTCTGCCTTAACGAGCTGGCTACTGGTGTAGCACTTGCATTGTTTTGGGCCGATATTCATGACTGCACATCGACATCCTTCCGACCGATTGCATTCATTGTTATGAACGCAGTATTCTGGAAAAAGTATTCCTAGTTAATTGTGTTGCGAGTCAAGAATAGGTAGTGCGGGTAAAAAAACAACTTTTTGGGCAATCGAACAAGCTATAACATGTTTGATAGTAGGTAAGGTCAAAAATAGTCATGTTTCCACTACACTTTATTGCCAATATTGATTTTGATTGTGTGTGTCATAACTTTAATCTTAAAGCATAGGTAATTAGGTATAGTCAACTTAGTAAATGCATTATCACCCTAAGGTTGAATGTTATCAACATGTATGTCAAAGTGACCAGATCTATTATTGTTATAGTCAAATAATTTCAACACATAACATAACATAACATCACGCCTTGTTTCCCCGAAGGGTTGGGCAGAGGTGTACCTGTAGCAGGAACACCCACATTTCACCAGTTATGTTTAAGTCCCATGTAATAGGGGGCGAGCCTAATATAATAATATTAACTTCAACATCTTCGATAATTTCAACTTCAGTAAAATGTTAAATTAGGTACTAGAAACAAATTGTTTTCAAAAGTAAAGCAATTACGAGGTCGACTATTAGTAAAAGAGTGATGTAGAAAAATTGACTACTCAGCACAATCACTACATTGTTAAAAAGTAGGTGCCTGTTTACCAAATCGCTTGTTGATATGGATCAAAATATTGTTTGTCTACTGTTGTAAAGGACTGTACTGTTGTAAGGTTGTTTTGTCTTAACGGGTTTCATAGTTTTTTTTATGAGGAGTTGCATCACCCCTTTGTCTTATGCAGATGACTAAATTCCCAGCGTATAAAATTGGGTCAGAATTATAAGGCTTGGTACATGGCCTCGAGCGATGCGACTCACGACGCATGTCTTTTGTTTCCGTCCACGCATCGTGGATCGTGGTTACGCGTGGCATGCTGTTTCTTCCGGTTCTTTCTGTTCTTTGATTTGTTTTCGCCGTAGTCACTGATGCAACTGATGCAACTGACGCTTGCCGCTTGAGCGTTGTAGCTCGTGTCCACGGGGAAACTGTGAGATCGACCCTGTGACAACACAGGAATTTCATCCGTCATCTTTACCTAGGTACATAGAACTAAAACAGTACTTACGTTGAGAACTGTTGTTATTTGATCCGAAATAATAAGCACCAACGTAAGCCGCTGACATCACAAAGATAAACATTAACGGTCTTATTCATAAAAAGTTATCGAACATCTAAACACTTGCTAAAGTCTGGTTTACAAAAAATGGTATTCATAAACGCATTTTAGCACCAAAACGTTCTATAAACCTACTATAAAGTTATAGAAGCCAGAACCCTACTTTAACAGTACTATAAGGAAAAAATGGCAGACTCAACAACAGCTGATTACTAGAAAACGACATTTGACGTACAAATCTAACCTGTGTGTCTACTGTCTACAAAATGTCAGTTTTGTAAACAATCGTACATGTTTAATTTATTTTGCATTTCTGTTTAACTAATTTAGTTTATTATTATATAAAATGCAAGCTTTGCAAAGCTTGGATACTATTGAAAGAATTGTACGTCTTGAGAACCGTCGAAGAAAGGTTTACAGAAATAGAAGTGATCCATTTTCTTTGGACGACGACGATTGGAAGCATTGTCCTTATTAAATCTACAGCGACTTTCATAATTAACCTTGTTCGTGAGAGGATCTTATGTTAGAGGCATATCTCTTCACTCCTATTTTAACGCCTCAAAATAGAAGCGGGAAAACATATCACGAAGCACTGCAACAACATAATACTGTGGAACGCTGCTTTGGTGTGTGAAAAAAACGCTTTCAATGCCTTTTACATGAACACTAGGAAGTGTGAAAACAACCATAGTGGCAGTATACTTCACAACATTGCAGTTCACCATGGAGACATGCAGTTAGAGGGTAGTAATATCAATGAATATCATACAAGTGAAGTAATTCAAGAAGTTGCAAGGGGAAACGCAAATGCTAATGCTATTTTACAAACTTTTATAAGAAGACATTTTAGCGAGTAGTTAATTAATAAAAAAACTTGTTTAATATATCAGTTTAATTTATTTTGTAATACTCTAATTTGATTTTTCGATTTTTTCTTAGAACAAAAATTTTTCTTTTTCGTTTGCCCTCTGTGCCTCATGTAATTCTTTTCTGCAGGCTGTTTCAGTTTCTGCTATTTGTAGCAGCGCCATCCTTACCATTCTAACCTGAAATACAAAATGAATGTAATAGTTTGTTTGTAAATTATAGTTATTACCAAATTAATTAAATCAGTAGGGGCATAAGAATAACTAATATTACGAGTCCTTAATAGATATTCTTAGGGCCGCGGGTTTTTGTTACTATGAGTTTTGTAACAAAATTCTTGACATGCTTAGTTAGGAAGTATGTAACGTAAAAGATAGGTACCTAATTCGTAAACCATGCCAGGCCGCCACTTTTTTCGCGTTGGTGTTTGCGTCCGTATTTTGATTTTCCATTAAGGAGACCCTCTCCTGACTAATTCTTTCAAAACAATCTAAGGAACAGAAGCAAAAGCAAGCATATAAATAAGAGAATGTTTACAAAACAAAACTTACTTTGAATTTGTTCTAGCTGTAATGGTACAAACCTTATCCTCCTCCAACCAAGTTTCACTTCTTTGCCTTTTATTGGAACTAGTCTACGGTATTGATTCCATTTGTTTATTTAGTACATGTGCATGTAATTATTCAAAAATTTTCGTCGCTTCAATACCAAATTCATTGACAAATACGTGTTTTGAAAGACGCGCCGTGTCAAAAGAGTCGAAACTGTAGACAATAAAATAGTTTACAGTACGTAATAATGTCTATGGTCACAAATTTTTGGTGCGCAGACAGACATTCTCGTTTGACGACTCGATGTGTTGGTCAATTTGTTGGACGACTTCATTAAAATGGCAATATTTTGATTTATAACGACATATTAGTAATAGAAGGTTTATGAAACGTTTATGAATACAAAATGTTATCGAAGGTTTTATAGGCTTATCAAGCATTTTAACTAAGTAATGTCTAAAACCTTCGATAAGGTTTTTTTATGAATAAGACCGTGAGAATATAAAAAACTTCATGATTCGGTAATATAAGTACTAACGGCACTGTCTGACGGCACTTGACTCCTTACAAATGAGTTTCATTTATGAAAACTTTACAGATTCACACTTGCCCTACGAAAACCGCCCTTATTGCTTCGACAAAACGGCGCTGTCAATGTTATTGATAACACCAATATTTTTTTCTCGATCAGTTATACAATATAAGCTATAAATAGTTAAATTTCTTGAAAATGTGCAAACACTGTTCCTCTAGTAAGTGCTAGTACACACTACGGCTAAGGAAAAACAAGTACAATATTAATGATCAACAAACCAATCGATTATTATACTGTAAAATGGATTTACATGATTGGTTTTCACCTTTTTCGTAGCAGAGGTTAGTTTCAGTATGTTTTGATATTTTTTTATACATTTTCAACATCTTGAGATCGTTCAAGTCCATTTTTGAGCGGAGCAGAACGAGGTTACGGCGGGTTAGAGCGTGACCGGGGAAGCGAGGTAGGTACCTATTTAATTACAAGTTATCTGGAAATTACTGATTATCACCCATCATCTAATTTGCCCCTTATAAGAGTGATGTTAAAGACAACACTCATCTATATTATGGTATCTGTCTGTGTGATCCCGATGTTTTTTCAAACTACGCAACAGATTTTGATGCGGTTTTCATCATCATTTAGTGATTTTATTCCGTAAGGTATATGGGGTAAACTCACCAGTAACTGGCCACTTAAGCACATCGCCAAGTTCATGTCATTGTTATGACAAAACGTGTCAAGAAATTGATATTCTTAAATTACCTATGGTTAAAGTGTGTATCCGTTTATCGATATTGATGGGTAAAAAAATCAATACAACAAAATTATGTACAAATATTTTAACCGAATGAAAAATTTTTAATTTTTAACAGTAACTGGCCATAACATTTAGAAATTAGCCACCATAAGGCTGCCTGTCCACTGGAGCGGAGAGGAGAAAAGAGGAGCGGAGATGTGCCAATATTAACCAATGGAATCTTGACTCCGCCCCTGAGTTTAGATTTGATTGGTTAATAATGGCACATCTCCGCTCCTCTCCTCTCCTCTCCGCTCCAGTGGACAGGCAGCCTAACACTAATAATTGGCCATGTTATAATAATCATCAAAAACAATATTAAAATATAGGATAAAGTCCCTAAATTAGAAATACAGATATTTCAAAAACTTAATAAGGCAAATTCTGACAATATTTTACTTAATTCGCTACAAAAAATCAACATCTTAGCTTATATTTCCTAACAGCTTCTTAGACTCATCTTGACTAATCATTGTTTTGCTTTTAGCAGTCTTATTCTTTGTATTTTTAATCCTCCTATTCTTTATCCTATAACCATTCTCCTGCCCTTAACACAACTTTATTTGTGGTCGGCGCAACATGTCCGTTTCTTCCATACTTCTCTGTTAGTCGTCATCGCGGTAGTCACCTCCTTTCTAGCCATGTCATCTTTGCCACAGCCCATCCATCGATTTTTTGGTCTTCCCCTACTTTTATAGCTATCGAAATTCATACTCTAAACTTTACTGACGACATTTACCTCATTCTTCTTTATTCTTTATCCTGTATTAAACTTTGTGTTAGGATTTCGTATTTTAAATTGGATACTACTTCAATCAATCAATCAACTTCAACATAAATCGCGGCAGCTAGGTCTCTGTGCAGTGTATCTTCCTCCACCTGTATGTCTTTCAACAATGGAGCACTTTATAGAACACTGTAATAACGTGTTTGAGACTACAGATATACCAATTTGTTTAATTGGGGATTTTAATATGGGCAAAATAGATTGGGCTCCGGGTGCCGTTAACAGTTCGCTACCTAATACTTGTTCAAGATTATTAGAATTTATGAACGTTAGTAGACTTTCTCAGTACAATTAAAACTGTTCTGCGCGTATTCTGGATCTAGTTTTGTCAACAATATCTTCGTGCACTGTGAGTGAATCTAATTGTTCCTTAACCACTGTTGATAAACTACACCCTTCGCTTGATCTTACTATATCATTACTAAAAGAATCCAATCTCCCATACAATAATCTCAACAAGAGAAAAAACTTTTATAAGGCAAATTATGAACAGATTACAACTTATATAAACGAACATGACTGGCTTCAACAGTTTGCGAACTGTAATGATGTAGATACTCGTAGTATGTTAAGTGTGTTCTATGAAGTGTTAAATACTGCAATAAGTACACTTGTCCCAAATTGTAAGTCATTGACTTGCCGTTATCCTCCATGGTTTAATAAAGCAATTATAAGAACACTCAAAGAAAAAAATAAGTTAAGATTGCGCTTTAGGAAATATAAAAACCCATTAGATGAATTAGAACTAAAATTAGTTTCAAAACGTTGTCAAAACCTGTCCAAAACTCTGTACAATACATTGGACTGTCACGCGCGCGCCGGCGCAAAACCGTTAGCTGTCAAGCTGCGCGTGGGTGGTCGCGCGGGCCACCCACGCAGCAGACCACTTGAGATTAAAACGACTATATCTCTAAAGTTTCGTATGGGAGCTATTTATAATACTTACGTAGTTGGAATCGGTATAAAATAAGCTAACACAATAAAACTAGATAACTAAATGTTATTTTCGTTATTTATTGTTAATTTTAATGTAAAGTCACGAGAAGGGGGCTTTTTCCCCATTACCGTAAAGAAAAAAATAATTGAATTCAATATTTTTATCAATAAAAAAAATTAAAAATAAATGCATCACTTACCACGGGATGACGTCACCTCCCGACGGGCCGCCGACACGATAACAGAACCTGTTTCTTTCTTTGTTCTCCTTATCACTTAACACACAAACACTTTTACACTGAAGTTTATCTTTTGTTCGTCATTTATACAATAGCTAACAGAGATTCAACTGATATAATTGTTTATTTTTAACAAAAATAACACCACGTTTGACCACGCCATTAAAAGTTTTAACACGGACGAACACGAACCACTTTATTTGGATCACAGTTTTTATTACGTTGCACTATACTCAAATCTGAATGTACATTCGAACTTATGATGTTATTTACTCATGGGAAAACACTACACAAAGGCTTGAGGACTACCGAAATTAACTAAAACAAAATAAAATCGAAATCAAAACACGAGACAAACACCACACGCGCGGCCATTTTGCGCGCAGACCGTATGAACTGAATAAATATTGAATTTATTCAATGAATTTACTGTCAGATGTCGGTCATGTCATGTTTTATGTCATCGTTCGTTCATAGACTTTAATTATAAACCTGTTCCACGAAAGTAAACACTATTTATAATACAAATAACACTCAAAATTAACTGAGTGGCCGGTAGGGCCCCGGTGGTCCGCACGTCAGTCAATACGTTTTTGACGTCGGACCACCGGGACCCGGTTGCCTAAACTATTCTGGACTCACGTAAAGGCTAAGCGCGGTGGGTCTAGTGTCTATCCACTTACAATGACTGACGGTCAAACTACTACTTCAGATGATTCGGATATTTGTGATCTTTTTGGTACTTATTTCGCATCTGTTTACACCCCTGAACAGGGCGCACAATATAAGAATGACTCAAATTTTCTTGACTCATTAGAAACTAATAGCCAGTGCCTAACAATACCAGAGTTGGATAGTGAATCGCTACTCAAAAAGCTGCAATGTGTCAACACAAGGAAAGGAGCAGGTCCTGACGGAATCCCACCCTTGTTTATTTCTGCCTGTGCATCGGCCCTGGTTACCCCCCTATTAATAATATACAAGTTGTCGCTAGCCACTGGAACCTTCCCATCTGAGTGGAAAAAGGCCAAAGTCGTTCCTGTGTACAAGTCGGACAAAAAGGACACTATATCCAATTATCGGCCTATTGCGATTCTCTCCACTTTTGCCAAGATATTTGAGTCGATGATCTGTCCTCACATCCAACGCCATTTCAGACTTTACCTCAGTGATCAACAACACGGCTTTGTTGCCTCAAGGTCTACTGCCACAAACTTACTGTCTTTTTCGGAGCCCCTAATAGAATCTATCGACAAGAATAAACAGTTTGATGTGTTGTACACCGATTTCAGCAAGGCCTTCGATAAAATTTCTCATTCCATACTTATTCACAAACTAGCAACGTACGGTATCAATGGACCCTTGCTGAAGTGGCTGAATTCATATCTATCGAAGCGTCAATTTTATGTTGTTGTTAACGGTTTTCGATCTGCAAGCAATTATAGTATGACTTCCGGCACCCCACAGGGATTGCATCTGGCTCCTATATTATTTATCATATTCATTAACGACCTCCCCCACTGCTTTTACTTTTCTGAGTGTTTTCTTTATGCTGATGACCTTAAATTTGCTCGAATCATCGAATCATCGAGCGATATCGCGCTTCTTCAAGATGATCTGAACGGAGTTGTTGAATGGTGTGAGACTAACAAAATGGAACTTAATTTAAAAAAATGTTACCATCTGTCATTTTCAAGAAAGTCTAACCCTATACACTCGGAGTACTTCATAGGCAATCAAAAAATACAAGAAGTGGATGAAATTAGGGATCTGGGAGTACTGTTTGATAAAAAAATTACTTTTGTCCCCCACATTGAAAATATTATTAAGAAAGCATCGAAAATGTTAGGGTTTGTGCTTAGACATACTAGGGGCTTTAAACAGGTTGGTACCAAAAAAATGCTGTACTATAGCCTTGTACGAAGCGTCCTGGATTATTGCAGTGTTGTATGGAGACCGCACTACGCCACACATAAGTTACTTTTGGAACGAGTTCAAAAACGGTTTCTGTGGCACCTCGCATTTTCTAAAGGAAAAAGTAAACAGCTGGTCTCCTATAATAATACTCGTCTCAAATATTTTAAAATGCACTCGTTATCAGCTCGAAGAGAAGTTACTGATGCCTTGTTTCTCTATAAGTTGCTTCGAAATAAAATTGACTGCCCAAACCTACTTGGTATCCTAAAGTTTCGTGCCCCTGCCCGGTATCCGCGAAATCCTATCACTCCACTATACCCACCCCTGCGCAGAACAGTTCTAGGTGCCAACTCACCGATTTCACGCCTGTGTAAAATTGTAAACAGTTGCAGTGATCTTATTGATATACATCATGACAGCATAGGAAAATTTTATAAAATAATTATTGAGCACTATTCCCACAAACAATGATCTCGCATGTACAATATTATGTTAAATTAAATTTTTAGAATTGATTGTATTTAAATTGAATTATGAGATTTTTATTATTATTGTTATTAGTTGTTACTTTAATTAGTCAATTTTATTATCATCAGTCTGTTTTTTTAATTTTTTATTTGGAATGAATTATTGTTATTATTGTTATACCTACATATGAATTACCAAAAATTATTTTTACTTTTTATTAACTTTTATTGTAAATTTCTTGAATTATGAGCTATTTATTATTATTTTTATTAGTTGTTACTTTAATTAGTCAATTTTATTATCATCAATCTGTTTTTTAATTTTTTATTTGGAATGAATTATTGTTATACACAGGAATTACCAAAAAATATTTTTACTTTTTATTAACTTTTATTGTAAAGGATAGTGGGCAAAAATATATGAGAGCTGGTCCCACTACGGCCACAGTTCATACCACTGTAGTTTTGAAGGCAGTACTTCTCCCTTTACTCAGGCCAAGGCGCATCAAATTCTGTCCCGGGGTTCTTTAGTTCCGACTATGTTAGGTTAGGTTAGGTCATGTTCCCCACCGAATGTGTCTCCACGTTGTCGTCGTGGTGGGGCTTGTGCGTCTCAATGATCTTGGGGCTCTGCCGGTAGAGTTACTCATGCCGGAAAGGCCCAAGTGAGAGACCAGACTAAGAGAGATACCGGGACGGGGTCGCTCCTGATCGATCGACGATAGTCGATCGACAGATGACGTGACCATGCCACTGCGGTGCAGGCGCACCAAAGCGGCCCGTGTTTCTCTCGTTGAGGAGTAGTCTTCAACGAGAGAACTTTCGGTGGGTTCGCTGAGTCGGTTTGGCCGGACAGCGAACGGAGGCATGTCTAATGCCGCTGCCGGGGGCTTGGCTTAACTGCCTGGCCCAGAGGAAGGCTACCTCTAAGATAAAAAACCACCCAATCCTAAGCTTTGAAGCGCGGTGAGAGGATGAATGGCTGGAGGGAGTCTAGTCGCGAGCGCTTCCCCTACAGAGCACCTGCCGCACTCTGTAGTATGTAGGCTTACCGGGTATCTAGGCTCTGCCCGGTGGACATGTAGTACCTATATCTACTCGTGGGATTTATTATGGAAGAAAAAAATACACAAAAAACAATAAAATAATTGCCGATCGTGTTGGTCGAGCAAATGGGTGTGGGTGTGGTGTCAGATTCTGATACCACATCTGATAGGATGAGTGCGGCGAGCGTAAGCTCAAAGCGCTCGCGGACGAAAGGGAAGGGGGTTGAGCGTGCTTCCAAATTTTGGAGGACGCACGCGCGCAAGGAGGTAGAGGAGCACGCGGGGTTGTCTTCTAGCGAAGAGAACCTTCCGGCACCAAAAGTGCCTAAGAACAAGAGAGGGCGAGGTCGCGCAACTGGTGCAGGGTCTGCGACGTCGCGTGACTTTCGGGGGCGGTTTCTTAAACGCCCCGACACGCCGATACCCAGCGGAGGAAGTGACTCGGGGTCCCAGCGAGTGGTCTTTGAGCCCACGGTGGCGGACCTTGGGGGAGGCTCCACTATCTCCCTGCTGGGATCCAATAGAGCGGAGGCCAATGCTGCAAAGAGGTCGCAGCAAAAGACTGTCGCGGCTGACGAAGTCAGCGAGTTGGCCCGACAGGCCCAAGAGCGGCGCTCTGCTCGCATGGCTGACGGCGGGAGTGTAACGGCGGTGGCGCTTAGTCGCCAAGTTTTGGACGGTGTGGATGTCGTCCTGAAGGTTGCCACCAAGTCGGGCAATCTGAAGGGCACTTTCACGCGTGCTCTTAAAGAGGCGGCGGACGGTATTAGGGAGGCGGTTGAGGTCCTCCTTAATCGCACTAGCACGGAGGAGACGGCGAAGTTATGGGAGGAGAATGGCCGTCTCCGATCCGAGTTGGAGGATCTCAAGCGGCAGGTTGCCGCCCAGAGTGCAGCTCCCGCGGCAGCCGGCCCCTCCTCCTCTATCGTGGCGCTGTCGACGCTGGTCCCATCTTCGACACCTGCAGTTGCGGATACGGAGATCGAAAAGATCGCGCGCATCTGCATGATGCAGTGTGGGAAGATGGTGAGTGCCCAACTTGAAGAGATGAAGTCGAGGCTCCCCCCGGCTCAAAATCTCCGCCCACCGCTCGCTGCGGACAAGCGGAGGAACGAAGGAGTACCGGCAACAAGTGCAAAGGCTGAGTCGAGCCGGTCCGGGGGGAGGAACAAAAAGCCTGCGGAGGGTCCGTCCGTACCCGCCTCCCGGGCGGCTGCGCCGCCAGCCGTGCCAGCAGCGCCGAAGGCCGCGCCTGGGAATAAAAAGCCTGCGGAGGTGGCTAAAAAGCCAGTGGAGGGGGCTAAAAGGCCCGCTAAGGGGACCCAAAAGTCCGGGGACACGCAACCTGCCGCTACGCCGTTGGCCAGTTCCAACGCCTGGACGACGGTCGTCGGCCGTAAAAAGAGAAGAAGGAAGCGTGCCAAGGGCAAGACAGCGCCGGCATTGGCAGGACGGGCCGCCAAGGATGTTCAGAAAACGCCCAAAATTCACGTCCCTCGCTCTGCGGCTGTAGTGGTCACACTGCAGCCCGAGGCGGAAAAAAGGGGCGTTAAATATGCAGAGGTTCTAGCGGCGGCAAGAAAAAAGCTGTCTTTCGGCGATTTTGGCACTCCGGCTGGCTTCCGATTTAAAACGGCAGCCACGGGTGCCAAAATGTATGAACTGTCGGGCACCGGCAGTGACGAGGGCAGACGCTCTCGCCGCCAAGCTGCGGGAGGTACTCGATCCGGAGGTAGCCCGGGTAGCAAGGCCCATTAAAACGGCTGAATTGCCCGTTAGTGGGCTGGATGACTCGGTTACCTCAGAGGAGGTAGTGGCAGCCATTGCCCAAAGCGGCGGGTGCCCGTCCGAAAACGTGAAGGCGGGTGGAATCAGCTTTGGCGCTGACGGGCTGGGCACGATTTGGGTGCGTTGCCCAGTAGCGGCAGCGAAACGGGTCACCGACGGGAGACGCCTACTGGTAGGATGGGTGTCGGCAAGCACAAGGCTCCTGCCACCTAGGGTCATGCAGTGCTACCGTTGCATGGAAAAGGGGCATGTCAAAGCACAATGCACTGCTGACATAGACCGCAGTGGGCTTTGCTATCGCTGCAGTCAGCCTGGCCATAAGGCCGCCCAGTGCTCGGCGGAACCAAATTGCAGTCTTTGTGCAGCTGCAGGGAAGTCCGCTGGGCACAAAATAGGTGGGAAAGCCTGTGGCGCACCCAAAAAGCGCAGCCAAAGGTGGACTAAGGCTGTCGGGGGAACTGCACCCCCCGTACAGACTAATGCCCAGCCGGTCGACTCCCGACCCAGAGAAGGAGGTGATGCCGAGGAAATGGAAAGCTAGTGATGGCACAATTCCATTTCCTCCAGGCGAATATCAACCACTCTGCTAGAGCTCAGGATCTCTTGCTCCAGAGCATGGCAGAGTGGTCGATTCACGTGGCTGTGGTCGCCGAACCGTATTTTGTCCCCCCCAGGGATAACTGGGTGGGAGACTTGGACGGTTTGGTGGCCATCATTGGTGGGGCTCTTGTCAACCCGTCCCGAGGTCATGGCTGGGCACGGTTGGGGCGTACTTTTCGCCCAGCAAGAGTCTCGCCGACTTCGAGAGGTTCCTTGTCGAGTTGGGTGCCGTCGTGGGCCGACTACACCCTCGCCCGGTGCTGTTGCTGGGGGATCTCAACGCCAAGTCTGTGGCGTGGGGATCCCCTGTGACCGATGCTAGGGGCGAGGTGCTGGAGGAGTGGGCGGTCACGACTGGCTTGACCGTTCTAAACCGGGGCTCGGTTCACACGTGCGTGCGGCAGCGGGGCGGGTCTATAGTGGACGTCTCGTTCGCTAGCCCCGCTGTCGCGAGCCGTGTTCGCGACTGGCGTGTCGCCGTGGAGGTGGAGACGTTGTCGGATCACAGATACATCCGCTTCGACGTCTCCGCCCAGACCGCCGCCGGCCGCGGTCCACCGGCCCCGCGAACGGACGGTCCGCGCTGGGCGCGTAAGCGCATCGACAGGGAGCTTCTCGAGGAGGCCGCCATCGTCCAGGCCTGGGTCCGGGAGTCGGCAATGAACGGACCCGTCGACGTCGAGCAGGAGGCGCTGTGGTTCCGCGGGGCGATGATGCAAATTTCCGACGCGTCTATGCCCCGGGTCCACGCACAGTCCGCTAGGCGCCAGGTGTACTGGTGGACCGCCGAGATCGCGCAGCTGCGCGTCGCGTGCGTGGCGGTTAGACGCCCGTACACCCGATACCGGAGGAGACGTCGCCGGGATCCTGACGAAGAAGCCGCGCTGTATGAGGTGTACCGCGCGGCTAAGGAGGCTCTGTGGCTGGCCATCGGCGAGTCGAGGACGCGAGCCAGGGAGGAGATGTTGGAGACTCTTGATGGGGATCCGTGGGGGCGCCCTTATCGCGCGGTGCGAGGGAAACTTCGAGCCGCGGCACCCCCACTTACTGAGAGTCTCCAACCCGAGCTGCTGGAGGAGGTGGTCGCAGCCCTCTTCCCGGCAACAGCGGAGCATACTCCGCCGCCGATGGCTTTGCCACCATTGAGGCGGTCCGGCCGGTGCTCGACGACTGGCTTGGGAGGAGGCACGGCTCCCTGTCGTTTCGGGTGACGCAGGTGCTCTCGGGGCATGGCTGCTTCGGGAAGTACCTGTGTCGCATAAACAGGGAGCCGGACGCTCGGTGTCACCACTGCGTCCATTGTCGGGAGGACACGGCGCGGCATACATTGGCAGAGTGTGCCGCGTGGGAGGAGCCGCGCCGTGCCCTCGTTTCAGAAGTTGGAGCGGACTTGTCACTGCCGGCCGTCGTTCGTTCGATGGTCGGGAGTGCCGAGTCGTGGGATGCGGTGGTCTCCTTCTGCGAGACAGTCATCTCGCAGAAGGAGGCTGCGGAAAGGGAGAAGGAGATCTCGTCCACTCACCCGGCCCGCAGCAGGCGCACCGGGCGTCGGCGGAGGGCGGATAACGCCCTCTTCCAGCCCCCCTAAATTGGTCCAGGGGCGACGAATTCGGGGACATCCGTCGCCCCCCATCACACTGGACCCGAGATGGCGGCGCGTAGTGTTCCACGCGCGCCACTCTAAGACGTAACGGGGGGAGTTTGCACACCTCACTCCCCCTACGGGACGGGGCCCGCAGAGTGCGGGCCGTCACCAGTCCGGGGCAGCGGAAGTCGCAATTGCGCCCGCAGCCCCCCGACGTAAGAGTGCGAGGGAACACCGGGGTGGTTTTAGTCAGTAAGAGTCTGACAGACCCCTTCGCCCGCCCCAGGGCGGAGGACATCCATGAGGATTTCCACCCCGAGAAAAAAAAAAAAAAAAAGGTTATGTTAGGTTAGGTTAGGTTATGTTAGGTTCTCCCGAACCTGGGAGGTCCGAAGGCGCAATGCCGGCTTTTGTATGCCGGCATCCTCAGGAGCATGGCCCTTTACGGGGCCCCGATTTGGGCGGACTCTCTCCACAGGAGGGAGAACGCCACTACCATCCGTAGGCCCCAAAGGGCCATTGCACTGCGGGTGGCGAGGGCCTACCGGTCGGTGGGCTTCTCGGCGGCGTGCGCCCTGGCCGGCACCCCTCCTTGGGAGCTCGAGGCGTGGGTGCTGACCAGAGTGTACGAATGGACGGCGCGGTGTAAGGCGCTCGGGGAGCCCCCCGCCGCAGAAGAGCGGGAGGCCGTGCGGCAAGAGGCGAGGGACGCAATCGTCCATCAGTGGACGGAGGACCTCGCCAACGCCGTTTTCGGCCGCCGAACTCTGGACGCGCTCGGGCCAGTCCTGAAGGATTGGCTCGAGCGGTCCCACGGTTTCCTCTCTTTCCGTCTGGTGCAGGTGTTGTCCGGCCATGGGTGTTTCGGATCGTACCTGCACCGGATCCAAAGGGAGGAGACCCCGTCGTGCCACGACTGTGGCGCGGCGGAGGACACGGCTCAGCACACCCTTGAGATGTGCCCAGCCTGGTCCGAGCTGCGCCGCGGTCTGAGCGCAGCGGTCGGGCAGGACCTCTCGCTTCCCGGCGTCGTCAACTCGATGCTGGAAAGCGAGGGGGCCTGGACAGCGGTCGCCTCCTTCTGCGAGGACGTAATGTCGCAGAAGGAGGACGCGGAGCGCGCACGGGAGGACGACCCTCTCGCAGCGCCGCTCCGCAGGCGAAGACGGGGCATGAGAAGGCGATTGTACGATCGTCGTCTTATGCCCCCTGGTGGTGAACAGCGGGAGACGGGTGCGGGGGCGCCATCTCCTGCATTGCACAGTTCACCATCCATGTCGGGCGGGAATGACAGAGCGCTCGCGGTCATTCCTGGGCCCCTCCCCGATGGGGGGGGCGTGTCGGGCCCGCCTGCAAGGCGCCCGGCGGTCGTCAGCGGGGGACTGGATGTTATGGCTCTGCCGGATTCCCAGTCCTCCTCCTTGCAGACGAGGTAGGAGCGCCGCTGGGTCGTTTAGTGGGTATACCGGATTTTCCGGGGAGTCCCACATACCCCTCCCATCCCCCGATGGGTGGGCATGCGTAATGCATTTTTCCCAGCGTCAAAAAAAAAAAAAAAAAAAAAAAAGGTTATGTTAGGTTTCGAGGCGATCCGAACAGTATTCGACGAACGACGGACAACGCCCTCTTCCAGCCTCTATACCCTGGCAGCACCACATCAAGTGAATGTGCCAGCACAACATTATTCAGTTCTGAAAATGTTAAGTTAGGTTAGGTTAGGTAACGGGGGAAGTTTCAACAGCTGGTCCCACTACTGCCACAGTTCATGCCACTGTAGTTTTGAAGACATTCCTTCTCCCTTTACTCATGCCAAAGCTCATCAAAATCTGTCCCGGGGTTCTTCAGTTCCGACAATGTTAGGTTAGGTTAGGTTCGATAAAATAAACGCAGCTCCGGTAGTACAGCCAGCTCGGCCACGGTTAACACCACTGTAGTTTTGAAGACATTGCTTCTCCCTTTACTCATGCCAAAGCTCATCAAAATCTGTCCCGGGGTTCTTCAGTTCCGACAATGTTAGGTTAGGTTAGATAAAATACACGCAGCTCTGCCACTAAAGGAAGAAGCAATGTCTTTAAAACTACAGTTGTTTTAACTATGGTGGAGCTGGGTGTATTTTGCCCACTATCCTAAATATTAATAAATGTGGTTTTAATTACCTATCATATTTTAAGTAATACAGGGATGTATGTCTTTTTGGAATCCTTGTTATGAGCCCTTTAATTTGATACCCATAATGAAGAAAAAGAAGATATAAAAATATTCAGTTTTATTTGCTGTTTAAAGACACATTTAGTGGCTGGCCGAGCTGGGACCACTATCGCCCACCACTTTAAAGCTTAATATTTCGGAAACGGATAACTTAATCCAAAAATGGTGTTCACACACTCGTAATATTTTTAAACGACCCTTCCAACGACACCCCACACCAAGTGCTAGACGAGAAAAAAAAAATCCCTCTTTACGAGGTAGATGTAAAAGGTATCCAAAAAAAAACAATTTATTGCCTTGATTTTATTTTACCACTTTGTCGGCGCAATAAATATATACACCAATGCGAAATTACAACTTTCTGGTACTTAGAGTCTCTGAGCTAAGCTGCAGACAAAGAAATATACTTAAGGTACACGTAGCTCGGTTCCTCCGGGATGAATTTTGATGGTGTCATAATAAAAATTATTCAGTTTTATTTGCTCTTTTAAGTAATACATATTTAGTGGCTGGCCGAGCTGGGACCACTATTGCCCACGACTTTAAAGCTTAATATTTCGGAAACGGATAACTTAATCCAAAAATGGTGTTCACACACTCGTAATATTTTTAAACGACCTTTCCAACGACACCCCACACCAAGTGCTAGACGAGAAAAAAAAAAACCCTCTTTACGAGGTAGGGGTAAAAGATACCCAAAAAAACAATTGTCTTGATTTTATTTTATCACTTTGTCGGCGTAATAAATATATACACCAATGCGAAATTACAACTTTCTAGTACTTAGAGTCTCTGAGCTAAGCCACAGACAAAGAAATATACTTAAGGTACACGTAGCTCGGTTCCTCCGGGATGAATTTTGATGGTGTCATAATAAAAAATATTCAGTTTTATTTGCTCTTTAAAGTAATACACATTTAGTGGCTGGCCGAGCTGGGACCACTATCGCCCACCATCCTTTCTTCTTTGAATTTGTATACCTACTTATTATATTAAAACCATAAATGGTGCATGTTGTGTTAGTCTGTAAGTAATTGTTGCACTTATAAATGTATTATTATGAATGTATTTTAAATGTATTGTGTAAACAATTGTTGGCTAACCTAAATAAATAAATAAAATAAATAAACTCAGCCTATCGCAGTCCACTGCAGGACATAGGCCTCGCCCAGGCTGCGCCACAACACCCGTCTTACGCCTTCCGCATTCAGTCCGTCCCAGTCAACTTTTTAAATTCGTCGGTCCATCTAGCTGGGGTGCGTCCCACACTACACTAACCGATACACGGTCTGCACTCTAGGACTCGTCTGCTCCACCGGTCATCGGTCCTTCGACAAACATGGCCAGCCCGCTGCCACTTCAGCCTGCATACTCTGCTGGCTATGTCGATAACTCCGGTTCTTTTCCGGATAGTTTCATTTCTGATCTTGTCCTCCAAAGCATCTCCGAGCATAGCCCGCTCCATAGCGCGCTGAGCGATCTACACTACATCTGGGTACGCCAAATTTTTTCCTGCTTGACCAATCGAACCTTCAACGTTTTCAATTAATTTTATAGTCTTTTCTATTGTTTCTGGT
Source organism: Conistra vaccinii (assembly GCA_948150665.1). NCBI lineage: Eukaryota > Metazoa > Arthropoda > Insecta > Lepidoptera > Noctuidae > Conistra > Conistra vaccinii. The sequence continues at coordinate 22,842,552 of OX411318.1, forward strand.
GTATTTTTAACGACATTTTGGAAAATCTGTGTAATAAAAAATATTCCGTCAGTAACTGGCCATACAATTATAATACAATTGGCCACCCATGCCAGTTACTGATAAATGTGTATATTTTTCTTTGATATTTTTTTAGGAGATAGTATACCTTATACATCTACTAAATACGTCTAATTTTTGATGAAATTCGAATATTAGTTTATAATCTAGTAACTGGCATGGGTGGCCAATAATTGAAAATAATAAAAAATGTCGATCAATTACAAGCCTAATGTTGGTTTATAATAGATGCTGACAGAATAGAACTTTTAAAAAGGATGTCTTATCATCTATACAACACACTAAACACAATCGATTGTTTATCCATATTTATGTGCTAATTAACTAATAAACCCACCTTCGCTCGGAACTTTCTTATCACTTTCACTTTTCAACAACCACAACACTTGAAATATTAAAAACAATGGACAGCAAGCTTGTGCATAGTATGGCGGAACTGGAGAAGCTGTTTAGCTCCCGCATGAGTGAGTACGAACATAAGCTGCAGAGAGCTACAGCTGGAACTGACCCGGCACACTCGGATCTTGCTGCTCTTTCACATGACTTTTCTGAGTTTAAATCCTTTGTCTGCGATACTTTGTCATACTTCAAAACTCAGATAGAGCTCCTGTCTTTGAGTCTGGACAGACATGAAACTGCGATGCGACGTAAGATCTTGCTGTTTCACAGTATTCCTGAGAAGCCGAATGAAAAACTGAGTGACTCGATCCTCCAAATTATTTCTAAGCAACTCATGATGGATGACATTAGATTGGAGCATTTGGAAGTATGTCACAGACTGGGAGCCCCCCAGGGTAAAACAAGACCTGTGCTGGTACGATTTAATGACATGGAGCATCGTCGGTTAGCTTGGGACGGTAAAACGAGACTCAAGGGCAGCGGTATCACCATTTCGGAGTTTCTGACTAAAACACGGCAGCAGGTATTTATTGCTGCTCGCAAACATTTTGGTATCAACAGCTGCTGGTCTGCAGAGGGAAGAGTTATTGTCTTGACGCCTGACAAGACTCGTCGGAAGATAGCATCCATGGGTGAGCTCGATACTTTAATCGCTTTATTCCCCGCTCCGAGCACTGCTACTGCCCCCAATGACCCCGTGCCTGCAGCGTCCACCTCGTCAGCAGTGGCATCTGCATCGCCTGTAACCGCAACCCCCAAAAGAAAGGTTGTGAGGAAGGCTCGTCGCTGAGGTTACCGGTTTAGATGTTTCACATTTACCGTTTTGTAATACATTCGTGTAATGTCGGTACACTTTAAAATTCGATTATCCTTTGTTAATCTACCCAATAGCATTTACTTTCATTTATATTCTCACAACGTTTAACTTGCCGGTACATGTTTTTATTTTTTATTGTAGAAGTGACGAAGTGACCTGACGACTGACGTGAGACGTTTGTCAGTGTCAGTGTCATTAGGTACTTCTTTTCTGTGACTGACGTTGCGTTTTGTTACACTCTACGTTTGTTACAATCTATGCGAATGTTGTGGTTCAACTTGTAGATAGATAATATTTTTTTTTTTTTTATGTTTTCTGTTAAAATCTATTCATGCTTTGATTTATTTACTTTTTTTTTTCTCTTTCAATTTGTTTTTTCTTCCTCTTTTATATAAGTTGTGTTAAAATCTCTTCCATCAATGGCGAATAGGTGTTTTATTAGTTGAGCGTTCTAATTATTGTTATTGTTTTGTTTTTATGCTAAGTAGTTTAGATTTATATTTATTATTATTAATATTTTGGTATTAGTATTTATACATATTATTATTTTTGCAAACTATGATTGATGTCGACCTTGATGATGATTTTTTCTCTTGTTCTTCCTCTTCTGGCAGTTTCCTCAGTGCAGCGAGTGATTCTTCTTCTCCTATTACCCTGAGCGATCAGATTTCCTCTTTGTTGTCCCACCTCCCCAACAATCTCTACATAGCCCACATTAATGCCCAGAGTATTCCTTGCCATTACTCTGATCTTCTGGCATCCATTAACAGTGCACATTTAGATGCTTTACTGATCTCCGAGTCCTTCCTTAAACCCTCTCTCTTATCTGTCCATTATGCCCTTCCTGGTTTTGTCCTCATCCGTAATGATAGAACTGGGAAGGGTGGTGGGGGTGTTGCCATTTACTTGCGTACTGATATTCCCTACAAGGTTATCAGCACATCACCATCTTCCTACTCGGGGTCAGCGGAGCATCTATTTCTAGAAATTTCCCTGCATCACGCTAAAATGCTACTTGGCGTCGTTTATAGCCCTAACCTCACTATCGATTACTTTGACTCTTTTGATTCTCTTTTAAATAATTTCTGTCCCTCTTATGACCACGTCGTCTTGATGGGCGATTTTAATACTTGCCTTCTTAAAAACGACAGTCGTTCTCACAAACTTCAATCTCTTATATCTTCCTTTAACCTTAGTATTCTGCCTCTTTCAGCTACGCATCATTTCCCTAATTGCACCCCTTCTCTGTTAGACCTAATGATCATCTCTAATTCCAATAATGTGTCTGTCCATGGACAGCTCACCGCTTGTTTCTCTTACCACGACCTCATCTTTATGTCCTACAGAATTCGCCCTCCCAAGCGTAAGCCGCAGTATATTTTCCTTCGGAACTACAAGGGCATTGACCTGGAGGCATTGCTGCGTGATGCCAGTAGCATCGACTGGACGGACGTCATAGAGAGCTCATGTATCAACGATATAGTTCACATTTTTAACAAGACGATACTCAGCTTATACGATCGTCATGCCCCTGTCCGTAGAGTAAAAGTGAAATATGTTCCGGCTCCTTGGCTTACTCCTGCCATTAAGGATTCGATGGCAAGTAGGGATAGAGCCAAAAGGAGGTTAAAACGCTGTCCTTCCGAGAGCAACCTGAATGCGTATAAGGTGCTGCGTAATCGCTGCAGGCGTATGTGTAGAGATGCAAAAAGACGCTACTTCCATAACTCTCTCGATAACCGTAACTCCTCTGAAGTCTGGAAGTTTCTAAAAACTGTCGGCATTGGCAAGTCCCCAGTCGTTTCCAGTAATGACACTGACGTGTGTGCTCTTAACAAACATTTCTCACACCCCCCTGTTACTTTGGATCCGCACGTCAAATCAGCTACTCTCAATAAACTTTCCTGTTTACCCGTTTCACAGTGTTCTTCTTTCGAATTAAGTCCAGTGAGTGAGCTTGAGGTCAAAAAATCTATTTGTGCTATCTCCTCTTCTGCAGTCGGTAATGATAATATTTGCTCAAGAATGATTTGTCCTATCCTCCCGACACTACTTCCCATCTTAACTCACATATTTAATTTCTCCTTGTTTTCTTGTACTGCTCCTGGGGCCTGGAAACAAGCCCATATCATCCCCTTACCCAAAATTCCTAAGCCGGTCGCACCGACCGATTTCCGTCCCATTTCTATTCTCCCATATCTCTCTAAAGTTCTTTAGCACATTGTCCATCAGCAACTGTCCGCCTTTTTATCTACGAATGACCTACTTAGTCCTCTTCAATCTGGTTTTCGACCTGGTCATAGCACAGTAACGGCTCTTTTGAAGGTTACTGATGACATCCGCTGGGCTATGGACCACAAATCTCTCACCCTTCTTGTACTTCTGGACTTTAGCAGTGCCTTTAACTCTGTTGATTTTGACATCCTTCTAGGAATCCTTAAATCTTTAAAGGAAATGTTTCAAAATGGGCCAGGTCTATGTACAGTATCTCAAAAAAAAGAGAAAAATCCGTAGAATTCAGGAATAATACAGATAATTCAATTAAATGTTTACTGTTGTGGTAGTAAATTGATATTTATTATCAATTTTTATCGACTTTCAACATGGCGTCTCACGGATTTAGTTACTCTATGCTTAAAAACATTGACAGTAAACCATAGATCATAGAAACAGAACTGTCAGCTGTCACAACAGTGTGAAATAAACATGTCAAACGTGGCAAACGTCAATCAAAATGACAGCAGATCATAGAAACAGAACTGTCAGCTGTCACAACAGTGTGAAATAAACATGTCAAACGTGACAAACGTCAATCAAAATGACAGCTTACCGCCATGACGGGTTTTTGTTGTGTTGCAATTTCAAGTGTAATTTCTTGTGTTTACCAGCAAACCAAGCCATTTTAAAGTAATTGGACAATTAAGAACTGTTTTAAATGAATTTCCCTATTTTTTTGTATAGTGTACAAGGACCTGGCCCAGGCTCCATACATTTTGAAACATCTCCTTTCTCTCCGTCAACTGTGCCCTGGTTCGACTCCTATCTTAAAGGCCGCTCGCAGCGAGTTCGTCTCGACGAGTTTTCTTCTGATTGGTGCTCTCTCACCGCAGGTGTGCCTCAGGGTGGCGTTCTCTCTCCTCTCCTCTTCTCTTTTCTATTTTTATTAACTCTGTCACCAGATTCATCTCTTCTCACTTCCATCTCTATGCCGACGACCTGCAGCTTTACAATCATTTCGTAAGGGAAGATGCGGAAACCGCCGTGTCTGCCATGAATAGCGACCTGGATTTGATTGGCGAGTGGTCGCGGTCCTTTGGACTGCTAATCAACCCCAGTAAATCCCAGGCCATTATAATTGGCGGCAGGTATATGCGGAATAGGCTCGATGTTGCGTCGCTGTCTCCACTCTGTCTGAATGGAGTTCAGATTGTATACGCAAACACGGTTAAAAACCTGGGGGTGACCATGGATTCCTATCTATCGTGGACTGCCCATGTTGCTCAAGTCAGTCGCAAAGTGCACTTCACGTTCCATTCGTTGAAATGCCTCCAGACCTTCTTGCCCTTGAACACCAAAATCTCCCTTGCTCAAACTCTCATTCAGCCCATTATAGATTACGCCGATGCCTGTTATTTGGATGCTACCGAGGAGCTTTTAAATAAGCTTGAGCGTTTACAAAATATTTGTATTCGTTTTGTTTTTAACCTTAAAAAGTATGATCACGTTTCTAACTTTCGCAAGATACTCAAGTGGCTCCCTATTCGACTTCGCAGGAACTCTCGCATTTTGTGTCTGCTATTTAACCTACTTCACAATCCTAAAACTCCATCCTATCTGCGGGAGCGTTTTTCCTACGCCCGTCCTTCTGATGTACCTTGCAGGTCGCATCTAAGAAACCTCCTTAAGTCCCCTCCCCACTCCACTGACTTCTACTCCTACTCCTTCACTGTGCACGCGGTGCGGTTGTGGAATTCTCTTCCGCCCGACATCAGGGACTGCCAAACTGTCGCAGTATTTAAAAGAAGAGTGAAGGAACACTATCTTTCCACTATGTCATAGTTGCGTAGGTATTTATTTTGTATTTTTCTTTTTTTTGTTACATTTCAATTAACATCATCTTAGTGATATTTATTTTAGTAGTATGTATGTAAGTATGTATGTAAGTATGTATGTATGTATTTATGTATGTAAGTAAGTATTATCTCATATTATGTGTTTTATTTTATTAAGTAATGAATTGTTTTAATTTTATGTATTTTACTTTCTCTCTACTCTTACACACGGTGTCTACATCTCTTTGTATCCCCTGTCCTATCGCAGGTATGCTGGAAGAGATTTCTTTAGAAATAAGCATCACCTTTGTACGTATTTTTCTGTTCTTTTCTTCTTGTCTGTTGTTAAATGTGTGTACATAAATGGTTAAATAAATAAACAATAAATAAATCGACTGACGTTTACTACACAAAATACCACAAAATTATTTTTTTTCATCAAGCGTTACGTTAAGATTTTTGTAAAGACTTACCGTTCATATGAGCGAACATACCGTGCATGCACGCCGACTGTCACAAAATGATCAATATTTTTGGCAATAATGTCCTTATTGGAAAAAAAAAATACTTTACTTAAAGCTACCTACTTAAGTACGTAATACCGAAAACAAATAATAGATGTCGTACTGTAAGGATAACTCTTAATTTATGCAGTTGAAGTGTATAGTGGCCAATTATTGAAAGCGGCTAGTTACTCCTCAGTTTACCCTGTGTATAATATTTTATACCATTCCCCCTCTAAAAAGCTTATTTTATTCACTGAAAACAGTGAATAAAAAGCTCTTTTAATCACTATTTTGGTGTTTGAATTTAGAACACACCAATGTATTCGACCTCTATCTCAATGCTATACAACCTCCTTAACACTTTCGACTCCACCCATTTTCATAGAACTCATAACTCATCATTCCGCCATAAAAGTCTATGACTTTTATTATTCGTAGTTGGAAGTGAAACCTCCCGGAGGTTTCACTTCCAACGTCCACGAGGGCTCCCGGCATCCCATACCCAAGTAGGTGAACCCTCCAGGAGGGCTCCCGACACTGAACGTCTACATTTAAAATGAGCCCTCCGCGAGGGTTCCCGGCATTCCATATCCAAGTAGGTGAACCCTCCAGGAGGGCTCCCGACACTGAACGTCTACTGACATCCCATATCCAAGTAGGTGAACCCTCCAGGAGGGCTCCCGACACTGAATGTCTACATTTAAAATGAGCCCTCCGCGAGGGCTCCCGACATCCCATATCCAAGTAGGTGAACCCTCCAGGAGGGCTCCCGACACTGAATGTCTACATTTAAAATGAGCCCTCCGCGAGGGCTCCCGACATCCCATATCCAAGTAGGTGAACCCTCCAGGAGGGCTCCCTACACTGAACGTGTTAACCTTTTATTAACTGTCTATTTTCGCTTAAATCTTTCTTTTTCTCGTAGTCATGGTATAAAGTATAGTATGCAACTCTTGAATAAAACGGATTTATATCGAGGGCCATGAATCACTCGCGTCGCTCAGGATTCTAACACTTGAATCACTCGCTGCGCTCGTGATTCAATCATCATGAGTCGTTAGAATCCTTCACTTGATCGTGATTCATCTATGGCCCTCGCTTTAAATCCGTCTTTTATTCATTAGTTGCATAATATACTATTAATACGCGCATTGTCGTGGAGTTGCAGACAACATACCGGATTAACAAAAAAAAAATTTTTTTTTTCTTGCATAATAGCAAAGATGTTTGGTTAAGTTGTTAGAACCGTGCGTAGCAGAGCCGGGTCACTGTAATCCTAACTGGTGGTACTTCGTGGAGCATTTCCGACGTTTGGCTCCCTAACTGGAGCGGGCCGGGGCTACCTTGAAGCAGCTCCTGCCCAATCTCCCTAGATTAGATTGCCTCCGGCAGGAGGCGTTTGCCCCCCCCCTCCAAACGCCTCCTACCGGAGGCAATCTAATCTGCTGGAGGCTCTCTGCAGGGGTCGTGCGGTTCATGGCCCTTTACGGGGCACAAGTGTGGGCGCGTTCCTTGAGGTTGCGGCCAGCCCGCCGGTTGAACGCGTCCCAAAGAGTTAGGGCCATCCGGATGGTCCGGGGATACCGTACGGTCTCTGGTCAGGCGGCGAACCTCCTTGCCGGAGTACCGTAATGGGATCTGGAGGCGAAAATCCTCGCCTACATTTGGGAATGGCGCGAGGAGGTAAAACGCCGCGGTGTAACTCCGCTGCCGCTAGAAATCACGGCACAGTGGACAGAGCTCCGGCGGGATCTCATGGCGGCCTGGAGAGTGCGGTTGTCGCAACCCAGTGCTGGGCACGCCACAATTGCGGCGATAAGTCCCCTCTTTGAGGAGTAGGTAGAGAGCCGCCACGACGTCCTCACCTTCCGCCTGACACAGGTCTTCACGGGACACGGTAGTTTCGGGAGGTTCCTGTTTTGCATAAGGAAACGCTCGGGTGTCACCATTATATGGATTGCTCAGAGGATACGGTGGAGCAACCTAATACTAGTAAGATTATCTATAGTAATATTATGTTGCCGTGCCCTGACCCTGGTTTCATGTTGGAACTTACTTACATAAATGTAACAACTAAACACATGAATGCAATAAAGAGTTTGAGTTTGAGTTTGAGCATACGGTGGAGGTCTGCCCGGCTTGGGCAGAGCACCGCCGTGTCCTCGTGGTGGCGATCGGCGTCGGTGACCTGTCGCGTCCGGCTCTGGTCCAAGCCATGGTACGGAGCGAGCCGAGCGAGAGGGCATGACAAGCCGTCACCTCCTTCTGCGAATCAGTAGTGCTCGCGAAGGAGGAGGCGGAGCACGTGAGAGAGAGGCAAAATTCGCGCCCTCACGCTCCTACCCGCCGCAGTAGACGCCCTGGCCCCTGGGCGTCGGGAATCCGTATATTATTTGTTTATGTCTTATTGATGCTCGCAGCGTTCTTGACGCACTATGTGTGCAGTAGAGACGTATCTATAACTACAACTAGCAAGCCGCCGTAGTGTCATTGCTTATATCATTGCATTGCTTTCTATGAATCATTCGTACAAAATCACGTTCACTCCTATAATTGACATTATTTTCTTTTGCTCGTGACTCTTTCTTATGAGTATTTTTCCATCCTGTATCCAGATGCACACGGCTACACATCAAGCTATGCATTTCCATTTTATGCTGATCTCGCATTGTATCGGATTTCCGTTTTTTTTTTCCGTTGATTTCTTGTACTAGAACAAATTCTCATACTTTTCAGATACGAAATCAACAAGGTCGGCCAGCTCACTTAGCTTTTTCTCCATTTTGTAGACAAAAGCCATTTTTCTGTTCATATTGTAACGTTGTAACGTTCCCTTTTTTTAAATTAATCTTAAATCACATATTGAAACGTTAAACTAAGCTTCTTCTAGGCATTTTTATATTTGTTTACCTATTTTAAAACCAAATTGTCAAGTTCCAACATATTCACAACAATAAAATGTCAAGTCAAACCACAGATGTAAATTTGATTTTCGCGGGCTACCTTGGCGCATCCCTCTTAAGCCATTTAGTTTGCAACAGCAGAAGTCAGACTAATATTTTGTTCTTTAATTTAAAGAAATATAAAACTGTTGAAATTAACATTACTATAGAATAATTTACGGTTTGTGAAAGTATGAATTAAATACATTTTTTTCCAGTAGTCACTAAGCCAAGATTGTTTGTTGGCACTTCATGGCAACATTAAATATTTATTTGGAAAAAATGGCACGTAGATGTAGAGAGGTTTGCCATCCCTGTGCTAACACATACAAGAAGTAAACTGGGTAATTTAAAAATCAGCGTGATATCAAAAGGAAGTATGACCTTAGCTAGACAAATAATCCGTAAAACAAAACAAAAAAAAAAAACAATACAAAAACTAATTTTAAGGTGTGCCGCCGTTACTCGGTGCCGGTCCGTAAGTGCGCTGTATGTCAGCCTCACAGCGGATGTGGCAAGTGGCGTCTCCGGGTTTGTACCGGGCGAGAATACCTCCTCGTTTTGCCCATATAAACTGCCAACCGAGACGAATGCCGGCCTCACGAGTGCTCCGAAACAACTCTCTATTTACTTTCGTAAGGCGCTCGTTTACGTAAAAGCGCGTCGCAGGGTCTGGCATGTCGAGGTCAGCAATAGTCATGCCGCGTCGCACTCGTGCACCTTCCAGCAGCTCGTCACGAAGGTCGCGGCGTGCGAGGCGCACGACGAGGAAGCGGGGGCGGGTCTCCACCGATGCCGTTGCCTGCGTTGCATTTATGCGCCTACCTCCGACACGCTTGGCGCTCATTATATCGCGCGCTTTGATTTTGACGCCAATTTTTACGCAACTAACATCACCGTGTGGATGGGATTTTCACCACTAGTCTCAGGAATGTTAGAGATCTGAATATCGTTTGCGAGCAGCTCCTGATCTCGGTCGTTTATGTCGCTCCGTAGTTGTGATATTATATCATCTACCTCTGACGATACCCGGGGCTGAGTGTGGTTTTTTTTCCAACACGGCCACTCTCTCCTCCAGATTACTCATCCTATCATTCGTTGTGATAAGAGTGGATCTCAGCTCGGAAAGATCATCGCGGAGAAGCTGGAATTCATTCCGCACTGTTTAAAAAAAATCCTCCTTAAAGCTGAGCTCTGCCCTGAGGATGTCTATGTTGAGCTCCTGTGTGGCGTCTAAGACTGCGCTGATTATGGGGCTGGTGTACATTTGACTTTCCTCGAAAGTAGCTGTTGCTGGTGTAACCGGTGTTTCTGCCTGGTTATCCCTCACCAGATTTTTATTGCACTCAGGACAATGCCATGGGGTCTTTCAAGGGCCAATATTCTGTAGACCCACACACGCATGGTACCAAGACCTACACTTGCTGCAAGTAGCGGCCTCTGTCGATGACAGAAACTCAATTCTCAATTCTCAATTCTTTATTGCATTCCATAATGTTGATGAACAGTTGGTAGGCTTAAAAATAAAGTAACAATTATGGACCCTGTCGGGCACAGCATAGTAGGAGAGAGGAGGAAGAGCGCTCAATTGAAGAGTGTTTATATTATTTAATTAAGTAGGTATGTATTCTGAATCTGGTAATTGTATTTTCATTTTGTTACTTACCACTTTTTCTTATTTTCCTAATATTTAAGTATTTTAATTATTATCATTTAAGTATTTTTTGGCTTTATTGCTTTATAAATAATACCTGCTTGGGTAAGTAGGTTTTTAATAAGTTATACCAATATAGTTTTGGCTAATTATTCTTGCTGTTCAGTATGTGTTTAAACTTATGATATTTGGTTATTATACTAAATTTATTGCACAATTCATTATGTAATAACGACTAGATTGCATTATTAATTTAAAAATATGTTATTGCACTGTGTATTAGTAGGTATATTTATTATGAATTGATTTATAATGATTATTTTATTTGTTTAATTATCTATTTATTATGTAGATTTTGTAAATGGAAATGTATTTTTTATTTTATTAAGTATGTCTTTCTTATAAATTATTATTTATCGTCTAAATATTCTTTTATACTATAATAGCTTTTGTCCAATAGAAAGAGTTTTAATTTATTAATAAAACTGTTATCATTTATATTTTTAATGGGTTCTGGTAACTTGTTGTATATTTTTATAGACATGACGAAGGTACTGGAGGAATGCATTTTTAGTCGCGAAGTTGGTATGTTGAGTCTGTTTTTGTATCTCAGTGTAATTTTAGCTTGTATGTTTTCTCGTTTACTATAGAGTTCCGGGTATTTACGAACAAATTTGCATATTTCAAAGATATAGAGACAGGGTAAGGTTAGTAATTTTAGTTCTTGAAAGTGAGGTTTACAGCTGACGGTTTCTTCAATATTTACTAGGATTCTAATCAATTTCTTCTGTAAAGTAAATAATGTGGGTGCGTCTGTACTATTACCCCATAGGATGACTCCATAATTGAGCCAGGCAAAGGCATACGCATAATAGGTGACTAGGGCAGTTTTAAGATCTGTAGTTTTTTTGATCTCGCGGAGGGCGTAAGAAAATTTTGATAGTTTAGCTCTTATTTTTTGAATGTGAAATTTCCAATTTATATGTGAGTCTATGTCTAGTCCTAGTAGGGTAAATTTATTAACAACTTCTAAGGTTGACCCATTTATGCTGAAATTTATATTTAAGGGTATTTTTTGACAAGGGTGAAATGCTATAATTTTTTGTCTTATTGTAATTAATTTCAAGATTATGTTCGGTCATCCAATTTATTGTGGCGTTAAGCACAGAATCTAGTTTTCCATTTAAATTAATATTAGATTCACATGAGGTGAGTATTGATAAATCATCTGCAAACAAGACACATGGTTCATTAAATTGTTAGGAAGGTCGTTAATATAAACAAGGAACAAAAAACATCCTATTACACCTTACATCCTTGTGGGATGGAGGCGTTAATTAGTTTAATGTCGGACTGGATTAATTCTATTTCATTAGTTCTGCAGTTGTAAAATTCTATTTCCACTAGTTGTTGTCTATGCTTTAAATAAGATGTGAACCAATCGTAACATTTGCCGCGGATTCCTATGCTATATAATTTATGCAGTAATATTTCGAACTGTACTTTATCATAAGCTTTTGTCATATCAAGCAGTAAACCTACTGCATATTTCTTATTATTAATAATATTGAGGGCTTCTTGGATATACTTATACACTGCTAAAATTGTGGATCGGTTTTTGCGAAAACCATATTGACAATCGTTCAATATGTTATACTTTTCACAGAATGTATAAACACGATTGCACATGACTTTTTCAAATATTTTTGAAGCTGTTGGTAAGAGAGCAATGGGGCGATAATTGTTTGGGTCGGTTTTTATATTTTTCTTATGGATCGGTTTTATTACGGCTTTTTTTAAGAGATTAGGAAAAGCGCCTTCTTCAAAAGATTGGTTTATTAGTAGGTAAAACGGTATAGTCAATTCATCCGCACATTGTCTCAATAGAGTAGGTGGAATCTCGTCTATACGTGTGAGTCTATCTGGCAGGCCCCAACGAGATTTATCAACAGGTGATAGGTTTACATAAGGACATTATTTTGTACCTATAGAAAATAAATAAGATATATTTTGTACCTCGACAGTTTTTGATTAAATGACGTTTCTATGAAGTGTCTAGCTAGCGGGCCCCTTATGATTATTTTTATTGTTATTATACTTTCAGATCGCCCAGTAGTGCTCGGAGTTAGAAAATATTATGTACCTTACAAATCCGAAATTTCGACTTTCTGTGAACTATACTTTAAGAGATATTCGTTACTTAGACAAACGTCCAGCCAGCGGGACACTTTTTAAATACTACTCTTTTATATCATACAATAACAGTAGAAGCTTAATCCTATTATGTACCTTACAAATCCAAAATTTCGACTTTCTGTGACCTATACTTTAGAAGATATTTGTTACTTAGACAAACGTCCAGCCAGCGGGCCACTTTTTAAATACTACTCTTTTGTAACATACAATAGCATTAGGAGCTTGATCCTATTATGTACCTTACAAATCCAAAATTTCGACTTTCTGTGAGCTATACTTTAGAAGATATTCGTTACTTAGACAAACGTCCAGGCCAGCGGGCCCCTTTTTAAATACTACTCTTTTATATCATACAATAGCATAAGGAACTTGATACTATTATGTACCTTACAAATCCAAAATTTCGACTTTCTGTGAGCTATACTTTAGAAGTTATTCCATTCTCCCATGTCAATCTTCAAGCTATCATTTACTCATTAAAGATTATAATTACTAGGTATTACATTTTCTCTTTTAATCATTTACATAGCGCCCTACTTAAAAGAACTACTCTTTTTCTTAATCCCAGTTTTGTTGTAGCACTGTTGAGTGATTATGAAAGCAGGTATAATGTTTGAAAACGGGTTTGCCAGCTAGGCGCTTATTTTATTAACGAATACCTTATGAAGTCCATAGGAAGTTGAAATTTTGGATATGTAAGGTACAGACGCCAGCATATCAAGTTACTACAATCTGTCAAATTTCTTTAATAGATTTTTAACTTTATCGCTAAATAATAAGTTTCAATGTTGATTGGGAAAAGGGGATTGCCCGTGCTCCATAGACACTTTGGCCTCAAATGCACACAATTCAAAGTATATGGATAGGATAATATGCGATTTAAATAATGAAATGGTCAAGGTCTTGGTTTAGAAAAAAGTTGGGGTTATTCAGATAAAATCGTTTTTTTCAATGAGGCAATATCTTCAATTTGTGCTGCACTAAATGTTTTAATATGATTATATATTGATTCTAAAAGTAGATTCCAGAGGTTAGGTAATAACAGATTCTACAATCCGGCGGTACATAATAATTGTACTTACAAAATAGATGTACCCGCAGTGCTGATGGGACAGCGAGCCAATTGGTCTTGTTACAGCCAGGAAAGAAACATTGATTTTGAGTGTTTGGTGCTCTTACATAATAAGGCAGCAGTATACTGTTGGATGTGTTCAAGCTTTGTTGTCCCGCTTGCTATGCACTGTCAGCTACTTCAGATTGCACCGAAGGTAGGTTGGATGGTTCAAATTGCTCCATAGGCAGACTGGATGGTTCAGATTCCGGTTCTGTAGTTGAACATGATGCTGCTCTAAACTGCTCTAACGAGATGATGATGGCAACTGAAATAATAATAAAAATTAAAGCTCAGTGCATAAAGACAGTAAACGTGAATTACTGTGGTTTTGGTACAAATAAATACACAATAAAAAAATATCTATCAATAACATTTTATATTATTATTAATTAATTTCTAAAAAATCTTTCTCAAGTTTCTAGACAATCTGTACTATGTGAAATATAACTTGTGCGGACACGAAAGAAGTTGAATATTACACTTATAGACTCAGAAGTATGTCAGTATCAAATCTCAGAACTACGCTTGTATTTATTCTAAACTGTTGATAACTTACCGCTCTTGGTACAATCTGACGGGCAATCACACTCCTTTCGAGTTGTTCATGTGGAGAATCAGACCTGAGTGTATGTGATCTTATTCTCAAAACCAATCTGCCGCACGCAGCTGATGCACACTTGTCCATGACATGTCACTCGACACTTGTACCTAATAAACAAGTCATAATTATTAGATATCCTAAAACAACACTAACCTTGATAGTACTCTAGTCTATTTATTTAAAAATAATTTCTCAGAGGAAGACATGATACTGACCTGTTGTGTCGAACACATTGGTCGGTGGGTCGCCTTAGATTGTTGTATAACATTTTGCTCTTTCTGCTATTTCCAAGAAATGCCTTCGTATTCTCGTGACGTTTAAACCACAATTAACACAGCGTAAATGACCTTTTGAATGAATTACTTAGGGCACGGAAGTACTCGGGCCAGCGACAATGCCGGGGTCTTCATAATTTGTGGAAGCGGGAGCGGAATCCATGTTCAGGCCGTGGTCGTCAGGGCTCAGGGTTCAAAGAATCTTCGGAGTCCATTTAATAAGCGTATTCGATGGTTAAAATAACAAATTCGCAAGAAAATAAAGATAAGCAAACGAAAACAAAGAAAGTCGATTTGTGATTTGACATTGACATTGACTTGACAGCCGGGCATAATTCAATGTTGCCACACCACACACAAAAAATTGATAGATCGATATCGATTTTTTTATTGAATCCTAATTTTAACACAAAATTATAATCGCCACTGTGACTCTTTAATCTTAACGACGTCAACTCTGATGACGTAACATTATTTGGTTAAAAAAAATGGATAAACAGTGTATTTTAGTTCAAATAATAAAACGATTAAGTACCTAATATTAAAAAATAAAATAAAGTCTTACCAGCGATTACACGACACGAAACACACACAAAACTCAAAATAATCACATTCACTTTTTCACTCACGGGTTCCCGACGTTTTTTTTGGTCGGATCAAAATAGGTATTTAATAAACGATGCTAGTTAGTGCAAATATTTATCTACCACGATGTATGTAAAAACTACTTATGGAAATAACAACACTTCCCATCGATTTACACACAAAAACAATAAAAAATAACGAAATACGATGCCGAGCGCGCACTCGTGACTATGACGTTTTACCTGCGTGTGACGTGCGACATCAGTCAGTTTCAACATTTTTTTCCAATGTTGCCTATTGATATTTTTGGATATTGGTTTTTATGATAAAAATCGTAAAAAAAAAGGGTGTATTCCCGTTCGTCCCACTGCCGTCGTCCCCCTGGTGGGACGAACGGGAATTTAATAATTAAATGATTTAGTTGACGAGAATATCCGTCAGGCCATAGAGTTAAATTGTTCACAGACCAGTTTAGCCCTAATTTCATAGTAGAAATAGAGATTGTACCTGCGTCGTCTGTTAAACCGTGTGTACCTGCGTCGGCCGTATGTCCGCCTCGGGGATTGAAGGACAAATATGGTTTGCGGCAGCCTTGCGGCTGCCTCGGGAGTTTAAAGGTTAAGAAGTTATGAACGTCTTTGTAAATATGTTTTCTTTAACATAATATTCTATCTTTATTGTGCTGAACAGATAAAGAATTATAGGTAATTAAAATGTGTAGTAGCGTTTCTGTTATGATCCTATGCATTCATTATTATATCAACTATCAATTCGCTTGTTCATTTAGTATCAATAGTAAAAACATAACACCGTATTTGTTTGAATACATCGAATAATAAGCATTACGGATCTGATATTATAAGTAAAACATCCATGAAAACATAATCGATTATTTCGTGAACGGAATTAATAATTATTGGCAACACTGCTGATTTTATCCACAAAAGGGAATTATTTTCACGTATTTATCGTTTCGTGTGGGTCAGGATGAATGGACCAAGAGAGATTTTGGAAGTTTGAGCAATACCAAGTTTTAGTACCTATTTAGTACTATTTGGTACCCGACATCAAATAATTGGTACCTCGCTAACGAGGGAAAACTATTACGAGGAAAGTGGCCAGCCATTCTGACTTCAGAATGGCTGGACCAAGTCGGTTTCACCTATTTGTGGGCGTTATATGAAGTTCATCTTTTTATCAATATTTAGTACCTAATTGCTACCTCAACATTATGTTTTTCTTAGATTTTTTCGATAAGCCAAAAAAAAGTTATAGCTAGAAGAAATTTTGCATGTAATCTAGAGCACGTTGATTTCACCTAGTTGTAGGCGTTATAATTAGTTTATCTTTTCATTAAAATTTAGTACCTCGTTGGAACCTCCACAAACATTTTTCTTAGATTTTTTCGATTAGCCAAAAATAAATTACATCTACAAGAAGTTTTGCATAAGTATATTATTGGGTGACTGGTAATTAGTGATTATGAACAAATTTTACTATGGGAACAAACCAGAAATCGCGAAAAAAACAATCTGCTGTTCCTTAAATTTATGTTCGCAAAATTCGTCAAAATGTATGGAACAGCTGATTTTTTTGTTATGTTAATTATAGATCCCTATTTATTTATTTTAAACATGTTTAGTTCTGTTGTACTGGCTTAAAAAAAAACCGGGCAAGTGCGAGTTGGACTCGCCCACGAAAGGTTCCGTACCATCGTACAATATTAATGAACATGTATTAAAATGTATAAAAAAACACGATTTTTGTATGGGGTACTTTCATTCTTATTATTTTTTTCTTCTCAATCATCAAATGACTTCTCCCGCTCTGGGCAGAGCGGAAGAGAAGACGACGTCCCGAAGACTTCCCGCAACCCCGGCAGGCATCGGCCCTAGCGGACTCCTTCAATTTGCTGACATCTCTTTGATCACATGAGCAGCTGTCTCGTCGTCTTCCATTCAGGCTCTGCACAGCGGACTGTCTGTGACTCCTATGGCATAGAGGTGTTTATTAAATGACCCATGTCCAGTTACAGCTGCTGTGACTGTGCGCAGCTGTTGTTTCGTTAGTCGGCCATCGATTGTAGGGAGTGCCTCCTTGGCTTGCCTACACTCACCGTGGTCCCACCATAGTTTGTGATGTTGGTTTCTGGTTCGTTTCCTTACCAGAGTGCGTAGGTACCCGAAGGGGAGTGGCGCGATGGGTTCAGGCTCCACTGGTGCCATGCTCGACCCCCTTCTGGCAAGTTCATCAGCTGCGTCGTTCGATCCATTGAATGGTTATACACTTCTCATCAGAAAAATCGAAACACCTTGCAAGTTTATGTTTTGTAGCGATTATCAGAAAAAAATTGTATATTTAGGAATATATGTCAAATGTCATTTAATAGTGAATAATATGAGGTTTTCAAATCCTAATGTTAATGTTCTAAATTAAAATTTAATTTTCATAGTTGTCGTATTTTGTTTAACAAGTAATTTTTACCCGGTATGAAGTATGAAGGAAATTGATAAAACAACACAGGTAAATGAAAAAAAACCTTAGAAACGATTATTTAATAACTTGTATTCCCATCCCCGAGCTCTTATTACTGCTTCCATACGATTCTTCATCGATCGGATGAGAGTCACGATCAAATGTTGTGGCATTCCATTCCATTCCTCTTGGATTTCATTTTGCAGCTGGCTAAGTGTTTCTGGGGCAGGATCTCTTGCACGAATTCGTCTCTTTAATTCATCCCATAGATGTTCAATCGGATTCATGTCCGGGCTTCTTGCTGGCCATTCCATAATGGAGATACCGACTTCGGTAACATAATCTCGTACGACGCTCGCGGTGTGAGCCCTAGCATTGTCGTGCATGAATATGAAACCGTTGCCAATAAAATTTGCATAGGGCATCAAGTGAGGCTCAAGACACTGTTCGATGTACCGATGACTGTTTAGTGCAGCCAGACGTGGCCCAGACACAAAGACAAGCTCTGTCTTACCGTCGGCGCTGATTCCTCCCCAAACCGTCCACGAACCGCCACCATAGCTGACCTTTTCTTCAATGCAGCATTGTGCAAAGCGTTCTCCATCTCTTCTGTAGACCTTGTTCCTTCCGTCGTTACCATACAGCAGAACAGGTGAAAGAAAAGGTCAGCTATGGTGGTGGTTCGTGTGGACATGGGTCATTTAATAAACACCTCTATGTCATAGGAGTCACAGACAGTCCGCTGTGCAGAGCCTGAATGGAAGACGACGAGACAGCTGCTCATGTGATCAAAGAGATGTCAGCAAATTGAAGGAGTCCGCTAGGGCCGATGCCTGCCGGGGTTGCGGGAAGTCTTCGGGACGTCGTCTTCTCTTCCGCTCTGCCCAGAGCGGGAGAAGTCATTTGATGATTGAGATGAAAAAAAAAATAAAAAGAATGAAAGTACCCCATACAAAAATCGTGTTTTTTTTATACATTTTAATACATGTTCATTAATATTGTACGATGGTACGGAACCTTTCGTGGGCGAGTCCAACTCGCACTTGCCCGGTTTTTTTTTTAAGCCAGTACAACAGAACTAAACATGTTTAAAATAAATAAATAGGGATCTATAATATAATTAACATAACAAAAAAATCAGCTGTTCCATACATTTTGACGAATTTTGCGAACATAAATTTAAGGAACAGCAGATTGTTTTTTTCGCGATTTCTGGTTTGTTCCCATAGTAAAATTTGTTCATAATCACTAATTACCAGTCACCCAATAATATACTTATGCAAAACTTCTTGTAGATGTAATTTATTTTTGGCTAATCGAAAAAATCTAAGAAAAATGTTTGTGGAGGTTCCAACGAGGTACTAAATTTTAATGAAAAGATAAACTAATTATAACGCCTACAACTAGGTGAAATCAACGTGCTCTAGATTACATGCAAAATTTCTTCTAGCTATAACTTTTTTTTGGCTTATCGAAAAAATCTAAGAAAAACATATGTTGAGGTAGCAATTAGGTACTAAATATTGATAAAAAGATGAACTTCATATAACGCCCACAAATAGGTGAAACCGACTTGGTCCAGCCATTCTGAAGTCAGAATGGCTGGCCACTTTCCTCGTAATAGTTTTCCCTCGTTAGCGAGGTACCAATTATTTGATGTCGGGTACCAAATAGTACTAAATAGGTACTAAAACTTGGTATTGCTCAAACTTCCAAAATCTCTCTTGGTCCAGTCATCCTGACCCACACATCGTTTCGGTACTTTTTATTTGTGCAAAAATGTTCCCATCTTGTTCGGATAAATGAATATCTTGTTAGATAACTAGAAATAACGATGTTTTTTTTACATATACGTAAATTGCTGGGCGTTTCGGGCCATAAATGGGCATCCTTCTTTGACAGATTGGAGTAGGTTGATGTGCTGGCGTCTGTACATAATAGTATTACCCAGTTACTGGGTTGTGGAGGTGAAATAGGCAGTCGCTCTATATAAAATACTGGTATTTAGCTGCATTCGGTTAGACTGGAAGCTGACCCCAACATGGTTGGGAAAAGGCTAGGCAGATTGAAGGTACATAATAGCACAGTATAAAAAGATACAGTAGGACGATGCCTTTGATCTCGTGGTAAATGCAGACAACGTGTAGGCATTGTCACGACAGCTAGGGTTGTCCCAAGTTATCAATATTTATTTTATTAATTTATTTTAGATCAACATGGGCATCAACATTATTATAAACAATAATTGACAATTATCAAAAAGATCGTCTTTTTGTGTACCAGCCGCTCATCTATAAAACTGTAGGTATCTTTATAAATGGGCGACTGAGAAATATTAGATTAACTAGATTTATTTATTAGATTTTTGGTTTTTAGATTTACTGGATTTGAAATTTCTGTTGTTGAACTTAATTATATAAAAAATCCTCATCCTAATACAAAAAAAAAATTGGGAAGCATGAACATGGTTTGGTATTGAATTCTATTTGACTCAAATGCTCAAACAATTTAGACCCAATGTTGTTTCCAGAAAAATTAAAAATCGACATCAATTTTGTTTCCAAGCTATGGATGTAATCCACAAAATCATCTTGAGGGACTTGTAGTCCTCCGAAGCGATCACGGCTAGTATTTTAAGCTGAAATTGATGAAATCGCAGTTTTTTATTAACGTAAGATGACGACTTGCACTCTTCACAACACACGTCGTATGCACCATTATAATATTATACATAAATTAAAACAATATTAAATTCAACACGATAGCCCTGAAAGTTATTTCCCGAACTACTAACACGTTAGCGTAAGCAGTCCGGGAGCGCGCTTCCCCCGTCTCGCCCCTCACGCCCCGCAAGATTACCCTGTCTTAGAAGTCTTCATCAGACGACTGTATGATGTATAGACTGATGGGTGATAATAGTATCAAGCTTCTTATTCTATGTATGATATAAATGAGTAGTATTTAGAAACAAACCCACTGGCTGGACCTTTGTTTAAGTAACGAGTATCTTCTAAAGTATAACTCACAGAAAGTCGAAATTTTTGATTTGTAAGGTACATAATAGGATCAAGCTTCTAATGCTATTTTATGTTACAAAAGAGTAGTATTTCAAAAGTGGCCCGCTGGCTGGACGTTTGTCTAAGTAACGAATATCTTCTAAAGTATAGGTCACAGAAAGTCGAAATTTTGGATTTGTAAGGTACATAATAGGATCAAGCTCCTAATGCCATTGTATGTTACAAAAGAGTAGTATTTAAAAAGTGGCCCGGTGGCTGGACGTTTGTCTAAGTAACGAATATCTTCTA
This sequence comes from Conistra vaccinii, assembly GCA_948150665.1. Lineage (NCBI taxonomy): Eukaryota > Metazoa > Arthropoda > Insecta > Lepidoptera > Noctuidae > Conistra > Conistra vaccinii. The sequence goes on from OX411318.1 coordinate 22,863,533, forward strand.
AAGTATAGGTCACAGAAAGTCGAAATTTTGGATTTGTAAGGTACATAATAGGATCAAGCTCCTAATGCTATTGTATGTTACAAAAGAGTAGTATTTAAAAAGTGGCCCGCTGGCTGGACGTTTGTCTAAGTAACGAATATCTTCTAAAGTATAGGTCACAGAAAGTCGAAATTTTGGATTTGTAAGGTACATAATAGGATCAAGCTCCTAATGCTATTGTATGGTATAAAAGAGTAGTATTTAAAAAGTGGCCCGCTGGCTGGACGTTTGTCTAAGTAACAAATATCTTCTAAAGATAGGTCACAGAAAGTCGAAATTTTGGATTTGTAAGGTACATAATAGGATTAAGCTCCTACTGCTATTGTATGATATAAAACAGTAGTATTTAAAAAGTGGCCCGCTGGCTGGACGTTTGTCTAAATATCGAATATCTTCTAAAGTATAGCTCACAGAAAGTCGAAATTTCGGATTTGTAAGGTACATAATATTTTCTAACTCCGAGTACTACTGGGCAATCTGAAAGTATAATAACAATAAAAATAATCATAAGCGGCCCGCTAGCTAGACACTTCATAGAAACGTCATTTAATCAAAAACTGTCCAGGTACAAAATATATCTTATTTATTTTCCATAGGTACTGTTAGGGACCTAATTAAGGACTTTAAGTTAAAGCAGTGGACTGTATATAAAATGAATGTAATATCCGAATAGGTACAATGAATTTGATGTTGGTAAACTTATGGAGTGCGCGCGCGTGCCGTCGTTGGAGATCGGTAGCGAAGTCAGCCGCGCGCGTCCCGCACGCCGCACCTCTCGCCGCCGCCCGCGCCGCCTTCCGCCGTCTCACGACAGCAGCCGAAGATAGCCGAGCAGCCGAGTAGTCGGAGGCGCTCGAACATCCTCCCCGGGTTGAAGGATTCAAGTGAGAGGAAGGGGGCAGACGTTGTTGTAAGCCCGCACCACCGTTCCTCTCTTCGTCTTCAGATCCACTACCCTTGTGGAACCGTCGCAGCCAGGGAAGACCTTGATCACACGCCCCAGTGGCCATACCAGGGGCGGTTGGCCTTTCTCCTTGATGAGCACCAGTGCTCCTTCTGAAAGTTGGCCTTTTGATGCTGTCCACTTAGTTTTCTGCTGGAGCAGAGAGACATATTCTAAATGGAAGCGATTCCAAAAGTGTTGCTTTATATGCTCCACTCTTTGGTAGCGCTCCAGTCACCCGATGTTGAGATCAGTAATCTGTGGATGCGGAACAGATGTAAGTGGTCGCCCAATTAGGAAGTGTCCAGGAGTCAGAACGGAAAAATCTAGAGGATCAGTGGAAGAAGGGGTAAGAGGACGGGAATTTAAGACGGCCTCTATTTGAGTCAAGCACGTGGCCATCTCCTCGTAAGTGAAGTGCGTTAAGCCTAAAAGTCTCTTTAGGTGATGTTTCGTGGATTTGACGGCGGCTTCAGCAATGCCGTTAAAGTGGGGGGAGTATGGAGGCGCAAAAGAAAACTTGATACCTTGGTGAGCAACTTCAGACACGAGATTCGAGTCTTGTAACAACTTACGTAGCTCATTGCAAGTACCTATGAAGTTTGTCCCATTATCGGACAAGATGCTTTCGGGTTTACCACGACGAGCCACAAAACGGTTCATAGCAGCCATGTAGGCTTCTTTCGTGAGGTCTGTAACAAGCTCAATGTGAACAGCCTTAACGGCAAGGCAAACAAAAATACACAGGTACGCCTTTATAAGCCTACACCCTCGCCCCTTGCGATCAGCAATCAGCACTGGCCCAGCATAATCCACACTACAATTCAAAAATGGGTGTTCTAAATGTGTCCTTGAAGAGGGTAACTGACCCATTGTAGGATGCACAGTTTGACACTTGTATCTGAAACATTTGATGCATTTTTTAACAATACATTTGGAAAGATTTCTGCCACCAAGAGGCCAATACATTTGACGTATATTTGCCAAGAGCAGCTGAGGGCCAGCGTGTAAGCATTCGAGGTGATATTTATGAAATATTATTTTTGTTATATGGTGCTTACCACATAATAATACCGGGTGCTTGACATTATAATCATAAGGTGAGTTGTCAAGTCTCCCTCCTACGCGTATGAGACCATTCGTATCTGTAAAAGGGCTTAAAGAAATAAGCCTATTTTTTTTCTTTAAAGGCTTTCCTGATTGCAATAAATTATACTCATCAGGAAACATGTCCATCTGAGCGTGACGTAAAATGAAGTTCGTAGAATTTGTAAGTTCTTCACAGGAAAGGGAACCAAGGAATTTATTATGTGTATGTTTTAGATTGTAAATAAATCTTAAAATATAAGCGACGACTCTCTGTAAGTGGTTATAGTTGGAATATTTGTGAATGAGTGATTTAATGAATAAATGATTATTTTTATGATGTGCATGTGACAAATGATTTGAATTTAAATTATTGTATGATTGATGATGGCATGAGTGATCAGTGAAGTGTGATGATACAACTTCAGGTAGATCTTGTTTCAAGTTCTCATTGGGCATTTTTGGCCAATATTTTTCATCATTTAATAAAAACTGAGGACCTGACCACCTTCAGCCCGCCCGTCAGCCTTCAGCCCGCGAGAAACAAGATCCGCCGGATTTTCCTTCGACGGCACGTAGCTCCACGTGTGCCCTATAGTACATTCTTGGATTTCATTAATGCGATTACGGACAAAAGGTTTTAATAAATTAGGTGTCATGGAAAGCCAGCTTAACACTATTGTCGAATCGCACCAAAAGTAACATTTACTAACAGGTTTGGTGAAGGAATTCCGTACATTAACACACAGTCTTGCTCCTAATAAAGCCCCACATAACTCAAGTCTAGGGATGGTTGTTGGCTTGATTGGTGCAACACGATTTTTAGAGACCAACAAATGTACTCTTACCAACCCATCCCTGGTACTAGACTTTATATAAATACATGCACCGTAGGCCTTTTCGGATGCATCTGTAAACACATGAATCTCATTTATAGTTGAATTGTCACATGAAATCCAACGGGGTATTTTAAGTGTATTTAAACATGGTAGACTATTCACGAAAATTAACCAGGAGGTATGTATTTTATCTGGTACTTGCTCGTCCCAGTCACACTTAGCCGTCCATAGACTTTGGATGATAATTTTAGCCTCGATAATACAAGGTCCTACCAGACCTAATGGGTCAAATATTTGACTAATCACAGATAAAATGTGGCGCTTTGTGATTGGCTTGCTGGTATCGACTGATATTGAAAACTCTAGAGAATCAGATTTACATAGCCAATATAGGCCTAACGTTTTTGATGACACGTTTCTATCCTCGGACAAGTTCAGCCTACCAGACTGCCCTGAAACACCGGCTATTTCTGTTAAAATCTCTAAACTATTAGATTGCCACTTTCTCAAATGGAAGTTAGCTGACGCTAAAGTGGATGCAACTTCTTTACCCATCTGGACCACCTTGGACACCGAGTCGTCACCACTCAGATAATCGTCGACGTAAAAATCTCGTTCAATGGACGATTTTACAATGTCATTAGAGGCGGTAGCTGCTAGACTGACTAAGCTCTTAGTAGCTAAATAAGGGGCGGAAGCTGTACCATATGTAACTGTATTAAGACTGTACGTTTGAAGTGGTAGCTTAGGGTCAGCGCGAAAGATAATTTGTTGTAAAGAACGCTGTGATGGGTTTACTTGAATGGCCCTATACATCTTCTCTATGTCACCAGAAATAACAAACTTGTGCTGACGGAAACGCAGCAATATAGAAAAGAGATCATCTTGGACAGTGGGCCCCACCATTTGGATGTCATTAAACGACACTCCCGAAGTAGTCGCTGCTGATGCATGGAAGACTACCCTGAGCTTAGTTGTGGTACTGGATTCTCGGATGACTCCATGATGTGGCAAAAAATACTCAATTTTGTTACCTGAATGAGGTTTCCTTGTTGAGTTATTCACGGTCATGTGCCCCAAGCTCACGTACTCCTCGATGAACGCAACATATCTTTCCTTAAATGCAGGATCACGTTGGAAACGACGTTCCAAAGATAAAAATCGACGTTTAGCCATTTCATATGACTCGCCTAACTCACTGGGATAATTTTTAAGAGGCATTGTAACTACAAAATGCCCGTTTTGATCACGCACAGTGTTAACACGAAAGCTTTCTTCGCAAGCTCGTTCTTCCTGTGACAAGGAATGTTCAGAAGAAACAGAATCGAGCTCCCAAAACTTATTCAGGCTGTTATCTAAATCGTTCATGGACATATTACAAAAATGTGAATGTATATTTTTGGATGGACATTTTGGAAGAGCCACAGAGCCTGATACTATCCATCCGAGCTTCGTCTCATGTAACTTTGGTTGATTTTTTCCTAAATTAATAGATGCATTGCCTAGAATATTCCAAAATATTTCAGCGCCAACTAATATGTCAATCTCTGATGGAACGTTGAATGACGGGTCGGCCAGATTTAAATCTAATGGAATGGGAATGCTACTTATGTCGACTGAAGTAGACGGCAGTAATTTAGTAATTGTTGGTAAAATAAAACAATTTAAGTCTGTCCTATAGCTGCCGCTGCATGATTCAATGACTAGTTTGCAAGACCGTGTACTTAAAGTAGTATGACTGTTTATACCTGTCACCGTGGAGCTCGTACTACGCCGAGGAAGTCCTAGCTTATCACATAGTTTCTGCGTAATAAAATTAGCTGTGCTACCATTATCGAGAAGGATCCTGGCGTCGCTCTTGATGCCTCGGTGGTTCACCACTCTCACCAACGCTGTGGACAGTAAAATATGAGAGGTAGTATGTTGCGAATGAGCGTCACTCGACATGGCGATATTTTCTGAGGTGCCACTATGTGGAGCGACATCTTCAGCAACATCAGTGGGCAATGCTACACTATTAGGCATGGGATCTTGGAAATTAGTAGACTGTTCTACATGTAAAAGGGTATTATGTCTCCCTCTACAATATTTACAACCAGCCAATCTACATCGTTTCGTTAAATGACCACTACGTAAACAGTTAAAACAAACTTTAAATTCCTTAGCTTTTAACATACGTTGTTCTATGTTTAATTTTCGAAACGCTTCACAAGTGTATAACAGATGACTTTGATTACATAAAGGACATTTTGTGTGATATTTTTGGTTTGAATTATCGGCTTGATTAGTTGCTACTATTAATGATTTATGTTTGCTTCCTACTTGATTGTTATTAGTGTTAGTATTATTTTCTACATTAAGTGTGATTTTGTTATGTTCTAATGTCTCTAATAAATTAGCTTTTTTACTAATAAAGGAACAAAATTGAGAAACTGTTGGTTTTGTTGGTATGGTATTACGATGAGCTTCCCACTCCCTGCTGGTGATAGGATCCAGTTTGATTGCCATCATGTAAATAACCAACGTATTCCAACTGTCCGTGGGCTCGTTCATTGTATTAAGAGCTCTGATATTTTTATTAATTAAATCAATTAAACGACGCAAAGAAGTGGATGATTCTTGTGTAATACAGTCTACATTGAACAAAGCCTTAACATGGGTATCTACTAAAAGCCTACTATTATCAAAGCGGTCGCATAGTAGATTCCACGCCATTTGATAATTATCACCTCTAAAATCTATATTTTTTATTATTTCCAACGCATCGCCTTTAAGCGACGCACGGAGGTAGTGGAACTTACTAATGGCATCTATGCAACTACTACTATGGATTAGTGACAAATATGTATCTCTATACTCAAGCCAGTACTGATAACCACCATCAAAATTAGGCAAATCAATTTTCGGTAAGCGTATAAAGTTACGTTGTTGGAACGATTCACCTGAGTGTTTGTTCACCGAGCCTGTCACAGACCCGCCATCACCGCTCTCGTTACTGGCAAGCAGGCCGTGCGCCTGTGCTGCGAGTGCATGGTAACGGTCCTCAAACTTTGCTCTCTCTGCATACGCCTCGTCAGGATCATCCGAAAGCACCTCGATATCCACCTGTAATTTGTCAAAGTCGTCGTATGTAGCTCCAAATTTTTTTAAACGACTCTGCAACTCCAAGCGTTGAATATCGGAAATGATTTTGCAACTGAGAAGCACATTCAAGTAATTTGTGAAATTTGTAAGCTTTGCCTTAATGGCACTTCGCTTTCTCAACAATAAGTCTAAAGAGGCCATAGCGTAAACAAGTAACAAAAGTAATTGATTTTGTGTAGCAAAGTTTTGTAAAGAAATTGGCAGTTAAGTTTGAACACAAGTTATAAGAAAAAAAAAAAGTGAACGAATAGCCGCGTGACCTTGATGAATGTCACGGAAGCCGGCGAGCTACACCGGTCAATGACCGTTCAGCTGTTGCAAATATATACGAACACAGCTGATCATGCACCAGTGTAGCGGTAAATAGGCGATTCAGCAGTGCGCAAGCGTGAGCAGTACAGAGGAGTGAAAGTGATAACTATGATGATAACACGTATTGACTCAAATATGAACGTGAAAACGGAAAATAATTTGAATTTAACGGAATTAGAACACTTAAAATTTGTTTGAAAAGGATAAAGACGGAAAAAATTGGAACGAACTCACCCAATACCGAACCTTTATCCACAAGAAACCTGTCCAAAAATTCTTCCAAGCGATGACTCGGCGCAAATCGTCGAAAAAATCCAGTCGATTTAATAAGTGCCGTCGTCGTTATCAAGACTTGGTGAAATAAAGTAGTTCTTGTTCTTCTTCTGTTCAATCGACTTCGGTCGAAAAACCGTTGCTCCGGTGACGCAGCGAATTCCAATTTGCTAGGAGTCCGAAGTTCACCAACGTCGAGTCGTAATGCCAGTGTAGCCGACGAAATCGTTTTATCAAAAACGCGACTATAAAGAGGCTCGAAGGACCATTTGTTAGGGACCTAATTAAGGACTTTAAGTTAAAGCAGTGGACTGTATATAAAATGAATGTAATATCCGAATAAGTACAATGAATTTGATGTTGGTAAACTTATGGAGTGCGCGCGCGTGCCGTCATTGGAGATCGGTAGCGAAGTCAGCCGCGCGCGTCCCGCACGCCGCACCTCTCGCCGCCGCCCGCGCCGCCTTCCGCCGTCTCACGACAGCAGCCGAAGATAGCCGAGCAGCCGAGTAGTCGGAGGCGCTCGAACATCCTCCCCGGGTTGAAGGATTCAAGTGAGAGGAAGGGGGCAGACGTTGTTGTAAGCCCGCACCACCGTTTCTCTCTTCGTCTTCAGCTCCACTACCCTTGTGGAACCGTCCAGCCAGGGAAGACCTTGATCACACGCCCCAGTGGCCTGGTTCGAAAATACTGTCCATAAGTAAACCTATCACCTGTTGATAAATCTCGTTGGGGCCTGCCATATAGACTCACACCGTCTATACCATGACTATATTTATTTTTTAAGTTTTTTATGAGTGCATTCACCTCGTAAGGATCTACTGGACTAAGGAATATTGTATTCTCTGTTGGTGAGAATACAATATTCCTTAGTCCAGTAGAGTACAATATTCCTTAGGCAAGTAGTAAACTTGCCACAACCACCGCACTTAACCTTAGTGAACTTGCTGATATTACATTTGTATAATTGATCTGCCCAAGTAGTACACCGATAAGGTAACAGATGGCGCTATTTCAACTATTTTAAATAAACACGTTTATGGCAGTTATTATGGTGAACAGTCACCATAAGCTGAGCACAGTACCGTTGTAAAGGAGCGCACACACTTATGTTTGGTCACAGTTTTTATTTTATTTTATTTTATTTATTCAGGGACAATAAACAGGTACAATATGTGTTGGTGCAGAGAAAAATAACACAAAATATTAACAATATTGCAGTTGTTTGTTTCCCTTTCACCAATAAACACTGTTTATTTTCCTTGGGGTGTCAGGTACTTTAATAATTCTAGGAATCGATAAAAACGTTTTTAGAGTTTAGATTATTTAACACAGTAAACAAACACTGGAAAATATTTTTACTTGTGTTACGAGGCCAACCTGCAAGCTCAGCACATCGTACCGACAAAGTGACCGATCGCATTACGACACCGCGCTTCAGACGTCACCACAGACTAATTAGCTTGACGTCACCGACTATTTGTCATCGTCTTTCTCTCTCCGGAGCAACTGGACAGATTCTCAGCTGGACAGTTTCTCAGCTGCATGCGTAGCATGAACACCGTAGAAACAGGTTTTGTCGACGGAAGAATAGACAAAATGACAGATTGTCATTGTTTATCTGTCATTTTGTCTATTCTTCTGTCGACAAAACCTGTTTCTACGGTGTTCATGCTACGCGTGCAGGACAGATTAGCAACTGGACAGAACGTGTACAGTCTATGACATAATTAAAGTGAATAAGTTCTTTCATCTATAGCCGGCTAAAGTTAAGTGACTTACCTTAGCAAATGAAAATGGCTGAAAGGTAGGTTAGATTAGCGATTATATCAAATTTTTAGGGTTCCGTACCCGCAGGGTGACAAACGGAACCCTATTCATAAGCCTCCGCTGTCCGTCTGTCTGTCAGCGAGCTCTATCTCATGAACCGTAATAGGTAGGCAGTTGAAAATTTCACAGATTGTGCATTTCTATTGCCGTAAGAGCAACAAATAATAAAATTAAAAATTAAAGGGGTGTTTTTATTGTATGGTGACCACCATACAATAAAATTAAATTTTGAAATAAAATATATCTTACCCTGGCATGTGGGGTATCATTGTCTAGAGCTCATCGAGTAGATAATAAATATAATTTTTATATGTTTTTATCTTCAAAAATGATGAATGAGGGAGCCGTAGAAGTTGTCAGTTTTAGACCATTTTTGTACGAGCTCTATCTCAACAACTAAACAAGTTAGGAATTTTAAACTCCTGTATATTATGTACCATATACTGTTTATAATCAACAAATACTAAAAACGCCGATTCATGAGGTATTTTATAAAAAAAATGGGCGATTTTCTGCAATATAAAAAAAATATTTTGTAATTCATACTATTATTATGCAATACACATTCCACAGATAACTATTTAATAGTCCGAGTAATGACATGGAATTAGTAAGTACTATCATGGCAGCATGTACTATACATGGAATTTTATTTTTTTCAAATTTGAATCATCCAAAAAGGTCTACAAAAAAAAGTTAAATTAAAAATTTAAAAAACCCCCAACACAAACAAAATCCTTTAAAAAGTTTCAAAATAAAATATTATACTGGCCCTTTATCTATACTTCTATACTAATATTATAAAGCTGAAGAGTTTGTTTGCTTGAACGCGCTAATCTCGGGAACTACTAGTACGATTTGAAAAATTCTTTCAGTGTTAGATAGTCCATTTATCGAGGAAGGCTATAGGCTATATATCATCACGCTAAGATCAATAGGAGCGGAGCACTAATGAAGAATGTTTCAAAATCGGGGTTTTCTTTTTCCTTTTGAGAGCTTCCGCTGCGTGCACTGCGTAAACGGTTAAAGTTTCGCAAAAATCATGTATGACAGAATTGTTTCTCTTTAAAAGTTCTCAAAAAAAGTCCGCGACAGCATATGTCTATCTTTTAAGGTTGGCTCACTATAACCTTTTTTATGCTAACAAAATTTGTTCTAAAATAATGCATTATTTGTGAAGGTGTTTTTATAAACATGACATTAATCCTTATCCAAATAAATACGTTATTCATCACAAGTATTTCATTTAAAACAAATTTGGCCTTTGCATCATTCGATTTCAATGAATATCTTAGGAGATATCACAGTTTTAAAATAACATCGCATCAAAATAATAATCAAGTACTACGCGCGCATTTATGATGGCAATAGGAGCAGTGGTGGCCCAGTGGTATCGGCCCCGACTTACGAGTTGTAGGTCCTGTCATGGGTTCGAACCCCAGCAGGCGCTTTACTTTATGTAAATAATTACATCACCACTGCTCTCAAAACGGTGAAGGAAAACATCGTGAGGAAACCGGCATGTCTTAGAACCAAAAAATTCGAAGACATGTGACATCAACCAACCCGCACTGGGCCCGAGTGGTAGATTACAGCCCACTCCCTCTCGCAGAGAGGAGGCCTGTGTCCCAGCAGTGGGAACAGTAGGTAATAGGCTGATTATGTATGTTATGTAAGGCAGTCATGAGCAGGAATGGCGGTGGCCCCAGTTAGCTCTGCGAAATACCATGCCGCGCGGCTCAGACGCGTGGTTAATTCAGTAGGGTCGTAGCCCAAAGTAACTATTCCACGCGGACGAAGTCTCGGGAAACGATCGCCGATTTCCGGCCACCATAGGCGCGGGCTTGCGGACGGAGAGTGATGGGTAGCTCGCCGTCCGATCAGGACCAAGCCCGGGTCGACGGCGCGTCGTGTTCCACGCGCGCCTCAAAGAGTTGTCAGCGAAGCTGAAGGGGCCCGTCAGGGCCGATGCCTACCACCGGGGTTGCGGATAGTTCTAAGGGGAAACCGTGGCCCCCGTCTAGGCAAGAAAAGGAACACGGGTGGGTTTTAGTCAGTAAGAGTCTGACACGCCCTTCCGCTCCGCCCAGAGCGGGAGAAGTCATTTGATGATTTCCCACCCAAAAAAAAAAAAAACGCGGACGAAGTCGCGGGCACTAGCTTCTGCCCGCGACTTCGTCCGCGTTTTTTTTCACACACACACAAACAAAATCCTTTAAAAAGTTTCAAAATAAAATATTATACTGGCCCTTTATGTTTAATATAATTTGTAGTTAATATTTTGTCGTCGCATCGGGGGTCGACGAATGAAAATATTTTTTCTACAATAGCATGCCGACCCCCGATGCGACGACAAAATATTAACTACAAATTATATTAAACATAAAGGGCCAGTATAATATTTTATTTTGAAACTTTTTAAAGGATTTTGTTTGTGTCGGGGGTTTTTTAAATTTTTAATTTAACTTTTATTTCCTGCTTTTTAAACTTTATTGTATACTAATCACTAGTACATACGCTACGATCAACACGTGCCTCGCATAAATCTGCGCAACTGTGCGTATTTTTCCTACAGTCAAGTTAGTTTCTAATTAACCCTGATTTATTTTTTCTTCTCCATATCACACCCTGATAAATTGAGACCATTCCAATGAGCCCAAACACGATACCACTGCTGTAAGTTGGTGAGGAGTTGGGTATCCTGCAAGTACCAGGTAATGCTGCAGCATCAGTTCAAGATTACTATGTTATTCTAATACCATTGAAGTAACAGATTACCAAATTTAGACTCAATCAGACCTGTGGAAGATGCTCAAATCCATTCATCAATTAGAAAATACCTGATAATCTTCAAACGGCTGAATAGATTTTCTTGAATCATACCTAAGAACACTCCCGATCAAGTCACCTTTCAAACAAAACAAAAATAAACTAAATCGGTTCAACCGTTTGGGAGCTACGATGCCACAGACAGATACACAGACACACAGATACACAGATACACACGTTAAACTTATAACACCCCTTCGTTTTCCGTCGGGGGTTAATAAGCTTTCTTCAAGACATTTTAAAACCGGCCAGTATTTTTTGAGTTCAAGAACTTTATCGACTTTTTCCAAAGTATCCCTAGACGGTGTTGATATGTGTACCTCATGTTACAACCAGCACCCTAATTACGTAATGCACGATCAATTTTAAATTGAAACCAATTGAAAAAAATGGACTGGCAATCTTTTTCAATTGGTTTCAATTTAAAAGTGATCGTGCTATGCGTAATTGGGGGGCTGAACGGGTTACACTCCAATAGACAATATATTCAGTAACATTGAAATGAATGCTGGCACATACGGTGAACTATTCAGTTACCTTAAACCGTTGTGGATACAATTTCATATTGAGAAAACTTATTTGTGTAAAATTATTCGGCAACGGCGGCCAATCTCAACGGAGACTAGTCTTCGGCGCGGGAGATATTATAGTGCACAAGTGTGAGACACGAGTGCACTCTCTCTTCCCTCACTCTCATAGTCCGATGGGATGTGTAAAAATAATAAGTAAGAAATAATAGATTTCTGCATGACTATCAAAAGTAACGTAAATATGTAAATATTACAACATTCCGTCAATACAGGTATTTACCTGTATTGAAGGAATGTTGTAATTAAAATTTGGCTTACTACTTACATTTTATTTTGTACAATATAGTCTGATGTAGCAAGAGAAATCCTTGTAAAAAAAATAAGTAACTAGCTTTACCCGGCCCGGCTTCGGACGGTTAGCACTAAGTACTTATCTACGGCGCACCTACCTTTCCTAATTACCTATTTCTACCTAATTACCTACCCTACCCTACCTACCTACCCTACATATCTACCTGCTTACTAATACTATGTTAGTAGCAAATAAATAACTTTGACTTTAGTTAATGCATGTTACTGGATAAAGTTAACTTGATATTTTTCTCTTAACACAACAACATTTTTTCATTAAAATTAGACAATTTCTTTACAAATCTTTGTTTTTTTATAGTGCCTCTGTTGTTAACTTTACGAAAGCATTAAGTAAAATTCATAGCGTTAAATCTTATACGACATGGTATGGAACCCTTCGTATGCGAGTCTGACTCGCACTTGACCGATTTATTTTATTTATCAAACAGTAGAATTATTTTTTTACGAATATTGTTTGTTCGGTGTATTTTTCCATGGCATTTTATTTCAACGAAAATGTAAAAATAGACGTTATGCTATAAACAACAATAGTTTGGAAATTCCAAAAGTGCACGCCTCGTATCACACATTCATAAACAAAAAATAAATTCAAAACATAGTTTCTAACAAAAATTACCAATTTATCACTTTTCATGAAGTATGTTTTGACTGCTGGTAAATTTCTAACCTCGCAACCCTTACCTAATGTCAAAGACTATTTATTTAGATATTTACGTTGTGGGTTGCTAGGCAACACGTTAAGTCAAGGTTGGAAATATTTAGAAAAAGATATTATATTTTAGTTAGTATTTTATTAATTATAATTAAACTACTATGAATAAAAAAGCCATTTTCAATAGGGTTCCTTCTATGGCCGAAACGAATGTATTAAAAAAAAATGACTCAATTAATTGATTTTATCGCAAGCTACAATGTTTTCAAGGTTCATAAATTGGGTGACAGGAATTTTTTTTCAACTATTTTGATGTTTTTTTCATTTCTGCTGCATTAAATCAATTGGTAAAAAGTACAGTATTAATTTCCATTTAATCATCTATACAATGGTATATAAATTAAGTAGGTTCTGTGTACTAGCAGGAGTGTAACAATAAAAACAGTTGCAGAAATGGGGCAAAAAATATTTTTCGATCGTAGAGCACACTCTAATGCTTCGCATTACGAGTCGTGCAATAGAGTGTGTGTGTCTAGTAATATAACTATTAGGGCACTCCGACCATATAGGTTCGGTTAGGTTAGAACTGTGACCACACAACGCACGAGCCGAGCTAGCGTAGCGAGAGGTGCCGCGGCAGCGGCCGGCGAGTGCCTGGGTCCGTTTAGGCACAAGAGAAAGTAATGTTTAATGTTTCATAGTATAAAAACTTATTTTTTCACACGACTATACTTTGTCCAGTTGCTAATCTGTCCAGCTGAGAATCTGTCCAGTTGCGAATCTGTCCAGTTGCTCCGGAGGGGTCTTTCTTTACCTAATTTCGGTGGGAACGGACACTGATATGTTAAACCTAACTAATAAGAAATCTATTTTATAATTTTAATGTGAAACTTGTGAACTTTCAAATATACGAGTATATTTCGACCTAAAAGGACTTAGTCATTGGAGAGTATCCCGACACACGCCCCCACACATATCTGGCGCAGTCGGTAGTTCGTCACAGACTAAGGCTGCCTGTCCACTGGAGCGGAGAGGAGAAAAAAGGAGCGGAGATGTGCCAATATTAACCAATAGAATCTTGACTCAGGATCACTGATCTAAATTCAGGGGCGGAGTCAAGATTCTATTGGTTAATATTAGCACATCTCCGCTCCTCTTTTCTCCTCTCCGCTCCAGTGGACAGGCAGCCTTATGGTGTGGTGATGTGAAATACCAAAAAATCTGGATAATTGGTTGTTATATATTTACCGCAAGGTACTATAGTTATCCAAATTTTTTCACCCATATAGTAATAGAGACCTTAGGGTGTCACCTTGTTTCGCAGACAGAAATTACATAGAATTTCGTTTCGCACCAAAATGTTTCATATTTATTTAGGTCTTATATTTTTATTTCGAATATTATTGTTTCAACAACTATTTACTTGGATGAAATATTATTTCACAGAAACACAATTCAATGAATTTTTAATCACATTATCACATTTTTTTATTTAACAAACTTATCAAACAGTAGAATTATTTTTTAACGAATATTGTTTGTTCAGTTATTTCAACGAAAATGTAAGAATAGACGTTATGCTATAAACAACAAAAGTGTGTGTGTGTGTGTGTAGTGTAGTGTCTAGTAATAACTATTAGGGCACTCCGACCATATAGGTTAGGTTAGGTTAGAACTGTGACCAACTACGCGCGAGCCGAGCGAGCGAAGCGAGCGGTGCCGCGGCAGCGGCCGGCGAGCGCTACATCGGATTTGGTCGCAGTATCAAGATTAGGGCACTCCAACAGATGAACCGCTTTCATATAACTATACTACGGTATATAGTGTGTGTGTGTGTGTGTGTAGTGTATTGTCTGGTAATATAACTATTAGGGCACTCCGACCATATAGGTTAGGTTAGGTTAGAACTGTGACCAACTACGCGCGAGCCGAGCGAGCGAAGCGAGCGGTGCCGCGGCAGCGGCCGGCGAGCGCCACATCGAAATTGGTTGCAGTATCAAAAATATAGGGCACTGGGGAATTTCTTGGTAATAAGCTTTATACTAACTAAACAGTATGAGAATAAAGAATATTTGATTTGTTATTCTATGATATGAATATCGAAACTTTTAATTTTATTTGTAACAAAAATCAATGATTAAAGTTTATTCAAAGTAAGTATTCTGCGTATTGATTATTCTGTGAAATGATAATATATGAAAAATTTTATGTGAAACGAAATTCTATAAAACTATTTTCTATAAAACAACGTACAACCAGACCTTAGTCTTAGTAGTCGTAATCAACTCCGCATCGCGCGAAGTGACGCTTTTCGTAATTTAGAAGTTATAACAGAAAACTTATAAACTATGCCGGAATCGAGTAGAAGTTCTACATTCGACATGAATCAGATAAGATTTTTAAATCACTTAGACTAGTTCCGGAATTTGACGGAAATCCTAATGTTAGGTATAACTAGATTTTTGAACTTGTGTGATCAGTCACCCTTTTTAGCAATTGTTTTTAACTCTTGTATTGCATCTGGTGTATTTCCTGATCTGATGAAACTTATCAAAGTGATTCCACTGTTCAACACAACTGATCCCACAAATTTTCGGCCTATTTCGATATTACCTAGTTTGAGTAAAATCTTTGAAAAATTAATTTTGAAACAAATGTTAGGATATTTCAATGCACTTAATTTACTACATCTGAAACGGTATGAGGGACAAGGCTCTCGACCTTTTGACTTCTTATCTGAACAATAGAATTCAGAGGGTCGATGTTAATGGCAAGAGATCTTCAGGATCCGCGGTCACCATGGGCGTTCCGCAGGGTTCAATTCTAGGTCTTTTTTTATTTTTTATTTATATAAACGACTTACCTTACTATTATAAGGGATAATCACAAGATCGTATTATTCGCTGATAACACTTCCCTTATTTTTAAAATCAAACGTCAGTTAGTTAACTTTGAGCAAGTTAACGATGCATTCTCTAAAGTTGTGCATTGGTCCCGCGTGCCGATGAGGTCAAAAACGCTCAAGCACCGAAGCGCATTCCGACGGCGCCGGATGTTTATGACCTTGATAACAAAAAACGCTCTCCCGCTGTTTGAAGTGGCTCTGGGTACAATATGAATACTTTGTTGTGTTCTTGAATACACAGAGCATCATATTATGTATACACAATGCTCGTAAGACGAGAATCGTATTTATAAACAAAATGTAATTATCAGATACGGGGGAAAAAAACGTGTTTGTTCCGGTTTCATGTCTATTTCTGATAAAACTACTGTATGCATTTACAAGAAATTTTGCAAATTACATTATGAATAGTTATGTAATCTAGCAAAAGCATTTGTTTGATAGTCCTACGTAAAATTTTCATATTATTGAAACTGAAACTTCATAGCGCGCGGTGCCTTTGTCTTACGTTTTTCCGCGTAACATTTCTTTGTTCAAAAATAAAATTTTATGATGGTATTTCGTGATAATATTATCTACAACGATGCATTATCTACTTCTAAATGAATATTCATCTATTTGCTGTCGATTACACACAAAAAAAGTCGAAATTCATCATAGAATGATAACGCGTCACAACGGTTTGGCGCGTAACATTACTT
The DNA here is from genome assembly GCA_948150665.1 of Conistra vaccinii. Classification (NCBI taxonomy): domain Eukaryota; kingdom Metazoa; phylum Arthropoda; class Insecta; order Lepidoptera; family Noctuidae; genus Conistra; species Conistra vaccinii. Next base: position 22,879,988 of record OX411318.1, read on the forward strand.
TGCTCAAAAATGTGATTTTATGATGCTATTTCGTGAAAATATTATCTACAACGGTGTAATAACTACTAATAAATAAAAATATAGCCACTTACCTTCAAAATATCACACTAAATGCACTAAACACAGTCACTATAACCTCACGAGCCGATCGTTTTCTGAAATATGAGTAATGTCAGTTTTGACTTTTTTTTTAAATGTTGCCTAGTGCATATTTTTATTTTTGAACGATTTAGTCGAGTAGAATATTTATCAGGCCATAGAGTAAAACCATCCACAGTGGATACTATCCTTTATTTGGCAGTAGAAATAGAGAACAGTGCCGCGTGAGAGGGTGTCGCACGCATGTCGCACGAGGTGCGTCACCCGGGCTTGACGGATATGGACGCATTGTTACACCACGTGTAGCAATTTGGCGCCATCGGTATGGAATAGAGCTGAACCCTGTTGAGTCGACAGTTTTTCTTGGAATCACTATTGACGGTAAATTGCAATGGGGCCCACACATAGAAAAATTGTCAGGAAGGCTAAGCTCGGCCGCCTATGCTGTTAAAAAAATTAGACAGATAACGGACGCAGATACAGCCAGAATAGTTTATTTTAGTTATTTTCATAGTCTTATGTCATATGGGATTCTTCTCTGGGGAACCTGTTCGGACATTAATACTATCTTTGTTCTACAGAAAAAGGCTGTTCGAGCCATTTACAACCTAGGCCCGAGAGATTCCCTCCGAGAAAAGTTCAATAGGCATTCTGACTGTAGCTTCACAATATATATTAGAAAACCTATTGTATGTACAGAAAAATATATCAAATTTTAAGAAATTATCCGATATTCATAATTTAAATACCAGGAATAAACACAACCTTGCTGTACATCACACTCGTGCCGTGGGAGTTATGATGGCGCTGCCCGTCATGTAAACATTGTGCTCCGCTACTAGTTTCTCTTAAAAATATAAAACTCAGTTATATATTCCTGATTTTCTCATGAATGTAATCCTAATATTGTGTATTACTAGTGATAATGTTATCTCAACTTTACTTCTGCAAATAACAAAGTTGAAAGTGATGTAAACTGGTGTGTTACTCAAAGCAAAACTGAGACTGTGTTGTGTTTTAGTGCGTCGGAACATTACGATCTATAAACAAACTGCTGCAGACAAACTATCAGTTAAGTGAATAACTAAAAATAACACAAAACAAGTGAAAAAAAAAAATATATATACAAACTGTGTGTTCAAAGGTCAAGCAAATTCAAATCCAAAATAATTATAACGAACTTTCTTAGTCCAACCCGATAAGGAATATCAATTTCGTCACAAAATAATAAAGCAGAACGGCTAACCAAATCGTGTGCGGACTGCCGTGCAGTGCACCGCGGGTTCGCGTCGCACTACGCGCAAGTACTTTTTGTGTTTTTGGCTACTTTTTCTTGTTGAACTGGTGTTGTATTTTAGCCCAAAGAAATTGACAGTGCGCGGAAATCCTCAGAACTAAATGCAGGTTATTAGCGTCATCTACAAAAAATTTGATGAACTACCTGCGGCCTGCCACCTACCATATAATTAGTGTAACAGCTAATCAACATAATTATATCGATCTACAATCTGCAACCTTTGTCAATCTAAATTTGTTGGTGTTGTCACCTTTCTCCGCAAGATGCCGGCAGAGTGTGGTGGTTGTAAACAACTTTTAAAAGATAGCTTATTCCTAGCTTGTACTAATTGTAAGTGTTCGTTTGATTTGGAGTGCGCCAATGTTCGTCAAAATCAATTCATACATATGACTGCCAAACAAAAATCAAGCTGGGTTATGTCACGAATGTCGCTGTAAAAGACCAAAAGCAATAAATTCTGCTACACCAGCGAGCCCAATTTTATCCCAGCGCTCAGATGCGGATGTTGATGACTCAGCTAACGTAACAGTAAGGCAGAATAAAACTAAGTTATTAGCTGCTACTCAGTCTAGCACTCATTGCCCAAATGCACGCGCGCTAAATGAATGCACTCTTGAAACTGTTCTGATGGAGCTGCGCGCGTTCCGCGAAGAAAGTGTGGCTAGATACCATAATCAAGAAACCTCTATAAATAAGGTAGCTGAAGATGTCAAAGAAATAAGATGTTCTATTGACAATCTTCATAGCAAATATAACATCCTTCGGACGGACGTTGAAACACTGTTGTTGACCACAGATGTCGCTTCGAGCGCACAAGCCACACTGCAGCTGCAGTGTGATGATAATACAAAGCATGTATCTGACCTGGAGATGGGGAATTATGGCTGTGAAATTATGATTCAAAGACAGCGCATTGATGTCATAGAAAAACTAATAAGTGACAATGAAAAATCTTCATGCGCACAAATTTTGCTGCATAATAATAGTCACAACGTGTCCTTCGATGTACCAGATTCCATAGCATCGTCACTGCCAATGCCGAAACCGGGCTCATTACCATCATCGGCTTATAATACAGTGGCACGACCACAGATAAGTAGCGAGCCTCCCCCCCCACAAACACGTACAGCACAAGAATATTTACGATGGGGAAAACTCAACCGCGCCCTCGCCGATCTGTTATACACGCGACAGGTGCTGCCGATACAGATTTAAAAACCCTGGATGGAAATTCCAAGCATGAATGTACTTGACAGGTTGTCAAGTACATTCATGCTTGGAATTTCCATCCAGACGTATCTGTGGAGAGCATTCGTTCTTACCTACGCAAAAAACACCCAGGCATCGTGACCTTCTCCATTAAAAAACCTGATCCTGAACATTCCAGGCATAACTGTTTCATATTGGGAGTCCCATTGCAGCTGTTTGACTTCTATATGTCACCCAATAATTGGCCGACAAATACATCACTCCAAGAATGGTTCATCTACCGGAATGCGAGGAAGAAGTCCGAGTCCAATGAATCCAGAGAATCATTTTTTCGTGAGAAAAACTAAAAAGCTGGATATGATTTTCTACCAGAATGTCCGGGGATTGAAATCAAGGCGGTCGGAAGTCAAAAATGTACTACACACCTTCCCAAGTAATTTATTAGCCTTAACAGAAACCAGGCTTGATGACAGCGTGTTCGACTCTGAGGTGTTCCCGCGAGAATACGCTGTGCTGCGGTGTGACCGTGTGGGGCGCGGCGGCGGGGGTATGCCGCTGGCCGAGCGCGCGCCCTACTCACTCACACGTTTGGATTGTAGGACTGAACAGTGTGACGAAATAATATGTGCAGTAGTTACCAAAGGTCGATTGCGCTTTGCTTGCTGTGTTGTTTACTTGGCACCTAATGTACCTGATGCTAGATATTATTCTTTTTTTAATTGTATAAGAAGGATTATGCATGATATTAACAAACTGCCTCTGGTTGTATTGGGAGATTTTAACCTTCATTCCGCTAGTGTAACAATACGTGATGACTTTGAACTGTTTCTTTCTGAGTGTAATTTACAACAGGAAAACATAATTTTGAATGATCTTGGCGGAATGTTGGATCTGATTTTGGTTAACTCATGTGTGGCGGGAATCTCAGTTTCAGCCTGTTCCGGCATTGTCTCACCTGAAATACATCATAAGCCGTTAGACATCTCTATTAATATTAACACGCCGTACGCAAGTTTGAGCATCAATAATACCTACTCCCCTAGTGACTCGACCGCAGGTATCATTTTAGAGCGTAACTTCCGTAAGGCAGACTTTTTAGTGTTATACTCTGAACTGGCTGGTATCGACTGGGAGCCCGTGTATTCGTGCGATGATGTTAACGTTGCTGTTGAGACCTTTTATAAATTAATTAACGATATTGTTTGTCCAACCGTTCCTTTAAAAAAGATAAAAACATTGCGATTGAATTACCCCAAATGGTTTACGTCTGTTTCTATTGAACTAAATAATCTTAAAAACCATTATCACAAGCTCTACAAGCAGAATAATAATAACCAATTGCATTATGCATTCTTTACCTACTATAGGCGGTTATTGAAGAGAAGTACGGATGCAGATTTTGCTACTTTCACTAATCATATTCAGTCAAATATAAAATGTGACCCCAAAACCTTTTGGGCCTATGTGAAAAGTAACAGAGATAATAATGAGCAGGCTACCTTTGGAGACTTGTCGCCAGCGCAGGTGGCAGACACGTTTTCAAAATATTTTAGTAGTGTTTTCTTATCAAAGTTGCCATCATTAGATCCTGAGCATGCTATCGCTACTGCGAATGCCTCTCCTAATAATATAAATAATATGTCCCATCCGCTTAATATAGATTACGTTCACGAATCTGAAGTTCGTGGCGCTATGGCTCGACTTCCTGCGAAATCTACTCATGGTCCAGATGGAATACCACAATACTTGGTTAAGGACGGCTGCGACATTTTCAAATTTCCCTTGCAATTTATATTCAACCTATCTATTACGACGAACATATATCCAACGGAGTGGAAAACATGTAAAGTACTCCCGGTTCATAAAAGCGGCCCAAAAAATGACATAAAAAATTACAGGCCAATAGCTGTTTTATCCATATTCGGCAAAGTAATCGAATCAGTACTCTACAAGAAAATATTTAATAAACTGCAATGTTGGTTCGCGGAAGAGCAACACGGATTCCTTCCAAATCGCTCAACCACGTCTAATCTGTTAAATATTACTACACTCTTAGCCAAAAATATTAACGACAAAAAGCAGATCGATGTAGCCTATTTTGACTTCCAGAAAGCCTTTGACCGGGTTGATAATGACATACCTACTACTAAGTAAACTGGCATTGGCAGGTTTCTCTGTGTCATCGCTTAAATTCTTCGCGAACTATCTGCACGACCGCAAGCAATTTGTAACGTACAAAAATGCCAATTCGGAGCGCTACTCGGTTACTTCTCGCATTGGGCAGGGCACAAACCTCGGGCCCCTTCTTTTTCTAATAGTAGTTAACGATCTTCCCACATATGTGAAACACTCCACAGTCTTAATGTATGCTGATGATGTCAAACTTGCTCTCCCAGTGTCTAACTCTAGTGATACGGCCACACTTCAACTCGACATCGACAACATTCACACTTGGAGTACTATAAACAACCTCAACCTAAACATTAGTAAATGCGCGGTCATGACCTACTCAAAAGCCACACAGCCCATACACAACATTTACACTATGAACAATGAGCCCCTGAAACGCGTTATGACCGTTCGCGATCTGGGTGCTCAGTTTGATCCACACATTACATTTAACCAGCACATACTACAGACCTGCAACAAGTCCCGCAAAAGCCTAGGTTTTGTCTTGCGCCAGGCCAAAATTTTCACAAATCGTCAAGCCCTAACGATACTGTACAACTCCTTCATCCGCAGTTTGCTAGAGACTAACTGTGCAATCTGGAACCCCCATGAAAAAGTGTATACACTGGTCATCGAAAAGGTTCAGAAGTCTTTTGTTCGTTACCTCTACTTAAAACTGTATGGATATTACCCGTACATGTACCCAACACCATTTGTGCTAGGTATGGTGGGCTACCAAAGTTTAGAAGTAGGGAGAAATCTTAGTCTCGTAAAATATTTCATACGACTAATTCGTGGTACCCATTTTAATGCCTTTTTACTACAATTTATCTCATTTAACATCACCGCAGCGGCTAGGGGCTCGAGGGAGAGACCTTTTTCTCTGCCTCTCGCGCCCCGCCAGCACTGGGAGGGTGGGATTACTAATCTCTTCGGACTCGGCGCTGGTAAAATTATGATAGAACTTCACGTACAGGTAAGTTCGTTTAATCATTAATTATACCAGCGCCTCGTCCTCGAGATTGTAATTTACACATGTAGACTTTGAGAGTATTGCGGAAATATTATCAATGATAAGTCATGTTTGTAAATATCAAAATAATTGCATTATTATTTCTTTTGTTACAATCAATAATAAGAAAGATCAACTTTGTACTTCTAGGATTGACAATAATTAAGCGTTTCCTTTGAATACTCAAAGGGTAATATGAAACAAATGAATTCTAATTAAGGAATAATTTTTCTTATAGATAATAGCTATCACAGCTAGCTGTAGACAATTATGTATAAATACTATAAAATAATATAATTATAGTACTATAAAAACGTGTTTTGTGCGAGATGTCTGTGTCTCGCGCTGTGTGCACTGAACACCCTCGGGTCAACCCCACATTAATTGTGTGTATGCTTTATCCAGCGGTCAAGGGTTTGCTTTCCTACTAGTTTATGATTACGAGGTTTCGTAATTCCAACAAATAAATCGTCAATGTTCCTAAGGTTGCGTTCTCTATAGCACAGTAATTTAGTGGCTGGGCAGGATATGGCTGTTTTTAGATAAAAAGGTAAATTAATAATAGGTTGTTAAAATCCCGGTCTAGAAGGCAGAAATATAAATAATAACAGAGTAATTGTGATACACTAAGAAAGGTTTTGAACATTGCTTACTTTTATCTCAGAGAGAGTTTGAACTCTGTGTGCAGTCGACAGAGACAGTAAAGGTAATGGTTTTATTTGTAAGCTTATGTAATTCCTCATAAGGATGCCAAGAAGTCAATTATCAGATACTAAATTGGTATCCCCAGGTAACGTCATATTTAGTTCTTGGTGGTTTTAGTGTAAAAACCCCTTTGTGGAATCTTTTTACTCCGTCACTAACTACTTAGTGGGTACTGGGCTCGGCACCACGGAAGGAACAGATCCGAATGAATTGAGGCTACCATAATTAACAACCGTCCTACAAGAGTTGGGTTAAAAAGGTAATTACTGTGGGTACAGAACTATAGAGGCGTCATAAACATTTAACGAATTAATTTCACAGAATTTTCACCATTTAGTCAAGTGAATGTCATATTGTTTCATGCAGGTAGGCGCTAAGGATGCTGGCATTATATTATATATCTCAACTAATTATTAAATCTAAACACGGGGTTCCATGGCTGTGTTGGCCAGAAGGGTGCGACCATGATACCCTGTGCCTTGTCTATTATTATTTTCACAATCAAATTCGGAAAATAATACTGTATGACTCAAAATGTCGGGAATGCGTGGAAATCCTAATTTGACCATAAAACTGTAAACGAGTCCAACGCGGATGCATCTGGGTCTCGGTGATGTGGCACATTTGTTATTTATGCGACTTGCTAAATAGAACATTTTTTGGATGATCGAATGTGTGAGACTGCCAAAGGCTCAATCGGACAGCTCCTGTTTTATGTCCGGTAGGTTTTTTGTGATACGTAATCTGCAATTACAATGATCACTAGATTTTATGTACCAGGCAAAGATGAAAGGCTTTTTGCTTTACCTAATTATATATTACCTTCACCGGTTAACATATTTCACGAGTTATTTTTTTTTGAGATGAGGGTATTCTATACCCCTATTTTATTTATGTATGCTACTGCTGTTGAATTTTCAACGCTTTTTGTCAATTAAAGAACTTTAACAAAAACTTTTAGGGCAATAAATGCGGCAAGAAGTTCTAAATAATTTGTGTGGTTCTTGTTCAGTATTCGACCACTGCCCGTTCGAAGACCTTCCTTTACAGGCGTCCCCCCACCCCGTCGTTGAGGCGTCAGGAAATATATTTCAACTTGGTAAACACCAATTTTTATTCGATGTTCAGAACGTTCTATTTTATCTAGCTACCAGTTAAAGAAATGATGAATGGTTGAAATGATTCAGGTAGATTCATAGAATTAATATAAATAGACCTTTCGAGTTGACATATTTATATCTTTCCATTTATTGATTATGCGGCCATCCGTATTCGATCGCTGGACAACAAGAAACTAATAATCCTAATATATCTTTATACAAAAGTTACAACGTTTCGTTTTGAAAATATTACAAGTTCCGCTTTCGTTCGTATAATCTTTTAACTGTCCTAAACTAATCTGAAACTCGATGTGAATCTATTATCATACCTGAATCTGTATTTAGTCGAAGGAAATTGTGCAAAGTGCTTTTTTCTTTATTAAAATGAAATCAAGTTAAATTAATAATCTTTAGTTAGATCTATATGTTACTTACACATTCCAGGCGGGAATATTCAAGCAATAGCTAATCGTATAAACAACAAATAGTGGAAAGCTACCTAATTTACCCTCGTATACCCTAGTATAATTTACCCTCGAAGCAGAATCTTAGATATTTTCGAGATTCTTTGTGCATCTTAATTAAGATAATTAACGAGCCTTTGAGGTCAATTGATGCCATTTCACCATAAAATTATAGAATACGTTACAATTCTAATGCAGTTCTTAAATCCTCTAATTTAAAATGGTACGTTTTAACCAATTTATTAGGATTTTAATTAAATCAATATATATAAAAAATTAAATGCTGTGCGTTGGTAAGCGCATCACTTGAGAATGTCTGGAACGATTGTCTATTTTTTGTTTGTAAGGAATAGTCCGAATAAAGTTTTTATGGAAAGAAAAATTAGACCCGGAAAATTTTCAAATTCAGGAAAATCTAAACGTTTCCTATGGGATTTTTGAACGACGATGGTTGAAATTTCAACAGAACATACGTCTGTCGGGTCAGCTAGTTTATAACAAAAGCATCTTGCTATTTGTTTTTGGTACCAAGAAAATACTTGAAACAAATTGATTTTCTCATGCAGGAATGAATACTGCACCTATTTTGAGTTGATTATTATTCAGTGTTAATAATTCGGTCCTCATTACACGAGGAAATTGTTCTACAACGGGTGACGTAAATGGTATTTCTAATGTTGATAGATAAACGGCCTGCGTACTTAGCTGGATCGCTCCGCGTACCCATCTGGAGGGGATCGTGGCTAACTTACAACAGCCGCACGGGTTGATCGAAGAATCATACTTGCCGCGGTCGGTTCGTGGATGGCTGACCGTCCATTACGAAATTACGATAAGCCGCTGGTCCCGGCCCTCATTTGCAGATCTCTGACAGCTGTTACGGGCATTCAGTAACTGGTTTGTGGAAGCCAGACAGGCAGTCGCTCCATGCAAAATCCGGTGTGTTCCGGTTAGACTGGAAACCGACCCAAACATAGTTGGGAAAAGGCTAATAGCACAGTCTGTGCTAATAGGCAGATTGAATTCTAGCTGGCTTCAATGTTTCTACGAAATTTTCACTGAACAGAAAGGTATATTAGGTACTTGGTGTATAAATACATGTTCAATCATGTAATTTTTTTAATCAAATTAAATAAAATTCTGCTTGTATTCATGAATTTTTGCAACACTTTAATAATAATGTTGGTCAAACAAGTTATTTGTTACTTTTTATTTGCCTTTATCGCTTTAACTGCGGTATCAGCATACCATCCTAATTTCAAGATTTATTTTATGGGGATCTAGGACTAAATTTTTAGGTATTCGATATTTTGAGGTCAAATTTTTTGGAACGCCTTGAAAATATGTAAAACCGTTGGCAAGTTTCTTGCATATTTCAGACCCGTATTGGTCTGTGTTAGTAGGAACATTGCCTTAAGTTCCTAGAATTCCGAGATCAGGAATATTGCCGAAATGAGTAAAGACTCTTCGGGGGTACGTCCGTGGAAGTACTAGGGCCTGGGTGAAGTTTATCACATTTTTAATTCGAAACTGAACAGTTTCCTCTTCAGGTGGCCATTTTAATAACCAATATTTGGTCGCAGTGCCAGTGCGCAGTGTGTCTGAAATTTATCATAGATATGATAATTTTATTACGTAAGTTAAATAACTTACTTAAAGACGATTTAAAATTGAACTCGAATAAGTCCATGACTATTTTTTATTAATTTCATAAGCTTTTATCTTTATGCAAAGAATAAAAAAAAAGCTACATAATTATTGAATTATTTTGCTAATATTGTTCGTACATTAGTCATAGGCATAATACTTTTTAGGTTAGGTTACAATCCCCAGCGGAAGGAACGCCAACCGTATTCTAATGCGTTGAAACAGCCCCAGTTCAGGGTGCATTTAAATACCTTCAATACGTAGATACGTAAGCAGGGCGATATTAACATAGTTTTCACTGTACAATAAATAAGTAGGAAGGTAAATACCTGGTCCAATATCCTCATCGTGTAGAAAAACAGCTTCCTCCAAGTCTGATTCACTTTCAGAAGCACTAATTTGTTTTTTACGATTTTGATTTCTAACTATTTAATTTTATAATGTCTAAATGTCTACTTCACTAGACCTAGAATTCTTACATTTCGGTATTTTTTTATAATAAACGGTGCGAAGACGCTAAATAGATGTTGAGTGGTTGAGCACTAAAACGCGAATGACTGGCGACAATCGTCTGAGAGCGGAACTGGACAAAAGTACCCACAAAAAAAAAAAAAAAGTTATGTCAAATAAAATTGCCATAAAGAAAAATAGGATATAATATTTTTTCTCAACTTAGTGCATGAGTGGTGAGAACTATGCGTAACTACATGTGTAAATTACTAATCTCGAGGACGAGGTGCTGGTATAATGCTTGTTTTTCTCTTTTCAGTTATGTGTTTTTGCAGTCGGGTTTTTTGTTTTTTGAATAATTTTCTTTATTTCAAGTTTTTTAGTTTTATTAATATATCTTAATTTCGAATTGACTAATTACCAGCTTTTATTTGATACCAATATTGTGGTTATTTATTTAAAAAAAAACCTTCCTCTCCCTTTTTTTTGTATTTGCAGATGCAATACACAAATATTATATAGCAGTCACTTCTACGATTAAGACGAATCTAACGACACCTCATATGTTAAAATCCATCAAGCCGTTTAGGCTACAGAGCGTGCCAAAGAAATAGACATACATACATACATACATACATACATACATACATACATACATACTCTCGATATACATCTCATAAAACATTACCCTCCTTCTGGGGCAGTCGGGTAAAAAGGGTACTATAAAATTTCCGATTATTTAGAAGATAAAAAAGCATGGGATTGAGCTGCTCGCTCTGCTAAACCTTGTAATAAAACCTTGAAACTTGACATTATAATTATTCAGTAAAATCATCAAATTATACCAGTTTTATATAAAGATTGACAAGTTGAATATTACATACAAAATGACATGATTACTTTGTAAAGTATTATATTATTTTAATTATTGTGAATGTGAGGACTATGTGGATGCTCCCTACGGTCGCTCGCCTTCGCGCGTTAATGGTCACTGATCTAACCTGACCTAACCCAACCCAAATGATTCACCAACAATAGAGGGGATCTGGCACTCGGCGGCCGCTGCCGCGGCACGCTCCCTGCGGTCGCTCGCCTTCGCACGTTAGGGTCACTGATCTAACCTTACCTAACCCAAATGATTCACCAACAATAGAGGGGTTCCGGCGCTCGGCGACCGCTGTCGCGGCACGCTCCCTAAGGTCGCTCTCCTTCGCGCGTTAGGGTCACTAATCTAACCTAACCTAACCCAAATGATCCACCAACAATATAGGGGATCTGGGACTTGGTTAATGGTCACTGATCTAACCTAACCTAAATGATTAACCAACAATAGAGGGGACCAAAGTAGACGTTTTTAAATTAAAAACTTATAGATTTTGAATTTATATGCGTAACTAAATATTATACTACTTAATTGAATCAGAATCCTAATTTTAGTAGTTTATTCGAAGTATTGAAAATTGGAATGTCGTTTTTCGGACCGAAAACCCATCGAGCATTTGATTCTTCGAACGTATGAAAATCGGAAAACAAACAAATCGCATATGACTTTCGGTAAAATAAGTTTCGTGATTTTTAATAATTGACATTATAATTCTTAGGGATTATGAAATTCGGACTTTTGAAAATCGGAACAACGAAATTCGGAATAAAATATTTCGGAGTATTTGGGTGTTCCCGTTCATCGAGTTGAGCTCCTTAAGTTCAGAGTTGAGCTCCGCGATTACTGACAAATGCTTGCACTGACTGGACAGGACCTCTCAAATCTGTATGGTTCTTTCCTCAAAAGACCATTTCAGACACTAGTCTATATGGTCCTCATATGGCCTGACCAAGATTATGTCTGGACTTTAAAAGAGACTGTGACCCCTGAGTTTGTTTCGGCCTTTCTTCTCAGAGTAGTCAGATAGGAAACGCCGAACTCATCTAGCTAATTTTTAACATAAATTTTAATATGACGTGTAAAAGTGATTCCTATATCCTATTTACAGAATAAACAATTTCATTTCATTTCAGTTAGTGCTCACTTATATCAGTCCAGAACCAGGACATCAGCTTTCGAACTTATCTTTGATCAATGGGATTTTAAACAAGATTAGGTACTGGTAATGCTGCACGTACTTTGCATGCCAAGGGTCTTGATTCCACAAACTGAGAGGGAGGTTAATTAACAAACTGAAGTCATACTACTAGCTAACGTTTAATTGTAGTAGAACCTTAGAGAGAGGATAAACAGGTGACCATTTTGATAAGGTCATTCCTGAGTATTAGTTTATAAGACCAGTTGTTGTAACATCAATGTGTTAGGTTGTGTCTCTGGGTGCTTTGCCCCATATTTCTTATAGAAACACACCCATAGTAGGTCATTTACATACGATTGAGCTAAAGGTTGTTAAGCGTTCATCTCACGAATTCTAACAAGCGACCCTGAGCTTGTATAATTATTAGTCTCATGTTTGGATCCCCTCTGACATGCTTTGTAACGGAGGCAGCGCTCGTCAGTGGAGATTCACTTTAAATTAAGGTTGGGAAGGTTATCATTGTTTAGTGGCTTGCCACAATTGTGTGTACCTTGTTGATAATACAATAAACTTTGTAATGTGTAAAAAGGTAATTGTTTAATTGTTTCTTTCCCAATACCTGATAAATTCACTTTAGCACGGCCACCCTTTTCGCCGGGTTACATTAGTTAAACTGTGGATAGAGCTATTATAGGCGATTAGCGCGTACTGTATAAGACTTCGAATGGGTTCATTTTTATGCTGAATTTTAAATAATCGTAAGTGTTACAAAAGCGTGTGTAGAAACGTTCTATGATGCCATTTTCATTTGGCGCATAGGCACTAGTCACATGGTGTTCTATTTTGTGCAAGCGGAGAAATTCTCATGACAAGACAAGATAACATGTCACAAGACATTTTACATCAAATTCGTGGCAGTTGCATAACAGATGCATAACCAGGCTTTGGTCTTGATCGAAGATATGTGTTACCTCATGTGCGGCAGTTTGTTAGTCAGGTTAGGAATGCGAGCGCCAGATCGCGGAGTGAATGACGCATTTAATAGAGAATTGGAACGTGAACATGAATATGATCGATATGAACCAATCAGTTCAAACGAATGTGGCTGTTGAACACAAAACAGAAGGAAGTCTATGCGCTTGGTGATAAGAAAACTGACGAGTAATGAGATTCACGCGACGATACACAAAAGAAAATTTAAAGATGAGTTAGTTCTCATTCCGAGGATTCCAATGATCCCAACGGATATGCCTTTTGAGTTTAAACGAATTCAGTTCCCGATTCGTCCTGCCTTCGCCATGATGATTAACAAATCACAAGGCCAATCCTTGACTGTTTGTGGTCTCAACTTAGAAAAACCATGTTTTTCTCATGGTCAGTTGTACGTGGCATGTTCACGTGTCGGCAAATAATCCGCTTTACGGGTATTTGTTCTTGCGCCTGATACAAAAACAAAAAATGTCGTATATTATCACAAGGTGCTGCAATTTTTGTACTTATTTATTTATTTTTGTGTTATTATCTTAAAAGTACTGAACTAAATATTTATTTTCTTTAAAACTTTCATAAAATCATAAATTAATTATTAACTTGTCTAAAATATAATTAATGTTTGTATTAAGAAAACGCTCTTTTCTTGCTAATACTTTTAATCCAGACAACTGTACAATTTCACAATCAAACGAAGACTGACTATGCATTACATTTTACCATTTAAAACGACTTTTGACCCCACCCAGAAATAACGATAATATCATAACCGTTATTTCTAAGTGTTGCCAAAGTAAAATAACACATTCAGTTGCCATAATGAAAATACATTTAAAAGTTTCTTACAATATTAATCATTTGTGCTTTGATAGTGTTGCCACAGTGGATATTATAAATCGATATTAAAATATACTTATTATTTTCAAATTAAATTAAAGAAATCACGACACTCGGCCATCCGACGACGGCGTGCTAACTCCGAAGCACGCATAATCACGACACTGAGGCAATACATCAAATAACAAATATAAGTAACTATACAAAAATATATAATCAAGATATACCTGCCCTGAGAACGTTACCAATTAATAAATGTAAAATGTTTGATTGGCTCTTAGACGTTTTTATTTCGTCAATGAATTTTTAAATCATACTTTTTCATAATGTAATTAAAATCTTAATAATGAAATTAGTACAGTAGTTCTGAAGGCCAATTCCCGCACATAAAAAAAACGTTCACATTCAAATCGCAATCTGTCAAACTTGTCAAAAATGTTGGTAAATTGATTGTATTTTTGACAGATGGCGAATGAGATGTGAATACGAACGTTCCCAAAAATTACGGGAATTGCTCCTCAGGTGTATAACAAGTTACCTAATTCATTTAACCCATATATGCCCAGGGGGTCGATAACGACCCAAAAGTACTTGATTACTTCCGATGTACCCTGACCGCGAACTTATGAATCAATTCTTATTATAACGTCATCATTTGATAATCAAAAGAACTATTTTGAAGTACAATTCAATATAATTTCTACTTTACAATCATTTCAAATGACAAGTGCTAGTGAAAGTTCGTACAAGTTCATTTCTGGAAAAAGATTGCAACCAAGCGCATAAAAATGTAAGTATTTTGTGTATATTATGTTGTTTTACTAACAAAATTGTATTTATAGTAAATTGAATATGTGTTTTAGAGATATAGATGTAAATATTGCTTATAAAGTATATTTTTCTGATTGCAATCAATCGAAACGTTTTCGTGGGTCGGTAACGACCCTGTGGGCACATACCATGTTTTATAATCATATTTTTTCTTTTACATGTCCCGCCACATGCTCTCTACAAACGAAATAGCCGAAGCCCTGGAGTCACTTGACTACGAGGAAGGTGTCCAGGGCTTCGATGTGTATACATTGATCCGCGTTGTGAGGGTACATATCGGAAGGTGACTCAGGTCAGGAGGACTGTGACAATATAAAACGCTTGAACCGACATCAGTTACTTGCTCCAGCTGAAATGCTAGTACTACGAAGTGAAGAAGACAATGATGGTGACACCACCATCGATGCGGTTTTAGTCTGCCCTGCTAGTAGTTCTCAAATTTTCGAACCCATTTCTACGGCATCCGGATCCAGCACACACAGGTTACGAAATTCTTGTCCTGTCGAACCGTCAACTCCAGGAGTTGAAGAACCGACTATCATTGCTTATCCTGATGAACAGTCTTCCTTGAATGATCGTCTTACCAGGGCCAACAATGATTCTGTGGACCCTTCTTCAAGACTTGTCGTCCAAGTCTTGAAGAAGGGTCCACAGAATCATTGTCGCGATCAATAGAGCAACGTCAGGCTACGTAAATGGGTAAAGCGAGACTTGCGTCCCCGACAAGATGTGTGGTCACCACCACCTCCACGAGCTGTGCTCACACTCACCAAAGAAAGGGAACCTATAAAGTTCTTCGAATTATTTTAGAAAATGTGTGCTGTGTAAAAATAAAACAGTCAAAATGTGCCACAAATGTGACGTCAATTTGTATGACAATACTTTGCAGAATTTCATTCATATCATAACTGATATTATATCCTATGTTCCTTACTTATCAAATTTAATTACCTAATAGTTCCTCCCGGATCTTACTTGTCTAAACTAATAATAAAGACTGAATAGCATATAATACTGTTTTATTTTGATTATTCTTTCTCCATACTAGTGTACGACCTTATCTGCCCAAAGGGTCATTATCGACCCACTGAAAAAAAACTACTTTCAGAACTGAAAATTACAAATTACTTTCACAGTCCTTGTCTGTGGTTATCAATTATAACATATGTGAAAATTATAAAAATCGGAGTTATATAAAGTTCTGGGCATATATGGGTTAAGGAACTTCCCGTCCCCATGTTCAAGAAAAAGCTGTCAAGTTGGCTATTAGATCATTGCTTTTATGACATTGGCGAATATAAGGACTATTGTAAAACTCTAAGATGACATAGACTTAACTTTTATGACATTGGCGAATTTATGGAATATTGTAAAAATCCAAGATGACACTCACTTAATTTTGACATTATATAGTAACGATTACCTAATTTTAATAATACTAATTCATATCGGACTTATCTACTGTAAATTGCAAATCTTATAATTAATTTTGTACTTAGTTAAGAATGACAAGTAAATATTTGTACACCATAAATTTTGTGGTAAAATGTATAGAACTAACAAAAATATTATTAACACCATACTATGTAAAATTACATTCTTACAAATAAATAAATTCTAATTCTAATTCTGCTTTGACATTATTATAAATTCTTGGACATTGTAATTTTTATTTTGACATTCTCATTTATTCTTTGTTCCTTCTGATTTGCATGTAACTAGCATATCATTTAATATTTCTACACCAGCAATGTTAGTATATGTGAAACAGTAATTCATGTAAGACCTAATGTACCATGTACTCAGAAATAAATAAATACAATACATTATACATTCAATGCATAAGTACCTAACCTACCTATACCTGATTAAAGAAACGAGTATGCACTTCACATCACTTCACTAGTATAAATCCTCTTGACCGCATCTCGGCCACGAGGCGGCCAATCTCAACAGAAGCCAGCCACGGGGCATCCAATCTCAACAGAGACCAGTCAAGCACGCAGGAGGCATAGTGTGTGCGCAAACAGATGCAGTTCGACGGAACAGCAACCCGACGCAACCGGGTAGGGATCAGGCGCAGGACCACCATTTCACGTGCTTTGCGAGGCACAGGGTGTCCAACGTCCAATCGCCAGGCCGCTACCAAGTAATTCCTAGTGGAAAAATCAAACAACACCCTGCCCAACCTGGGAATCGAACCCAGGACCCCACGCTCAGCAGCCGCGCTCGCAGCACGAAACCGACGGGGTTGAAACTAATGTTAACAACTATTATATAAATAAATAGCAATTCGTGTTAACCGGTATTTGTCAGATTCTAAATTATAATTATTAAAGTCGGACAAATCAATACCGAACCAGAGGATTTTTCTATTCCTAACGATTTGATGTGGATCCACGGTGACACCTTTTAACTCTGGCATATTTATTACTTTTGCCATCTTTTTGGAATTAGTTTCAGTACTTTTTTTTTTAATTTACTAAACATATTCTTTTATAATTAATTATCTTAAACGGTTTGATTTTTGTATATTTAACCGAATTGATAAATGATTCAAATATAATTTATTAGCATTAAAGAAAATTTTATTAGAGGCTTTAATTCTTATATTTCGTCAATATTTTAAAAAAATGGGTGGGACTAAACCTACCTACATATTAGGCTCATTATTCTGGAAGTTCTTTTCAGACGACCCTTTAAACCTAATGTCGAATAAACAATTCTGATGCACTTTATTATTGTCGCGATAATGGCACTGAGGATGATAGCCCATCGTACTTTAACCGGTTGCTGGTCCAAGATGCGTTCGTTTTTGCCAAACTTTTAAGTAGACAAGGTCGTTAGAATCGTCTGGTTGAACCTTTAGGCTTGGCAATTTGCTCGAGGACAAGCAACTGCGTTTAGTACATTTTTAACCTCCCTAGCACAAAGTCTTTAATCTGTTTCGAGGTGAAAACTTTGCCATGATCTGAAATGAAAATTATTCTAGTCGATGCTTGTAAATTTTTGAGAATTATGAATTGGTCTAACAATGAGATATTTTGTAAATGCATCAATAAATCGTCAATTTTTGTTTTACTAATTACATAAAATTTATTTGAAACTATTGGCGACAAGGTAAATAGCCGGAAATGTCATAAAGATAGACTCCAGTTGCCACCAATAAAATTAAAAATTATTTATGATAAATGTCTACTGCATGTCTGTTATAATATCTATCCATTTACCGAATTCTTTTCAAGATTGACCTTGTTCAAAAAAATCTATTTAAACTTTTACTGTATAAACAATATTACACTCATAAGGAATATTTAGAGAATAAGTCAGTGGAACCTAATGTAAATTTGTAATAATTATAACGACTTGAATTGACATGAAATGTATTTGCACGCCATATCATGGCAGAATATGCTGAAACTAAAATTATTGCTATCTATTGTACCCTATTCTAACAAATATTTTTGATTCGATTTGATTTGACTATGGATAAAGTATAGACAAACGGTTAAAAATGGTCCAATTCAAATTCAAAATCAAATTCAAAAGTCATTTATTCAAACTAGGCTGAGAATCAGCACTTTTCGAACGTCAAAAGGTCTAAGTATATGGCATGGAAATATGATGCAAAATTGCCCATTACGCGTTCTTGGCGTATTATCTTTGCTATATGCACAATCTATACAAGCTACATAATTATTAATTTTTTTTATTTTATTTATCGTCTATATTTAAGAAACCATTATTGTCTTTGAATTCGTTCAATAATTATGGTTTGTGTAACACCGAAATGGCCCAAATCGTTATGATTTTTAATCACAAAGTTATTGGAACGTCTATACAATGATCTGCGTTTAGGTTTCAAAAATAAAAAGATTAAGAGTAAGAACCCCAAACAGCTGGCATTTGTATGTAGCCCAGTATCTAATTCATACAGAGTAAGCAAGGGCTTGTTGTGCAACTATTCATTGCGCTTTAATTTGTGCAACTAACCTCACTCGGTCTGAGCAAGACATTTCCTATTCTTGGCAAAAAGTTTATAGGGCTTTTCGAAAGTGAACTGATTAATGTCTTAGCCGTTTTTAATATCAGATTTGTTGAGATCCAATTCTTGAGTAATGATAAAATCTTTACTGATAGACAAGGTTTTAGTTTCTGTAGCGGGATTTACACTCGCAATTAAAGTATCTGGTAAGGAGTTTTGAAAGGACTGCTGTAAAAGAAGTTACAATTACGTAACTGCTTTACTATGAATTATTTTATAACAGCCTTGATGTAAGTGATATTCTTGATTTGGATTTATCCGTGTACTTCTAGTCAATATAATATCGCCCGAGTAATGCCCTTTAGCATTGACTCCTACTACACCAAACCCTAACTATGGTCGTCTCTACCTCAACATAATTATAGACCAATTGATAGTTCCAATCGATTCCAAGTCACTTTATTTGAAGGGTATATAAAAACAATGGTGCCGATTCTCTTGTCACAAATGCCTCTAAACTAGACTAAAAATCACTAAAATTTAGTTTAGTCCTGTCAAACGAGCATTTCCCATTCTGAAATAGTCTAAAGTGACACAACTTAACTATATTTTAGTTTGACAGCACTAAGATTGCACTGAGTTATTAGTTTAGTGAAAATGGCAATTTTGCTATTCTGAATTTGACGTTTTTCACCTAAAAATTTAGATTATCCGACTAAATCAGTCTATTTTTAAACGCGATTAAAAAGGAGTGGAATAAAATTAGTTGGCATGAACTAAAATTCACACACTTCAGCTGCAAAAACTTTATCTTTTTTTTATTTTGCTTATATCTCGAAAACGGTGCGTCCTAGCGCAAAAATAATGGAAATTTCGACCCCCTCTGCCATCCATAAACCCATATGCCCCTACTCACTGGTAATATTATTTCATATTTTCCATAAAAAAAGTTTAAAATTCCATACAAAATACATCAAGGCTGCCCCGCCGCGCGCCTCTGGCTCTAAAAAAATTCACGAGGTAGAGCAAACAAGTACCACGTGGGTCGCGACGTGACTGTCAAATTCAATTTTAGATGTGTCAAAATTTTTTTTTAATTTAGAGATATTTTTCCGCAGAATAGCTTTTAGATTCTCATAGCCAAAAGTAAG
This sequence comes from Conistra vaccinii, assembly GCA_948150665.1. NCBI lineage: Eukaryota > Metazoa > Arthropoda > Insecta > Lepidoptera > Noctuidae > Conistra > Conistra vaccinii. Next base: position 22,899,955 of record OX411318.1, read on the forward strand.
GTATTTTAGTCGTAGTTTAGTTAGTTTAGTTCGGTGTACAAGAGAATCGGCACCATTATCTTATTATCCTTCATAACAGTAGTTCGATATAATGCTGACCTATTAACACTAATTTGGTTTCAATATCATCAACTCTGAAATTTCGGTTTGGTAATAGAACTCGCAAACTGTTTCATGATTGGCAGATCTTTAAAAAGAACAATGGTGATATCTTATTTGAAAATTTTGAAACATCTGAAAAGTGACTAGTTTTTCAGTGTTCTTCCTTACATAAGAATATTGCAAAAAAAACTAGAAAATATATAAAATGTAATCGCAATTTTGAACTAGGATTTGAGTTGTTGTCATTGACAATCGTTAACAGTTTACAACTCTTGACCAGATGATTGCTTTCTGTCTTGTGTTATTCGAAAATTCAATTGAATTAACCTCCGCTTTCTCTAACAAAAATGTTGCCAAAACAAGTTAAAAAAATATGACGCAGTTCTATGTAAGTAAGATATTTTTCATTTAAAGACGCAGTGATCTTTCTTCAAGACAGTTCTTTTGTTTTCGAGCATTACATAATTTATACAATCTACTGCCTTTCGGCCATCAATTTCATGACGTACTAACAGCACACATACATGGCTGCATAGAACTACACAAGTGCCTATGTTAAACTTTGAACTACAGCTAACCTCCGTAGCTGCATAAGATCACATAACTGCCTATGTTAAATTCTGAACTACAGATCACCTGTATGGCTGCATACGATCACATAAGTGCCTATGTTAAACTCTGAACTACAACTAACCTCAATAGCTGCATAGGATCACGTAACTGACTACGTTAAGCTTCAAACTACAGCTTATCTACATGGCTGCATATAATCACATAAGTATCTGCGTTAAGCTTTGAACTAGTGTCTACGTTAAGCTTTAAACTAAAGCTCACCTACATGGCTGCATAGTATCACATAAGTATCCACATAAAATTCTGAACTACAGTTCACCTACATGACTGAACTGGAGTGTAAGCCGCATGGAACTCTAAACTATACTTGTAGGTACTTGTTCATGTTTATTTTGAAATTCTGAACTACAGCTCGCCTACGCGGCTGTTATAAATGACTAACCTCGTACATTTTTATCTTTAAGGGCCTACGTCTCGTTTAGTACCGTAAAACGGTCACTTTAAAAAGCTATCTTCTCCTTAACGGCTTAGTTAAATGATTTGAAAAAAATATATGTTTGCTATAGATTCATCTACAACATATCTGAAACCGGGTTTTTTCGTATGACCAATACTTTTGCCTTAAAAAAATATTTACCATAACGCTATTTTTGGCTAATATTCGTAACTACTTCTAAACGGCTTTGACGATTGGAAAAAAAATTACACTGAAAAATTGTTGATTAAAGGTACTACAAATTTGAAACTGCATTTGTAAATCAATCAATATTTGTTAAACAAAATGTCCCCATTTAGAGATAGAGGTTCAGAGGGGCTCTGCGCGGGACGCGGGCGGCAGTCGCCCGTGAGCATTGAGACGGGATGGCTGTGTCGCTCGCTGGTCCGCTCCGGCTATCGACCGAGTATGCGCATACGTATGTGTTAGTGCGAATATTTATGAACTTATTGTATTAGTGTGCGTTTATAGACGAGCTTGCTGCAGAGAGTCCAAATCGATTGTACGCGTAGGCGCTTTATTGTTGAGTTGTTCTTTGATGTACAATTATTAATACTTTTTTACATTGACAATTACATACAAATTAACAATTTACAATATAAACTAAAAAAATGTAAATGTAAAATATAACATAACATCACGACTGTATTCCCCGAAGGGTTAGGCAGAGGTGTACCTATATAAGGTGTTAAAAAATTTACTTTAGAAACTTTAAGAGGTGTTTTAGACCATCGAACTGAATAACTTTTACTTTGGGACGTACATTGATATCGCGAAAAAAAAAATCTGTTGTTCCATAGTAAAGTTTAATACCTACTGTTCTAAACTGAACTGAATGGGACAGCTGTTTTTTTTTTCGCGATTTCAAAGTTAAAGTAAAAGTTATTCAGTTTGATGGTCTAAAGCACCTCTTTAAAGTTTCTAAAGTTATTTTTTTTTAAATCACTAAAATTTGTTTAGTCCTGTCAAACGAGCATTTCCCATTCTGAAATAGACTAAGGTGACACAACTTAACTATATTTTAGTTTGACAGCACTAAGATTGCACTGAGTTATTAGTTTAGTGAAAATGGCAATTTTGCTATTCTGAATTTGACGTTTTTCACCTAAAAATTTAGATTATCCAACTAAATCAGTCTATTTTTAAACGCGAGTAAAAAGGAGTGGAATAAAATTAGTTGGCATGAACACACACTTCAGCTGCAAAAACTGTATCTTTTTTTTTATTTTGCTTATATCTCGAAAACGGTGCGTCCTAGCGCAAAAATAATGGAAATTTCGACCCCCTCTGCCACCCGTAAACCCATATGCCCCTACTCATAAGTAATATTTAATCATATTTTCTATACAAAAAGTTTAAAATTCCATACAAAACACGTCAAGGCTGCCAACCCCGCGCGCCTCTGTGTCTAAAAAAATTCACGGGGTAGAGCAAACAAGTACCACGTCGGTCGCGACGTGACTGTCAAATTCAATTTTAGATGTGTCAAAATTATTTTTTAATTTAGAGATATTTTTCCGCAGAATAGCTTTTAGATTCTCATAGCCAAAAGTAAGGAATTTTAGTCGTAGTTTAGTTAGTTTAGTTCGGTGTACAAGAGAATCGGCACCAAATATTTTCTTAAGTTACGTAGGTAAGAAGGTTAAGAAATAAATCTTGATTGGTGCCGATTCTCTTGTGCACCGAACTAAACTATCACTAAAATTACTTGCTTTTGGCTATGAGAATCTGAGATTCTGCAAAAAAATATCTCTAAATTAAAAAATAACTTTGACACATCTAAAATCGAATTTGCGTCGCGAACTCGCGACTCCACGTGGTACTTGTTTGCTCTACTCTGTGAATTTTTTTAGGTCCAGAGGCGCGCAGGGGGGCAGCGTCGACGTGTTTTGTATGGAATTTTTAACTTTTTGTATGGAAAATACGAAAATTTGTTACCTTTGTGTTGGGGTAAAGGGGTTTAAGGGTTTCCTAAAGGGGGTCGAAATTTTCATTATTTTTGCGATAGGACGCACCGTTTTCGAGTTATAAGCAAAATAAAATAAAAGATACAGTACTGTTTTTAAACTACTAAGTTAATAACTCATTGCAATCTTAGTGCTGTCAAACTTCGGTGGCAGTGACCCCTCGCGTCCGGCCCTGGTCCAGGCCATGGTGCGGAGCGAGAGGGCATGGCAAGCTAGCACCTCCTTCTGCGAAGTAGTAATGCTCGCGAAAGAGGAGGCGGAGTGCGCGAGGGAGTGGCAAAGGCCGCGCCCTACCAGCCCTAGCCGCCGCCGCCGTAGGAGACGTCCCGGGCGTCGGGAATTGACTGCGACTGGACTGGAAAGGGCTAGGCATCAACATCAATGGCGAGTATATCACTAACCTTCGGTTTGCCGACGATATAGTTATCATGGCTGAGACCATGGAGGACCTCAGTATAATGCTCGATGACCGCAGTAGAGCCTCCAAAAGAGTGGGTCTTAAAATGAACATGGACAAGACAAAGGGCATGTCAAATGCCCATGTAACACCCGCCCTCATAAAGATCGGTGACGCTACGCTCGAAGTTGTAGACGAGTATGTTTACCTAGGACAAACTGTCCAGCTAGGTAGGTTCAACTTCGAGAAAGAGGTCAATCGTCGAATCCGACTCGGCTGGGAGCGTTCGGGAAACTATGCAATATCTTCTCGTCCCACATACCACAGTGTTTCAAGACGAAAGTCTTTGACCAGTGCGTGTTGCCAATGATGACTTATGGCACTGAAACGTGGTCGCCCACAATGGGTCTTATCAGAAGGCTAAAAGTCACCCAAAGAGCAATGGAGAGGGCTATGCTTGGAGTTTCCCTACGTGATCGAATCAGAAATGAAGAGATCCGCAGGAGAACCAAGGTAACCGACATAGCCCGAACAATTGCCAAACTTAAGTGGCAATGGGCAGGACATATTGCTCGCAGAACAGATGGCCGATAGGGCCGAAAGGTTCTGGAGTGGCGACCACGTACCGGAAGACGTAGCGTTGGAAGGCCTCCCACAAGATGGACCGATGACCTAGTAAAGGCCGCAGGAATTCGCTGGATGCGGGAAGCACAGAATCGGTCGAAGTGGCGGTGCTTGAGGGAGGCCTATGTCCAGCAGTGGGCGTCTTTCGGCTGATATGATGATGATAATGATGATATGCTGAGTTATAGGGGTTTATGGATTTCATAAAGGGGGACGAAATTCACATTATTTTTGCGATAGGACGCACCATTTTGCGATAAGAAAAACCTTCTCCCATCACACATAAAGGCAATGCTTGTACAGTCCCTAATATTTCCCATAATTGACTATGATGATGTGTGTTACTATGACCTGAATGCAGATCTTCTCAATAACTAGACCGCCTTCTTAATAACTGCATTCTGCATGTTTCGTTTTCTCCTCTTCTGATCGTTATTTCTCCTCTACCGATCGTTATGTCTCCTGACAAAGTTTATTCTGTTTATTATGTATAATATCTATTTATTAATTATAATTTATTCTTGTATTTTTTTAGTTATTTTCGTGTTATCAATTGATTGATTGTGTATTACGTAATTAGGGTACGGGGCACGTGCCCCGGGCGACACCGTTAGGGGGCGCCAAATTCGAGCATGACAGACAAGTGCACCACCCAGCGCACCGCAACTTTGCAACAAATGAGACGCGCAACAATTATAATCTTTCTCTGAGGGTGGTGCACTGAGGAAATTACTGATTAGCGTAGGTTTAGGTCGTCAAACGGTCTGAGCGGGTTGTGAGTACTTGTGAGCGGGCGCAGTTGTATTCTACCAGGAACTCGATGAGCGTTTCTGTGGTCTATTTTTTAAGTTTTGCGGTGCCGGGCGTCTTGCTTCAACGCCGACGACGCCTGTGACACGACTTACTTTAACTTTTACCACAGTGTTGGCGCCCCTGTTGGATTGGCGCATTTTACGGTTTTTTTTAAGAAAAAAAAAACGATTCGGGGTCAGGCGATAGGTTTTGCCCCGCCTCGAAAGATCCGTTCCGTTCTAGATCCGAGGCTGCCCCTACCAAATATCACTCAACGCGCTTAAAGAAGTTTTTCCTAAAAAAAAAAACTATGATACCTACAAAAAATTTCTACAGTCAAAGGCCGATTCTCTTGTACACCGAACTAAACTAACTACAATCACTAAAATTCCTTACTTTTGGCTATGAGAATCTTAAAGCCATTCTGACAAAAAAAATCTCTAAATGAAAAAAATATTTTGACACATCTAAAATCGAATTTGACAATCGCGTGACGACTCCACGTAGTACTTGTTTGCTCTACCCCGTGAATTTTTTTAGAGCCGGAGGCGCGCAGTGGTTGGCAGCCTTGACGTGTTTTATATGGAATTTTTCACTTTTTGTATGGAAAATATGAAAAATTATTACCAACATGTTGGGATATAGGGGTTTAAGGGCTTCCTGAAGGGGGTCGAAAATTTCATTATTTTTGCCATAGGACACACCATTTTCGAGATATAAGCAAAAGAAAAAAAAATACAATACTGTTTTTGGACTGAGGTCGAAGTGTTGGGGTTTTAGTTCATGCCAACTTACTTTATTCCACACGTTTTTAATCGCGTTTAAAAATAGTCAGATTTAGTTGGATACACCAAATTTTTAGGTGAAAAACGTCAAACTCAGAATAGCAAAATTGCCATTTTCACTAAACTAATAACTCAGTGCAATCTATTTTTGGTCTAGTTTAGAGGCATTTGTGACAAGAGAATCGGCACCAAAATATAACTAGCAGACCCGGTAGGCAGACGTTGTCATGCGACAACAGCGCCTCCCAACAGCGCGTCCAACTATAGCTAAGAACCATCCAAGTGACACAAAAAGAATTGAAAAAAAAACATCTAAATCAGTCAAGCCATTTAGCATAAGAAGAATTACAAACACACGCACACCGATATTTTATTTATTGCCAGGAATGTTCTTAAAAAACAAACAAAGTATTTAAAATAATATGCGGGTCAAAAATGGTAGTCGGCGTACAATTTCAGATTTGCCTACGATTCCTTCTCTTAGGACTAGGAATCTTAGGCAAAAAATGCGACATACGTGCGCATGTCTGCGCCTTTGTCTAGTCTTTGATCGTCGTTTTAGTGTAGTGCGCCACCGTTGCACGTTTTACGTATTGGAGAGTAGGGCGTTTAGCTCCGCCCACATGCACAAGGTCAGTGAGCCTACTATACACCTTAAGCTCTGAACTGTAGCACGCCTACTAGGCTGTTATAAACTATACGCATACATCTTCATAAAGCTCGCCTACGTGGCTGAACTAGAGTGTAAGCCGCATAGAACTCTAAACTATACTCGTACATCTTTATCTTTAAACTCTGAACTACAGCACGCCTACGCGGCTGTTATAAACTATACGCATACATCTCCATAAAGCTCGCCTACGTGGCTGAACTAGAGTGTAAGCCGCATAGAACTATCTAGACTATACTCGTACATCACAGGTCGCCTGAACGGCTAAACCAAAGTGCACGCCGTATAGGGGTCTACACACTATACTCGTACATCACAGGTTGCCTGAACGGCTAAACCAAAGTGCACGCCGTACAAGTCTACACTATACTCGTACATCACAGGTCGCCTGAACGGCTAAACCAAAGTGCACGCCGTACAGGAGTCTATACTATACTCGTACATCACAGGTCGCCTGAACGGCTAAACCAAAGTGCACGCCGTATAGGGGTCTACACACTATACTCGTACATCACAGGTTGCCTGAACGGCTAAACCAAAGTGCACGCCGTACAGGAGTCTACACTATACTCGTACATCACAGGTCGCCTGAACGGCTAAACCAAAGTGCACGCCGTATAGGGGTCTACACACTATACTCGTACATCACAGGTTGCCTGAACGGCTAAACCAAAGTGCACGCCGTACAGGAGTCTACACTATACTCGTACATCACAGGTCGCCTGAACAGCTAAACCAAAGTGCACGCCGTATAGGGGTCTACACTATACTCGTACATCACAGGTCGCCGACACGGCTAAACCATTGTGCACGCCGCATAGGAATCTACACTATACTCGTATATCACAGGTCGCCTACACGGCTAAACCATTGTGCACGCCGCATAGGAATCTACACTATACTCGTACATCACAGGTCGCCCACACGGTTAAACCATTGTGCACGCCGCATAGGAATCTACACTATACTCGTACATCACAGGTTGCCTACACGGCTGAACCAAAGTGCACGCCGCATAGGATACTCGTACATCACAGGTCGCCCACACGGCTAAACCACAGTGCACGTAGCATAGGATACTCGTACATCACAGGTCGCCCACACGGCTAAACCACAGTGCACGCAGCATAGGATACTCGTACATCACAGGTCGCCCACACGGCTAAACCACAGTGCACGCAGCATAGGATACTCGTACATCACAGGTCGCCCACACGGCTAAACCACAGTGCACGCAGCATGAGGTCTACACTATACTCGTACATCTCTGAACAGCTCACCTACATGGCTGAACCCGAGTGCACGCCGCATAGGAGACAATATATATTTTATTATATAATAAATAGCTCATGCAGTCATTAGTCATAACCGCAATAAACAAAATCTAAGCTGCTGTTTAAACAAACCATAACCAAGCCAGCATACCACCGTACCATCAACAAACTATAAAGCTGCTCAGAAAATTCAGTGAACGGAGCAGACTTAAAATACTATTTAGATAATTTTCATAGTGAAATCTCGTGGCGGAATTCCCCACATTCACTCGCAAAATTTCTAATTTATTTATTTTCCTGGTTGTCCAATGCAATGATAGCTCTATCGAGGAGTTGCCTCGACCAAGAGTATCACATTGCACTGGTTCAACTATTTTACTTATTGTTTATAATGAGTCCAACGCAAAGATAACCCTATCGAGGAGTTGCCTCGACCAAAGGTAGCACGTGCATCGGCCCAACTATTTACTCATTATATTACTATTTTATTATTTACTCGTTCAGTGTCGGGAGCCCTCCTGGAGGATTCACCTAATTGGATATGGGATGCCGGAACCCCCGCGGAGGGCTCATTTTAAATGTAGACGTTCAGTGTCGGGAACCCTTTTGGATATGGGATGACGGGAGCCCTCGCGGAGGGCTCATTTTAAATGTAGACGTTCAGTGTCGGGAGCCCTCCTGGAGGGTTCACCTACTTGGATATGGGATGCCGGGAGCCCTCGCGGAGGGCTCATTTTAAATGTAGACGTTCAGTGGTGGGAGCTTTCCTGGAGGGTTCACCTAGTCGCATATGGAATGCTGGGAGCCCTCGCCGATGGCTCATTTTAAATTAAGGTTTTTCTTAGCGAATACAGATTATAAACCATGAAAATAAAATCTGACGTATATTTTAATAAAACGTCATGCCGGCAACCCTCCCGGAGGTTTCACTTTCAACTACGAATAATAAAAGTCGTAGACTTCCAATATGTATGGCGGCATGGCGTATGAGTTCTATGAAAATGGGTGGTGTCGAAAGTGTTAAGGAGGTTGTATAGCATTGAGATGGCGGTCGAATATATTGACGTGTTCTAAATTCAAACACCAAAATAGTGATTAAAAGAGCTTTTTATTCACTGTTTTCAGTGAATAAAATAAGCTTTTTAGAAGGGGAATGGTATAAAATAAGTTATTAAACTATTGTAATAAACCTTAAACGAATAATATAAAAACATTTTCAAAATTTATTGGGTATTTATGAATGAATGAGTTTACAAAATTCAGGAGATGATACTACTGGTACTGATTGATGCAAAGGGTTCTTGAAAAATTTAAAGATTGTATAAAAAAGAGGATTTTTGTAAAAAAAATGTTAAGTATTGTAACACCATAGCAATAAAAAGTTATTACTTACCTTGCCTACGCATTACATGTGACCCTGTTTGTTTATTATAAGCTAATTAAAACTATTAAAAGAATTAATAAGCTTTTTTTTGGGAATAACATTGGGATTAGGTCGATATTTGGATGACGATAGATAGAACATGTCGATTACTAGATCACGATTATTGGAACATTTCGATTACTCGATGTCGATATTTGGAGAATTTTGCAGTCGAGAATTAGGCTAAAAAGAGCCAAAATCTATTTTGATTTTTTTTTTTACTTACGACTTGTAGGTCGTGGGTTCGAACCCAAGCAGGCGCTATACTATGTGTAAATAATTTCATCATCACTGCTCTCAAAACGGGGACGGAAAACATCGTGAGGAAACCGGCATGTCTTAGAACCAAAAAGTTCGAAATTGTGATATCTACAACCCACACTGAAACATTAATAGGCTGATGATGATGATGACGGTGAAAAGCGATCGTATTTTAAACCAGCAAAAAAGTAGAGATTTGGCGGATGTTATTTTTCAAACAAAATATAGCCAAGCCTATTGTACAGGGAGGGACAGCGACCTCGAGCGAGTGGGAGGAGCAAAGCGTCACCCCCCACGACCCCGCAACTGTGCACACGCGTAATTTCTTAGGGTAATCATACGTTTCAGATAGTGAGGACTATCCTGTCTGATTTTTTATCACATTTTTTTTAAATGTATTCTTAATAAATATCTATATCTATACTATACTTATATATACAGGGTGGACCAAAAATACACGTCATAAAAAAAATATAGATTCCTCATGTCTAGGGGTATTCGAAAATACCCCATGTATGTTCCGCGATTTTTTGTAGTTTCGAGTTATTATTTTTTTTGTATTTTTTTTTGAGTTTTCTTGCTGGTGTAGCCTGAAAAATTCATATATTTTTGTAGTGAGTATTTTCCAGTTTTTTTTTATGGCGTCGCTATTTGGACCACCTATTTTAAAGCTTAAAAGGATTTTTAGCCTAACCTTCGAAGGCCGATTACAGTGAATTACTAGAAACTTAAGTACTAACTTTTTTTATTTTTTGCGTTACATAAGAACCTGCATAGTTTTAAAAGTCATCTAAAATATATGGAACCTCATTTTCGTATGTTTAAATTGAAGTTGAAAAGGAGATGGATAACGCTCCCATACAAGTTTGGCCCAGCATGGACATAAATAAAACAATATATATCATGAAGAAATATTTGTATTTAATAGACCTGTTTATATTTTATTACTCTAGAACTCGGTGGTGAAGAAATATCAGACATTTTAGTAAAACATTTTGGTATGACATTTTGACGTTTTAATACAGTAGGTATATACATTGTCATGAAGGCCCATTAACCACTGGGCCGCGCTTCTCATGCACGAGGTGGTGGGTTCAAATCCGGGAAAGTCCAATGTGATTTTTTTCAATTCAATATACTTTCTGAGTATATTATCTTGGACATTAGGTACTGATATCGGTTAAGAAAAAACATCGTGAGGAAACCTGGACTTATATTTCATATAAGTCTGAAAGCTTTCTCTATATGAGAAGAGGCCTCAGCCCTGTAGTGGGAGAAATAATACGCTGGTATTATTATTATTTACTTTTAATCATATCACATAGACCCGTCCTGTGCTTCTCGTATACAGCGAATTTCCGCAACTTCCAGGTCATAGGTCCACCATGTGAAGGGCCTACCTATGTACCGCAGTGGACTTTTTGGCTGAATGATGACGATGACTATTATTTGAAAGAAAACGCGTTCAGTTGTTAGAACGATGACAGTGTCGCGAGCTCTTTGTCCAACCCCCTCCTGAAATCACAAAAATTATTAAACGAACTCACCTTATAGGTTAATTTAGGTTTTATGTATAAGTACCTATACGAGTGTGTCTTATAAATGGTCGTGAAGCCTGGTTGATATAAGTCTAAAATCGCCAACCCATCTTGAGCAAGCATGTTGATCAATGCTCGTGCCTTCGCTGAATGAAAAGAGACCTTTGCCTTTGCCTTTCTTATTGTTGTTGACCGTCATCGTCGTTGATGTTTGTTTGCTCGTTGCCAACATAGATGGCAAATAGAACTTGTCGATCTCATCTAAGTATCCGAAAAAGTTCATAATGTATCAATTCATACCATAAATAAATATAAAAGGTGGTATTGGATAAATATATTTAAGCAATCGTGGTACATAATACTCGTACATACATTTTTTTCATACTAACTTGTTGAGAAAAATGTGTCTTTTGCGCTCCGGATTACGGGTCAGTGTGTGAAAACGAACACGCAGCAGGGATCTTCCACAGTTTGCGCACTCATGACGATGGCCAACCCTAGGGCTTGGTGTTGGAGCACCAAGCCTTGTACCAGACTGTGATAAAGTGTGCCAAGTCAATAACCAACAAAATGGCACAAATGTTCAGACGCAGTGACCTAAAATAAAAAACTTACATAAGTATAAAGAAATAGGCACCCTAATAAGAAGTGCTGAAGACGTTACTGAAAATGTTGAAACTCACCAACCGCGGAGTAATCCACTGTCTTTGGATTGGATTTCATCCGAATCCAACAAATGGCTCCTTATGTGAAGCGTTGCTATACAACAGTTAATGCAGCGCCGGTTCTCCATTAGTGCTCGTTTACGCCGCGTACCCCGCGGTATGCGGCGGGGCCCGTGGCTTTGTACGCACCACGCCCCACGTCTTCATAAACAACAACATTACACAGTCATGTCATTAAATAGTGAAAGACATGATGACTTGACTTTTTAATGACAATCGACATAAAATGGTAGACAAAATAAAGCAAACAATTAATGAATACTCTTTTTAAATTGATATTGTTCCCCCATGTTATGCGGACAAATGAAAGCCATGATAAAAATTGCAATTTTATAAGCTTCAAAAAAAATATAATTAAGACCTTGTCCGTGCTGGGCCAGAATTTATCCATGTCCTTTCAGTCTTACCACTAAAACTTAAATTCCTGCAATCGATATTTTTTTCAATAAATTGCAAGAATGTTAGCAAGTTTATTATTTTATGTATGAAAGTGATATTCAAGACGATACTATCGCAAAAAAAAATGTAAAATACTCACTAAAAAAAAATATATGAAATTTTGAAGCTCCACTGGCAAGAAAACTCGTAAAAATTACAAAAAAAAAATAACTCGAAAACTACAAAAAATACATGGGGTATTTTCGAATAGACATGAGGAATTTATATATTTTTTTATGACGTGTATTTTTGGTCCACCCTGTATATAGTTACTGTAAAAGCCCGAACTGCGGTAAATCTTAAGATTTACCGGTAAATCCTAAGATTTACCTAGTCTCACCGGTAAAAGTCCGAATTATTCTATAATAATCTTTTATTTCGGACTTTTACCGGCATTTAGTTGGTAAATCCTAGGTTTTACCACAGAAAAGAAAAAGAAAATGTTAAGTATTAAGTTACCAGAGCGCTGCGATATTTATTATTTATTTTTCAAATATCGCTGCATATGCTGAGATAGGGCCTTTTTGGCCTTGCACAGGTCGTTATTTATTGTTCTTTTTTGAATGCTCCCTTTTGTTTTTTTATTTTATTTATTATGTTTTACTATTACTGTTTGGAACGGGGAACGTGAGATTCAAACGTACATACAAATACACAAAATTTATACAAATTCTGCCTTGATTCTTTAAATAAATTATAATAACAGGAGCACAAATTAATGTCTTGTTTACTTGCCAGCGCTATCTAGCGCAATCCATCAAAGTCAGTCAAAATAAGTAAAACTAAAAGTGTTATTTTTGAAAAAAAAAATTAGAAATAATCATATCATTTATGTAATCGAACCCTTAACTGCATTCAACCGCTTCGGTAGCCGATTCTTAACCGATTTCTTAAGGGTTTGCACTTTTAATAAATTATATATTATTTATTTTTCAGGTCATGGATCTATCTGCAAGACTGATAGCGACTGTCCAAGTGTCCAATCACAGACCTACCTCTGCCTACCAGGATATGATTGCAAAGAGACTCTTTTACGCAGGGAAGGCAGCTTGGATAAGATTTGGACAACGAACGGATGAAAAAAATAATTAATCATAATTATAATAAATTATGCTTTCGCCGTTAACTAAATTTTATAATAAAAGAATGACTTATAATAATAATACATTATGGGTGTGGGTGTTTATCTATTAGTCCTACTTTTAAACCAAATTGCTATTTTTAATCTGTTATGTGTGTGAATGTAGCTAGCAAGCGAGCACGACAAAATATAGTTCACCAAAACGAAATCGCGAGAACGACGAGAGAGACCTACACGGTCAAACTAAGTTAACTGGCGAAACATCATAGAATATAAGAAATCAGAAATATATGAAAGAAAGAGTACATTTCATAACTGCTCAACCTGAGAATAATGTATTTAGCTTATGACTTTACGATCAGCAACGAAAGTCCAGTTCTCTTCATAATAAGACAAAGTCATATGATCACTGCTTTTCTTATTGTAGACAATACTTCGTTGACGTTTGAAGCACAAGATTTTCATTATTATATGTATTATATATTTATTTATCATACGCATTCTAACTAATGTTGATCTGACCCTAGATCAGTAATACAGGTTTTTACATAAACCTATCCCAGGCACCACTCTCTCAAATAGGGTTCATCATCATCATCATCATCATTATCAGCCGAAAGACGTCCACTGCTGGACATAGGCCTCCCGACCAAGCACCGCCACTTCGACCGATTCTGTGCTTCCCGCATCCAGCGAATTCCTGCGGCCTTTACAAGGTCATCCGTCCATCTTGTGGGAGGCCTTCTAACGCTACGTGTTCCGGTACTTGGTCGCCACTCCAGAACCTTTCGGCCCCATCGGCCATCTGTTCTGCGAGCAATGTGTCCTGCCCATTGCCACTTAAGTTTGGCAATTCTTCTCAAATAGGGTCTCAAATGGAAAATTTAAAAGTCCTGACAAAAAGCCTATTTCCTTAGTAAAGTCCTGATATGTTGCCGCAATCCTGTCAGGAGCCTAAAAATCCTGAGATCTGAGGACAAATCCTGAAATATGGTAACCGTACTCACAAAGTTATTTCCTTGTTCGTGCACTACTGTCAATCTCATTAGAAAAAAACGCGTACGTATGTGCGTATTTAATAACAAAATATTATATTTATTTTAAAACCAGCACATGGTTCGGGCCACACACAAAATATTATCTATTTAATGGGAAACAAAGTACGGACAGGTCGATAATAATTCAAAAAAATCCGATTTCTAATTTCAACTTACGGTCTATAATAATAGAATCACATCTGGTTACCATCAGTTGGGCCCGGGGCCAAACTCCAAACGGACCCTTAAAACAATTGAGACATTGTACTCGTACAAAAATGGCAATTAACCGATTCCGCGAAAGCGTATATAATATTTACGTCTATGTTACAAAACACTAGGGAACGTGGCTAAACGTGGTGATTTTAGGTTATCATCATTTCAGTGATTTTGTAATTGAAGGATCGCATACTTCAGGTGGACCGCACAGCGGTTTTCATTTATTGGAACGCGATGCGACGCAATGCGATCCGATACGGCTGTAATATGCGCTTAGCCTTAGGGGGGTATTACACTATCATATATCTAGGATCCCATATCTGTGAGTACTAGTTATATGATAATGTAATACAAACATATGAATCAAATCGTCTTTGATCAAAGATTTTTGACATTTGTTGTTAGATTGGATCAAAGAAACAGGTCTTGCCATATTGAATATTATGTATAAAATTTTCACATTTATTTTCATAATTTCCTGGTACAAAATTCGTCCATAAAATTATGTGGTTTAGCCTATTCAGTTTTGCTACTGCGATATTCTTAACTGACGGTTTTATTGACGGATAAAAATTAAGTACAACGAAATTTTGGCGAAGTTCACAATATGCTTAGTGGAATTTTAAAATTATTGTTGGCAGCACTGCTGTACTAAAAAAAAGCTAACTACTGAAACTACAGCCAGGCGGCCGGGAGTTCATTGTTTTGGCTTCATTGCTGATCTATTTGCAATATTGTGTGATGAAAGGCTTCAGTATTTTGTTTTAAGAAACGATTGCAACCACATATTATGACAAAAAATTGGATCCTAGATATAGTATAGTGTAATACACAGATATGATCCAAGAGGTCATATATGTAGGATACGAGATAGCATCCTATATATGATCCAAGATATTTGATAGTGTAATACCCGCCTTAGGGTTCGGTTTTTATGGTCCGTTGTCAAAGTACGAACCGTTTCGGGCCATTCCCACATATCGGTTGTCGGATCCATATTTTAAACAGATCGTTAATTGACTCTGGTATGATTGCGGAAATCCATTATAAAATAAAATAGACGACATAATATATATTTAGTAAGTTACAAGGTTCTTTATGAGTCTTTAGGAACAGTTAAGCGGAATAGGTTACTAAATATACGTCGTCTATTGAATGTTTTAAACAGAATAGAATGAAAGTTGGAGAGTTGGTCGGTCCCGATTCTCAACAAGACCGAGCCGTGATGTTCACTTCAATGTCGCTGCGTGACCGACATAATTATTGTATACAATAATATACAGCGTAAAATTAAATTAACTAGCAAAATTCCGCAGAAGTGAGGGTATCGAAACGATTTCATTACGGTAAAATAGAAAAAAATAATTTGATGATTTTTTAACCGATATTTCAAGTTATTACATTGAGGAGCTCATGGCTAAGTAACAGCAGCCGTATGGATCTATCCATCAGGTTAAGCTACCCTTGCCGGGGTTGGTCCGTGGATGGGTGACCATCTTTACAAACCGAGTCTCCTCCGTGCCTCAGAAAGCACGTTAAGCCCGGCTGTCAATCGTGGATCTTTGACAGTCGTTACGAGTCGTCAGAAGCCCGAAAGTCTGACAACCAGTGTTACCAAGGGGTATCGTATTACCCAGTTACTGGGTTGTGGAGATCAGTTATGCAGTCGCTCCATGTAAAGTACTGGTATTCAGCTGCATCCGGTTAGACTGGAAGCCGACCCCAACATAGTTGGGAAGAGGCTAGGCAGATGATGATATCAAGTAGGTACTACCTGCGGTCGAAAACCTCAAAATAAATCGTCAATTTAGTTTTTGGTTAATCATGTTTAGAAATCGATCAAATCATGTCGACTGAGTTTTGCTAGCTAGTAAAAGTTGACCTAGCTAGTATAAATGTAGAAATTGATACACATGTTGCGTCGCGCTGTGGCTCGGTGTGAACCTTGTTACCATTATGTTTGGTTATTAGTTAAATCACATAAACATTTGATTAGTTAAGCTTTATCACACGATACAATTTCCTTTTTAATTGAATTGATTTGTGACACAAATCAATTGAATTTTTCATAGGATAATAACTTTACCTATAAATATCTGATAAACGCAAGAAAAATTTAGAACATTTCTCTAGCTCATCAGTGTTACTGTTTATCATCATGAAGTTGTTGCAAGTCTCGCTGTTGTTCACGTTCGTGATGCTGGTGGCTCATGTAGCTGCTTACAACCTGGGGTCTTCAAATCGCCGAAGTAATTATAATTATTTGAATAATAATTTTTTATAAAAATTATAACAGTAGGTGCACAACAGGACGCAGCGTGGCGTATCGCGACTCAGCGTTACGCATTTTGTTACATAATTATTATCTTACAGAAATGTAGGTATCACAAGTTCTGCCCCTTAGCCGTTACGCAAGCTGATTCAGTTCGATAGCAATTAATGTTCTATTGTGTCTCATTAGTGACAGATAAAGGATGCGCGTAGCGACGTATCGCTTCTCATTGTAAGTATTTGTAAAATGAGCCACCCATATGGCTCGTTCCCACTTTTTGTGGGATGTTGGCCCCGAAAATCTCTCCAACCCAATAAAAAAGAAATAAAATAAAATAAATTTAATTCAGACTATTAAAATGTCCATATTTTGTTAGTACTTATTACATTACCTTAAATCTATGTTAATAATGAGGATATCAATTTATATATTTATGAATTAAAATTTTGAAATAAATAATAGAAAATAAATTAAAATAAAATTGACATAAATAATTAAAACTAAATTGAATAGTATTAATAATAAAATAAAAATCCAAGAAAGTCAGAAGACTGACCTTAAAAGGGACCTCCAAAGGGAGATGAGACCCTATCAGCAACTGTCTTCAAGATTTCGTTGCCAATGTCATTAAGTTTGACAAAAAATGGATCCGTCACCCAACTAGTGGAAAGGGCTGGAACAAACCCTTTGATTACGCAACATTTATTTAAACATAACATCACGCCTGGTTTCCCCGAAGGGTTGGGCAGAGGTGCACCTGTAGCAGGTACACCCACATTTCGCCAGTTATGTTTAAGTTGGCGAGCCTATTGCCATCAACTGGGCATAAATCCAGACTCCGAGCTGCTACTGAGAAATACCAGATAGAAAAACCCAACCCAATAACACTTTGCCCGACCCGGGAAACGAACCCAGGACCTCATGCTCATCAGTAGCGCTTGCGGCCACTAGACCAACGAGGCAGTCACATTTATTTAATAAAACCCTAAATTGCATTCAACCGATTGAGTAGCCGATTCTTAACAGATTTCTTTAAAGGGTTTGCACTAATTAATTGCCAATATTATTTGTTCAGATGACGGAGATGAGTGCCAGACTAACAGCGACTGCAAAGAAGGTGCTTGCTTAGCTGGATTTGATGGGCACTTGGTGTGTATCATGCCGACTTCTCGAAGAAGCGATTCGGGTGGTCTACCTAAACCGTTAGGCCCCCTTTATATGTCGATTGAGCGGCGCATCGGAACCAGCCACACAGAACCACGTGTACACAATTGACGCCGACTTAAATAGTAAAGCAACGATCACAGCAGTTCAGTAAAGCATTTCCTACGAAATACGCGGTCCGCGCCGGTGCGGCTCGGTGCGGAAATGAATAAGATTTGGACGTATAATGGTCAAAATTACTTAATCATGATTATATGCTGTGGCAGTGTCGCCATGCCTATCTGAACTTTACAATATATTATTTTAATGACTTATTATTTATGTATGTAAGGAAAAATCTACATCTTTTTAATAAAATAAGTGCACTGCTCTCAAAACGGTGAAGGAAAACATTGTGAGGAAACCGGCATGTCTTAGAACCAAAAATTCGAAGACATGATTGTGACATCTACCAACCCGCACTGCACGCGTAGCATGAGCACCGCTTTGTCTACGGAAGAGTAGACAAAAATTACGTTCCGTGTAGACAGTACGATGACGCAAAGTAGAAAGAGGCAACTGCACTTTTTACGAAATTCACTCTTTAATATAATTCTACTCAGAATTCTTTGTTTCGTCATAGGATGTTTTTACTGTTTGATTGTCAATTTTTACTGTGATCGTTGCTGCAAGTATATTAGAGTCTGGCTAACGAAAGTTGGCCCCAGAATATTGGCGGCAAATTAAAAAAATACATGCATGACAACACTAAAATTATACTATGAAAATTGGAATAACCTACTTTGATACTTGGTAATTCATTATTAAAAATATCATATATATAGTTTTTCAATAAGGACGCTCGAACTTTAGCAGCGCATAGCGGCCATTTCGGTAATGCGATTGCTACCAAATTTGGCATGAATATATATTTTGTCGTGACATTTCACCATGGAACGCTACACGCTTCAACAACGCGTAGAAATTGTGTAAAATTTATTATCAAAACCAGTTGTCTATTCGCCTACGTTCTGTGCGTTGTGTTCAATTTATGGCGTTCATCGTGTGAGTTAACACCGCTCGATTACTTTCTGTGGGGTTACATGAAATCTTTAGTGTACGCAGATAAACCACAGTCAATTGTTGCCCTAAAGGCCAACATAACTCGCGTTCTTCGTGAAATTGACCATTTATGCGAAGACGTCCTCCAAGATTAGTCCACCAGATTACGCCATCTACAGCGGAGTCGCAGTGGCCATTTGGCTGATATTATTTTCCACACATAATGTCATTGAATATTCTTTAAAATGTTATAAAAATTGTAGTAATATCACTTAAACAGGTTGTTTTATTTCATTTCAAAGTTCGAGCGCTCTTAATGAAAAACCCTATATATAGACAGTATAAGAACATTATGTTAGGGAAATAAAGAAACAGAATTTATCTACACATGTATTAATTTTTGATATGTGTCAGGTTTGTAACGGGATTTTAAGGATTTATTGATCTGGTATAGGTGTTAGTATATGAGGTAAATATGAGCGGAATCCGAAAATAAATAGACAAATAAAATACGATAATATTCCATACATAATAACTTAGTTTTATTCATCGTAATCAAAATCAGATTCTAACACTGCTGTCTCCAACATTTATAATAAAACTTTCTAAATTTTCTTCTATTATTTTATCACGTTCTTTATATTTATTTTCAACATGTGTTACATGATCAGTCATTTTCTTCCAATCCTGTGAACTTACGTTTTCAAATGAATCTTTAATTATTTCTTCTAATGCAGCTGTAGTAACTGCAATATTTTTGCTAGCCACTTTACGTTTTGCCAAACTCCACACAAGCTCGATCGCATTTAAATCACAATGGTAGGGTGGAAGTCTCAACACCTCATGACCACATTGATTTAAAATTTCATCAGCTTCATATATTGGATTAGGCGTATTTCGTTTTACAATACACAACAGCTCTGCTTTCGTGTGGTAGTCCTCATATTGAATTCCATTATCACGAAGCCACTCTTGTTGGAGCCTGATCATTATCGCATAGCAGCGATACACTAATTAGCACAATTTATTGTTTCTCAATTATATGTGTGCCGGTCTTGATGACACCTCACTTGTCCTTACGAACCCATATTGTGAACACCTAATTAAAATTATTTTACTTGCATCGAGCATCCTGAGTTTATTCATCCGGCATATCCCTTAAATTCCCGCACATGGTCCGTAACGAGCCGGATAACGTATAATATAAGGAGATCAGCGGATTTAATGAAGAATAAAGGATTACTATCATCCACGTGCAGTGGAGGTTATTTTGCCGGTGAATTGGATTTTTCAAGCAAGCTATTTAACGGTGTACAGCATTTATAATTAATCTAATATCGTCACCCAACACTCAGGTAGTATACAGTATGTTAACTAACAGAGGGCGTTCCCGTTAACCCGCAATAGTATAGCGTCTATACATGCTAGAAAAAATATTAACATCGAAAAAAAAAAAAAATTTTTTTTCATTTTTTTTAAATAAAATTATCTCGTTTTTTTTTAAATTGATACTTAAATGTAACGCACTGTACACACGCACTTGTCTTTCAACGTGGAAAGATAAGTGCGACTAGTGCGCGTATACAGAGTGTTTGTTTTACCTAAGAAATTAATATTTTTTGTGAATATTTTATGACAAAAAATTAAAAAAGTTTTTTTTTTTTCGATTTTAATATTTTTTCTGGCATGTATAGACGCTATACTATTGCGGGTTAACGGGAACGCCCTCTGTTAGTTAACATACTGTATATAAATAGTCGTATTAAAGGTCAGTAATATTTTATTGTATTACCTATTGTATTGTGTTAGATTAAAATCATTAGGTACTTGTTGCATTGTGATTAGTATTTTATTCAACAGCAAGGTTAAGTTTAAAATCATACTGATTACGGTATAGTTAGCTTATTTGCTACATTAATTAAACTTAAATTATATAAAGCTGTAACTAATTCACTGATCCACTAAATAGTGGTTTTAATTGTTAGCAGGTATCTTAACATAATACATATAATTTGAGTGTTAGATATTAAGGCAAGTCATTGTTAAACATTATTATAGCATTTAGAATCATTTATGTAGTCAACATAATTAGTGTTAGTTAAGCCTATTTATAACTTAGTTCATGTTAAAGTTTTGCAATAAAACATAGTATCAGAATTGTATTCAGTATTTTGGTTTATACACTTGGTAGTTAAAATATTAAGTTGTGTTGTTTGCTATAGCATTTGGAAAGTGTATACAATACCTACAGTTGGGCGTGTATTAAAGTCATATTGTTCGTTTCATAATTGTATTCCTGTATCAATTTCAGGTTGACCACATTCGTCTCCCAGTATGTCTGAAGAAAGGGATTTAATTAAAAAGCGAGGCAGCTTCAAAGGCCGTTTAACTGCTTTCGTCAACTTTCTGGACTCACTCAAGGACAAAGAGTTATCGAGCTGTTATGTGTCTGAATTGCAGTTGCGCAAGGGCAAGATGGAGTCGTTGTACGAACGGTATGATGAGGTACAGTTAGGTCTGGAATGCATTGTATATGATCTCAAATCGCAATACTCTGAGCGATCTGAATTTGAGTCGCTTTATTATAAAGCTCTTTTCAGACCAGCGCGATTTGTCGCGCGACGCGACACGAACAATACAAAACTTCACGGTATAACAATAATCGGTGTCGCGTCGCGCGACAAATCGCGCTGGTCTGAAAACAGCTTTAGTCTTTATCCCGAGCTCAAAATATTCTGAGTGATTTTAATAAAGATAGTAAATCGATGGAAAGCTGTAAAAGTACACATGTTAGCATGCAAAAGCCAGTTAAATTGCCAACGATTCAGTTGCCGAAGTTTAGCGGATTATATTGTAATTGGCTTGAATTCCGCGACACCTTTACTAGCCTAATTCATTGTAGCAATGACTTAGACGCAATCAATAAGTTTCATTAATTAGTAATTATTCTGTGGCATGGTCGTTGTTATGTGATCGATTTGACAACAAAGGGTTACTGGTACAGAATCATGTATACGCATTATTCAATATCGAATCTATCACAAGGGAATCTTCTGTTGCATTAAAAAGTTTAATCGATCAATTAAATGAAGATTTGCGAGCATTAGAGTCATTAGGGGAGCCTGTTAAACACTGGGACACACTTTTAATTCACATTGTTACTCGCAAGCTTGATCAAAAGACCTATCGTGAGTGGGAGGAGTACAAAGGTAGGATGAACAAAGACAGTGCGATTACTTTCGATGCGTTTATGCAATTCTTACGTAATCGAGCTGATCTTATCGAGACCCTTGAACTGGTACGTAATAATTATTCCCAAACGATAGTTAAATCAAGCCCTAAGCTCAAGTCAATGGTAGCAACGCAATCTCCTAGTTCTAGCACTGAATTAGCCCCTAAACCATGTCCTAAATGTAACAGCAACGATCACACTTTAAATAATTGTCCACAGTTCCTCGCATTAAGTAATGACGATCGTTTCAAATTGCTACCCAGTTATAAGATATGTTTCAACTGTTTTCGTACGGGGGCACTATGCAAACAAATGTAAAAAACCTGCAGGCTTAGCCAAGTTGACAATCTACAATCGTTATCGCTAGTAGAAAACTAATCAAATGTATAGGAATGACATCATCACAACGTTAAGTCACGTGGTCAGAACAATCGAATAGAAAATTCGTAGACAAGTTTACAATCGTTCAAAATGTTAGAATGAATGTAAGCGTTTCTACAACGTTGATCGCTACACCCATAGAAATGGTAGCCAAGTTACAGTTTTGACAAGCGCTAACGAAACGATGTCGAAGTTTATGAACGATAGCTAAGCGATCACCGAGACCCAAGAGTAAACGATAAAAAAGGCGTCTTTATGATACAGCTGTGTTGATACCGAGAAGTGTTTTGTTTATTCGCCAAATTGGACTATATTTACCATTTAGCATATAGTCGGTCAGCTTTTATTCGGCCTTGCGGACCTTGCTAGGGTCTTGTTATATTATTATCGCCATGGCTAGAACATATAAGTTAAAACTATTTCAGAGAAACAAAGGGTCTATTGATTAAGTAAAGGGTCAAACACAATTCTTTTGTTTGTTTCTTACGTATTAGTTCATGGCGCGTATCACGTCATTGTTTATGTTTCAAACTTTCAAGCGCCTGAGTACCTATGATAGATTTACAAATAACAAAGGAAGATATATACGAAATAACTAATAATTTATGTACCTTTCCATGAATTCCAAGCTTACTCGAGATCTAGATTCCATCCTATAAAAGTTATCAGTATCTTTCATTCATATTATGCCGAATAATAATCATAACATTTCAAGACACAGTAATGTTTAAAATTACAGCAGGCTTAGCCAAGTTGACAATCTACAAACGTTATCGCTAGTAGAAAACTAATCAAATGTATAGGAATGACATCATCACAACGTTAAGTCACGTGGTCAGAACAAACGAATAGAAAATTCGTAGACAAGTTTACAATCGTTCAAAATGTTAGAATGAAATGTGAGCGTTTCTACAACGTTGATCGCTACACCCATAGAAATGGTAGCCAAGTTACAGTTTTGACAAGCGCTAACGAAACGATGTCGAAGTTTTTGAACGATAGCTAAGCGATCACCGAGACCCAAGAGTAAACGATAAAAAAATGGCGTCTTTATGATACAGCTGTGTTGATACCGAGAAGTGTTTTGTTTATTTGCCAATTTTTTGGACTTTATTTTCCATTTTAGCATATAAAATGCATTCTTTAAATATGTTGTGGTGCGCTCATAATGAAGAAGTGTGGCTTAGGCGCCAAAAAAGAGATATAAATCGCCAGTGCATGGAGACAATACGCGAAATGCCGGAAACTTTATTTGTGCAGCAATTTCGGCTAAACAAAGCGACTTTCCAAGCCCTTTGTCAAGAACTCCGACAAAAAACTTCATTAAAAGGAACCAACGAGATTCCCCTAAAAGTTAAGGTAAGTGTTACTGACTCACTTATAGTAAAAACTTATAAAAAAATTGTATTAATTAGCAATTTTTTTATTACTTATCTATCTTTTCATTTCCTCAATGTTTGTATTTTTGTAGGTGTTATGCGCTCTAAGTTTCCTAGCCACAGGATCCTATCAGCGAATTGTTGGGGTCACTCAGCATCTTGCCCAACGTACAGCTAGTCGGTGCATCAGACAAGTTGTTGATGCTTTGAACAACCGTGCTGTGATGGCAAAATGGATTGTGTTTCCGAAAACACGACAAGACAGAGCATTTATAAAACAAGAGTGAGTAATAAACAAACAATTTAACAATGTTTAAATTATTAGGTAATGTAATTTAAATTAACAATTTATTGTTTCAGGTTCCAAAGAAGATTTGGCCTGCCTGCAGGCTTAGCCAAGTTGACAATCTACAATCGTTATCGCTAGTAGAAAACTAATCAAATGTATAGGAATGACATCATCACAACGTTAAGTCACGTGGTCAGAACAATCGAATAGAAAATTCGTAGACAAGTTTACAATCGTTCAAAATGTTAGAATGAATGTAAGCGTTTCTACAACGTTGATCGCTACACCCATAGAAATGGTAGCCAAGTTACAGTTTTGACAAGCGCTAACGAAACGATGTCGAAGTTTATGAACGATAGCTAAGCGATCACCGAGACCCAAGAGTAAACGATAAAAAAGGCGTCTTTATGATACAGCTGTGTTGATACCGAGAAGTGTTTTGTTTATTCGCCAAATTGGACTATATTTACCATTTAGCATATAGTCGGTCAGCTTTTATTCGGCCTTGCGGACCTTGCTGGGGTCTCGTTATATTATTATCGCCATATCTAGAACATAAGTTAAAACTATTTCAGAGAAACAAAGGGTCTATTGATTAAGTAAAGGGTCAAACACAATTCTTTTGTTTGTTTCTTACGTATTAGTTCATGGCGCGTATCACGTCATTGTTTATGTTTCAAACTTTCAAGCGCCTGAGTATGTACCTATGATAGATTTACAAATAACAAAGGAAGATATTTACGAAATAACTAATAATTATGTACCTTTCCATGAATTCCAAGCTTACTCGAGATCTAGATTTCATCCTATAAAAGTTATATCTTTCATTCATATTATGCAGAATAATAATCATAACATTTCAAGACACACTAATGTTTAAAATTACAGTCCACACGGTGATATTATGATAAACCAATTATAAGAAGAACTTTACCATAATTCGCTTAATTTTTTATCACTTTATCACTTTGAAACAATAAATAACTGCCCGCGCACAAAGTACAAGTACACAACTGCGACTTTGACGTTTGTAGGAACGCTCACCATAGACTAAAGTATAGGTTTTTTCTAAAGACGTTGTAGAATGAGCGATCTACTCAGTCGTGTCAACTTGGCTATAGTACGACACAACTTAGATGTAGCATAGATTTGAAAATTTTTATTCATTCATTTCAGTTTTACGAATGTATTTGGCTATAAGACTGTACAATTTATTGCGTTTTCGAAAGATCATTTTCACCTGAAGCAGTAATAAAGATTGGTGATGTCGAAGGCGCACTCAGTTCGGACGGTGATCGGTTTTACGAATTTTGCCGATGCTACATCTAAGTTGTGTCGTACTGTACCAAGTTATCGTTTTCTACAATCGCTTACGCTGTGGCGTTAACGATTGTAGAAAGAGATTCGATACGAAACGTTTGTAACTTGGCTAGGCCTACTGGTGTGATTGGGTGCATAGATTGTACTCATGTAGCTTTAGTAAAGCCCGACGATGAAGAGCATCTTTTTTATAATAGAAAAGGGTATCATTCGTTAAATGTTCAAATGGTAGATATTATATTTATTTATACTGTATGACATGTTAAAGCTAGATAAATCAGTTCTTAATAATAGTTTTATTTTCAGATTTGTGATAGTAATCTACAAATTTTAAATGTGAATGCAAAGTTTGGTGGAGCTACACATGATTCACATATATGGTCTTCTAGCAGAGTTGAACCATATATGCGTGAACTTCATCAAAATAATGAACTAGTATGGCTATTAGGTAAGTATTTATAACAGTAAAAAGATCTAAACTATAGGAGGTTTCCCTGTTTTGTCTACAGTAACTAATTTTTCAGGTGACTCCGGATATCCACAACGCCCTTGGATGATGATACCTGTCCTCAATGCAGTTCAAGGTTCTGTTGAAGAACGTTACACTCAAAGGCATGTGCAAGCCCGGAACTGCATTGAACGCTGTTTTGGTTTACTTAAAGCACGATGGAGATGTTTACTCAGAGACCGGGTTCTTCACTATCATCCTCATGTAGCTAGCAATATAACAATGGCATGTTGTGTGTTACACAACATAGCTTTGAAAGCTGGCTTACCATCACCACAACCACTTGATGCTGCATATGACGATGGGGATGATATAACCATGCCAGATCCCACACCCACTGCGGGTAGCCAAAGTGAACTAATCCAAGGAAGAGCCATGCTGAGATGTTTATTGAGTAGGTTATAGTGTAAGATTATTTTAAGCTTTTAAGTAATAAGATTTTATTTACATTTCTTAATTATAAATTAAACTTTTTAAGTCCTCTTTATTTAATTTATCATATAAATAATAAGTTATTGATAGTATTTTGAAAATGTCCAGTTAGTTTTATGTTCAATATACCTAATGTAGTTAGATATTTAATTATTATAAAACA
This sequence comes from Conistra vaccinii, assembly GCA_948150665.1. Lineage (NCBI taxonomy): Eukaryota > Metazoa > Arthropoda > Insecta > Lepidoptera > Noctuidae > Conistra > Conistra vaccinii. Next base: position 22,926,538 of record OX411318.1, read on the forward strand.
GCTTTATTATTACAAATTGGTTTATTTTTGTCTAAGACACTGACATTCATCATAATTTGGTGGTGGCGTGCACGGTAGGTAAGAAGGAAGGATTTTTCAGTTATCCAATACTTTGTATTTACAATTCACTCAATACTTACATTTAAAAAAAATCAATAACAAACCAATAACCTACAGTTACTGTACATAAATATTGGTTTCATTCTTACATTTCAAGTCTAAAATAAAATAGATTTTGTTTAATACTATAGAGATCAATTTTACTATTAAATAAAAGAAATAAAAATAATACAATATAATACAATTTGTACACATAAAATTTAGAGAAGGGAAAAATAAACTGGATTAGATTAGAATAGAAAACAATTGAAACAAAAATTAATTGTTACCTGATAGTGTAGGCAATTTGAAATGTTCATTGCCATCAGTTGACACCACTATCTCTACATTCGACACTCGGGATAATATCTGTCGAAGGTAGTGATGATAGTCTCAACTGTGGTAAAATTTCTATCAAATTGTCTACAGTACCAGCCAAACGACTTAAAATTAGGTTCTTGTTTTCCTCCATTTCAATTCTTCTTGATTCTAATCGCAACCTTTCCATCTCCCTCTCGTGAAAATTTTTTTCTCGGTCTGCCTCTAATTGTAGCCGGCGATTCTCGATAGCCACGAACTCGCTCGTGGCTCGCTCAAAGGGTGTCTGTATCCGGCGTGTGCGCGCTCGAAACAGCCCGCGGCGCCGCGGCGTGGATGTGGTGGGCGACGCCGCGGGCGACGGGCTTGCCCGATGCCGCCGCCTCCTCTGCGGAGCCCCCCGTGACGTGGTTGGCGACGTCGTCGCTGGCGGCATCGGCGCGGGCGCAGTGCCGGGCGGCGGCGTTATCACTGGTGGTGGAGGATATCGTTGAATTTCTCCAGAAGGAGGTGGCAATGAAGGACAGGAGGTAGATGCTGTTGTTGCTGAGAATAAAGAATTACAATCGTATTATTAAAATGTACCCAAATGAATTATTTAGCTAAAATATTGTACATTAAAAAAAATAGTAGGTACCTTGTAAAGGATCAGAAGAAATATAATCCAACATAATTAATTCATCTGTAGCAGTTTGGGATGGACAGGCAGTGTGCACAGAATCTCTGGTTGGTGGTGGTAGAGAGTTTCTCTCTGATGGTGGCTCCTGAAAAACATGAAGAATTTAAATTAGAAAAATTACACTTGTATTAAAATAAAATATAGGTAATAAGTAGGTAATAAGCAAAGAAAAAACACTAACATCAAAGCCTCTCTCTTCAATTCCAGCTTGACCAATGACAGCAGTCAAACCCATTATGCCCAATACTCTCTCTTCTGAAGCAGTGAGAGTTTGTCTGCTGCTTGGACCACCACCAGTACCAGAAGCCTCACAACGTATTACCAAGGCTTTTTTCTTTGTTTTTGTTTTCCAGTCTGCCCACACCTGAACATATTAGTTGGTTAATTTTTGTCATGCATGTTTTCATCAATCTTTTTCTGATCTAAGAAGTAAGCTGAGATATACTTCATCTTGTAGAATATTAAATGTTAATAAACCTTAAAATAATATTTTTACAGTGGTTTTTGTGAGAATCTTACTTTTTTCCATTTGTCCAATGGCTTTATTACTCCTCCACCAAGGGAGTTTAGTAACTCTGCCAGTTCCTGCCACAGTCGGTCAGCTTTTATTCGGCCTTGCGGACCTTGCTGGGGCCTCGTTATATCGCCATGGCTAGAACATAAGTTAAAACTATTTTAGAGAAACAAAGGGTCTATTGATTAAGGGTCAAACACAATTGTTTTGTTTGTTTCTTACGTATTAGTTCATGGCGCGTATCACGTCATTGTTTATGTTTCAAACTTTGAAGTGCCCGAGTACGACAGATTTTAAATGACAAAGGAAGATATTTACGAAATAACTAATAATTCACGTACCTTTCCATGAATTCCAATAAAGCTGCGAACTGTTCTGGGCTTGCTCGAGATCTAGATTCCATCCTATAAAAGATAGCAATTTATCTTTCATTCATATTATGCAGAATCGTATTCATAACATTTCGAGACACAGTAATGTTTTAAATAACATTCCACACGGTGATATTATAATAAACCAATTATAAGAAGAACTTTACCTTAATTCGCTTAATTTTTTATCACTATAACACTTTGAAACAGTAAATATCTGCCCGCGCACAAAGTACCTACACACACAACTGCGACTTGACGTTAGTTTGACGTTTGTAGGAACGCTCACCATAGACTAAAGTATAGGTTTTTTCTAAAGACGTTGTAGAATGAGCAATCGACTCTGTCGTGTCAACTTGGCTACCAACTTATCGTTTTCTACAATCGCTTACGCTGAGGCGTTAACGATTGTAGAAAGAGATTCGATACGAAGCGTTTGTAACTTGGCTAGGCCTGCAGTCCACACGGTGATATTATGATAAACCAATTATAAGAAGAACTTTACCATAATTCGCTTAATTTTTTATCACTTAATCACTTTGAAACAATAATTATCTGCCCGCACACAAAGTACAATACACAACTGCGACTTTGACGTTTGTAGGAACGCTCACCATAGACTAAAGTATAGGTTTTTTCTAAAGACGTTGTAGAATGAGCGATCGACTCAGTCGTGTCAACTTGGCTACCAAGTTATCGTTTTCTACAATCGCTTACGCTGAGGCGTTAACGATTGTAGAAAGAGATTCGATACGAAACGTTTGTAACTTGGCTAGGCCTACAGGTTGCAAACTATGCAAACGTAGGCATAACACACTGATTCACATTGATTCTAAAAGCACTATTGCGAATACACTTAGTGGTAATTCGATAAACAACTTGTCTGCACCGTCGTCATTACCATCTGCTACCACTGGTACGAATAACGTAGCTTTGTCAGCAAACATTGCATCTCAGTGTAGTCATACGCAGCGAGATGTGTTGTTATCGACCGCCTTGATCAAACTGCGTGATTACAATGGTTGTGTGCATCTCATTCGCGCGGTTCTTGATAGCAGTAGTACGTCGTCATTCATAACGGACAGGTTGTGCAAAAAACTTAATTTAATAACTAGCCAAGTAAATAGGTCGATTCTTGGCATCAACAACGTCACTTCGCATATAGATAAAATATGTCGGGTTAATATCACGTCATTAGACGATAGTTTTGTTTTCGAACTTCATTGTTTTGTTCTGCCATACATTACAAGTAACGTACCGTGCCGTAAAATAAATATTTCTGATTTCGACATACCCTCGAATATTAATTTAGCTGATCCTACTTTTTATAGCCCAGCTGATGTAGATATTTTAATTGGCGCTGACTTGTTTTGGGAGTTGTTAGGATCACAAAGACTAAAGTTAGGCACCGGAAAACCAGTATTATTTGAAACCCGTTTAGGTTGGATAGTGTCCGGTCCAATTACTCAGAATAATATTTCACTGCTGTCAAATGACGTAAAATGTAACTATTCTAATATGGTTTCCGATAGCGATAGTGACTGGGAAAAACTTAAGATGGAATTGACAAAGTTTTGGCAATTAGAGGAGGTGAATGCGATATCGTCTAATTCTTACATGCCAGAAGAGAAGTCGTGTGAGAATAATTTTGTTAAGAATACGACACGATTGTCTGATGGTCGTTTTTGTGTTCGCATACCCCTTAAAAAAGATCCTTCAATTCTAGGTAATTCTTTTAAGAGAGCTGAACATTGTTTACAATCTTTAGAGCGTAGATTAAAGTTTAAACCAGACTTTAGTAAACTGTATCATGATTTTTTATTGGAATACGAGTCACTTGGTCATATGACAAAAATTAATAAACCTAATTTGTATTTTGGTTATTTTATCCCGCATCATGGAATTCTACGTGAGTCGAGTAGCACGACCAAACTCCGTGTTGTTTTCAACGCAAGTTGTCCTACTTCGACGGGAGTGTCCTCTAATGACCTACAGATGGTTGGGCCAACTGTACAGGACGATCTGTTGTCTATACTTCTTCGCTTTAGATTCCACAAGTATATTTTATCGGCGGATGTAGAAAAGATGTATAGACAAATAGTCGTCCACCCGTCGGATAGGTATTTGCAACAAATTGTTTGGCGTGATAATATTAGTGAGCCTATTAATGTTTATGAATTAAACACCGTCACGTACGGTACTGCTAGTGCGCCGTTCCTTGCGACACGATGCCTTAAACAAATAGGTCTCGAATGTAGGAACCCTAAAATATCTGAGATCATCAGACATGACTTCTACGTCGATGACCTGCTGACCGGGGGAAATGACTTAGACGAAGCAAAATTCATTCGCACTGAAGTCACCAAGGAGTTTGCGTCGGCATGTATGCCATTGAGAAAGTGGAAGTCGAATGACCCTCAATTAGTGTCCGATGCTGTTCCTGTGTCATTTGATTTAAACATTGGACCTAATGAGCCTGACAAATTGCTTGGTCTTGGTTGGTATATCAGCACTGATGAGCTAGGATTTCCTATAAGTCTGACGAAGTCTTCGACGGGCCACACAAAGCGTGACTTGTTATCCGTGATTGCGCGCATATTCGACCCCTTAGGTTTGGTTCTACTACATCCGCCGACCGCAGCGCCATCTCCACGTAACTTCATTCATTTTTAGAGACACTACTCTCGTTTGATGAATTGTTTGATGGGCTTTAGTTTATGGGTTCGAGAGGGACCTTAAATCTCTTCGGATGTAACGTCTCGTATAATTATGGTCGAACATCACTTAAGGTAAGTTCGTTTAACCAGTAATTATACTTACGACGTTACATCCTCAAGATTTAATTATTACTATGTAGATGTTTAGCGCTTTCATTCAAACGAGATTGGAACGGGATTTTTCGAAGTATGAACATGATGTGAAATCATTAAATATAAATAACATTTATTAAGCACATACTTAAATCATAAGTAGGTATATAAACATACATTAATTTTACTAAACAAAAATTGCATCCTCTGCATAATGTAACCATTATCTAATGTTAGGTAGGTATTAATATTTAACAATCATTACTTTTATTTTATTTTATTTATTCGGGAAAACAAACAATTACACATTAAGGATTACAAAAAGATAGGATACAGAAATGATAGAAATGTGAAATCAACCACGTTCTCCACAGATACACAATGAGACAATTTGGTAAATCTTAAGACACGCATTGTAAACAATAATAATAAAAAATAATAAAAAAGAAGAATATTAATAGTAAAATATCAACAAAACATATAGCTGCCAATAATGCCGCATAAGTGGAACAACAGTGTCACATTAATTTTTCAAAATGTTAAGTAACATTAATCTAAACTTTCCTTGCGGTAAAGCAAATAGATCCAAACTGCAGAAATTCTTATTAAAATTGCTCGTAAGGCGACGAATAGGTGCACGCGAGCCGGCATTTGTACGACTGGTAGTAGTGGCGAATACAGGTCGTGCGCGCACCTCCCGTCCCTGGCGTGTTCTGGGAACTATATAACACAACTTGTTACTAATGTCTAAACAATCATACGAGTTATTGCATAAGTCATACAAAAATGTTGTTTCAAGAAAAGTACGCCTAGAACTCAAAGAAAGTAAATTATATTTTTTAAGTAACTCACTATAAGAGAGATAACAACTTTTTAAGCAACGGTAATGCATAGACTTCAAAAATTTACGTTGTATGCTTTCTATATACTCAATGTATTTATTGTAGTAGGGATTCCACACAGGTACTGCATATTCTAATTGAGACCTAACTAGTGATCGGTAGAGATATAAATATGTACTAGGGTGCTTAAATTCTGTGGCTGATCTCATAACAAAGCCATACATACGATAAGCATTATTAACATGTGCGTCCAAGTGCAGTTTGTCGTCAAGTAATACACCTAGGTCCCGAATCAATCTTTCCCTTGCCAGAATTTCACTGTGTATTGCATAGGGATATTTAAATATATTTTTATTTTTAGTGAAGCTAATACAACAGCACTTAGAGATGCTGAGTTGGAGTTTGTTTTCAGTGCAATAATCTGCAAGACGATTGAGGTCTTGTTGAAGCAGTTGACAGTCAAGCATACTTCTGATGGGTCTAAAGACTTTAAGGTCATCTGCGTAAAGTAAGAATTTAGAATTAAGGAAGCACATGTCAATATCATTGATAAATAAAATAAATAACAAAGGGCCCAATATCGAGCCTTGAGGCACCCCTGACGAAACAGTTATGGATTTGGAATGGAAACCATTAACTACCACTTTTTGCGTTCTATTTGTAACATAGGACGTAAACCAACGAAACAAGTCCCCACGAATGCCGTTAAATGCTAATTTATCTAAAAGTAATTTATGGTCGACCTTGTCAAAGGCTTTACGGAAATCAGTGTAAATAGAGTCCACCTGTACTTGTGTGTCCAAGTTATTGAATAAATAATCAGTATATTCAATCAAATTAGTAGTTGTAGATCTTTTCTTGACGAACCCATGCTGTTGCTTAATAATCTGATCATGAATAATCGGATACAGCTGATTGTGGACAAGCCTCTCGAAAAGCTTTGACAAGATCGACAGAATGGAAATAGGACGGTAGTTCTCAACTTCATATTTTGGACCAGATTTATGAACAGGGGTGATATTGGCTCGTTTCCACACATCTGGGAAGACTACTTATACCTTAAATTAACAATTATAAATTGCCTCCGCAAATGCGTTGTCGTCGTCCACAGTAATCGGACGATTATAGAATTTACCGAAGGTTAAAGAGTTGCCTGACCAACCTGCGGTTCTTTTGATTATGTCTACTGAAACCCCCTTACCATTAGCCGCCGAGGTTGAAGCGTGGCGGGTACTATGGGCCGTGAAAACCCCTGTAACAATACCACTTTCAGTCAACACGTTTCTAATCCATCTAGGTACTTATAGTTGCGGCGCTAGCGTTATGGATTGGTTTCTTGGTAGTAAGAATAAGTCTATCGGTTAGTGGTAAGCTTCTATAATTCTTGGTAGCTTCAATATACGCATACAATGTTTTTGCTGGACAGATTTGTTCTCTATTATAGAAAAAAGGTATAATTAAACGAGGCGCTGATCTGTTAGGAGCCGAAGTTTTGATAAGATCATTTATATTAATAACTATTCTCGCGCTACTTACTTCAATACTAGACAAACGTATAAGTGATAGCGTCTGCACGCGTTGTGCAGTTGACAATGCGAGCAGAGCTACTAATTTTTTGGATAGAGACGCCAACGTTTGGTTCTCCTTTGGATAATAATTTGAAAGGTGATCTAATACAAGATTAGGATCCCATGTAGATTTATATCTAGGGAAGGAAGGTTTGGTCCTATAGACTCCTTTCATAAACCTTATAATTTGATCGTCTTGACTTACACATTTACCCAGTATTAATGCAAGTGCGGAACGACAGGTGTTGAGGGTTGAATAATTGGCGCCTAAATGATATTCATTAACAAAAAATTCAAGAATATTAGGAATATTGTTATCAAAAATATTTATCTTCTTTTTACTACAAAAGCACCACCATTTTTTTAATACTACATTATATTGTTTAAGGGTACTGTCAGCCAACGATGATATTATTATTTTAATTGCATTATCTGGTAACGATTGTTTTACGTACGATTGCTTGATAATACTGACGACACCAGGGTAAGTCCTTTCCAAAGTGGGTGTGGAGTCCTGAAAGGTGATAAAAGTAATGAGGGACTCGGTTCCAAATAAATAACCTTGTTTTGAGAAAGAGATAAAAACAGTGGGTACTATGGCTGGCTAGGCCAATAAGGTACAACTACTATCCCAGTGGCTTTATCTGTAACTATTTTTCTTAAGCATTTAAGAATCAATGAGAACGGGGGAAACGCATAGAAAAAATAAGGCGACCAGTCTATTGTAAACGCATCTATGTTATACGCTGAAGGATCTCGTTTCCACGATATGTATTTTTTACATTTTGCGTTCAATCGTGTGGCAAACAGATCTATTTTTCCAAAACTATTTGTTATTTTATCAAAAGCAGACAATGCTAAGTCCCATTCAATGTCGATATTTAATCGTCTAGATTCGTGATCTGCTTCTGTATTCTCTTTAGACTTGATATACGAAGCAAAAACAAAGAGTTTCCTTTGCTCACACCATTGCCAGATTTCTCTAGCTATATTATTAAGGTGTGTGTATTGAATTCCCCCGTACTTATTTACATACGCTATAGCTGTAGTATTATCAATCCTAAGTAAAATCTCTTTATTATATAGATCTTTAGCAAAGCACTGTAAGCCAATAAGAGCTGCCTTCAATTCTAAAAGATTTATTTGTTCTTTAGATTCTGTGTCACTCCAAAAACCATGAGCAAACGTACTCCATTACAATTACACCCCATCCTGTAAGAGACGAATCTGAAAAGATTTCCAGATCATACCTACCACTACGATATTGGACTTTTTGATGTTAAAATATTATTTTGCCACCAGGAAAACTCTGAGTTAAGATTGTGCGAAAGGTTCATGACACAATCATAATAGTCTTTAGAATTACTCAAAGCTAGAAATTTTTCGCGTTCGAAACGTTTCGTATACAACCAACCATAAGAAATTGCTGGGCAAACCGAGCAGAGTAAACCTAGGTACTTTGCAAAATCCCTAATTGTTAAAGACCTTTTTTTTAGCAATTCGTTTTGTTTGGTCGAGTATTTTTTGACGTTTCATATCTGGCAGCATTAGACACATATCTTGTGAATTTATTTCGAAACCTAGAAACTTTTGAATTTGTTTTGGTATCAAGTTACTTTTTTCTTTATTAATGATAAAGCCTAATCTCTCAAGAACTTGTACTGCTACTGATGTACTTTCTAGGCAACTATTAAAAGAGTTATTTATAAATAACAAATCATCTAAGTAAACAACTAGGAGTAACCCTTGGTTTCTAAGATGGGCTACTACTGGCTTTATTAGTTTCGTAAAAACGAAAGGCGCTATTGACAATGGATTTTGATGCGGATTTCATCATCATTTATAAAATTCTTTCCGGAAGGGTTATGTCTTTATGTGCATTGTCGTGGAGTTGCGGACACCAGCCTGTCTTACCAATACATCAATTTTAAAATGGCATAGGTAATAACGAACGACCATGACCAGGTTTAGGACATAGGATTTTATCCCGATATTCCAACGGGATTGACATTTATTATGCGGATGAAACCGCGAGGCGCAGCTAGTAAAGAATGTATCTATTAACATCGTATCTATTTTACCTACATATACCAAGCACTTTTTACGAGAAAACGGATCTCAACTTGGTTCATATAGGATCAAATATTAAATAACTGGCGAAACTTCATAGACGTGATGGTGTTACGGGACGAACGAAGTATAGGTAAGTTTTCAAAACACCAATTTTTTTGTGTTTATCATTAATTGATATCGATGTCCGCTATCTGTTTCGTTCATTAAGTTAAATCCAGTGCTTTTGCATAAAAAGGAGGACTAAATGACAAGCACCCATAAAAGTCATTCATTTATTGTAAAATTCAGGTGAGAAGGAATTTGTCATCCTTATGTCCATTTCTTATCCCCATTTTAAAGGCGCATCATCTCTGTGACCATCTGAATCATCATCTCTTCGATACGAAAACAGCTCGCACCTCATAACCCCATCTGGTCCAGGTACGCATACCATTGGATAAGGCGCAGCTACGCAGTCCCGGTCAGTCTTACAGGTATCTATAAAAAATGAAAAAATAAAATTACTAATTAATTCAGACACAGACACCCGGATTCAGAGCAATCCGACTCGGATAGGTAAGGTAAGAAGGCTAGGGCAGAAGCGGCCGCCGATTGCCACATCCCGTCTATTGTAATGTTGGTGAATCATTTGGGTTAGGACAGAACAGTGACCGTTAAGGCGCGAATGCGAGCAAGTGAAGCTATCTTAGCAGGTGGCAATCAGTTTCTACGTATATCTACTCAAGTTACTAACTATGATAGAAATTACAAAAAAAAAAAGAAATAAAAAACTTTTAATTATTTACTTATATAAAAATATATTGTTTTTTTAAGCTTTAATTAGAATCCAGAGCTTTGTGTTTTTAACTAGGCGATTTTATCATATTGGTTTTTTGTCTTTATGTCTTTAACCGACTGCTGAACCGATTTCAAAAATTCTTTTTTTGTTTGAAAGGGTAAATTTTCCAGTTGGTCCCATTTTCATACAGTCAGGATTGAATGATGGGATCTTGGAGAAGTCGAGGGAACTCTTGGAATATTATAGGCACACCTATAGCGATTTTGGTATTTTTTATTAGAACTCTTAAATTTGCCCTCGGAAAGCACCATTTAGTGAAGTGGAACTGATGATTTGACCACACATGGCCACCGGATCTACTCAATATTACGTATTTCACGGCTTGCAAACTTGGGATTCAGTTACTTTAATATGGTTGCCAAGCAATTTATGCCCGTCACAATGCATAGGGTTAAGAGGAGCTGATGGCGAAGTACCAGAAGAACTCCTCAACAATGAACGTCCCTGCATCGGGAAAAGCAATATTTTGTAAAAGGTGATGAGCAGTTAACATAAGGGTATTGTAACTTTGATCAATTACAAACCAACTCACAAAAAAGCGAGAATTTCAAAAAAAAAAACAACATTTCGGAAGTCGGTGGCATATAACGAATAACCGTGTATTTGGTTTTGTGTTTTCGTATTTGCCACCGACTTCCGAAATTTTAGTTAAGTATTTTTCACTCTATAGTCGAAGTCGGTTGTTTATATTGCGAAAAAAAAAATTATGTGTTATAATCAATGTAATATGCTTATAAAAAATAGTAAGGTATTTTAAAATTATATCAATCGTAGTTATTTTTGTAATAATATTACTTACGGACATGAGCCACCAGCATCACGAGCGTGAACAACAGCGCGACTTGCAAAAACTTCATGATCACTATCTATCTACAGTAACACTGCTGAACTAGTGAAATGTTCTAAATTTTTCTTGAGTTTAACAGATATTTATAGTTAAAATTATTATTAATTTATTTAATTTGTGTCCATTGTTAGTGTTTTATTTTAACGAACATAAAATCAATTTATTCAAGTGAATTTTATATTTTAATGATCAAAAATCAATTATATCACGCTATTTGGTACGGAGGAGAGGAGCTCGTTGCTAAGTAATAACAGCTACCAGGTTAAGCTATGCTTGCCGGGGTTGGTCCGTGGATGGGTGACCATCTTTACATACCAAGACTCCTCCGTGCTTCGGAAAGCACGCCTGTCATTCGTTGATCTTTGACAGTCGTTACGGGACGTCAAAAGCCCGAAAGTCTGACCACCACTCTTACCAAGGGGTATCGTATTACCCAGTTACTGGGTTGTGGAGGTCAGATAGGCAGTCACTATGTAAAATGCTGGTATTTAGCTGACCCGGTTAGACTGGAAGCCAACTCCAAGATAGTTGGGAAAAGGTTAGGCATATTGATTTGCAATATTGCATTATGTCCGTATTCCTCAATTAATCTGATGAATGACATAACCATGATAAATGTTTACAATACTTGTATAAAGTTTTCTTTTGCTACAGTAAAAATACTAGTTTATTTTGCAAAAGTTTGTTGTGATAATACATGTACATGTGTAACTTACAAGAGATATGTGTGGGTGCGTGTGTCGGGATACTCTCCAATGACTAAGTCCTTTTAGGTCCAAATCTATATTTGAAAGTTCATAAGTTTCACATTAAAATTATAAAATAGATTTCTAGGTTTAACATATCAGTGTCCGTTCCCACGGAAGTTAGGTAAAGAAAGACGATGACAATAGTCGGTGACGTCTGAAGCGCGGTGTCGTAATGCGATCGGTCACTTCGGTACGATGTGCTGAGCTTGCAGGTTGGCCTCGTAACACCTCCCCTGCCAAATGAGCAACTATTTGGTGACCTTGACGCCAAAAGTTGCGGCTCTTTTTTCATCCTCTGTCAACTCGGTATTAGCTGTTTGAGTTGTAAAATTTACTTTCGCTGCTCGACGGCGGCGACGCATGATATACAAGATGCTCAGTGCGCCTGCACCGAATATTATGAGTATATAAAATGGAATTGTGGTATGGTATTTCCAATCGTGTCTACTGTCTAATGATTCAACTTGTATTTCGTCTTGCATGGTAATTTGGTTCTGAATTTCACGAAGACTGCTTAGATCTGTGGTCTGCAAATGAAAACTGCGTGTCTTCGCTAATATCTCATAGTGCGGTAGAGCCATGAGTTCTAATGGTTGCCCAACAAATTTGTTTTCCAAATTGATTATACTGATCTCTGGGGATTTTATCTTGCAACCTTGAGGAACGGTGACCAAAAAGCTTCCTTGTAACATCTGGGGCCGTACCATGAACATTTTAAATACTTGCCAAGTACAGGACAGGTCAACTTGGCATTTTAACCTGACAGGTTTTCTATTTGTACCATGAGCATTTCAGTCTGACCTGCAATGTATCAACTTCAGACCTGTTACGTTCTCGTTGACCGGTACGTCATATTATAAACAAACGTTCGGAAATACTTATTCGGAATGTTACCAGTTTTACGGTTATATAAAATGAATTCGATAACAGTTTAAAATGATCAAAAAAATAAAATAAAATAACTATGTTTCGTAGCAAAAAATCTTATGTGACAGGATTATGACGTGGAGGCTCTTTCAGAAGTAAAATAAAGGTACCACACCAACAACACCAACCTACTTGAAAACTTACCAAAGTTATTGCTATTTTCGAACGACTATAGCGTGTCAAATTAATTGTCAACAAGACAAGAATATTTATTGATGACATTATGAGAGTCCGCTAAAGATTCGTGACTCCAGCGCCACGCGCGTGCGGAAATCCAGCGAACTACCCACCGGCGCAGCGGAGATAAGAGCTCGCTAACATAAACAAATACTGAGATCTTTTTGTTACGTAAATAGTCTTATCGTTAATGGTTTTGGGTTCCTGATTAGACAAAGGATTTTTTATAATACTTAGAATCTTTGTAAGCGAACGCTAGTATTGATAAATAAACATTCTTATCAGATTCTTATAAGAAATTCCTTTGTTCACTGTTTTGATTATTTATAATAAAACTACTGGTTCGATTCACATGAAACTTCGCAGGATACATTATGAATACATATACTATCGGTCAAAACCATTTTTTACGAACAAACACAATAAATAAAAACACCAATAATTAAAAAAGTTCAATAATAGGTATCCGTATCATTACGTAACATTACTTAGTTGATAAAAAATATTGAACTCCTATTTTTTTCTGAAAAATGGCATATATAGTATGCAATAACTAATAAATAATATAAAATAAATGACTTACCAGCGATTACATGCACAAAACACACACAAAACTCAAAATTTCACATCAACACATTTTTTCACTACCGAGTTTGTTTACATTTTTTGATGGGTCCGTAATAGGTAATTACGATGTTATTTTGTGCAAATTTTATCTATATACGATGACGACACTACTTAATTATTGAAATAACACCATTTCCCGTCGATTTACACTTAAAAAACAATAGAAAATGAATAAATAGAACGCGGAGTGCAGTGCACGGCACGCATGCGCGGACGCCATTTTGCCGTACCAAAAATGTTCAATTTTTACTTTTTTTTAGAGTTGTTTCTGCATATTTTGACGTTTTAGTCGATTTATTTGACAGGTATATTATCCTACCATAAATTAAAGCCAAGAACAGACTAGATCTGCCCATACATAGAGTAAAATCGGCCGTTGCATCGATGCCTATACACTGACGCAGTTCTGCCTCGTCGGGGCTTTACGGTTTTGGGTGCGCGTGACAGATCTGTCGTCGCGAGACTTTATCGGTTAAATATAAAAATTGGAAACATTAGATTTTTTTAATAATCACAAGGATTGCAATGGGGCACATAAAAAAGGCTCAAACTCGAGAAATGTCCCGCAGATTGTGGACGAAAGTGACGGAACATGATGTGAATTCTATTGTTGGTGGAGGCATAAGGAACAGGGTGTAAAGTTCACTCTTCTCATTAGAAAAGGGAGGCTCCTCCGACCAGACGGGTGTTATGTCTGGCGGGCAACTGCCCGAAAGTTGTTTTCGGATAATCTTATATATTTATCATGCAAGATTTTTGTAACATCATGTCTTTGCTGCGTAGTTCGTATGTAACGGTGTAACCGCTACAGTGCTATCGATGATTCAAGAGGCTGGGCAAGGCTGGGCAGCTGTAGTTTGTTTTTTTACTAAGACTACGAATATTGTCTTTACTCAAAACATCTATTAAACATTAAATTGGTTTTTATTTATGTGTACTGTGTCTTGATTTCTATTTCTTTCACATCTACTCACTCGTACCATTTCTACAACATAAGTAGACGACAAAGAGACTGTTTTTTTTGTGGTCTGTAATTTTAAATAACGCCACAATAGTATTATATACACAAATTAACATATACTTACTTTTTTTATTAAGAAAACAGTTCAATTAAAGTTAGTTTTACATGCCTGCTTAATATGACAGCAGGGCAGCTCAGTTTTCAAGGTTTTACATGTCAAAAATGACTTGATGGTAAAGCCTATCGCAAGTCAGACCAGTGAAATGTTGTCACGTGTCCACTGAGCGGTTTTAGTGACGTGATCGCTAGCTCGCCTGTTATTTGACGTGTTCATGGTACAAAATAGCCTGACAGTTCACTTTCCGTCGAAAATTGACCTGCTATAAGAGTGCATGGTAAGCCCCCTGATATCGTTCTTTGCAACAGGAAAGTTTAACTTTTGTACTATTGGGGAAAGCAATTATGTAATGGTAGCTGTCTAGCTCAAGCAGAGCTTCCTTGGCCAGAGACAGACAGACAGACACGTTACATCTATCTCCTGAGATTGTATGAGTTTTTGAATACAGTCTATTTTTGACATAATTTGGTGGACGATCCTCTGCTTGCATAGGTGCCAGGAGTTGACCTTCGGGCATTCAGCCTCTATATACACAAATTCCTGAGAATTGGATGCTATATAGGGTGCAGGTGGTACTATAATAACGCTATTCTTATTTGGAACGGGGCACAGTTCATATATAACTGATACTCAGTATTAAATGTAATAGGAAACTTTATGACTACTACAACTGTGGACTTGGTAAAAAATGAAGCTAAGTTAAGAATCTCGTAATAATTTTTAATATTTAAATCGATTATTTCGTCGAAACTATACACATATCAAAAAAAGTTTGCGATCAGTTTGAAAAATCGAAATCATTTTTGTTACGGTAGACCATATTATAATTTGTTCTTCTTTTTAGATTCTTTTAGGCAGTGTATTTCTATTTAAAAAAAGATACAGGGTAAACACTTTCCCTGATAAAGTAAAATTTAAAAAAGTATATCAGCTTTTGCTAGTGATCACAACCTTTTTTTGATGTGTGTACATACTTTTTAGTTGGCTTATCATATTTTTAAGATCTTTGACAGAAAGTATAGAATGATGAACTGATTTATCCCGACTAAAAGCTAATATATTTTCTATTCATCGATCACTAATAAAGAACTAGATACACAATCAGCGGCAAAAAATGTCCTCACCGAATGAGCACCCACTTGAACATTTGGGTGCGCTTTTGATTTAGTAGCATTCGAACGCTCCGACGGTAAACATGCCACATACTATCGGTCGTAAAAATGTATTGCGTTTTGAACATAGCTTTGTGAAATAAACTTTAAGCATTGCGTTTAAGGTTGAATTTACATTAATGTATAATTATTTAAACTATTATTACTTAAACAATTTGGTGACACTTTTAAGAGAACTTTTGTTTGGGATTGTGTATCTAGTTCTTTATTAGTGATCGATGTTTCTATTATATTAATTTCACTCAGTAGTTCTTGTACATTTTCGGTCAGAATCGCGAAAAGTTGCACAAGATGAGCGTAATGAATTAAAAGAGCGTATTTAAGATACGTAATGCATTTCCAAATTTCAGAGCATCATATACTTTTGATGATTGTGCCTATTGGGTTGATCAGGCCTCTCTTAACTCTGGTTGACCTAAATGTATCTAACTGGGCTTATTCCCAAAGTACTCCAAAAAAAGTTCCCAAACTACTCCATGAAAAATATAATGTTTTTAATTAAGTTTCATTCTACTCCATGATAATATTAAAATGTTCTCAAAGTACTCCACCCCATTTTAATCAAAAAGCTAATTTAAATATGTACCGGATTACTATGGCTGACGTACAGATATGCTCAAAAGCTTTGCAAATATATTTTTAAGTGTAAAGAAATTTTTAAATAAACGACTTTATAATATAATTCAACAATAATTTTCAGTATTATAATTTTGATAAATTAAATATATTCAAGAAAAAGAGAAAAAGTCTAAAAAACATGAAATACAAAGAATAAAATATGTAAAATGATATCTGGCAATTAAGCCTAACATAAAATATTTAAAAAATTCGACCAATAAACATTTGAAATTTTACATGATATGCTAAAAAATACTTATAAATCTAAAAATCAGTCTTTTGTTTCATAAAAACAAATTATAATATAATTCAACAATTATTTTCAGTCTTATAATTTAAAAAAAAATTAATAATTCAAAATATCCAAAAAAAACTGACTAAATTTAAAAAGTGGTCTCTGTATTCAGAAGTAAAAAAAACATGAAAAACAAATAATACTATATCTGAAATGATATCTGGCAATTAAGCCTAACATAAAATATTTAAAAAATTCGGTCAATAATCATTAGAAATTTTACATAACATGGTAAAAATACTTATAGATCTAAAAATCACAGTCTTTCTTTCATAAAAACAAATTATAATATAATTCAACAATCATTTAAGGTCTTATTTTTTTATTTTTATTTTATAATTCAAAATATCCAAAAAAAAACTGACAAAATTTTTAAAGTTCTGTGGGGCTCTGTATTCAGAAGTCAAAAAAACATAAAAAACAAATAATACTATATCTTAAATGATATCTGGCAATTAAGCCTAACATAAAATATTTTAAAAATTCGGCCAATAATCATTTGAAATTTTACATAATATGGTAAAAATACTTATAGATCTAAAAATCACAGTCTTTCTTTCATAAAAACAAATTATAATATAATTCAACAATCATTTTCAGTCTTTTAATTTTTTTAATTCAGCAATTAAAAATATTCAAAAATCAACTGACAAAATTAAAAAAGTGGGGCTCTGGATTCAGAAGTCTAGAAAACATGAAAACCAAATACTAAAAAATCTAAAATGATATCTGGCAATTAAGCATACCATAAAATATTTAAAAAATTCAACCAATAATCATTTGAAATTTTACATAACATGGTAAAAAATACTTATAAATCTAAAAGTCACAGTCTTTCTTTCATGAACACAAATTTTTAATCCTAATATAAGCTATCAAATTAACTTACTACTCAAGATAAAACTAAGGTAATGTAGTATTATTTCAAATATGTGGAATCAGACTTAAAGCTATTTTGAGACATGTAGTACAATCAAATTCCAAATAATTAGCTAATTTGTTCTAATGATTGCAGCACTGTATTTTTTTTCTATTCTTAACTGCTTTACAATCAAAGCCAGTTTCAGATCCCTGTTTATAGATTGACGACTTCTATTTACTCTGAAATAAAATAAGATAACTTTAATCTTCCTTTTAAGAATTTTTGTGACTGACTGTAATGACTTATAGGTATAATGATATACTTGTAATTATGTAGATGGAGCAGTTTGAGAATTGATAACGAATAATCGGTGGAGTACTTTGAGAATAATTCCAGATACCTATGGAGCAGAATGGGAACAAAATAATAAGTATTTTTAAATAATAATAATTCCTTGGAGTAACTTGGGAATGAATGTATGAGATTCTTATCTTTTTAGAACAAAAGAATGGAGTACTTTGGGAATAAGCCTCTAACTGCACCGAAACTCTAACGTATTATTATGTATAAATGTTTAATCTGAAGGTTGAAGAGAGTGCTGTCCCTATGCGATAGTTTATGTGTAGCGACAACGAGTTGGGATTTGATAGTGTTTACATGTGATTCAATTTCTTCAAGGTCAATGTCTTGTAAGAATGTGTGGAAGTGAGATATAATTTTGGTAGCGCCGAGATTAAATGGTAGTCCATTGTGTAGGCTGTCAAAACGTTTAATTAATATCTTGAGCACCAGCTAGTAAAACCGGCAGCAATAACATGTACCTGTAACAATGATATGAAGAATGCCATTTCTTCGGTGGTCTTTTTAACCGAGATTTCGCGACCGGACCACGACTTTTTGCAGTGTATATATATGTACAGATAAGTTCCTAACTACTTTATTCTGAATGAACCAAGGTGCCAATTTTTGTCTACTTGCCATTGGATTTCGTACATGTATGACTTGATTTTGTTCACAATCTAAAACGGGTTCCTTATCAGCGTTACGCCGCGTCATTATACCTATACGATCGGATAATGCAGAATCATGAATTATTTTATACACCGTTTCCATTCGATACGATGTTCTTGAATATAAGTTTGAAGATATCGGTCTGTTATTATTAAATCAATCGGATTCCGAGGATCAAAATGTCCAGAAATGACATCAAATTAATGGTCTACACTTAGTGTGACGCTGCAAAATGACATCTGAGGCGACATCTAGCGGTGAAACCTTGAAGCTCAAGAGTTGATGAATAATGCAGACATGGCACTGTAGTTGGTTTTAATAATTAAATTTATGTTACTCGAGCTTTCCACATTTATTAACATACATAAGTTAATCAACCACATTTTATAGTCATGCAAGGTTTTATAAACTAAAAATAAATAAATCATAGATTTACAAAAGTGGACAGTCACTGATGTCAAACGATTCTGTTTAGTCTGTGGTTGGATACTTCTCGAAGCTTCCTAAACAATAGTGAGGTCTTTGATACTGCGTCTGCGACGACGAGGTTGATCTTCGGATCCTGGTGAAGCTACGCGATGATGGTGATTGAACAGGTATGTTATTGGACGGGCACCGGTTCTCTGATTATCAGAGTGTGTTCGATCAATAATCTGATTGGAAATATATCTGTGTCATTGTTTCAGTTGTAGCTGAACCTGTCTGGCTGTTTAGGCTAGCCTGAAACTGGTACGAATCGTGTGGAGACGTGACGCCTGGTGCTGTCCCGTGGTCTGGTGAATTAGCAGTCCGTCCTGAGTCCCGACTAGTGGTGGGCAGTGTGATGGTTTGACCACGAGCGTTGGCCGTTAAGAGGTTGGACCCAACGAGTTCGAGTGCTGGCAGTGTGGCCATCCATCTATTGGGAGTCCTTACCTACCCGGTATCTCGTGCAGGAAAGTCTCGCCGCATCCAGGTACGATTCAGCGTCATCTTTTACGGTGGACCCGTAGGCCACGCGTTCGTGGGAACACAGAGTTTTCTCTGTTGTTCCATGCCAAGGGTCTTGATTCCACAAACTGAGAGGGAGGTTAATTAACAAACTGAAGTCATACTACTAGCTAACGTTTAATTGTAGTAGAACCTTAGAGAGAGGATAAACAGGTGACCATTTTGATAAGGTCATTCCTGAGTATTAGTTTATAAGACCAGTTGTTGTAACATCAATGTGTTAGGTTGTGTCTCTGGGTGCTTTGCCCCATATTTCTTATAGAAGCACACCCATAGTAGGTCATTTACATACGATTGAGCTAAAGGTTGTTAAGCGTTCATCTCACGGATCCTAACAAGCGACCCTGAGCTTGTATAATTATTAGTCTCATGTTTGGATTCCCTCTGACACGTTTTGTAACGGAGGCAGCGCGCGTCAGTGGAGATTCACTTTTAATTAAGGTTGGGAAGGTTATCATTATTTAGTGGCTTGCCACAATTGTGTGTACCTTGTTGATAATACAATAAACTTTGTAATGTGTAAAAAGGTAATTGTTTAATTGTTTCTTTCCCAATACCTGATAAATTCACTTTAGCATGGCCACCCTTTTCGCCGAGTTACATTAGTTAAACTGTGGATAGAGCTATTATAGGTGATTAGCGCGTACTGTATAAGACTTCGAATGGGTTCATTTTTATGCTGAATTTTAAATAATCGTAAGTGTTCCAAAAGCGTGTGTAGAAACGTTCTATGATGCCATTTTCATTTGGCGCATAGGCACTAGTCACATGGTGTTCTATTTTGTGCAAGCGGAGAAATTCTCATGACAAGACAAGATAACATGTCACAAGACATTTTACATCAAATTCGTGGCAGTTGCATAACAGATGCATAACCAGGCTTTGGTCTTGATCGAAGATATGTGTTACCTCATGTGCGGCAGTTTGTTAGTCAGGTTAGGAATGCGAGCGCCAGATCGCGGAGTGAATGACGCATTTAATAGAAAATTGGAACGTGAACATGAATATGATCGATATGAACCAATCAGTTCAAACGAATGTGGCTGTTGAACACAAAACAGAAGGAAGTCTATGCGCTTGGTGATAAGAAAACTGACGAGTAATGAGATTCACGCGACGATACACAAAAGAAAATTTAAAGATGAGTTAGTTCTCATTCCGAGGATTCCAATGATCCCAACGGATATGCCTTTTGAGTTTAAACGAATTCAGTTCCCGATTCGTCCTGCCTTCGCCATGATGATTAACAAATCACAAGGCCAATCCTTGTCTGTTTGTGCTCTCAACTTAGAAAAACCATGTTTTTCTCATGGTCAGTTGTACGTGGCATGTTCACGTGTCGGCAAATAATCCGCTTTACGGGTATTTGTTCTTGCGCCTGATACAAAAACAAAAAATGTCGTATATTATCACAAGGTGCTGCAATTTTTGTACTTATTTATTTATTTTTGTGTTATTATCTTAAAAGTACTGAACTAAATTTTTTTTTTTTTAAACTTTCATAAAATCATAAATTAATTATTAACTTGTCTAAAATATCATTAATGTTTGGGATCGGATATTTATCATTTATCGTTTTTGCATTGAGTTGACGAAAGTCAATGATCAAACGCCACTTAACATTTCCAGACCCGTCACTTTTTTTAGGTACTATCCATATTGTGGCGTTCCAAGGCGATGAAGATGGTTGAATAATACCTAGCATCGATTCTATTTGGTTTTGTACTTCTTTCTTATGTACATAAGGGTATCTGTAGCTTTTACTGTATACCGGCCTATCATCTACGGTTCTGATATGATGTTTGATTTCGTTAGTAAAGGTTACCTAATGGTTCATTTTCGAGATAAAATACGTCGGCATATTCTTTGCAAAGATTAATTAAATTAGCTGTCTCTTCTGCGTTTAAGTGGTCTATGCGCAAGTGCGATAAGACTTGCTGAGTTCGCATATCGGTATTCACGGTCGTGTCTAATGTTCGAGTTACTGGCATTGTTTGTTCGTTAAAAATATGTGCGAATATAGGTTTGGTTATAGAAATAACGATGTCTTTATCCGTCGGATTTGAAATTTGCTCATTAGTATGATTATTTTCAGCGGATGATAAGCATTCGCTGATTGTTATTTGTGACTCAATACGTAAGCGGCAAGCGCATTGGAATCAATTATGTTATGAAATGAAGATAAGTACAATTTAATTAAAACAAGTTCATGCTTGTCGGGGCACTAACCGTGCGCAACTCCGTCCTGCGGCATAAACCGGTTTTTCAAAGCGTTCTCATTTCATTTTTATTCCGAACAAAATGTTGTGCTAAGAAGAACGAGAAGTCGAGAACTGTGAGAAAAGATTTAAAAACGTTATTTTAAATAAAGTTTCCTGATCGTATGTGACTTGACATCACTAGAGTCAAACTGACAAGCAACCAAAACTACATTCCGTTTCACGTTAATTTTTAAAATACTTTCTTACGCAGAATAAATAAACTTAAAATTAATATTAGACACAGGTGGAAACCTGCTGTATCGTCAATGGTTTATTTTTTTACTTATTAAAAACAGATTTGATTACCACATCGAGCTTTAATTATTTAAGTAAATAATATTTTTTTTCATAATATTGCTGAAAACGCTTCAATACATGCATTTTTGACATTGACGACCATAGCTGGAATTGAATCAATTGAGTGCATTACCAAAACATTATCTTTTTATTACGATTTCGTAAAATATCAATAATTTTAAATTATTAATCGGTAACATTTTTTTAGGCGAAATGCGATTAATATTCTTTACAAAACAGTGGGCCCAAAAAAAACTATCTCCTTTGCATAGCAAACGACATTTACCTTATATTCAAATAAATGATCCACCAATAAAACTTTTAACCCTTAATCGGGCCGAACAAAAAAAATAACTTTTCATGGTTTAAGTGTAAGTTCTTGTATCATGTTAGATAGCAGTGTACATAAAAAACAATATAAATTACTGAAACTGAAAAAAAAAGGTTTTTTTTCGTGTGGGAAATTATTTCCCTTTGCCCGTATAAGGATAACCCCAGTGGGAAATTATTTCCCTTTGCCCGATTACGTCTATAAATTTTAATAGACTAGTAACTTACCCTGACTTTACTTTTGAATTTATGTTCCTCAATCCTCAAATAAATGTGCAATGAGTTGTTTACTTGGAAGTGAGGTGGAGGATCAGTGTGTGAACGAGGGATTCAGCAAAAATAAAAACAATGTGATAAAAATTTACTCAGATCTAAAACAATTAAAACCAACAATTAAAAACGATAAAACAGGTCAAATACATAATCCTCCTTTTTTGGCTTCACCGCAGTCGGGTAATAAACAAAATTACAAAAATAAAAAGTCGACAGAAATAAATCCCTACATTTTATATATATTGACGCAATATGGAGTTCAGGAACGGGCAATCGCAACTATTTTCCTACTTGCAAGACAATATTTCAAATGAATATAATCCACACAAATATAATATTTTTGTATTCAATATCATAACAATGTTACACAGAATATAATATACTAGTCAATAACGGATCAAATATCAGTAGGATGTTATTGGGCATTCTACCCCACCTGCCGTTCCTACGACTCACTTCGTTCGCCTTCGTCACTCTCGGTGTGGTATAATGCCCAATAACATCCTAATAACTAGCTCTTCATATCAACCACTTACCTCGATTAACAAAAGCAGATCTACGGTTTAAACTTTGTTTCACTACTTTCGGCAGGTGGGGTAGAATGCCCAATAACATCCTAATAACTAGCTCTTCATATCAACCACTTACCTCGATTAACAAAAGCAGATCTACGGTTTAAACTTTGTTTCACTACACTTCTTTACTGTCATTCTTTCATAGTTTCACTACACATTTCACCAGCTCTTCATATCAACCACTTACCTCGATTAACAAAAGCAGATCTACGGTTTAAACTTTGTTTCACTACACTACTTTACTGTCATTCTTTCATAGTTTCACTACACATTTCACCAGCTCTTCATATCAACCACTTACCTCGATTAACAAAAGCAGATCTACGGTTTAAACTTTGTTTCACTACACTACTTTACTGTCATTCTTTCATAGTTTCACTACACATTTCACCAGCTCTTCATATCAACCACTTACCTCGATTAACAAAAGCAGATCTACGGTTTAAACTTTGTTTCACTACACTACTTTACTGTCATTCTTTCATAGTTTCACTACACATTTCACCACTACTGAATTTATTCCTAATTTAAATCTACATGAAACGTGGTAAGCTAAACTTCAGGACAGATTGTCTCATGCCTCTCCGCAAAGTTAGAGATAGCGCATTACCACAAAGGTTCAACGCACACTCAGTTTATGCGACCAGATTGGTACCGAGGGCATCTGAAATTTAGAATATCGTATATATTAAACTAAAACTTTGGACAGATTGTCACTATGCCTGTCCACAGAAGAAAGAAATAGCGCATACCCATAGGTGCACACACATTCTATTTCCTGCGGCTAGACATCCGAAATTTTAATTTAATTTCGTTTCATATAGATGAAAATTTACACGTTTATTAAACAAGTAAATGCGTCGGCTGTCTGAACCGATGACCTAAACTTCAGGACAGATTGTCACTAGTCTCTCCACAAAGTTAGAGATAGCGCCTTACCACAGAGGTTCAACGCGCACTCAGATTATGCGACCAGATTGGTATCGAGGACATCTGAATTTTAGGCTACCGTATGCATTAAACTAAAATTTGGGACAGATTGTCACTATGCCTCCACAAAGTTAGAGATAGCGCCTTACCACAAAGGTTCAACGCGCACTCAGATTATGCGACCAGATTGGTACCGAGGACATCCGAAATTTTAACTTAATATATTCACCCAGACGATACTACTTACACGTTAATGAACACGTTATGTCTTCTACTGATTGCTATCCAACCGCACGTCGCGCTGAGTTAAGACGCATTTACACTAATATTTACCGTTCGGTGTGTGTAAGTCCGGTCAGTTTTGCTACATTGTATTCTTTCATGAAATACCTGACGCCGGCGCCGGCGTCGGAATCGACCGTATCAGACAACTATTACGAGTGGGATGTAAATGAGCCTTTAAAGTCTGTGAAACTGCAAAATTGCAAGTAGCAGTAATTTGCTGCGTATATTTTGTTGTATGTAAGGTATGTGTGTGTGTGTGTGTAATTTCCATGGGAACCTTTGTATAATATGCAAGATAAGCACTGCGCTTGTTGCAAACATTGTTTAAATTTGTCTTATACAGGACTTTCTATGTTCATATAAAATAGGTACTTACTTCATTTTCGGTACGGCACACTCATCTTAGAAATTACTTTATTGTAATAATTATGACCTTTATGACTTTGTAGTTACAATAAATAAATATAAAAATATTTTTAATGAGTAACTTTATTGTCTAGGGATTGTTTAAAAATACTATTTATATTATCAAAACTGTAAGATTTCAATATAACTTCTACTATATTACTTTATTAATATACTACTTATACTTATATTTCTATTATAGTTGATGGATTAATATTTGCAGTTTGACTGCAACATACGTAATAAACTAGTTTTGGTACGCGTATCCGTTCAAAACTTTTCTGCACATAAATTATTTCGAATGCAACTTATTGATTGATGACGCTGGCGTCATCCCTATATGATCAAAGTACAGGTTAAGTTCGACTCTGCAAATAGGATTGCGAATAGCCCTGGTAGCAAATAGGCTTATGTATATTTCTAGGTTTCAGCTTCGAATCCCTATCGCAATCCCTTTTCCTA
Source organism: Conistra vaccinii (assembly GCA_948150665.1). NCBI lineage: Eukaryota > Metazoa > Arthropoda > Insecta > Lepidoptera > Noctuidae > Conistra > Conistra vaccinii. Next base: position 22,951,822 of record OX411318.1, read on the forward strand.
TAAGTTAATAATTAAATTAATAAATTCGTTCAGCATTCGTTATTACCCTAAGTATTTTAATTATATAAATATACCTAATAAAGTAATTACCAAATATTTGCTCCAGATTTTTTTTTCACATTAGTCTCAAAAATCTATTATTTTACAACTGTGCATACCTAATGATGTCTTGTTATTATTTTTTAAATAAACAAACATACAGAAATTAAATAAATAGTAGTAATTGTAGTAATCCTTTACCTAAAGCCAGGTAACTAACGGCACCTTTGTCGGTGTCGGACAAATGCTGGCTTTATATTTCATTTCTCACGATAAAATTGCATTTTGACGGAATCAATATTATGATGTAAATGGACGTAACTGACATAAGTTAGTAATACAATTGTAATGCTTTGATTTAAGGTTTAATTTTGTAATGAGGTTAAATTTGCTGAGATTGTATTTTTCTTTACTTAAATTCGATTAATTTATATGAAAATTCACATTCGCTCCAACGTCTTCTAGTGAAAAGCTCCACTTAAGTTTATTGTCAATTACGAATACCGCATACTTCCATAAAATGTACGTAAGTATTTAAAAAAATAATTATGTTATTTCAGTGTCCTTGTGTTTCATAAGTCGAGCGTTCAATTGTTCTAATCTTCTTTACAGACTTTTTTTATTTGAAATTAATTGTTGTCTACTCGATTACAGGTCTGACTCCGAATCTGGATATACAAGTCGCGCACCTGAGGTTGCAAAGGTGCAGCCAAAAAATAAATCTCACAAGCGTAAAGCTTCTGAGAGTACCTCCACCTCGCAATTGGAATCTAAATCAAGGTAATTTCTATTATTTTTTGTCTTTAGGTATTTGTGTATTTTATTCCATAAAGAGTGTTATACGTTAGTAGTGGATTTATTTCTATACTTAAAACCAGGAACACAATCCAATGATTCATAATCTTATTCCATTGGTTCTTTTTTGATAGAACGTTTTCAAGGTGCTGTTATTGTAATGATAAGGTACTTTATTATTTTATTTTTTTTTACAGTAAAAAACAACAACATGATAGCTCGGACCTCTTCGGCCTAGAGGATAGCGAGCATCGCGCACCAGCAACCGGCAGCGAGGACCTCACGTCGTCTCTCGTGAGCCGAGTCGCTAACGGGAAGTTGCGGCGGGCGGTGAACCTACAAGGTGACTTTTACGTGGAGGTAAAAGTTTATAATAAGTCTGATGCAGCGTCCACGACTCCACTTGAACGGTGGAAAAAAGCCTTAGTGGCACTTAAAGTTCAATTAAATAAAGAAACTCCGCAGTGGGACGCGCTGCAGACATTTATGAGACGGGTTCATGTAGTTTTTCAAGACTCGGAGCCCGTGTTCTACAGTGACAACATAAATATAAAATAATATTAACTATTATTTTATATTTTTGTTATCCGTTTATTCTAAGGCTAGGCTAGGTTTAGGTTAACTGTAAAAAATATTTGGGACTTTGGGATACCATAGCTTTGTTACAATTATAATTTGTGTCTTTTGTTTGTGTTGTTAATCTAAAACTTGCTCTATTTTACGTGGACCTTAGACCTAATAATACACAAAAATGCCTTTCTGTACTGTTTGCAATACATCCGTTGAGCGCAGTCAGTGGACAGGTCACCTACGCAGTACTAATCATAAAAACAAAAATATTTCGTATTTTTGCGAAGGCGTTGAAATAATACATGCTGCTTTTCGTAATCGTATAGCTTCGTATAGAATTGCCGATCCGTCTGAGAATTACTGTCCAAAATCATTTTTAAATATTGTTGAAGACAAAATTAAAACTTTAATTGATATGTCCCTTAAAGATCACACTAGTATAAAAGTTAATTTCGAATATTTTGCTATGTTTTTGATGGTTAAAAATGATTGTCAAGAGATGAAATCATTTTCCACAAAAAATTTTACTTTGCATCAGAATTATGAATTTACACCATTATTGTCTCAAGTTAAAAACACTTTAGCAAAAAAGATAGAAGAATTTCAAGACCGTGATAGTGGATGGACGTTCTTGTACAGTTCTCATTTGGAAGTCAATGTCAACAAATATCAACCTTTGCGCGGTTCAGGCTTTATCGAATTGCCTGCTGCTATAAAATCGAAAAAAGCATGCGTTAATATACGCAATAACGATGAATATTGTTTTTTATGGTCAGTAGTTGCCGCTTTATATCCAGCTAAAACTCATCCTGAAAGAGTATCATCTTATCCTGATTTTCGAAACGTGTTAAATGTAAATTAATTAAATTAAATTAAAAAATTAAAATTCATTTAATTCAGGCAAAACCCATATTACACAAAATAAAATTTCACAAAACACATAAATCACAATAGTAAAATAGTAAAATGTCAACGCAATATAATTAAAAAAGCAAGTTGCAAGTTAAATCTTTCTTTGGATACCAGAGATCATACAAAGACTGCTGATGACACTAAAGGTTATATAATTGTAATACTCACTATTTTATACGCATGATGTTGTTTGTAAGTGTTTGATTGTTCAACCATTTTTATTCAATAAATCTTTATCTTATCTTATCTTAATTTTAATAATAACAGAATCTAAATTAAAATGATTATGTCAAATTATATAATAGTAAAATTTCAATGTAGGTACAAATTATAATGGTCACAGAATTAAAATTAAATGTCAAATGCAATGTAAAGGACATATCATTTCCATTAAGTTTCTCAGATGTTGCGCGGTTCGAATTAAATAACCCTAATTTTTGTATTTACATCTATGGTTTAAAAAATAATATCGTCACGGGACCGCTGTACAAACCAAAAGCTTTGAAAGAAATGGTAATTCATTTACTCTACTTAGAAAAGGGCGATTTGTCACATTACTGTTTAATTAAGGACTTGCCACGACTTGTTAAGAGTCAAATATCAAAACACCACGGTAAACTTTACTTTTGTGATAATTGTTTAATGTTTTTTAATTCAAATGATGATCTTAGTTCGCATAGTTGTGGGGGTATTGCCACTGAACTACCTCCAAAGGGCTCCTTTATACAGTTTAAAAATTAAAATAGAAAGCAAATTGTACCATTTGTTATATACGCGGATTTTGAAACAATGCTTGAACGGTACGAATCTTGTGACCCTGATCCAACTAAAGTGAGCACTGTAACACGTCAGCGACACGTGCCAGTAGCTTACGGTTATCATATTACGTGTGCGATAGATGAACGCTAGAATCGTTACGTTTCATATCGCGGTTCGGATTGTGTACCAAATTTTGTAAAGTCTATCTATAAAGATGCGCAAAAAATTCATAATATTTTAAAAAATTATGTTCCTATGATTTACACCTACGATAATGCTCGCGACTTTGAAAACGCGATAACATGTCACATTTGCGAGCACTTCTTGTTCGGTGATAGAGTTCGTGATCATTGTCATTTAACAGGTAAATATCGCGGTGCAGCTCACAGCTATTGTAACTTACAATTTAAATTACCTAAATTTTTGCCTGTGTTTTTTCATAATTTATCTGGTTATGATTGTCACCTTTTCATAAAAGAATTAGGTGAAGCTCCTGGATCTATTAAAGTAATACCTAAAACAAAAGAAAACTATATTTCATTTACAAAGTTTATTCCGATTTCCTCTGAGGAAAGCATACAGGTCCGGTTTGTAGATTCTTTTAAGTTTTTAGGAACCAGCTTAGAAAAGTTGGTCAGTACAATGAAAAAACAAGAGTTTCAACAATTAAAATCTTATTTTCCTGACCAAAACGAATTTGACCTACTTACCCGTAAAGGCATATATCCATACGACTATATGTGTCAATGGGAACGTTATGAAGATACGTGTTTGCCTTCTAAAAAATGCTTTTATAACTCTTTGAGTAATAAACCCATTTCCGACGACGATTATGCACATGCTTGCTCCGTTTGGTCTGTATTTAATATCCAAAATATGGGTATGTATACAGATTTATATCTTAAAACCGACGTTCTTTTGCTAACAGATGTATTTGAAAATTTTCGTAAAACTTGTAAACGACACTATAATCTGGATCCCGTTTTATCTAACAGCACCAAGTTTATCTTTTGATGCAATGCTTTTAAAAACCGGAGTTCAATTAGAATTGATAAGTGATGTTGAAATTTTTAGAATGATACAAAAAGGTATTCGTGGTGGTGTTTGTATGTGTTCCAAAAGGCACATTAAAGCCAATAATAAATATTTAGACACCTACGATCCATCCCATCCAGATTCGTTTATCATTTATTTAGACTGTAACAATTTATACGGCTATAGTATGTGTCAATCGCTACCCTATTCTGACTTCAGATTAATGAATAAACAAGAAATAGAACTTTTAAAATTAAACTTAACTGACATCAGTGATACTGCGGAAAATGGTTACATTCTTGAAGTAGATCTAATATATCCAAAGAATTTGCACATTGAACACAATGACTTTCCATTTTGTCCAGAAAAATGTTTACCACCGGGTGGTAAGAACAGAAAACTAATACCCAATTTGTATGATAAATATCACTATGTTATTCACTATGTACATTAAAAAAAATGCTTGCAGCATGGTTTAGTATTGAGAAAAATTCACCGTGCTATTACATTTAAGCAAAGTTGTTTTTTAAAGCAATATATTGATATTAATACTCAGTTACGACAAACAGCAAAGTCAACGTTTGAACAAGATTTTTTCAAATTATTAAACAATAGTATTTTTGGAAAGACGTTAGAAAATAATGAAAATCGAATAGATGTGGAGTTAGTAAACAAGTGGTGTGACTTAAGCAATAAAACAAAAAAGACTACTTGTGCTGAAAAATTAATAGCCAGCCCATATTTTCATAGCGCCTCTATATTTTCTGATGATCTAGTAGCAATTCAAATGAAACCTTCGCGTATTATTCTTAATAAACCGATATACATAGGGTTTACAGTATTAGAATTATCTAAGACTCACATGTATGATTTCCACTATTCTATTATAAAACCTTTTTATGGTAACCGAATTGAATTGTGCTATACTGACACAGATAGTCTTGTTTATGATGTGCAGAGTAATGATGTGTATAAAGATTTCAAGGTCCGTTTTCTAAAATATTTTGACACAAGCAATTACGATTTAAACAACGAATTTAACCTGCCAATTATTAATAAGAAGATTCCAGGTCTGTTTAAGGATGAAATGGGTGGTAAAATTATCCAAGAGTTCGTAGGACTGCGCTCAAAATTGTATTGTATTAAAACTTTAAATAAAACAATAAAAAAAGCAAAAGGCACAAGAAAAAATGTTACAGCAAATTTAAATATGTTAGATTATAAAAATGTTTTGTACAATTGCGATGTCATTCGCAAAAAAAATATACTATTTAGGTCTATAAAACATGAAATATTTACCCAGGATGTAAATAAAGTAGCACTTTCAAGTAATGACGATAAACGGTTGCTATGCGCTGATAAGGTATCTACTTTGGCCTGGGGTAATACAACTATATTAATATAATCCACTATTATAATTTAACTAAATCAGATTCACTATATCATGTATTTTATTAATTGTAAAAATGTAACTGTCTAAATATATGTTAAGAAATATTAGATATGTACTACCAATCAAATGGTATGTACCTATGTAGGTATATTCCGTTTTTTTCTACTTGACATAAGTTGTAATCAATCTTGGCACAACTTGAATCGAAAAATGATTTTTTTAAATACAACTGTGTTTTATCAAAATCAGTTGATAGGATGTATGTTCTAGATGTCCCAAATAGGTAGGTAATTATTTATGTAGAAAATAATGTTAGTTAACTGTTAAACTTAACTACTTCTAATCTCCCTTTTTGCTATCAGCCACTAATTACCATTCAACAACCTACATATATAAGTTTAGGTGAGGTTGGTAGTTTCAGGTGCGGATAACTCTAAAATTTTAAAACCTACTAGGAACTTGTAATTTATGGCTTTTCTACATTTGTAATTACACCCATCTTACTTATTACTTTGTATTGTATTGTATTGTATTGTTTATTTTGCCAAAAATTGTTCTTTACATTTCCTTATAGTCTACATTAACTAAGTTTACATTCATTATTAAAAATAAGACGCAAAGGAAGAAGTCTGCTTATGAACTCCACACTAGGACGAGCCTGTCTCGTGGAGTCCTTGGGTGGTATTGTCATATGAAAATAATTCGTATTACATAATTAATTATTTTTACTTAGTAATACTTTAGTTATTATTGATCCTTAATTTTAAGATAATTGTATCCTTAATTTAGGTTTAAGTTTTCTTTTCTATACAAAATAAATTTAGGTACTATTCTATTCAAATATGTGTTTAATTTCTATACCCATTGACAACCCGATCAAACATTCTGCTTGCATTCAATGTGGTGTGCAATTACAAGCATGTTTCAACTTGTTGAAACTTGAAATTGGTTAGCAGTAATAAAGCAAGTACTAAGTAAAGTAAAATAATATACTTATATAATATATTATTATAAAAATGTATACAATTCCTGATGACTAAGCGCGCGCCCGGCGCCGGCGCGCGGCATTGAGAAATATGACACTTATCAGGTAAGCGCTGTCCACAAGGATACAGGTTCAAACTTGTCGAATTCAACATGAAATTGATTCGCAATATATTGTAAAGGCTCTGGTTACACTAAAACATTCATCCATCATAAACAATGTCATTACATTACGCAGTCACTTGTTGGAGTGGTCACATCGGTTCAAAGCAAATAACTCGTAAGTATATTCTGTTCTGTGTATCTTTTATTTCCTTTTTTGTTATACAATTAAATACTTAATATTAATGACTATTTTGTTTGTTTCAGATCTTCAATAATGTCAGATTCGCCTGATATGGTCTTCTCCCAATACGGTCAAGGTTTCCCGACTCCAAGTTTAAGTTGGCATATCCCAGAAGCACACGGGTCTGCCAATAAGAAGCCTAGAGCAAGACGGGAGTGCCAAAAACGAAAATCATCTGAGCAGTCTGCGTGTCAATCGTACGTCGTAAACAATGAAAAGAAAAAAGGTTTACGACTTATACAAGTGAAAGTTTTGGACATCAGTGAAAATCAAGAACCTGCAAGTGACAATGAGGAGGTGATAGTGATAAGTGCGCAGTATGTAGTCAGTGAACCAGTCGACAATGTTATGGACGAGACAATGTCTTTAATTAACAAAATATCCAAGAAACTCTGCGATAACTATTATTAGTGATATTATTAAGTAAGTAATTGGTATTAGTTATGGCAAGTTATTTTTTCTTATTTTTCTGTATTTAAAAATAGTTCATAAGTTATTGTGTAGAATAAGTTTTAAATTTTATTGTAATTAATGTTGAAATAAATAATACATAAAGTATGTTTAGGTTAGAAAGATGAAATAATTAAATATTATAATTTATAATTGGTAAATAAATGTTAAATGTATAAATAAAATAATTTTCTTTCTTATTGTAGAATAATAACTATGCATCACAAAGGAGAAAACCAAACTCCATAGAAACTTGGGCCCAGCGTACCAGGGCTGGAATTTGGCCATAAATTAGAACATTTAGGAAGGATTCACGTCGCCAATTTTCACGTCTCCCAGCAATGGCCAAATTGGTAAAATCAGACAATGTTTACATTTTAGGTTATTTTTATTATTTGAGGTATTCAAGTAAAAAAAAATATTTTTGTGGCTTTGTTTGTTTCCTACGTTAATTGGGAAACCACATGCGCTGTGCTGCAGCACCTGCAGCCTATCACGATGCGGTTAAAACCTCCTAGTAAGTACCCACATAAAAAGCGCTTAGCGGGTGATTTATCTGTTTGATCTTACTGAAAACCTCAGCTGAAAACTATATTTATTAGACAAGGCCCACTTAGAACACTACTGGCTTGCATTTGCTAATATTGTATGATCTACTAGGGGATTTGATGCAATCACAGATTACAGTAATCTGAGATTGCAATAATATATTAAAGTAAAACACACATATTGTGATGAATCGTTTTCTTAATCACCTTCTTCATTAGGACTATCATTATATAATACAGTATCCAGAAACTGTGCAGGAGGCAATTGAGTCTTAGTTGGTTGGAGAGAGAGGCTTAGTTGGCACGACACCAGGGTAGGTCCCTGGTGTCGTGCCAACTAAGCCCAACTAAAATACCATAATTATGCTCATGGTGTGGGCACAGCAACCAACCGTTCTTTTGCCAACGATACAGGTGCAATTATATTGGACTATAGCATCTCTCTAAGTGGGAGGGCCACTTAGAGAGCTGTCGAAGTGTCGACTAATATAATCGTAAACAAAATATATCCTATTAGTAATAGGATATATTAGGCTGGATTTTATTCTTCCTCTCAACATCCAGGTTGAGCCTGATGTTGACAGCCCTTGCTGTAGGTCACCGTTCACCTCTCTACACAGTTCTATTTATCGGTGTCTGTTCAGTCTGTTCTAGTCCATTTCCATCAAGAGATACAGCATTGGTATGATTTCAGCAAGCTTGGCAGATAGTCATTTTCATTTAAGTACCTGAAGCAAACACTCATGTGTCATTAGGTCTAGCACTAGCATTTAGCAATAAACATCTGATTGGCACATTTGGGTACCGGCTTTATTACATTCCCACTGCAGGGACACAGGCCTCCTCTCCGAGAGAGGGAATAATCTGTAATTTAACAATGCAGGTTCAGTCCAGATTGGAGATATCACATGTCTAGATTGAATATGAATTTGTTGTATGCGCTGGTATCATTTTATAAAATACATCTATCAACAGACAATTGAACAATAAGCGATAACACTATTTAGTTTGATTACATGAAATAATTTCATAGTAAGTACAAAAATGTTGCGATATAGATATATCGGATACTAACCGTTTGATGCGCGACCCATTCCTGTACAATTGAAAGAATCATTTCATCTTTCAGTCTTCGCCTTCGCATTGTAATGCAGCGGTCCGTTGCTATTCCGCAAATAATGCACAGGCTCTTGATGTCGTTGTATCCAGTCATCCAGTCAAAAGAGCATTATACAGATCCAGTTTTCCAGCAAAGATCAGCAGGAGTGGCAGGATACGGTGCCCAATGTTCAAGCGAGAGCAGTCTATGGCAATCAATTTCGGAGGCCAGTATTCGAGCAGAAGTCAGAAATAATAAATCCCGAGAAATAAGGAAAATCATTAGCGTGGCGAATGACAACAATAACATGACATGACAGTACAATCATGACAATTGACAGACGTTGACATTGACATTTGCCGTTTACTAGTGCAATCCGTGGTGCAATTAATTTTATCGATTATTTACTTCTTTTAATGATTTCTTAATGGTGGTTACATTAAAAAACAATTAGATTCCAGATTTTTTTATTTTACATTGATTTTAATACCTAAAAACAATTATATCAAAACAATGTAGTATTATTTAATTATTTGTAACAGTATCGATTTCTACGAACTCGATCATATTCTTAGGGTACGCTCTATTGATATAATGCCAGTGTTTGTGAAGTTAATGACGTTTAATGAAATAAGTGTTGTAAAGGTTTACAAAGGTTGTTTAAAACAATAAAATAGAAATCTACTTATTTTCTACACTTGGCCATTGCTAATGAGGCTAAAATTAAAATGGATTAATTAAGAAAAGAGAGCAGTGGTGGCCCAGTGAGAGCAGTGGTGGCCCAGTGGAATCGGCCCCGAATTACGAGTTGTAGGTCGTGGGTTCGAACCCCCGCAGGCGCTTTACTTTGTGTAAATAATTTCATCACCACTGCTCTCAAATACGGTGAAGGAAAACATCGTGAGGAAACCGGCATGTCTTAGAACCAAAAATTCGAAGACATGTGACATCTACCAACCCGCACTGGGCCCGCGTGGTGGATTATGGCCCACTCCCTCTCACCGAGAGGAGGCCTGTGTCCCAGCAGTGGGAACATTAATAGGCTGATGATGATGATGATGAATTAAGAAAAATAGAAGATTTTTTTGGTACATATCTGATTCATGGAACGGTTGGGCCCAAAAATGGCTTTTTCCTTTGTAAATAGATAAATAAATGTTTTACGTATTAATATCAATTTTGTAAATAAGTAGGTAAATGATGAATGTATTAATAAAAGAATTATCAAATAGGTATTATAAGTTTTTGTTGTAATTCATGTAGCAACTAGGTAAATAGAAGTAAGAAAATGTATTAAGAAATCATTACATATTTGTAAATAATATAAAGAATAAATAAAAAATATATTTCTAATTTAAATTACGTATGTTTTATTATACATTACATTGCTTGAACTTCAAATTAACTGTAGTAAAATAATGTTTAGCTTACTATTCATTCCCAGTTCTCATTAATTGTTATAAAAATATTGTATTAAATTATTAGGTACTTGAAATTAAATTTATTTACATGACTTATTTTGCTACATCTAATTTAGAGCTTCATATGTGTGAATCATAGTTAGTTATTAGTAGAGTTATGTTTAAATAAAATAAACGCAAGTAGGTTAAAATATTTTTTATTAACAAAATAAATTAAATATAGACATGTTATTGTCAAAATACCATTTCTTAATACATATAGCATTATTCAAAGCACAGTTCAGTCTATGATTTACACAATTAAATTCATTAATATTTTTACAATATTTCTTTGTCAATCTTGAAAAATTAGGACATCCTTTTTCACCTATATCTATCACTTCACAGTTATCACATAAGTCTTTGATCCACTGAATTTTTTCTAATCCCTTCGTAATATTTTTTTTATTTTCTAAATAGCGTATAATCACGCGACGAAATTCTTTATAGTCTACGTAGCCCTCACTCCAGTAAATTCCTCTATTTCTTTCTAACCACCTCACCTGCTTTTTTTCTTCTTGGGTTAGGTAATGGAATGAATATGGTGGTTTTACCAAGAACGTTTGTGTATGCTCCTGACTTACGATGGCCACTTCTTTCACAATAAAATAATTGGTCGAATCTTTAAATCCTTGGATTTCCACTATGACGGTATCCGGCTTCATGATAGCTTCTTTACAATATTGCTTAATGGTTTGTATTCAACAATGCAATCGTTGAGAATGAGACAATATGCGGATGTTTGATCTGGTATCTCTGTATCACTCTCAATTTCCACTCTTACATCCACAACAGGACCTGTCTTCAAATTATCAGCTTATCTAGAGCAATCAACAACAAACAGCGGTGCTAAATCTTTAAATTGCTTCTCGCTTAATATGGGCTCCGACCGACGTCCGTAATACGACTGTTGAAATCTAGTGTATTGTTCGTATAATAAAGCGATTCTGTTATTAGCAAAACTTATATTCAGGTTTTCATATGGAAAGTAGGTTGAATTGAGATACACTCTAACGTCTCGAACATGACAGTGATCGAATTGAGACATGTCAGAACTTGCATTGTTTTTCCTATTTGTCTGTAGACCAACAATAACGTATCTTGGTTTTTCTATTTGAGATGAAGTTTTGATAGACCACGTATGTTTTGTAATTTTAGGTAAAGCGGGATATTCGTACAGATCCCAATTTCTGTATATCATCTGGAGTGGACGATCTTTTTCTAATACTTTTAACAAAGTAATTTTCTCTTTGTCTGATACTTTAACATGCGGTACGCGCCATATGATTTTGTTAATCTGAACATCATCCACAACTTCGCCAGTATTAAGTTTTACAGCGTTCAAATTAGTATTACTACGTAACAAAATCAGTTCATGTCTACTATTTAACACGACTTTTTTAAAATCTTCAGCAAAACCGAGGAGGTTACGAAGTGGTATAGAAGCAGAAAATCTTCCTCCATTTATATTTTTTATGCCATCAATATTCGAGCCCCAGGCATTAGACATTTTTGATTCACTTTCGTTCATTGAAATGAGTGATTTCATGGTTGTTGTTATACCTGCATTTTTTATTTTATCAATCTCCACTCCATTTAGCTCATACCTAATGTCTTGGAACAAGTAGAGTAGAGCATTGTTCGTGAAATTGATACTAGTAGCTTTGTCCTTCGTATCTTTTTTGCTAACGATAACAGTTCCTTCCAAATATAGGGTGCTAGCTGACGGTAATATGTACAAGTCCTGTTGGTTGATAGGTATGCGGATTTCATCGTTCCTGTTAAAACTCGTTATATAGGGCTTGTAGGAATGAAATTCGATTCCTTCTATAGTATTGTCGTACGTCGGAGCGGATAAAACATCTAAGATATTCATTTTAATAATCCGATCGCTCTAAGGAATGCTTTATTGTCTTTAGTTAATTTTATTTTCTTCTTAAAGAGAGGTCTTATTTGAGAGCTAGCTCGAGCAGAACTGATATTCTTTACTTGTTGAGACACATTTTTATTGTAGTCAATCATTGTTTTCTTCTAAGATGCAGATATACCTGCACTTCTTCACCACGTAAATTGATTAATCGTTTGTTTATATCTAACAGCCTGATATGTATGCAGCTTATGTTGTTTTGATTGATTGGAAAGTATATTGCGTTTTTCGGGATTTCTATGATCCTGTATCCAGGTGGCACATTAAGTGCAAATTCGTGAATAATATGACTTGGTTCACCGTTTACATATGAACCGCTTACAATATCACATTCAATCCTGACTACGGTCGTAGGTAGAATGTTGACTGGAGACTGTGACACATGCCATTTATTTGCTTTCAAGATTTGTTTGTTAAATCCTAACAGTCTTCTAAAAGAGTCTTCTTTAATAAAATTAATGTCTTTTGTACAGAATATTGTAGTTTTTAAAGTATTATTATTGCACCGTAGTTTGATCGCTGCATCTTTTATTTCAGATTTTAAATAATCGCTGATATCTTGCAATTCATAAGTGCCTTCTGGTATTTCAATAACTTGATTAAAACCATAATAGAACTTATTATTACTTATATCAATGTTTGGAATAGAATTAAATGTTGAAAAGTGCAATAAAGCACACTCATACTCTCCATCTAGTTGCAATGTATTAGGATAGTATGTAGTTAACACTGACGAGTCTCCAGTTATCGACAAAGTGAGCGACATCTTGCAAATGATTGAAATGAAAGAAATGCATATATTTTATAATACATTTTTATTCCAAAAAGTCCACAAATAATTTAAACATAAATTACCACAATTAACTGCGTTAAATTTTTGACATCTTGTGTAGTTATAAAACACATTACAATTTTTAAAATATTGCATCACAATTCCATTGGAGGTTTTAAATTTCCATAGCTATCAAAGTATTCACAGTGATTGTATACTTTAGGATAAGCTACCCAATGCGTTCCTTCGTTCTTAGAATCGTCTAAGTTAACGATACCACATACAATGCATTTCGGCTTCCGAGGTAGACGATCCTTCATGTAGACCCCACGAAAATATGGGATGTCACTTGAAAACTTTCGGATGTCTACATTTGTTAGAGGGCGATTGGGTAGCATATTTTTCAGTTTTTTGAAGATGTTATAAACAATCCTTTACCACTTATATATGACTTAATGTATAAACCCTTGCCCAACACTAATGCCTCCATAGCTTTATTATGACGTTCTGTTTCTTGCAAATTTTGTTTGCTTGCTTTGTAATCATTGACGGTTTTTGCAATGCCAGCTGCACCACCAGCTAAAGTTCCTAAAGCTGATAAACCAGCGAAAATTGGAATTAAAGGTAAAACTCCTCCAGTCTTTGGTATGGGTATTACTCATGTCCGTGAACTTGGCAGATCATTTCCCAGCAGAGCACAAAAAAATGTGAGTTCTATTGGCATGCGGGTGAGTTCTAGAGTTCCTTATACTTAAAAAAAATAGTTCTGGCTTATTTGCCTGAAAAAAGTCAAATGAAAATATGCCTTGCTAACTTCCGGTAGCAGATCATTTTCTCCAAAATTAAAATTTTAAAACTGATTTAGGTGCACAGTGGTGGGGTCTATAGTTCCTTATACTTTTCCGAAAGAGTTCTGCTGACCTAAACCTACAAAAAAATAAAACAAAAATATTGATCGGTTACTAGAAAAAGAGACTCATTTTGGAAAAATAGCCGTGAATTACATAATTTCTGGATTTTCGTAAATTCTTACAGCTATGATTACTAACCACGATCCAAGTAACAGTAAAAAAACTATATGAAAGCAGAAGTCTCACAAAATTATTAACAGCGCCTTGTGAGAAAGATAGGTTAGGAGAAATCGAGATTGCATTCAGTGTTTAAGTTAGCAGGAGCAATGAAGAGCCGGAACTCCTCATTTTCTGATGCATCTATAACAAAGCTATCAGAAATCATGAAACATGAACCCAGAACTCCCACTCAGGTATCAGCAGAGCATGGTTGAAAAGTTCGATTAGAAGAAATCAAGATTTAATTAAGTGTTTCAGTAGGAAAGATAAAAAAAAAATTAAGTAGCACTGAGGGTCCGGAACTCCTCGTTTTCTTTTGCAACTATAACAGAGCTATCCAAAAATAAGAAAAAATAACCCAGAACTCTCACTCAGGTATCAGCAGAGCATGGGTAAAGGTTTGATTAAGATGAAATGAAGATTAAATTCAATGTTTCAGGAAGATTGATGAAAAAAAAATTGGTTAGCATTTAGGAGTGGGAACTCCTCGATTTCTTATAGACCTGTAATGGCAGAAAAGGAAAACATGATTAAGTAATCCAGAACTCTCACTCAGGTATCAGCAGAGCATGGGTAAAGATTTGAGTAAGTTGAAATTGTTATTTAATTTACTGTATCATAAAGAAAAAAAAATATAAAACATTGAGCAGCACTGAGGAACCAAAACTCTTGGGTTCTTGATACACCTATTAAAGGACTATTAGATCTCGTGAACTGTGAACCCAGAACTTGGACTAGGATACCAGCAGAGCATGGTTGAAAATTTCGATAAGAAGAAATCAAGATTGAATTTAGTGTTTCAGTAGGAGGGATCAAAAAATATTTGAGTTGCACTGAGGAGCCGGAACTCCTCGTTTTCTTTTGCACCTATAACAGAGCTATCTAAAAATAAGAAAAAGTAACCCAGAACTCTCACTCAAATATCAGCAGAGCATGGGTAAAGGTTTGATTAAGATGAAATGAAGATTAAATTCAATGTTTCAGGAAGATTGATGAAAAAAAAATTGTGTAGCGTTTAGGAGTGGGAACTCCTCGATTTCTAATAGACCTGTAATGGCAGAATAGGAAAACACGATTAAGTAATCCAGAACTCTCACTCAGGTATCAGCAGAGCATGGGTAAAGATTTGAGTAAGTTGAAATTGTTATTTAATTTACTGTATCATAAAGAAAAAAATACATAAAAAATTGAGCAGCACTGAGGAACAAAAACTCTTGCTTTCTTGATACACCTATTAAAGCGCTATCAGATCTCGTGAAATATGAATCCAGAACTTGGACTAGGATACCAGCAGAGCATGGTTGAAAAGTTCGATTAGAAGAAATCAAGATTGAATTAAGTGTTTCAGAAGGAAGGATAAAAAAAAAATTAAGAAGCACTGAGGAGCCAGAACTCCTCGTTTTCTTTTGCATCTATAACAGAGCTATCCAAAAATAAGAAAAAGTAACCCAGAACTCTCACTCAGGTATCAGCAGAGCATGGGTAAAAGTTTGATTAAGATGAAATGAAGATTAAATTCAATGTTTCAGGAAGATTGATGAAAAAAAAAATTGTGTAGCTTTGAGGAGTGGGAACTCCTCGATTTCTAATAGACCTGTAATGGCAGAATAGGAAAACACGATTAAGTAATCCAGAACTCTCACTCAGGTATCAGCAGAGCATAGGTAAAGATTTGAGTAAGTTGAAATTGTTATTTAATTTACTGTATCATAAAGAAAAAAATATATAAAAAATTGAGCAGCACTGAGGAACATAAACTCTTAGGTTCTTGATACACCTATTAAAGGACTATTAGATCTCGTGAACTGTGAACCCAGAACTTGGACTAGGATACCAGCAGAGCATGGTTGAAAATTTCGATTAGAAGAAATCAAGATTGAATTTAGTGTTTCAGTAGGAAGGATCAAAAAATATTTGAGTTGCACTGAGGAGCCGGAACTCCTCGTTTTCTTTTGCACCTATAACAGAGCTATCTTAAAATAAGAAAAAGTAACCCAGAACTCTCACTCAAATATCAGCAGAGCATGGGTAAAGGTTTGATTAAGATGAAATGAAGATTAAATTCAATGTTTCAGGAAGATTGATGAAAAAAAAATTGTGTAGCGTTTAGGAGTGGGAACTCCTCGATTTCTAATAGACCTGTAATGGCAGAATAAGAAAACACGATTAAGTAATCCAGAACTCTCACTCAGGTATCAGCAGAGCATGGGTAAAGATTTGAGTAAGTTGAAATTGTTATTTAATTTACTGTATCATAAAGAAAAAAATATATAAAAAATTGAGCAGCACTGAGGAACAAAAGCTCTTGCTTTCTTGATACCCCTATTAAAGTGCTATCAGATCTCGTGAAATATGAATCCAGAACTTGGACTCGGATACCAGCAGAGCATGTTTGAAAAGTTCGATTAGAAGAAATCAAGATTTAATTAAGTGTTTCAGTAGGAAAGATAAAAAAAAAATTAAGTAGCACTGAGGGTCCGGAACTCCTCGTTTTCTTTTGCAACTATAACAGAGCTATCCAAAAATAAGAAAAAATAACCCAGAACTCTCACTCAGGTATCAGCAGAGCATGGGTAAAGGTTTGATTAAGATGAAATGAAGATTAAATTCAATGTTTCAGGAAGATTGATGAAAAAAAAATTGGTTAGCATTTAGGAGTGGGAACTCCTCGATTTCTTATAGACCTGTAATGGCAGAAAAGGAAAACATGATTAAGTAATCCAGAACTCTCACTCAGGTATCAGCAGAGCATGGGTAAAGATTTGAGTAAGTTGAAATTGTTATTTAATTTACTGTATCATAAAGAAAAAAAAATATAAAACATTGAGCAGCACTGAGGAACCAAAACTCTTGGGTTCTTGATACACCTATTAAAGGACTATTAGATCTCGTGAACTGTGAACCCAGAACTTGGACTAGGATACCAGCAGAGCATGGTTGAAAATTTCGATTAGAAGAAATCAAGATTGAATTTAGTGTTTCAGTAGGAGGGATCAAAAAATATTTGAGTTGCACTGAGGAGCCGGAACTCCTCGTTTTCTTTTGCACCTTTAACAGAGCTATCTAAAAATAAGAAAAAGTAACCCAGAACTCTCACTCAAATATCAGCAGAGCATGGGTAAAGGTTTGACTAAGATGAAATGAAGATTAAATTCAATGTTTCAGGAAGATTGATGAAAAAAAAATTGTGTAGCGTTTAGGAGTGGGAACTCCTCGATTTCTAATAGACCTGTAATGGCAGAATAGGAAAACACGATTAAGTAATCCAGAACTCTCACTCAGGTATCAGCAGAGCATGGGTAAAGATTTGAGTAAGTTGAAATTGTTATTTAATTTACTGTATCATAAAGAAAAAAATACATGAAAAATTGAGCAGCACTGAGGAACAAAAACTCTTGCTTTCTTGATACACCTATTAAAACGCTATCAGATCTCGTGAAATATGAATCCGGAACTTGGACTAGGATACCAGCAGAGCATGGTTGAAAAGTTCGATTAGAAGAAATCAAGATTGAATTAAGTGTTTCAGAAGGAAGGATAAAAAAAAAATTAAGAAGCACTGAGGAGCCAGAACTCCTCGTTTTCTTTTGCATCTATAACAGAGCTATCCAAAAATAAGAAAAAGTAACCCAGAACTCTCACTCAGGTATCAGCAGAGCATGGGTAAAAGTTTGATTAAGATGAAATGAAGATTAAATTCAATGTTTCAGGAAGATTGATGAAAAAAAAAATTGTGTAGCTTTGAGGAGTGGGAACTCCTCGATTTCTAATAGACCTGTAAAGGGAAAATAGGAAAACATGAATAAGTAATCCAGAACTCTCACTCAGGTATCAGCAGAGCATGGGTAAAGATTTGAGTAAGTTGAAATGAAGATATAAATAACTGTATCCGAAAGAAAAAAAATGTAAAACATTGAGCAGTTCTTGATACACCTATTAAAGGGCTATTAGATCTCGTGAACTGTGAACCCAGAACTTGGACTAGGATACCAGAAGAGCATGGTTGAAAAGTTCGATTAGAAGAAATCAAGATTGAATTTAGTGTTTCAGTAGGAAGGATCAAAAAATATTTGAGTTGCACTGAGGAGCCGGAACTCCTCGTTTTCTTTTACACCTATAACAGAGCTATCTAAAAATAAGAAAAAGTAACCCAGAACTCTCACTCAGGTATCAGCAGAGCATGGGTAAAGGTTTCATTAAAATGATATGAAGATTAAATTCAATGATTCAGTGAGATTCAGGAAAAAAAAACTTTGTGTAGCTTTGAGGAGTGAGAACTCCTCGATTTCAGATGGACCTGTTATAGGAGAATACTTACTCAAATCTTTACCCATGCTCTGCTGATACCTGAGTGAGAGTTCTGGAT
Organism: Conistra vaccinii; assembly: GCA_948150665.1. Lineage (NCBI taxonomy): Eukaryota > Metazoa > Arthropoda > Insecta > Lepidoptera > Noctuidae > Conistra > Conistra vaccinii. The sequence goes on from OX411318.1 coordinate 22,970,347, forward strand.
TACTTGATCATGTTTTCTTATTCTCCCATTACAGGTCTATTACAAATCGAAGAGTTCCCACTCCTCAAAGCTACACAATTTTTTTTTTCATTAATCTTCCTGAAACATTGAATTTAATCTTCATTTCATCTTAATCAAACCTTTACCCATGCTCTGCTGATATTTGAGTGAGAGTTCTGGGTTACTTTTTCTTATTTTTAGATAGCTCTGTTATAGGTGCAAAAGAAAACGAGGAGTTCCGGCTCCTCAGTGCAACTCAAATATTTTTTGATCCTTCCTACTGAAACACTAAATTCAATCTTGATTTCTTCTAATCGAAATTTTCAACCATGCTCTGCTGGTATCCTAGTCCAAGTTCTGGGTTCACAGTTCACGAGATCTAATAGTCCTTTAATAGGTGTATCAAGAACCTAAGAGTTTTTGTTCCTCAGTGCTGCTCAATGTTTTATATTTTTTTTCTTTCGGATACAGTTAATTATATCTTCATTTCAACTTACTCAAATCTTTACCCATGCTCTGCTGATACCTGAGTGAGAGTTCTGGATTACTTATTCATGTTTTCCTATTCTCCCATTACAGGTCTATTAGAAATCGAGGAGTTCCCACTCCTCAAAGCTACACAATTTTTTTTTATCAATCTTCCTGAAACATTGAATTTAATCTTCATTTCATCCTAATCAAACCTTTACCCATGCTCTGCTGATACCTGAGTGAGAGTTCTGGGTTATTTTTTCTTATTTTTAGATAGCTCTGTTATAGGTGCAAAAGAAAACGAGGAGTTCCGGCTCCTCAGTGCAACTCAAATATTTTTTGATCCTTCCTACTGAAACACTAAATTCAATCTTGATTTCTTCTAATCGAACTTTTCAACCATGCTCTGCTGGTATCCTAGTCCAAGTTCTGGGTTCACAGTTCACGAGATCTAATAGCCCTTTAATAGGTGTATCAAGAACCCAAGAGTTTTTGTTCCTCAGTGCTGCTCAATGTTTTATATTTTTTTTCTTTCGGATACAGTTAATTATATCTTCATTTCAACTTACTCAAATCTTTACCCATGCTCTGCTGATACCTGAGTGAGAGTTCTGGATTATTTGATCATGTTTTCTAATTTTCAAATTACAGGTCTATTAGAAATCGAAGAGTTTCCACTCCTCGAAGCTACACAATTTTTTTTTTCATTAATCTTCCTGAAACATTGAATTTAATCTTCCTTTCATCTTAATCAAACCTTTACCCATGCTCTGCTGATATTTGAGTAAGAGTTCTGGGTTACTTTTTCTTATTTTTAGATAGCTCTGTTATAGTTGCAAAAGAAAACGAGGAGTTCCGGCTCCTCAGTGCAACTCAAATATTTTTTGATCCTTCCTACTGAAACACTAAATTCAATCTTGATTTCTTCTAATCGAAATTTTCAACCATGTTCTGCTGGTATCCTAGTCCAAGTTCTGGGTTCACAGTTCACGAGATCTAATAGCCCTTTAATAGGTGTATCAAGAACCCAAGAGTTTTTGTTCCTCAGTGCTGCTCAATTGTTTATATTTTTTTTCTTTCGGATACAGTTAATTATATCTTCATTTCAACTTACTCAAATCTTTACCCATGCTCTGCTGATACCTGAGTGAGAGTTCTGGATTATTTGATCATGTTTTCCTATTCTCCCATTACAGGTCTATTAGAAATCGAGGAGTTCCCACTCCTCGAAGCTACACAATTTTTTTTTTATTAATCTTCCTGAAACATTGAATTTAATCTTCATTTCATCTTAATCAAACCTTTACCCATGCTCTGCTGATACCTGAGTGAGAGTTCTAGGTTGGTTTTTTATATTTTTGGATAGCTCTGTTATAGTTGCAAAAGAAAACGAGGAGTTCCGGACCCTCAGTGCTACTCAATTTTTTTTTTATCTTTCCTTCTGAGACACTTAATTAAATCTTGATTTCTTCTAATCGAACTTTTCAACCATGCTCTGCTGATACCTGAGTGGGAGTTCTGGGTTCATGTTTCATGATTTCTGATAGCTTTGTTATAGATGCATCAGAAAATGAGGAGTTCCGGCTCTTCATTGCTAATGAAATTGGTTTTTGATCCTGCTAACTTAAACACTGAATGCAATCTCGATTTCTCCTAACCTATCTTTCTCACAAGGCGCTGTTAATAATTTTGTGAGACTTCTGCTTTCATATAGTTTTTTTACTGTTACTTGGATCGTGGTTAGTAATCATAGCTGGAAGAATTTACGAAAATACACAAATTATGTAATTCACGGCTATTTTTCCAAAATGAGTCTCTTTTTCTAGTAACCGATCAATATTTTTGTTTTATTTTTTTGTAGGTTTAGGTCAGCAGAACTCTTTCGGAAAAGTATAAGGAACTATACACCTCACCACTGTGCACCTAAATCAGTTTTAAAATTTTAATTTTGGAGAAAATGATCTGCTACCGGAAGTTAGCAGAGCATATTTTCATTTGACTTTTTTCAGGCAAATAAGCCAGAACTATTTTTTTTAAGTATAAGGAACTCTAGAACTCACCCGCATGCCAATAGAACTCACATTTTTTTGGGCTCTGCTGGGAAATGATCTGCCAAGTTCACCCACATCAGCATTAAATGCTTTAATCAGATTAGTTTTAATGTGTAGCATAATAATAATACAGTCCATTGTTTGTTCGTTTTAGTCCAATTACCGATATAATCAGATTCTAATGATTACATTAACTCGAACTAATGGCAGTTTCTATGGACTCCAATCGATTAAATTTTTATAAGATTATTAGGTATCTATTTATGGGTAATTCTATCAATAAGTAGTTGTTAAACGCCAGAAATTGGTATTGAGGATATTGACTGACTAGCTCAGTGTTGCTACAATACTTATTTACAACTAGCTGTTACCCGCGACTTCGTCCGCGATGATGTCTATACATACACTTTATTTGCATAGCTGCCAGTGAGACTCCAGTCAAAAAGCCGTTTCGGAGATTAGCCGGAACAAACAGACAGGTTTTTTTTGTGGTTTGTTGTATGGATCGTATATACTTTCATGCATTTAGTAAAAAGCTGTTATTTTGACATTACAAACAGACTTCAATTTTATTTAAGATTACCCACGACTGCGCCTGCGTGGAATTCTATACATCAACTTTATTTATTTGTAAAGCTGCCAGTGAAACTCCCGTCAAAATCAGTCCAGCGGTTTCGGAGGTCAGCCGGAACAAACAGACACTGTTTTGTTGTATGGATTGTATATACTTTCATATTTAATTTTATTTATTTATTTATTTAGCAACAACGGCTGTGTTACACCAATTACAGTAGCTAAAATTATGAAAAACAGAGACGGTTAAAAAACACATTCAAATATACAAAATAAAAACATTTATTTATTTATTTATTTAAGGACAACCAACAAAGCATACACCAAGAAAACATGAAAACATAAATAAAAGAAGGTTACAACACTTTCACAAATTCCTCTCACAGTACTTCTGACATACCAATAAAATGTGTAAGTCTATCTGGCAGGCCCCAACGAGATTTATCAACAGGTGATAGGTTTACATAAGGACATTATTTTGTACCTATAGAAAATAAATAAGATATATTTTGTACCTCGACAGTTTTTGATTAAATGACTTTTCTATGAAGTGTCTAGCTAGCGGGCCCCTTATGATTATTTTTATTGTTATTATACTTTCAGATCGCCCAGTAGTGCTCGGAGTTAGAAAATATTATGTACCTTACAAATCCGAAATTTCGACTTTCTGTGAGCTATACTTTAGGAGATATTCGTTACTTAGACAAACGTCCAGCCAGCGGGCCACTTTTTAAATACTACTGTTTTATATCATACAATAGCAGTAGAAGCTTGATCCTTTTATGTACCTTACAAATCCAAAATTTCGACTTTCTGTGACCTATACTTTAGAAGATATTCGTTACTTAGACAAACGTCCAGCCAGCGGGCCACTTTTTAAATACTACTCTTTTGTAACATACAATAGCATTAGGAGCTTGATCCTATTATGTACCTTACAAATCCAAAATTTCGACTTTCTGTGAGCTATACTTTAGAAGATATTCGTTACTTAGACAAACGTCCAGCCAGCGGGCCCCTTTTTAAATACTACTCTTTTATATCATACAATAGCATAAGGAACTTGATACTATTATGTACCTTACAAATCCAAAATTTCGACTTTCTGTGACCTATACTTTAGAAGATATTCGTTACTTAGACAAACGTCCAGCCAGCGGGCCACTTTTTAAATACTACTCTTTTGTAACATACAATAGCATTAGGAGCTTGATCCTATTATGTACCTTACAAATCCAAAATTTCGACTTTCTGTGAGCTATACTTTTGAAGATATTCGTTACTTAGACAAACGTCCAGCCAGCGGGCCCCTTTTTAAATACTACTCTTTTATATCATACAATAGCATAAGGAACTTGATACTATTATGTACCTTACAAATCCAAAATTTCGACTTTCTGTGAGCTATACTTTAGAAGTTATTCCATTCTCCCAGGTCAATCTTCAAGCTATCATTTACTCATTAAAGATTATAATTACTAGGTATAACATTTTCTCTTTTAATCATTTACATAGCGCCCTACTTAAAAGAACTACTCTTTTTCTTAATCCCAGTTTTGTTGTAGCACTGTTGAGTGATTATGAAAGCAGGTATAATGTTTGAAAACGGGTTTGCCAGCTAGGCGCTTATTTTATTAACGAATACCTTATGAAGTCCATAGGAAGTTGAAATTTTGGATATGTAAGGTACAGACGCCAGCATATCAAGTTACTACAATCTGTCAAATTTCTTTAATAGATTTTTAACTTTATCGCTAAAGAATAAGGTTCAATGTTGATTGGGAAAATTTGACAGATTGGAGTAGGTTGATGTGCTGGCGTCTGTACATAATAGTATTACCCAGTTACTGGGTTGTGGAGGTGAAATAGGCAGTCGCTCTATATAAAATACTGGTATTTAGCTGCATTCGGTTAGACTGGAAGCCGACCCCAACATGGTTGGGAAAAGGCTAGGCAGATTGAAGGTACATAATAGCACAGTATAAAAAGATACAGTAGGACGATGCCTTTGATCTCGTGGTAAATGCAGACAACGTGTAGGCATTGTCACGACAGCTAGAGTTGTCCCAAGTTAACAATATTTATTTTATTAATTTATTTTAGATCAACATGGGCATCAACATTATTATAAACAATAATTAACAATTATCAAAAAGATCGTCTTTTTGTGTACCAGGCACTCATCTATAAAACTGTAGGTATCTTTATAAATCGGCGACTGAGAAATATTAGATTTACTAGATTTATTTATTAGATTTTTGGTTTTTAGATTTACTGGATTTGAAATTTCTGTTGTTGAACTTAATTATATAAAAAATCCTCATCCTAATACAAAAAAAATATTGGGAATCATGAACATGGTTTGGTATTGAATTCTATTTGACTCAAATGCTCAAACAATTTAGACCCAATGTTGTTTCCAGAAAAATTAAAAATCGACATCAATTTTGTTTCCAAGCTATGGATGTAATCCACAAAATCATCCTGAGGGACTTGTAGTCCTCCGAAGCGATCACGGCTAGTATTCTAAGCTGAAATTGATGAAATCGCAGTTTTTTATTAACGTAAGATGACGACTTGCACTCTTCACAACACACGTCGTATGCACCATTATAATATTATACATAAATTAAAACAATATTAAATTCAACACGATAGCCCTGAAAGTTATTTCCCGAACTACTAACACGGTAGCGTAAGCAGTCCGGGAGCGCGCTTCCCCCGTCTCGCCCCTCACGCCCCGCAAGATTACTCTGTCTTAGACGTCTTCATCAGACGACTGTATGATGTATAGACTGATGGGTGATAATAGTATCAAGCTTCTTATTCTATGTATGATATAAATCAGTAGTATTTAGAAACAAACCCACTGGCTGGACCTTTGTCTAAGTAACGAATATCTTCTAAAGTATAGGTCACAGAAAGTCAAAATTTTGGATTTGTAAGGTACATAATAGGATTAAGCTCCTACTGCTATTGTATGATATAAAACAGTAGTATTTAAAAAGTGGCCCGCTGGCTGGACGTTTGTCTAAGTAACGAATATCTCCTAAAGTATAGCTCACAGAAAGTCGAAATTTCGGATTTGTAAGGTACATAATATTTTATAACTCCGAGCACTACTGGGCGATCTGAAAGTATAATAACAATAAAAATAATCATAAGCGGCCCGCTAGCTAGACACTTCATAGAAACGTCATTTAATCAAAAACTGTCGAGGTACAAAATATATCTTACTTATTTTCTATAGGTACAAAATAATGTCCTTATGTAAACCTATCACCTGTTGATAAATCTCGTTGGGGCCTGCCAGATAGACTCACACCAATAAAATCTTCGTCCATCCATCCGCAAACAGGTAGTCATATGCATTTAGTATAAATGAATGAATGCTAAGAGGGATGTGTGGTGTTACACGAATGGATAGAGTAAGAAATGAGTACATAAGAGGAAGTCTGAAAGTGGCACCGCTGACCGAAAAGTTGTGCGGAAATCGGTTATCATGGTATGGGCATGTGATGCGAAGGAATGAGGAAAGTGTCGTGAAGAAAGTAAGTATGAATGTCGATGGCTATAAGAGTAGGGGACGACCAAAGAAACGATGGATGGACTGTGTGAAAGATGATATGGCTAGAAAGGGGGTGGTGACTACTGAGATGACGACTAATAGAGAAGTATGAAAAAAAGGGATGTGTTGCGCCGACCCCAAATATATCCCAATTATATTTGGGGTCGGCGCAACACATCCCTTTTTTTGATGATGATGATGCATTTTTTAGTATAAAGCTGCTATTTTGACATTACAAACAGACTTCAATTGTATTTAAGATTACCCACGACTGCGCCTGCGTGGAATTCCATACATCAACTTTATTTATTTCTAAAGCTGCCAGTGAAACTCCCGTCAAAATCAGTCCAGCCGTTACGGAGATCAGCCGGAACAAACAGACAGACAAAAAAAAATTGGATTGTGTTTTGTTGTATGGATTGTATATACTTTCATAATTATGCATTCAACAAAAAGCTGTTATTTTGAAATTACAAACCGATTCAATTTTATTTAAGATGTAAAAAAGATATTGTGTCGATACAGATTTCATGGTTTTTAATTTTTTTGCGCAAAACCCTAAGTCTTTTTCTGAAACAAAAGTAGCCTATTTTAATCCTTATGAAATAAGCTATCTTCCAGTGAAAGTCTAATCAAAATCGGTCCAGCTGTTTCGGAGATTTCCCTTAAATGTTCCCGTGGGAATATCGGGATAAAAAGTAGCCTATTTTACGCCCAGTGGCCTCAGCTATCTATTAGTGAAAGTCCCGTCCAAATCGGTCCAGCCGTTTCGGAGATTAGCCGGAACAAACAGACAGACAGACAAAAAAAATAAAAAATGTATTTTTTAAAAAAATATAAAAAATGTATGAATCGTATATACTTTCATATGCTGTTGACGACCACAGCACCATCTTCTGGCAACATACAACACAATCGATGAGACGAAGGCGGCGCAGGGGGATGGGCAGACACCACGGCGCGACACTAGCGACGCGCGCGGATTTTCACTGTCTTGGTGACACGCCAACGAACTCACGCGAATTCAAACTGTTAACTATTTAAAATTGTGAAAAATCCATCCAAATTGTAAACGAGATATTACACGCTATCACTAAAGGAGCCTTGTGTCTGATTTGTTAATCCACGACGCTGACACGACGACGACCTGACGCAGAAACCCCAACATATTTGGTCCTTCGAGCCGGATGTACATCCGAAGCAGCAAGCACCACTTCAGAAACGGTCAGGTCAATCCACCCAATTTCCTTCCAAAGTCCTGTGCTCAGTTTGTGCTAATATCGTTATTTTTCGCAATAATTCCAGTGTTCAGCTACGGTGCAAATTGTGCGTCTACCTACATCGCGCGGGCACACCCCGGTCAATTGTAAGTACTTGATCTTTCTCTCTTCCAAACCACCAAAATGACTAACAAGAGGCATTCAATTGTAGAAATAGAAAGTAGTGAAGATATCATTCGCGATTTAGTTAAGAAAAGAGGTACCGTTAAGCGAAAATTAACTTTGTTTTCTAAATATGTGCAGTCATTAGATTTTTCGCAAATAACGGACGCTCAGAAAGCAGAGTTAGAGGAGCGTTTTCAAGCCTTTAAATTGCTAATCGATCAATTTTCTACTATACAAGATGAATTAGATTCCATTGTGTCAGATAGTCAGTTAGACGAGGAACTGCAAGAGAGAGAAGCGTTTCAGAATCAGTTTTATGCTATTGTGGGCAAGGTTAAATGTATTTTGAAAGATACTTCCACTCAAAATGTAGGCGGTCAAAGTCGCACTTTTAATTGCATGAAGTTACCCACAATTTCATTACCGAAATTCGACGGTTCATACGATCAATGGCTCGAGTTTCGCGATACTTACTTATCAATGATACACAATAGTGACAATCTAGATAATGTTCAGAAATTCCACTACTTACGTTCAGTTCTTACAGGTGATGCACTACAAGTAGTTAAGGCATTAGAGTTTTCTTCTGACAACTATTTAGTTGCTTGGAGTCTCTTAGAGAATAGATATAACAATGATAATTTGCTAGTTAGTAATCACGTTAATGCTTTATTCTATGCTCAATCAATGAATAAAGAATCAGCTTCTCAAATTCGCACATTAATAGATACAGTTTTAAGAAACATTCGGGCGCTAAAAACGTTAGAGGAACCTACAGAAACGTGGGATACTTTAATTATCCACATAGTAACATCCAAGCTAGATTCCTCGACCGATCGCGAGTGGGAAAGTTACAAAAGTACCCTCCCGAAAGTAGGAAAATTAAAGTTGTCTGAATTAATAAAATTCCTCAAGAATCGTGCTGATTTTTTAGAATCAATTAGGCCTCAAAGCAAACAATCAGTAGACGTTCACACAAAGAAATAGTCGGTCACCAAATCACACAGTCATGTTATTACACGCAAAGATAGCAATAAAAAATCATCAAATTCACCACGTTACAAATGCGCTCAGTGCGGTTCCAATCACCCGGTTTACTCGTGCGAAGATTTCCTTAATTTATCTCTTAATGATAAACTGAACTTCATTGAGGAGAAAAAGTTATGTCGTAATTGCCTACGATCAGATCACGCAGTAAACGAGTGTTGGTATGGGCCGTGCAGACATTGTAATAAAAAACACAACACGTTAATTCACACAGAGGGTGTTGTAGACGCTCGCGCATCATCAGCTGTTGCTCAAATCACGCAAAGAGTGCCACAGTCTGAATCAAATGATGCTAACAGATGCCGCTTACCACTTCTCACAAATCTCACACAATTTATAAGGAAGATAATAATACCAAAGCGCAATGTTTTTTAAATCCGGTATTATTATCGACCGCATTAGTGGAAATAGCGGACGAACATCATAAATATCACACAACGCGAGCTCTCCTCGATAATGGGAGCCAACATTGCTTCATATCTGAATCGCTTTGTAAAAAACTTAATCTTCAATTAATACAGTCCACTGTTCAAGTTATAGGGGTAGGTAATACTATTTCCCAATCCACGCAATCATGTTGTATTCAGATGCGATCCAAAACGAACACATATAACACGCACTTTAACTGTTTAGTTTTGCCTCGTATTACGGCACAATTACCATCACTAGGAGGTAATCACCACATCGAAATACCAGGCAATGTTCAACTTGCCGATCCAGAATTCTATCTGTCTGGCGAAATTAATTTATTGTTAGGGGCAGATAAGTTCTGGGACCTGCTTAGTGAAGGTCTGATACGGTTACCGAATGGTCCATACTTACAAAACACACAACTTGGTTGGGTCATATCGGGAACTGTTCATCAAAAGGTTTCACGCGTCAACCTAAGTCATTCTAATTTCACGCAAACATTAGAATCAGAACTCAAACGATTTTGGGAACTGGAAGAAATATCTTCAACGCATAATAATCTCACCAAAGATGAATGTGCATGCGAAAATTTATTCATAGATACGACTTTACGCGACGATAAAGGTCGTTTTTCTGTGCGCATTCCTCTCAGTCAATCAGCTGATGTTTTACATGACACATTTTCTATGGCAAAAAACAGGTTTCTTGCACTCGAACGCAAACTAATTAGGAGTGCGCCGAGCTATAGAAAAATGTATAACGACTTTATGAGTGAATATTTAGGTCTGGGACACATGAGTCGCATAACAGAATACTCGTCACCTTGTTATTTTTTACCACATCATGGTGTTTACAGAGAACATAGTTCAACAACCAAACTTAGAGTTGTCTTTGATGCAAGTGCACTTCGGGCAAATCATTGAACGACATACAACACATTGGGCCTACGTTACAAAATGATTTGTTTTCAATTTTGCTCCGTTTCAGACAATTCAAATATGTAGCATGCGCAGATGTTGAGAAAATGTATCGGCAAATATTAGTACAGCCTGATCAGAGAAATCTGCAACTAATACTTTATCCTCCTGTGGCAACACTACAGCTAACAGCTGATTTGAATTTGCTCTTGTAATTTTATTATTAAATATTCAATTAATTTGTTTTTAAGGCCTATTTCCAATTACTCATCAAGTAATTAGGCTAATAATGTGTATTTTGTATTAGTTTCACTTATCAAGTGCAAAGTGTAAATATTTCAAATAAATCGGTGACAGTTACCGGCACAAGTGAATTTTTGCATTGTCATCTTGGTAATATCAGGTACAATTCTTTATACTTTACTTGCTATTCGTTTGTTTACGTACTATAATTTCACCAGCAATTAGATAGTTCACTTTTAATAAGGCTACTTATTGATGCCAATGACCTTTAAAAGTAAACATAACCTTAGTTTGGTTTGGTGACAGTACTTCCTTATTTACATCTAAATTTCATTTTTCCTTTTAAACTAATCATCTCTTAAACTACTGCCACAACTATCTTCTCTTTTCCTATTTCTTGTCGCTTCCTTTTTAAGTTATAATCATGATTATGACTCGCAGCGCCCGTGCTCGCCTCGAAGAGTCCAAACTCAGTCAGGCTTTGAGCGAACTAAAGGCTTCAAAGGAGTCCTGTGACCAACTGAATAAGGAAATAGATGACAATGAAAAGGTGCTCTTTGATGCCCATGAAAAGAATAGGAAGTTGAAAATTGAAATGGCTCAGATATATAATCAATTCACTGATGCCATAGAAGAAAGGGACAGACTTCAACTTGTTGTGGACGGGTTCAGCCAGTGTAGCATAGAGTATGAACAAGCTCTTAGTCACAAACATTTATTACAACAACAGCTACATGAGGCACAAAGTCAAATAACAGAACTTCAGACTACAAACCATAACACCACCGCCTCGCTGAATCAAAGTCTGTTCAATGAGTTGATGCCTATTGCCCCGTCAATGGTTTCTGCCCTAAACCCCTCTCACATTATTGATTTAACAGCGGATGAGGATTCAAAGTCATGTAATTCAGTGAGGGTAGTCACCAGTAAAAATAAACTTAAAAAATACATTAAAATTAATAAATACATTGTTAGAACACAAAAGATGATTAAAAGACAAAAGTTCTTTATTAAAAATGTTAAACTTAATAGAGAAAGGCTAAATTTGCTTAAACAATTAGATATGTATTCTTTTAATTTGGAACAAAGTACTAGGAGGTACAACATTGACACAGAGTACTTGCAATCTGAACTTGACCATTTACAGGAGAAACTTAGTTCAATGACTAACAAATATAATACCTCTGAACATCTAATGAGGGAATATGTGTTGGCAATGAATGAGCTGGTAAACTCACAAACAAACAACTGTGAGCAGTGTCAAACACCATCCAATGTACTTACACCGGACCATTCATTGACAACATGCAATACCACCTTACCGCAGTCCTGTGTTGATTTGATATTTCCTGCTATCAATTGTTTAAATAAACAATTGAAAAAAATTGGAAAAAATGATGTAGTATTATTCTGCGATGAGATTGGAAAGGACTTAGGCAACTTGTTAACAGATGAATATCCAGGTCACTCCATACTAAATTACTAAATTACTGTATACCTGGTTGTTCTTTATTTCATATTATGAAAGAAATTAATAAATGTAACTTTAATCAGGACACTACATTATTAATTTTTATGGGTAATAGGGGAAGTGTGAACAAAGGAGAACTGCTCCAATATTATAGAACGTTGTGTAATCTTAGTTTAAGAAAAATTGTGTTGTTTACATTCCTTTATAGTAACAGTTGGCCACAGGAAGAGAATAACTTTAGATTTGAATTAAATATGACATTGCATAATTGGACATTCAATAATAATATGTTCCATCTAGTTGATACTAACAATTATGTTGGTAAAAATCTGTATTTGACAAGAGATAGACATAATATTGTTATGTACTATCTTTCAAACTACTGCAAAAGACAGATAGCTGTGTCGCTATCATATTTTTTTTCTATTACAGCCAAAAACTTGGCTAAACAACTTGCTTCTTTTGAGCAATGCAATGACATTTTTAATAATTCTGCCAATCATTTGGCAACAAATACTGACATTAATTATAATTTAAATTAGAAATAAGGACAATAGAGGAAACCTCTTGCTCAATAAATGAAGAAAATTTAAATACTGGTTTAAATCATAAGAAGGTTTCAAAAAGTTCTTTAATATCTCACCCATCAAATTGTAGTAATCTAAATAAATGTAATAATAATAATATTCTAAAAATAGTTCATCAAAATATACAGGGTGTGTTAGGTAAGGAATTAGAATTGGAGCTGTTCATGAACTGTAGTTATGTTGATATCCTATGTGTAACTGAACATTGGTTAAAAGTCCACCAGTTCATGTTCTGCTTTAACAACCACCAGGTTGCCAGCTCATTCAGCAGAGTTAATGATACGTGGTGGCTCTCTAATAATTGTTCGCAACAATATGAAGTTTAAAGAACGTAAGGATATTGTGAGCCTCTCTGTTGAGCGAGTTATTGAAATTGCTTGCATTGAGCTTGAGCAGTTCATTGTATTGAGCGTGTACAGGCCCCCATGTGCTTCATATGATATATTTGAGAAATATATGGAAGAAGTATTGTTAAAGACTTGTAACAGTAATAAAACAGTTGTTGTCTGTGGAGATTTCAACATTAATATATTGGAAAAATCTGCTGTAGTAAATAAATTCATAAGTTTATTAAAGTCTTATAATTTGTACAATACATTCTTTGAGCCGACTAGAATAACTGCCACTAGTGCTACCTGTATTGACAAAATTTTTACTAACTTAAAACCTTCATGCCATTTAATTATAAATGAGTTGGACTCTGATCACTGTGGCCAGTTAGTCACTTTCCCTCAGAAAACAATCAGAGCTCAAAGAAAACTTGTGAGTTTTGTTCCTGTAAATAAAAGTCGCTTGGGACAATTTAAAAATAATTTAATGGAAAAACTACCGGGTTTGCCTTATCATAACGACCCGAATCAAGATTATGCTTCCCTATTTAACGTCATCAATTGTGAGTTTAGGAAGGTTTTCACCTCAAAAACATTGCCTGTTTGTGACCGCGTTATATTTAGTGATTGGGCATCACCAGGTATTTATAAAAGTAGGCAGAGGTTATTTGAATTGTATCATGAAAAAACATATAACCATGATGAAACTTTCAAAGAGTTTGTTAAGAATTATTCTAAAACTTTTAAAAGAGCCTGTTCCTCAGCAAAAGCCATACATATTAAAAATAAAATAAAATCTTCTGGAAATAAAATTAAAACAACTTGGAATATTATTAATTCAGAAACGGGAAGAACGACAGTACGGAATCGTGACTTCCATCTAAAAATCAATGATGTAGATATTAAGACGGACGTGGAGGTGGCAACTGAGTTTGAAAATTTCTTCACTAATATTCCCATTTTAACAACCAAAACTCTGTCATCGTCGTCCTCCACTTCTGCTTACTCAATACTTAAAGAATGTGTACCAGAATGTGGCAAGACTTTTGAATTCACAATTATTACTGCTAAAGACATAATAGAATCTTTTAAAAATCTTGATGTAAAAAAAACTGCTGACCTTTGGGGATTATCAGTACATACCATGTCTTCAATAATATTGATGTTATTTCACCCTTTTTAGCAATCGTTTTTAACTCTTGTATTGCATCTGGTGTATTTCCTGATTTGATGAAACTTAGCAAAGTGATTCCACTGTTCAAATCTGGCAGCACAACTGATCCCACAAATTTTCGGCCTATTCCGATATTACCTACTTTGAGCAAAATCTTTGAAAAATTAATTTTAAACCAAATGTTAGGACATTTCAATGCACATAATTTACTGCATCTGAAACAGTTTGGCTTTACAAAGGGTCGTTCAACTACAGACGCGGGCGTGGAATTACTGAAGAGCATATTCGAGGCCTGGGAGGAGTCGCAAGATGCTCTTGGCATTTTCTGTGACTTGTCCAAGGCCTTCGATTGCGTACATCATGATACACTCATCAGGAAACTGCACCACTATGGTATGAGGGACAAGGCTCTTGACATTCTGACTTCTTATTTGAACAACAGAATTCAGAGGGTCGATGTTAATGGCAAGAGGTCTGCAGGATCCGCGGTCACCATGGGCGTTCCGCAGGGTTCAATTCTAGGTCCTTTCTTATTTCTAATTTATATTAATGACTTACCTTACCACATAAGGGATAATCACAAGATCGTATTATTCGCAGATGATACATCCCTCATTTTTAAAATCAAACGTCAGTTAGTCAACTTTGAACAAGTTAACGATGCACTCTCTAAAGTTGTGCATTGGTTTAATGTAAATAATCTTCTCCTGAACGAAAAAAAGACTAAACCCATTAAATTTTCAACGCCAAATGTCAGGCAACTAACTACCAATGTTCAAGTTAACGGAATAGAGTTGAACCCTGTTGAGTCAACAGTTTTTCTTGGAATAACTATTGACGGTAGATTACAATGGGGCCCACACATAGAAAAATTATCAGGAAGGCTAAGTTCGGCCGCCTATGCTGTTAAAAAAATTAGACAGATAACTGACGTAGATACAGCCAGAATTGTTTATTTTAGTTATTTTCATAGTCTGATGTCTTATGGGATTCTTCTCTGGGGAACCTGTGCGGACATTAATTCTATCTTTGTTCTACAGAAAAGGGCTGTCCGAGCCATTTACAACCTAGGTCCAGTCCCTTCGAGAGAAATTCAGAGAAATAAATATTCTGACTGTAGCCTCACAATATATTTTTGAAAACCTATTGTATGTACACAAAAATATATCAAATTTTAAGAAAATGTCCGATATTCATAGTTTAAATACCAGGAACAAACACAACCTTGCTGTACATCGCACACGTCTCCACAGGGTAGGCAACTCGTTCATGGGTCAATGTATACGCTTTTACAACAAACTTCCCATTGATATTCGAAACTTACCTATTAAACGATTTAAAAGCTGTATTAAAACCAAACTTTGTAAAAAAGGGTACTATAAAATTTCAGATTATTTAGAAGATAAAAAAGCTTGGGATTGAGCTGCTCGCTATGCTAAGCCTTGTGATAAAACCATAAAACTTGAAATTTTAATTATTACTTATAAACATCAAAATAAACCAGATTTATATTCACATTGACATTATTTAAAATTATATATAAAATGACATGATTACTTTGTAAAGTATTAAATTATTTTAACTATTGTGAATGTGAGGACTATGTGGGTTTTTTTCCTCTTTAAATTTTATTTCTCAGGTAGTTTTAATGATGGTCTGGCAGTTTGAGTAGTTGATGCGGCCTACCCAAATGTCCTTTCTTTGGTATTGTTCGTCGATTTGAGCTCCTTAAGTTCTGAGTTGAGCTCCACGATTACTGACAAATGCTTGCACTGACTGGACAGGTCCACTCAAATCTGTGTGGTTCTTTCCTCAAAAGACCATTTCAGACACTAATCTACATAGTTCTCATATGGCTTGACCAAGATTATGTCTGGACTTTAAAAGAGACTGTGACCTCTGAGTTTGTTTCGGCCTTTCTTCTCAGAGTAGTCAGTTAGGAAACGCCGACCTCATCTAGCTTATTTTAAACATTTTTTTTTTAATATGACGTGTAAAAGTGATTCCGATATCCTATTTACAGAATAAACAATTTCATTTCATTTCATTTCACTTTGGAGGGAAGATCCATCTGAGCCGCTCGGTGTATTCCAACTTAACACCGTCACTTACGGGCAGGGACCGAAAACCTTTATGAATTACGGTACCGGTATCGAAGAATTTAGGTTACCTTTACGACTATGGTAACCGATATCTGGGTAACCAAGAAGAAAAAACATGTTACCTCTATTAAGGTTACCGTTTTAATCCCGGTTAAATACCGGTTACCTAAAAATGGCCTTGATTACGACTAGTCGGCTAAGCCGATCGTTGCTTTCGGTTGAGTTCGGGTGACATCGGTAATGTTCGTGACAACGCTTTCGGCTCGTAGGTAGTCAAGTACCGCGCGGCGCCCGGCGGACTTGTCGGGAAATGTTTTTGTTTACATTGCATTTTTTCTATCATTGCTTTACGTGCGTGCTGGCGTTTCTTTTTAAAACAAAGTTGAATTACTTAAGTCATATGAATTGATTTGACTTGAAAACTGAGGACTTATGATTTTTTTACGAAAGATATTTTTGGAGCAGGTAGGTATGAAAAATCAGGATAGGTGCCTATTTCTAACAGCAAAATTTCCCGTTATATCCTTACGGTGGGATATAGAACCAATTATATTTATGTTAGAGACTTCAATTTTCTGGATTAACAACCCTTTTTTATTAAAAATATATTTACAGAAATACATTTTTAAAAGCTTTTATTCAACTTGCAATTTTTGTATGTATGTTTGTTTAGGGCAAATCTTGCAAGCTGAATTAAGACTACTTCCTCTTATCCCAGGGAGTTGAAATTTTAAATGTTGGTTCAGTTCCGATGACAATGCATTTTTATGAAGAGCATGACCTGATTGGCAACCCAGGATTGGCTCCAAACAAGGAAACTCCTCAACGCTCAATAGTACAGACACGAAATTTTATATACGCTTTAATTAAAATAGTTTGATTTAAATTCCACCATGATCTGGTTGGTTACTGCATCCAGGATTGACTTTAAACGAGGGAACTCCTCAACGGTCAACAGTACAAACTCAAAATTTTATGTACGCTTTAATTATCATTGTCCGTTTTAAATTCCACCATGATCTGGCTGTTGCTCACAGGATTGGCTTCAGATAAGGAAACTCCTCAACGGTCAACAGTACAGACACGAAATTTTATATACGCTTTAATTATGATAGACCGTTCTAAAGTCCACCATGATATGACTGCTGCTAGCACCCAGGATTGGCTTCAGATGAGGAAACTCCAGAACGATACACAGTACAAACTCGAAATTGAATATAACTTTTAATTGTGGTAGTTCATTCTAAATTCAGACATAATCTGGCTGCTGCCCCCAGAATTGGCTTCAGATGAGGGAACTCCTCAACGGTCAACAGTACAGACACGAAATTTTATATACGCTTTAATTATGATAGACCGTTCTAAAGTCCAACATGATCTGACTGCTGCATCCAGAATTGGCTTCATATGAGGGAACTTCTGAACGGTACACAGTACAGACACTACTTTTAAGTATAAAAGACTATTCTAAAGTCCACCATGATCTAACTGCTGTACCCAGAATTGGCTTCAGACGTAGGAACTCCTGAATGATAGCTTCTGAAATCCCTCTTGGAACCGTTGCAAAGCGTTCTGCAAGCACTATTTGACAATATATTGAGAACTGGATCCACTCCGGAGCAATGGTCGAACTAGACCACAGTACTTCTCCATAAAAAGGTGACTGTAGTGACCTTAACAATTATAGGCCCATCAGCCTGATATCAAGCGTGTACAAGGTTTCTTCTATATTAATTCTCAATAGAATTACAAGGGCTTTGACTGAAAATCAGCCAAGTGAACAGGCAGGTCTTCGGAAGATTTTTTTAACTACGGACTACATACAACTGCAAAGCCATAGAAAAGGTAAAGAGTGTAACAAGTCACTTTATATGTGTTTTGTAGATTACAAAAAACCGTTTGATTAATTGAATCACAAGCAATCACAACTCAATATGGAGAACCTAGAACAACAAGATGTCGACGCAAAATACATATTTAAATGTGCTACAGGAAATATACAAGAAGGGCTGTGCAAAAATTAGGCTAGAACGGCACGGTGTAAAGTTCCCCGTAAGAAGAGGCGTTCGGCAAGGTGACCCAATATTGCCTAAGATATTTACAGCTGTTTAGAAAATATCTTCAGGAAACTTGATTAGACAAGAAAAGGATTCAGAGTCAACGAAGAATACTTAAGCAACCTCCGCTTCGCGGACGACAGTCATCTTCGCTACGACAGATTTGGCAACCATGTTAAACAACTTGACAGAAGAGATTAGAAAAGTGGGCCTATCGGTCAAAATTACAAAAACAAAAATAATCACGAAAATAAAGAAAACCATCCTATATTGGTTGATGGTCAGAATGAAGAATTAATCAAAGAATATATTTATTTGGATCAGTCAGTTTCATTTGATACCCGCATTAAAAATGAAGTGCAGAGAAGAATCGCCATAGCTAGAAAAATACTGGGGATTGAAAGAAACAATGAATAAATTAAAAGTAAAAATCTTTTTAAAACAAACTTTTATCAAACTAAAAAGTACAAAATATAACTTACGTAAACAGATAACTTTAATATTTCCTTAAAAGCTTGAGGCTTATCTTTATGTTAAAGTTCACGCCTCAAGCTTTTCAGGAAATATTAAAGTCATCTGTTTACGTAAGTTTTATTTTGTACTTTTTAGTTTAATAAAAGCTTGTTTTAAAAAGATTTTAAATTATATTTGATTCATTTTTTTTTTCAATCCTCAGTATTTTTCCTTGCTACGGCAATTCTTCTCTGCACTTCATTTTATCATAATAAAAGCTTATATAATATTTCTTGTCTGTACTATTGGCCGTAGAGGAGTTCTCTGGAGTCAATCCTGGGTGCAGCAGCCAGGTCATACTGGTCATAGTGGACTTTAGAACAGCCCATCATAATTCAAGCGTATATAAAATTTCCTGGTTGTACTGTTAACATTTGATGAGTTCCCGGGATCATCTGAAGCCAATCCTGGATGCAGCAGTCAGATCATGGTGAACTTTAGAATGGTCTATCATAATTAAAGCCTATATAAAATTTCGAGTTTGTACTGTGTACCGTTCAAAAGTTTCCGCATCTGAAGCCAACCCTGTGTGCAGCAGTCAGATCATGGTGGACTTTAGAACAGTCTATCACAATTAAAGTGTTTATAATATATCGTATCTGCACTGTTGGCCATTGAGGAGTTCCCTCGTCTGGAGCTAATCTTGGGTGCAGCAGCCGGATCATAGTGGACTTTAGAACAGATTATCATAATTCAAGCGTATATTAAATTTCGTCTCTGTACAGTTGACCGTTCAGGAGTTCCCTCATCTGAAGCCAATTCGAGTTTGTACTGTGTACCGTTCTGTAGTTTCCTCATCTGAAGCCAGTTCTGGGTGCAGCAGCCAGACCATGGTGTAATTTAGAACAGACTATCATAATTAAAGGGTATATAACATTTCGTGTCTCACGTGTCTGCACTGTTGACCGTTGAGGAGTTCCCTCACCTGAAGCAAACCTGGGTGCAACAGCCAGATCATGGTGAAATTTAGAACAGACTATTATAATTAAAACGTATATAAAATTTCGGGTCTGTACTGTTGACCGTTGAGGAGTTTCCTCGTCTGGAGCCAATCTTGGGTAGCCAATCAGGCCATGCTTGTCATAAAAATATATTGTCATCAGAACTGAACCAACATGTAAAATTTCAACTCCGTGAGATAAGAGGAAGTGGTCTTAACTTAGCTTGCAAGATTCTACCTAAACAAGCATACTAACTAACTAACTCACATACAAACATTGCAAGTTGAATAAAAGCTTTTAAAAATAAATCAATACATAAAGTCAAAGTCAAAGTCAAAGTCAAAGCATTTATTTCAAATAGGCCTTTGAAGGCACTTTTGAACGTCAAAATTTACAAATTATAGTTATTATATATTATTGATTCTACCGCCCCTTCCAAAATGTAGTTTTCGTATTGTAACGTTGTAACGTTCCCTTTTCTTTTTAATTATTCATAAATCACATATTTAAACGTTAAACTAAGCTCTTTCTAGGCATTTTTATATTTGTTTACATATTTAAAACCAAATTATCAAGTTCCAACATATTCACAACAATAAAACGTCAAGTCAAACCACAGACGTAATAATATTAGGGATGTCTTAAGTTACTAAACGTAATTAGTTAGCTGATAACGCAATAGTGATGTGCGCGGTCGGCGTATCCGAACGCGTGAGTGAGGATTGCTGACCTTGGCTTAACCTTAGCGACACCGCAGTGATTTTCACTCAGGATGACCAGCACATTCGAATTCCTGCTACGGGCGAAGACACACGTTCACTTGATCCTAGATCACATGTGACCATACGTGTTCTTCGCAATTTTTCAAAGCCTAAAGCAGGCAACAGTTTTAATTGACTCATAGTAGTCAACCCTATTAAATTCTGTGTTTTCGTAACCCCATACTGGGTAAGTGTTGAACAGCTAACTATGTTTTATATTGTGTGTACCTACCTGTTTAGGTCAACTTAAGACGTGTGCCTTTTTGCTCATTTCATTATGTATTAAATTAATTGCCTTCAGCTTATCATGCAAACTATTTGCCATTAGCTCTGCACATTTTTTTATACTATGTTCATTCACTCAAAATGTGCAAGTCATGTCATGTATTTTCACTTCCATCTTTGTAACTCCGCACTGATTTGTGACATCCACACACCACCTTCATTAAGCGCACTAGTACATCTCGCTTTGCTTATGCTTTGGTGTCACAATCAGCGGAGATGACAATTTTAGTCATTTTGTGACACGCTGGACGTTACGTTCCAGGGTCCAAAATTCCGGCTAGCAAGTCCGACTTCCGGCTACGCTTCCGGTACCCCATTTACTGCACGAGTTCCGCGCCGGGTTCATATGTACCCGCGTGGTCGTCGAGCTGTCTACGGGTCAGGCACGACCATCCGCCGACCTTCACCGTTCCTGGCGTCTGCAGCGTGGCACACCCGCTGGGGTCATCGTCACGCCAGGCTGAGCCAGGAGAGTACTGCGCTACTCCCAAGGGTGTTGAAAGAATCTTGTGACCATGATAGACCTACCTACCCCATTTATTAATATACTTTTATGCTGACAAGGTTACGTGGTCTTATTTCAACCCCACGTAAACCCATTCCGTCACAGTATGGAGAAGAATGGGCAAGAAACTCCACCGTTACTCTTTTAAAATGTTTTACAATATTTTGTATAAGTACATTATTTATATAATTATAATATAGCATATTAGCATTATAAGAGAAAGCTCGATGATGAATCTGACGCAGATCTTAGATGAATTTGTTTCCTTTTGGTAGGTAAAATATGCATTAACACGATTTTTTCGCTTTCGTCCCATTTTGTAAGTACCTATAAATGTTTCATCTATAATTTACCAAGCCGACTAAACAATTCAACACTCGCTAGCAAACTAAAAGACGCGTTGCCGTGCCACGTGCCAGCAAAGGCCGCTGGCCGTGATTGGTCGGTGTTCACTGGCGCGCGTTTAGACTTGACTCTTTGACACACACACGCGATGTGCGCGCCCTTTGACAAATGCCGACGGCACGTGTAAGATAGGGGTTACCTTTATTTTGGTAACCGGTATTAGCACCGGTTGTCAATTTACGCATTAAGGTTATCTTTACGGGTTACCGGTAAAGTAAATAAAGGTTGTAACCGAAAAAATACCGGTATTGGTCGTACCGGTTTCGGTCCCTGCTTACGGGACGGCGTCCGCGCCGTATCTAAGTATTAGATGTTTAAAACAACTCGCGATAGAATGTAAAGATGACGTCATCGCACAAGTAATTAATGACGACTTCTACGTTGATGATTTAATAACGGGACATCAGGATCAACAAAGGTTATTAGAACTATGCAATGATGTTTCTAAAGTATTAGAATCAGAATGTTTCTCCCTTAGAAAATGGATATTTAACTCATCAATTACACAAACAGAGTTACCGTCTACTTCTAAGGAATTCTCACTGGGAGAAAACTGTCATACCAAAACACTAGGTATGGGATGGTTTTATTCATCTGATGAATTGTATTTTAGCTCTAAATATGATCATGACGTAACTCAAGCTACCAAACGCACTATTCTCTCAGTCATCGCGCAGATATACGATCCTTTGGGTTTACTTACACCAAATATTATCATAGCTAAAATTCTATTACAAAAGATGTGGCTTAGTAAGATAGGGTGGGATGACGCAGTACCTAACCATAAATATCCTTTTGGAATGGCAAAGATTCATTAGTAAATTACATAATCTCCAAGACATACGCATTCCACGTTACGTCATTGGAGAAAACACACACATTCTTGAATTACATGTGTTTTGTGACGCCTCGCAAGACGCATACGGCGCCTGCGCATATATACGCAGCTATACAGATGCACAGGTGATATCAGTCACGTTGTTATGTGCGAAAAGTAAGGTCGCTCCCTTTAAACCAGTTAGCGTGCCGCGCTTAGAACTGTGTGGCGCGTTAGTAGCAGCAAAGTTGTTTACGAAAATTAGTAACTCATTAAGATTATCTTTCAATAACGTCTACTTTTGGTCAGACTCAACAATAGTTTTAGGATGGCTTAAAATGTCACCTAATTTATTAAAAACATTTGCAGAACCGCGTTGTACAAATTAATGAACTCACGGGCGATAAGCCGTGGCTTCATGTAGCCGGTAAAAAAAATCCAGCTGATTTGTTATCGCGCGGTGTGCATCTAGATGTACTTAAAACTTGTGACTTATGGTGGCGTGGACCGCCATTTCTACAGGTTCCTAACACACAATGGGAACATGATATTAATTCTTTCAACAGTAACGATGAGTTACCTGAATTAAAATCAATTAAAACTTCATTACTCGTTCAAGTAAATTCAGATTCCTTTCTATTCGATAGGTATTCATGTTTTAATCGTTTGCGACGCGTAGTGGCGTACATTATGCGTTTCATTAACAATAGCCGCACAAAACTAAAACCAGAACGGATCACAGGTTGCCTATCGATGGATGAATTAGACATTTCTACTAGAACTTTAACCCGAATAGCACAACAACAATCTTTCTTAGATGTTTATCAAACATTAAAACAAAAACTTCAATTAAAATGCCCACGCAGTATTTCTAGTTTAAATGTTTTCTTAGATGAACACGATTTAATTAGAGTAGGAGGCAGATTATTATATTCAGACTCGTTCTCATATGATAAGAAACATCTTTTGTTGTTGTGTGGTAAACACACATTGACTCGCCTTATATTTGAGCATCAACATAAATCAATGTTACACGCAGGGCCTCAGTTATTACTGGCCACAATTCGTGATACTTGGTGGCCTATAAGAGGGCGTAACTTGGTTAAACAAGTGGTGCACACCTGTATGAGATGCAAGCGTATGCGACCTAAACCATTAAACATACAAATGGGTAACTTACCTACCGAACGGTTGGAGCCAGGGTATCCATTCATACGTAGAGGCGTGGATTATGCTGGGCCACTGTTCATGCTGAACCGTGCCGGAAGGGGAGCAAAGTTAACGAAATGTTATATATGTCTCTTTGTATGTTTTACTACGCGCGCAATACATTTAGAATAAGTCTCACTACTAAAGCATATTTGCTGGCGTTGAAACGTTTCATCTCTCGACGTGGTAAACCATTATAGATTTATTCTGACAATGGCACTACTTTTGTAGGAGCATTAAAAGAATTTTCAAAATTTTTAGATTCTACAAAAATTGATATCATAGATTTTACAACGAATAACTCCATAGAATTCACATTTATTCCGCCGTATTCGCCTCACTTTGGTGGTTTGTGGGAGGCAGGGGTCAAGTCCTGTAAATTTCATTTATGTCGCATTATAGGCAATGCACATTTAACATATGAAGAGTTGAGTACGGTATTGGCACAAATTGAAGCTGTCCTCAACTCCCGACCTATGCACCCAATGTCCACAGACCCGAACGACCTGCTTCCTTTATGTCCTGCTCATTTCCTGATTGGCCGACCGCTCACCGCACCCGCCAGTCGGGACCTCACTGCGACGGCTACGCAGCGCCTGCCACGATACGATCGCGTGGAACAAATGAGACAGAACTTCTGGCAACGCTGGTCAACCGAGTACATCTCTGAGCTCCAGAAGAGGACGAAGTGGCAACTCAATCAGGACACACTTGCCCCTGATACCCTTGTCCTAATCAAAGAGGACCACCTACCACCTTTGAAGTGGCGCCTCGGACGAGTGCTGCACATATTCACCGACAAAGATGGCATCTCACGCGTGGCAACTATCAAAACAGCGACGGGCGTTATTCGACGATCCTTTCCAAGAATTTGCCCGCTCCTGCATCCGGATGACAATCGAACGAGTAGCATCTCAGCTTCATTGGAACCTGATGTTTCCAAGGCCGCGGGCATGTTGACGACCACAGCACCATCTTCTGGCAACATACAACACAATCGATGAGACGAAGGCGGCGCAGGGGGATGGGCAGACACCACGGCGCGACACTAGCGACGCGCGCGGATTTTCACTGTCTTGGTGACACGCCAACGAACTCACGCGAATTCAAACTGTTAACTATTTAAAATTGTGAAAAATCCATCCAAATTGTAAACGAGATATTACACGCTATCACTAAAGGAGCCTTGTGTCTGATTTGTTAATCCACGACGCTGACACGACGACGACCTGACGCAGAAACCCCAACATATGCATTGAGTAAAAAGATGTTATTTTGAAATTACAAACAGACACTTCAATTTTATTTATTTGTATAGATTTAGCTGGCTTATTATATCTCTAAAAAATACATTATGTAAAAACAATAACCCGTAGGGTTATTACGTATCTTGCAGAAGCAATGCGATAGCGATCATTTGTTTCATTTTGACAGTTCAACAACATTCAAAGCGATAATTACGTTGCAGAGCAGAATTAAATTTCGAACTTATGAAGCAATGGATTAGTAATCTGTTTCAAAACGAATTGATTGTGTTTTACGTAATTAGGGTACGGGTAGGTTTCCGTAGCTGAGTTGAATTTAAGCCAAGGAAAAACTTATCTTTGTTATAGTTGAAGAAATGTTCTCCCATACATCGATATTCGTCACGGTCAATACTAATGTAAGTTTAACCGCATTTTTTTGTAAATTATGTTATAAAACTACAAATAAACGCTTTTTGTATTTTTGAAGTGAAAACTTCTTTAGCGGCGTTGTGCACTTTTTTTGGGATGGGTAAAAAATGTTAAACTCACGTCAGGACACGTGACCGTAAGATCCGTTGCGTTGCAACCGACGAAGTAAAATATATCAAAACAAATAGTCTTTGACGGTACGTGATGATTGCGAGGTAAAAAAATTTACCCATATTGATGGGTAAATAAAACAGCCAAAACATACTTCATGAAAAGTGTTTATTCAAAAATGCACAACGTTAATGTTCAAGTTTTCACTTCTGCCGACCATCCCGGAGTGCAACCCTTTGTAATCCACAAGGTGGATCGATGACTGATGAAGACTGCAGGAATCCGCTGGATGCGAGAAGCACAGAACCGTTCGACGTGGCGGTGTTTGGGGGCCGCCTATGTTCAGCAGTAGACGTCTTACTGCTGAAATGACGATGATCGAAATATGTCGCATAAATGGCCGTATTAGGGTTCCGTACCAAAATGGTAAATACGAACCCTTATGGTGTGACTCAGTCTGTCTGTCCGTCTGTCTGTCACAGCTGGATATCTCAAGCTCATCTCAAGATCTATAAAGCTATTCAACTTGAAAAGACATGTTCAGTTTCTGCCCTTTGGTCGTGGTCTGAATTGAAAATGTTCAAGATTTAAGGTTTTACAATAAGATTTAAAAATTTTGATTTAAATTATTATGGATTTATAAATTCAGTATTACTTGCGTAGCATAATTCTCAAATAAATAATACTCAATATTATAGCTTCCGCCCTGCCATTTTTAACAGGAAGTACTAAAAATGTTTTTGACGTTCCATTTTATCCCATAATTACCTTTAAAGAATGTGAACAATAACTACAACCCGCTTATTTTAGATCAAACGAATGTATGTAATTGTTGTAATGTAATTGCTTATAAAATACGACATTATTACTAACATATTTTTGTGTACACATCTAACGTGTTTGAAAAAAAATACTTAAGCCTCTGCCCCACAAGCGCATTTTTATCGCGCGATAATAACGCAAGCGTTATTGCAATAATGCGTCCCGATTCCTGCGTTTCTATCATTCGATATATTTTCTAACGTCTGCGTGTCGTGTAAAAACGCAGGTGTGTGTGAAATCGCATGCGTCCTAATACAAAATGTTCAAAGTAAACATATCGGAATATCTCAAGACGGAGGAACGCAAGCGTCCTATTTCTATTGCGTCGT
Organism: Conistra vaccinii; assembly: GCA_948150665.1. NCBI lineage: Eukaryota > Metazoa > Arthropoda > Insecta > Lepidoptera > Noctuidae > Conistra > Conistra vaccinii. Next base: position 22,997,107 of record OX411318.1, read on the forward strand.
TATAATCGCAGGAGTGAGTAAATTCGTGGCCGTTCTAAAACAAAATGTACTGAAAGCAGATATAGCAAAAACGCTTGCGTTATTATCGTGTGATAAAAACGCGCACGTGGGGAGAGGCTTTACCCATTTCTTAATAAAATGAAGGTAAGTATTTATTATTTCTTTGACATGACATTGACATATTATTTTGAATTGACCAGTTATTTTCTGCTTGCTTTATTTGCATTGCAGTTCCAACTCAAGTTCCAAGTTGTGTTCTTTGCTTACTGTGCGATTATTTTCGACCATTGCTATAGACTGATATCATCTAGATTACTATTGCTGTTCATAAAGGATCCCAATGAGGTTATACAATAACTTCACTGTAGGATTCTGTGTTACTTTTCGATTTGGATATTATGATAAGGTGCATCAATTGTGGCATCGCTGTGCAGCGGATTCGTAGACATATCGTGTGAAGCCTGGTGTTACCCCTGCAAGTGAGACTCGCTCGATGGTTAACAAATCAGGTACGAAGTATGGCATTCGCGTAAACCATGCAGTAGTGGCAATATATTGAGCAGTTGTGTTATAATTTGAAAATACAATGATATTTTTGTTTTTGTTCCAGCTCCCATTAGATGGATACGCTTGTCTCGACTGTTATAATTAATTAAATACTGAAGTTGCTGACAATGAGAGATTGTTGGGTCATACAATGGTCTGCCGTAGATGTGGTATCTCAGTCGGGCTCAGAAAACCAAAACGTCGACGTTTTTATACAGTTGCAATGGACAGCCATTGTTTTTATTCACCCTTATTTCCAATGATAATAATTATCAGGTAAATTAATTATTACCCGGCTAGAAAATCTATCTAATAAGTAAAAAAGGCGTCTCTGAAAGAAAATGGCATAACGAATGGGATAGATCCCTCAAAACTGGATAGACGAGCGATGGAAACGACGATCAGGAAAGATGGAAGGAGTGTTCGTCACGTAAAAACTCAACATAAATATAACATCACGCCCCAGTGATTCTCGAAGGATTTGGGCGAGATGAAATACAATAACTTCATTGTAGGATTCTGTGTTACTTTTACAAGACAGTTCGCCAGTTAGGTCATGTCATTTTTAATATAGGTAATGTATTTTAATAATATTTTCAGGATATGGCAAAATTATATGCATGTCAAGCCTGTTGGGTTGGAGTGAATCGACACCTGATTCATGACTCATCAAAGGTATTACAAGTTGTTACATCCGTGGAACATGGGTCATCAACACCGCTGCCGCCGCCACCACTGTCTCTACAACCAACACCGGTTGCTGTCATGTCGCTAGTATGGTATGTTGGCTGGGCAAGACATCAAGATAAACTGCTAGCACCAGAGTCATTTTTGGACAATGTTTTGGTGACCCTAGAAGACAGTGAATTTTTTATCATTTTATTGTATGTACCGACGATAAAAGAATTTGGCAATAATTACATAGTTTCTTTTTTTATCCCCATTCAATACGAACAAGTAGGTAAAGATAAATAATATTATGGGTATTGAAGATAGAAAATGTACGGAACTAAAGATGATAAATATATCATTTTATCATCTTTAGTATTTATCAAAGTATTTTTTAGTGAACACATAATATTTATGTGTTCACTAAAAAATACTTTGGGATATACAATTATAATAGGTGCACACTCAAAGAGAAATATTAAAAAAAATACTGCAAGATCTGATCTCAGACCAACAAAATAAATCTTTCTCTAACCTCACAAAGGCATGTTACCAATTAGTACCTGTAGTGGCTCACAGATGGCGTTATAATATAAAAACTAAGAAAAATCCTGAGTGTATAAACCTTAATTTGACCGGTTTGCGTAAGTTCCTGACACCTATAACTTATTAATTGATAAACTATTAAATACAACAATTACAATAATATAACAATCATTACTGAACATTGGTTTTGACTACCTAGGCAATCGTTCATTGTGCCACCAGACATATCCTTTGGAATAGTTTTAAATGATGTTTGATCGATATCTAAACACGATAAGACTAAAAAAGTCTGGTCTCTCAACTCAAACTTTGAGTAACAATAGTAACAGCGGTCGTTGACCCCAAAAAAATTATCCTCTAATCTTTTTATTTTTATTTTGTCGTGTTTAGATATCCAGATACCCATCACGTCTGCGAAGTATCGCTAGCTAATTTAATTTGACCCTGTATAATTGTGGAAAATTTCTGTGTAATTTTCTTTTGAAATAAAAATTATCTTAATTTAAATTTGTATACCTACGAATTTGCCACCCTGCATATCTTAATTAGCAGTAATAATGAATTTATACTTGGTTTTTATTAAAGTACCTATAAATATCGGTACAAATAAATATGTTGCCAGTATACGATTTGTTTGTCATCTCAACAGTCACCATGAAGTTCTTACAAGTCGCGCTGTTGTTCACTTTCGTGATGTTGGTGGCTAATGTAGCTGCTCATCAAGATCCGAATGGTAAGTAAGTGGTTTAGTAGGTACTTATACTCAAATCATATACCAGCGTGTATACTGTATAGTCAGAAGTTAGGAGGACCCCGTCATATCTTACCGAAACTATTAGTGATTCGTGAAACGACGACACCTACTCATGCTTCGCCCTGTCTTGGACTACTCTTAAAACGGTGAAAGAAAACATTGTGAGGAAACCGGCATGTCCTAGAACCCGGTAGTGGGAACAGTATTTTCTGGTGTACAATAAAGTATATATAAATAAATACATAAATAAACAGTATATTGATTATACCCGGTCTAAAAACTTAATTAAGAACTTTTTCGAAAAATAGTGTTACAGCCAAATTAAACCGATTTTAAATTTTCCATAGAAACAGAGATTTCCAGTTATCTGTTTTTAAATAAGACATTTCGAAAATGTTCTTAACTTAGTTTTTAGATCTTTGTATCTTTGTATCCTGATGCGTATAAAGTTTCATTAAAATCGGTTCTGTCATTTCGAATAACAAGGGCTTGAAAGTATGAAATGCCGTACGACGTAAACCCTCTTAAGAAGTATTGCAAGTCAAAGTGCCACTATAAAATGTTGTTAGTTAACTAATTAGGTAACAATTTATGACAAAATTGTTGGATAGATGGTCCCATAGATAGGTACTGAATAGATTAACCGATTTAATTTGACATTACTCGTAGATCTCACAACTTTTTGCGGTAGAAGACCTGCGTCGCGAGACTTGCGAGACTTACTTATTTTACATGCTTTGTTTTTTATGGGATAGTGATATTTTTTTTCAAATTCAAATTCAAAATTATTTATTAGGGACAACAAGATCCACGTGTTAGTAGTTATACAAAAAGACTAAGACACTATTGTTAGTACTTAAATAAACTACAAAGGACAACAAAAAACTGCTTAAATAACTCTAAAAAACACACATGCACCTGTGATGAGACACCCCGCCCCGTCAAGATAACCCATAGGGAGACACCTCCCTAAGGATCACCAGACGAACGAAATGTCTCAACACAGGCGCACGTACGTCTTCAGCTACAGTTTTCAGAATGCTGTTGTGATATTGTAGTTATTAAAGAAATAAAGACCTTAGGGGTACAGCGATTTAATTTTAGTTTCTAGGAATACATAAGGATGTAATTTTTTTTGGCATTATGTTTTAACTTTTTATCCATTTCCCTCTTTCTCTATATTACGTATACTATATTGTATAAATATAGAATAGATGTAAATATAGAAATTCTTAATATTCGATGAAAATGAGCGGTTTTATCGTTAAAAGGGATAAGAAGCGTAGTATCTAGTAGCGTAGTGTAATGAATATGAGGCTTTTGGCTAATCTATCAAGTAGTTCTAAATGTATTTTTTTTTTGTAATGTGCGTTTAGTTTGTGCAGAATAAATCATTTTTCTTTCTTTTCTTTTTTATTTTTTTATCTGGTTTAATACCGAATTAAATTAAAATTTATCATTTTTACAGAAAAGTACTGCGAGAGAAACCAGGATTGTTACACGGAGGGGGTTAAATGTCTCTGTTATCGAAAGAGCATGGACACACCCGGTATATGTGAATGTCTTGGACTTGGTACACTTGCACCAGTGTAGAGTTGAGAGTAAAGACATCTACAGTAGACCATGTGTGATTTTTCATATCTTTTTGTAAACTTATTGTTTTTAGGGAACTAAAATAACATCAAAACAAAAGAGGAGGAATAGGTTCTTAAAAGAAAATGTAATTATCTGCATCGGAATAGTAAATAAATCATTTACTTGTATATATTATTGTTTTATTTCCAATCAACATACCTAATAAGTCAGTAGGATAATATATCACTAAGGTTGATAGCACGGAGTGTGAGTCTGTGTGTCAGAGAATAGTCTTTTCTTTCATAATCGAACCCCCACCAAATGGCAGTTTGACGACACACAGCAATATTATTTACTAGCTGTTCTCGTCTGCGATCCAGGATGAAAAGTAGCCTATGTCTATCTCCAGATCTTAGTCTACCCATGTGCCAAATTTCATCCAAATCCGTTTAGTTGTTTAAGCGTGAAAGAGTAATAAATAAACAAAAGAATAAACAAACAAACTCACTTTCGCATTTATAATAATTAAGTTAAGATTTCATTTCAAACCAATAGTTTTAGTTTGTTCACAAATTCGTGTTTAGGGCCGGGGTCACATTCGTACCACCGCTGTGTGAATAGTTTGTTTATTTTGATAAACCAATATATTCAAGATGATGAAGCGTTTCTCATTACCTGCTATTTTTTTTACTACATTATAAGGTCCCATTAAAATAGATGACAAATTTTAACACAGCGTTCAGTACGTCTAACCAAAGATATTCATGCAAAAAAAAGTGATTTTTGATAAAAAAAATAAAAAAACCAGTTACAGAAATGGGGCAAAAATTATTTTTCGATCGTAGAGCACACTCTAATGCTTCGCATTATGAGTCGTGCAATAACATTGGGTAACCAACATTTTTGGTGTATTTTCGTTAGCTGATTTATTTTCCTTGTAAGTATCTATGCGTTTTTCTTAATATTTTTTTACCATTGTCCTTATTTTGGTGGTCTGAATGATTATAAAAAGTTTGTCCATCTATTTTAATGGGACCTTAATTATATACTTTTTGTAACCTTTGTGTTACTTTTATAATAAAAATAAAAACAATTTTAAACGTCAAGATTTATCTACAGGTTTTAGTCATAAACGCAGTACCAAACAAAACAGTAAGGGCGCCGTTTTCTGCAAACTATGTTGCAACTTACTGCTTTTTTTAATGCAATAAGTCGCGTAAATCCTGCCGCGCAATGAATAATTATTAATTGCACGGCAGGGTATTTTCTACAAATATAAATAAACTAGCATAATATGATAATGAATTTATACTTGGTTTTTTATTGGCAGATGGGGTTCAGCTCACCCCGATTCTTCAACCTATAAATAAACCAGCAGCACCAATGTCTGATGTCATATTGACGGGGTGTGCATTAACTGACGTTATGGTTGCCGAGCCCATCGATCGGAGCTTTGAGGCGGCTGATTGATATATGGAAATGTTAATCGTTGAATCATTGGTTTAAATATGTATAACGTCACAAAGAGCGAACTAATGGTTTTTAAAGTAAGCAGTGTGACGTATTGAATATTCCACACGTCTCACTGTGTGGAAAATCCCTGCCAAGGGTGGAGAAGTTTATGTATCTGGGCCAATGGGTCATGATAATTGAGACATTGAAGGAGAACGTAGGTCGCTGGTGGTCCGTTGTAACATGCTGACCCGTAGGTTTGCATGACGTACGAAGCCAGTTAATGTAACGCTTTTCAAAGCTTACTATCAGTCCTACACATGCAGCCTGTGAGTCATATTCATTCAGCGGGTATACGGCGACCTACGCATGCAATATAATAATGCACTAAGAGTTCTGCTGCGGCTGACGTGGCGCTGTTATGCGTCAGGGATGTTTGCGGATAATAATAATTATTGATGATTTTACCGACATTATTACAAAAACATGTGCGTCCCTGATGACGCTTGTTTGCAGCAGCACCAAGTATTCTCGGTGTGTTCGCAGATCGGTGGGATGTTGCGGAGGTGGATGCAGCTACACGCTGCTTAGTAACAATTTTATTTAACATCTAGTGTTAGTAGGTACAGACCTACTAACACTAGATGTTAAATAACACACACACACACGCATACCAGGAGACAAATACACAGGAGGAAGGACAGGAGAAATTCGTAGAGCGGGGCAACGTTTAAAAAAAAATTGTTACTAAACCTGTCAAATTAGTCCGAAAAAAACTATTCTTTATCATCCTTTACATAGACCTTTAATATCCTTTAGACTATAGGGCATGAATATAAATTGGTGCAGTTCAGAAACTGAATCAATTTCAGTAATGTTATGAGTAACTTTTTAGTTTTTTCAGATTTTTGAAGTGAAAACTTCTTTAGCGGCGGTGTGCACTTTTTTTTGGGATGGGTAAAAAATGGTAAACTCGCATCCGAACGTGCCGTAAGATCCGTTGCCTAGCAACCGTCAAAGTAAATATCAAAATAAATAGTCTTTGACATTACTTACGTAAAGATTGCGAGGTAAGAAATGTTACCCATATTGATGGGTAAAAAAAAGCAGTCAAAACATACTTCATGAAAAGTGTTTAAATAAATTGTTTATTTTTGTTAGACTATATTTTGAAAATAAATAAACATACTACTACTACTACTAATGAATATTGTATTTAACCACATAAAATATAGTACTTTTATACTGATAAATAAAGCAATTCGTGCGAAATTTGCCCTAACCATTCCAAAATATTCAAAAATGCACAACGTTAATGTTCAAGTATTCACTTCTGCCGGCACTTCCGGAGTGCAACCAGTTGCTTTATTTTTCTGAGTAATCACCTGTTACCATCTACTCTACATTTAAACTCAATTAGTAAAATCAGAGTTTCCATTACCAGAGTATTTATTATAACAATCGTCAATTTGCCGCACTACAGCCATTTCATACAACTATCAATGATCGACAGTCTATTGTGTGTGGTTTGAATTGCTTAACAATTATTTTCCCTGACATTACCTAGGTGTGCGAGCTCCTCAGTCACACACCTATGACATTATCTAGGTGTGAGGTACCTAGGTGTGTGACTGAGGAGCTCGTGGCTAAGTAATAACAAGCCGCACGGTCGATCCATCAGGTTAAGCTACGCTTGCCGGGGTTGATCAGTGGATACCGACACTCCTCCGTGCTTCGGAAACCACGTTAAGCCGTTGGTTGTCATTCATGGATCTTTGACAGACTTGACAGTGCTTACGAGTCGTCAGAAGCCCGAAAGTCTGACACCAGTCTTACCACAGGAAATCGTATTACCCAGTAACTGGGTCATGGAGTTCAGATAGGCCGTCGCTCCATGTAAAATACTGGTATTCATCTGCATCTGGTTAGACTGGAAGCCGATTCCAAGATAGTTGGGAAAAAATGCTACATTGACTAAATTAAATGACTAACTGTATAAATATATACAAAAACCAAAGGACACTTAGGCGTCGAAGTACTCGTCCGCATCGCTGTCATCCGGAAACGTGCCCAGAAGACTGGCAGCATTGCTACGTTGAATGGCAATGCTAATTAGCTAGCCATACACGCACAGATGTGCCCGGCAGATGAGACCTGAACGGGTACCTGACGGGTAAATCTGTGTGTCTATGGCGAAAAAAGGCACGGATGTGTCTGCCTGTCGCCTGCCCGCTGCCCGTGCTCAAAACGAACGGATCGGCTACGGGGCGGCCAAATCCGAGCTTTTAACAAAGTCGTGATTACAACTGATGCCCGACACGAGACCGTGTGTGGCGAAGTAACGGATCAGATGTGAGAGGCGGCCGCCGGTTACATCTGTGCGTACTATGGCTAGCTAATCTTTGGCCAGAGAACGAGCCATTCACCAGTCACGTGGGCCAGTCGGTGAGAAATTTCCTTAAAGAACCTTATTTTTTGTTGTTGATATTTAAATTACAATTTAATAATGTTATTTAAATAATTATTGTATTTACACTGTTGTAAGGTGAGAGTCTGAGAGTCTATTCTAGTCTATTTATATTATATTGGTAATTTTTAGGAAAATCGGAAAAATAAAATTGTCTCATTTTTATATGGTTAATTTTATCGTATTATTACGATTAAATTCCTCATCGGCGCGGGCGGCCGTTATTTAGCGTGTGTCTACAAGTCACAACTTATGACCCCTGTTTAAATTTGCTCATTCAAATTCAAATTCAAAATATTTTATTTCACATAAACCAACAAGGGCACTTATGAAACGTCAGAAGCTAGGTGCACGGTTCCAAATGGTCGTTTCCTATGGAGAAGAGCCGGCAAGAAACTCCACGGTTACTCTTTTAAAAATAAATTGGTTTTTACAAAGGATTTTTTTAAATTACAGTGATAATAGGTATGAGAGGACAGTGTAGGCCTATCAAAAAGTACCAGATACTTAGCAAAATAGAAAATGGATATACAGTCTGTTAAGCCTACAAGGTTCTCACATTCACAAAATCTAGAGGAAAAGAATCTACTCATATAAAAGATAAATAAAATAATAAAAATCTATTTAAACCAAATGCATGATTGTAGCTACAGCTGTAACAAAATACAATTTAAAAAAGATTAATCTTTAAATTGAAGGTATAATGTCAAATAATAAAAGGATTATATCAAGGAAGTATGCAAGATAAAATAAAATAATCATCGTAATTTGAGAGCAGTTAATAGACATTTATATAGTTATGCCGTTAATGATGTACCAGGGAAGCCACATGTGCAGAGGGAATTGTTAATGATTTTGGGGTAATTTTGGTACTAAAATGAGATTTTTAAATTGCAATAACTTTTTTATTTTGAATAATAATTAGATTTTTTATTACTTTTAGGTAATGTTATTGCAGTAACTATGAGTTCCTTTCGTATTACATAGTTTTTTTTTTTACATATTGTAGAGTTTTATCCTTATATTCCTACTAATTATAGAGTTTATTTACTTCTGCCACACCCGTAAAAAATGCCGGGTACGCCCATGGGTACCAGATCATTTAATTATTTATCAAACTAAATTCCATTGCGAGTAACAATTCAGTGTCTCCAGTAAAAAAGGGCACAACTCAAATTCGTCACTTTTCAGGAGAGGCAAAAAACAACACTTTTAATGTTTTTTAGTATTTCGCAATTAAAATCATAACTTCTTTCGAATTTGTATTGTAGATAAAAAATTGCCCTTTCATTTAATAGTAATCACTTCCACATTCAGTCACTCCTACTATATTTTTTTTTAGTTTTTCTCGAGTTGTTCCCTTGTTAACGAAGTGTTAAGGGAATAACGTTACTTATACTAGTCAGGTTGGTCGTATTTAAAGTAATATTACGAGTTATTCCCTTATTTTATAAATGCCTAAGGGCCTATTTCACGATGTCCGAATAGCCACTACTTACCGAATAAATTCAAAAATAGAACAGAATTTGTATGAAATTATCTGCCAAGTAAGTTAATAGGAACTTAATCGTAGGTGGTGAAACAGGCCCTAAGACAAATACAATGTGGAGACTACCATACAACAAAAAATTAAAATACTGGCACTACTAATGCTTAAGAGTATTTTGGAACTGTCAAATAAATCCTAGCTTCGAAAAAAAAAAACAGTTTTTCAAACAAATTAAATGTAATGTAAGCCGGATCCACCCTAAGCCTATAAATTCCGTTTACCCAACTAGGCCTTGGGTGAATTCTCGGACATACATTTCAGAATATCCACCTTAGGGTGGATTTTTGGGGTGGATAAACGGAATAGCCCGAGCCGACTATGGATTTTGACGAGCTATAATGACTAAACTATTGAATATATTCAATTGAATTTTTGTATACAGAATGGGAACGTCATTATGGACACACCGTTTAATTTTTTGTTGTATTGTTGTCTCCACCTTGTATAGTAACGACTTATTTCCTTCTGCTATCGATCAAACAAAAAATGTATAATTAAACAATAGTCTAGAAAATCTTTTATTTATTTATTAAGTCTACACTTTAAATAAAACATCTAACAGTAAAAGAGATTGTAAAAATGAAAAAGGGTGAAAAGGAAGAAAAGTGTCTATAACAGGAAATTCTCTGATAACTACAGGGCCAATGTGTTAAGCTGTTCTGGAAACAGATAAGATTGGGTCACGGAGTGACAGGACAATTGAGAAGGATTATTATAAGAGAAGAAGATGGATGTTTACTAAACGAAGAATAATAGGTCTTGGACACTAGAAGGGATACTTTGGAAGTTTATTCAGTTGTCAGGATAGTGTGCAAGGAGTGGGTAACTGGACAGAAGCAAGTTTTGAACACTCTAGCTCAGATGCACGTGATGGAAATGAAATAGAAATAGATGAGATTGTTAGAGTGTTCAAAGCAATGAAAATTGGGAAGCTCAAGAAATGGCAGAGTGTCTGCTGAAATACTGAAGGCAGGTGACGGGGTGGGAGCAAGCCTTTTGTGACGGATCTTTAATATGTATTGGAGAAATGGCCGTGCGCCGGATGCAAGGTGGTTTTTTTGGTGCAAGGCTGTAATCGTACCACTTTATAAGGGAAAAGACTCGGCAGCAGTCCAAAAACTGTCACGGCATTAATCTTTTGAGTGTTGTCCGCAGACTCTATGCGAAGGTTTTAATAAATAGAGTAATAAGAGCGATAGATGACAAAATATTGGGTGTGCAGGCGGGATTTAGATAGAAAATGGGCTGTATGGATCAGATCTCTTTAAGGTGCATAGGCGAAAAACATCTGACAAAGAACAAGAAAGTCTAGTGTGTTTTCTTTGGCTTAGAGAAGGCCTATTACATGGTGTGGAGGGACGAACTGTGGTCAACACTATCCGGGTACGGTGTGGACTGGCGCTTGGTACGGGCACTTTAATATTTCCACAAGGATACCAATGCTTGTGTTATGATAAATGGGGTATGCACAGACTGGTTTTGCATCTCAAGGGGTGTTAGGCAGGGCTGTCACGTCACCGTGGATGTTCAACATGCACACGGATAGCTTTTTGCTAAATTTGAAAGGGGGTGAGTGCGGATTGAGCATGAATGAGTTGCCTGTCAAATACTTTCTCTACGCAGATGATCAAGTTCTACTTGCATCGTAAGCTGAACGGTTGCAAGACATGGTGACTGTGCGGGATGAAGCATATAATTTGAAAGGGATGAATATATTATTATTCAGAACTTATTCACATTGAATAAGACGAAGCTTATGGTATTTGAAAGAGAAGAAGATGTATCGGTGTGTGATGTAAACATAAATGATAAGAGTATGGAGAAAGTAAGTGTAATAATGTATTTGGAGAGTCAGTTTACAAAGGATGGAAAGTGGAATGATGAAGATGTGGAAAGGAAAGTAAATGCGGAAAATAAAGTGAATAGTAGTAGTGGTAGTAGTAGTGTATACATGCGATTGTGATCAACCAGTCGATGCCCAAAAAGGCTCGACTAGCTGTCTGTTCACAATGGGGTGCTGGAGTGCTGGTGCCTACGTTTATGTATGAAGTGAATGTTGGGTGTGGCAGAAGAAGCATGAAAGTAGAATAAATTCTGTGGAAATGCGTTCCTTGCAAAGCATGTGTGGCGTGACTATGAATGGTAGGCTGTAAAATGGTGTGATAAGGCAACGGTGCGGCTTAAAAGAAGATAAGCGACAAATTTTTTAAAGAGTATGCTTAGATGGTTTGGTCATGTTGAGAGGATGAATGAAGGGCGAGTAACAAAAGGTATTTACAAAGCAGATGTGAGTGGAAATACCGGGAGGGGACGCCCTAGAAGGCCAAATAGTGACCTAATTAGTGATGTTCTTCAGAATGCTCAGGTACTCGTAACTCGTGCGTGTATGACCAGATGTATGAACGTAAACGAAACAAAAGGAGTATGTAAAGCTAAGTAAGTTTATGCATATACATATAAAAAATTAAATAAATAATTTCAATTATCCTCGCTGTCCTCTTCATTGCCCGGTACAAAACTTAAGTCAGGATCGTCTTCTGCTCTTTGCGGTTCTGAAGTCAGCAAATTCTTATAGAAATCGAGATATTCTGTGTATAAAGATGGTAGAACTGCCATTATATATTTGAATACTAGCTTAATGATGTTATATCACTTTTAAAAGCTTGAAAATTAATACGCGTAACACTGATTTAATTATTACAAAATAAATTAGCAAATTACAAATTAAGGAATAAAACGACTTATTTCTAAAAACAGTACACCACACGCTAATCCACCAATAGCGATAAAGTGTTTAGTGGGGATATACCGCTTGAGACTTCCTGAAGCAAACGCAACAAATGCAGTTGTTCCCTTTCAAACATGCTTACCAAATGGATTATCTACATTTATTTCTTACTATATTCATAAAACTTTGGAACTACATGAGTTCTGTCTTTTTGTAATTAAGTTAACTGTATTTATGCCTTTTAGTTCGATTGTGTTTTGGGGTTTCTTGTAGTTATGTCTATTAAGCAATGAAATTTACTTGATATCTAGAGATGTGCCTTTAGACGCAGTCGAGTTATGCCTTTGATATATTACAAAAAAGTATGTTAGGATGCAGCTAGAGTTATGTCCTTTTGATATGTTATGTAACAGAACACGTAGATTACAATGGTGCTATAAAAACAAAAGGGCATAACTCGACTTATGCCGTTTTTTACTGGAGGCACTGAATTTATCTAATAAACGCGTTAAATGTTTGCAAAGCAGACACAATAGTTAGACACTAAATTGCCGTGTAATAAAAGCACTGAAAAGTTAGTTTTCAGTTGTCGTGAGACAACATTTGTATACTGAAATGGACCTTTTTGGCGGATCCGAGAGGCACACTTACTAAGTAAAGGAAAGAAAAAGGAACCGAATAAAGGAATAGTATATTATGCAACTAATGAATAAAGGACGGATTTAAAGCGAGGGCCATAGATGAATCACGATCAAGTGAAGAATTCCAATGACTGAATCACGACCGTAGGGAGTGATTCATGATGATTGAATCGCGAGCGCAGCGAGTGATTAAAGTGTTAGAATCCTGAGCGACGCGAGTGATTCATGGCCCTCGATATAAATCCGTTTTATTCAAGAGTTGCATACTATACTTTATACCATGACTACGAGAAAAGCGAAAGGGAGCCCTCCTGGAGGTTTCACCTGCTTGGATATTGTGGCATTCTGCTGTGCAGAACCACAATATTTAATCTACTTATATGTTTTTTAAGCTACTATATTAAACAATTCACCTTTTGATACCGTACCTATTGAAATGCATCATCATTCATGTAAACTTTCCTTGTGTTTATTCTTAATCACACTATACCTGTAATAGCATACTTTTATATTCTTTGATGTTTTTAGCATCTAAATTATATTTAATACTATTTATTAACTTCCTTTTGTAAAGATGTTAGAATATTTTATATTGATTGAAAGCTGTCATCTGTCTTATTTACTTTTCTTAACCATAGACATAATGTGCTATAGACACTTTATCTTCTTCTAAACCTATTATAAAGCAGGTGAATACACTGTATTGTTCGCAATAAGGACAGCTATAGACTATCGCTCTGTAAACCGTTTTTATCCGTTCTGGCCATCATTCAATTAAGAATTAACTTGATAGATGTTTGAAATGTTTTAAAATATGACACAGAACGATAAAAAACGGGTTCTTTTCTTGACGAGTTGAAGTTTGGCTCTAGCCGTGTAACGTGTTATTTTTATCTTGAATCTAATTTTCTACTTGAATCTAAGTCTGATTTGTTCAGTGTAACTAGCATAATACTGTGTGTAACCTAAGCTATTGTGTATTGTGCTAATAAACTTTTAGTGTGTCTCTATTTACGGGTCTCATTTAACCGACTTTCTCACCTAGCCCTATAGAGGGCCCTACACCAGCCATCTGGCCGCGTGGCGCAAGACGCCACGCCTCAAACGTCACACATACTACTCGAATAAGACAGGCCGCCGACGTCAAGAGGCGCGACGCCAGGCGCTGTTGCCCTACGAGAGTGACTTCGCCCTCTCAACACGACGTCACAAGTGACGCCGACGCGTCCCTCCCGTTAGCGTGAGGTACCGCGAGAGTACCTCCGCCACCTAACTACCTGTCATACCTACCTCTCCGTTTAACAGGGTGAAGGAACCTCCTGCTCGGCGTGCGACGTGATAGCCCGGCTCCTCTGCACTCCCTGCTGGCCTGCCTGCCTACCTTCCTGTCTGTCAGCCTACCTGTACCTCTGCTTGGTCCTGAACCCGCCTAAACCTTTAACCTTTTTTTATTTTAATTGTTATCAACGCTTACCTCCCAGGAGCTAAGCGTTGTGTTATAATATGGGATGCCGGGAGCCCTCATTTTAAATGTAGACGTTCAGTGTCGGGAGCCCTCCTGGAGGGTTCACCTAATTGGATATGGGATACCGGGAGCCCTCGCGGAGGGCTCATTTTAAATGTAAACGTTCAGTGTCGGGAACTCTCCTGGAGGGTTCACCTACTTGGATATGGGATGCCGGGAGCCCTCGCGGAGGGCTCATTTTAAATGTAGACGTTCAGTGTCGGGAGCCCTCCTAGAGGGTTCACCTACTTGGATATGGGATGCCGGGAGCCCTCGCGGAGGGCTCATTTTAAATGTAGACGTTCAGTGGTGGGAGCCCTCCTGGAGGGTTCACCTAGTCGCATATGGAATGCCGGGAACAATAAAATAAAATGTTTTTCTTTCTATATTTCTTTGCCATCTTTGTGTCTTTGTACAAATTTTATCTTCACTACCTTCTCTTCTAGATTACCCGAGGCAGTAGGTGTCGAACTCGAATAAAATCCCAAACGGCCTTCTGCAGCTTATACCGGGTGGGCACTCGCTGGAATTCTTGCAGGGCGCATTAGCTAAACAATTAATTAGGTACATGTTATTTACGCAAAAAAAATAAAATAAATAAAATATAATCATTTGGGATAACAGAAAAAGATCCATAAATTGTTGGTAAACATTTCTGCACAATCACTACTGTTAGTAACTTAAACTTAAGACGAATTTGTGAGAAGACCACCCAACATCTAGACACAATGAGAAAAGGTAATGGTCTAACTATGGTATAGTCTTCGCACAAATTGCCTTATTATGGCGGAGGAAGTGTCTGCCGCCACAGCTTTCAGGATGCTATTGTGACTGCCTCTTATTCTGCTCAGGAGTGAGGCCGTTTGATAATGCTATAAGTCATTTTGTTAGTATCGACTACTTCAGGGTTGCATAATCAGAACTCATTATTGCAACACATTCACGATCTTTGAATGA
Source organism: Conistra vaccinii (assembly GCA_948150665.1). Taxonomy (NCBI): domain Eukaryota; kingdom Metazoa; phylum Arthropoda; class Insecta; order Lepidoptera; family Noctuidae; genus Conistra; species Conistra vaccinii. The sequence goes on from OX411318.1 coordinate 23,012,495, forward strand.
CTTAAAAGCATTAGTAACTCAATGTTACTGGTAAAGGAGCCCAAAGGGTTTTTGAGCCAACATAAGCAGGGCGAAAAGTTGATAACTGAGTAGGTGCGGCATGATGAAAGTACACCAATGACATTTTTGAAAAGTTTCAAATACGAGCCCCGTGGTCAGGGATCCACTTTCAGATTTCCAAAATGGACTAGAAAAAAATTATTCAAAAAACAAAAAACCCGACTGCAAAAACACATAACTGAAAAGAGAAAAACAAGCATTATAATCTATAGAATTTTAGTATCGCAGGCGGGGACAAACAAAACTTACACCGTATTTCCGGTTATTAGTTTGTCCCCGCCTGCGATACTAAAATTCTATAGATTATAATGCTTGTTTTTCTCTTTTCAGTTATGTGTTTTTGCAGTCGAGTTTTTTGTTTTTTGAATAATTTTCTTTATTTCAAGCTTTTTAGTTTTATTAATATATCGATATTTATTATCGATTTATTAATAGTTTTAGTATAAATTATGTCAATTTTGGGATCTGTGAGTGCTATAAATACATCTTCTCAAATTGTTTCGTAATTTTTATACGTTATTTACGAATTTACTAAATATTACAATAGTACTTATTCAAAGATTAAACACCGGCCTTAAATTACGAGAATACCTAAAGTGTTAATATAATATTATCAAAATGTATTCCGATTTGTTAGTATGACAAACAGTCATAGAATTATGTTCTCGTGAAAACTCGGTCGGGAATTATAGTCCGCTTTGGTTTTGCTTAGCCTTGAAACCTCTAAGCACAAGGCTAGAGTCTCAAGAGAGATACAAGTATCGGTTATCAGTTGAGAAGAGGTGGTCAGGTGATATCTGACCTCCTTTACATGAATGACTTGACCTCTTTGCCCCCAACAATTTGCGACTGATGGAGCTGCTGAAGATAGCAGAAACGTTCAGTAGCGCCATCACGATGGAATTTGGTGTGGAAAAATAAGCAGTCATGCATGTAAAGCGAGAGGGATTACGGAATCCGTGGGAATCCAACTCTCGGATTCCATTCATCTAAGATCACACTCCTCAACCGAAACCTACAAGTATTTGCGTGTGTTGTTGACTGTCGAAAGCATAAGGCATCACTGCTGCCGACATGAAACCTTGAGGAAGCGCTTCTTTGCTTTGGCCGCCTGAATAAATGTTAAATAGGTAGTCTTTTATCAGACGGAAACTAGGTGCGTGCCTTAAACGGTGGCTCATGCTGGTTTTGATGTATTCTTTCGGCATACTAAAATAGATTCAGACGAATGGATAATTTAGATGCTCTGGATAGGAAGGTCCGTACATTGCTGACGGCATATCAGATGCATCACCCACGGTCATCAGTGATGAGACTGTACATCCCGTAAAAGTATGGGGGTTGAGGTTTAATAAACGCTGAAACCCTCCACAACCGCGCTCCACATGGCGCTGGCGCCAACCTACAGTACTTGATACTAACGATCGAAAGGAAGTATGGCAAGGTAAAGATTTTCACGGAAGCTTTTTCTGGGCTCTCCATGGGCCTGGTGTAGACATTTTGGCGTCTGTATCCTGGCTGCATTTCGGCGAACTCTTTGGGGAAACCAAAGGTTTTGTCTGTGCGATTATAGACGAGGTTATCATGATGAATAATTATCGGAAATACATTGTCAAGGACGGTACGCTTGACAGCTGTCGGGCAGGCCACCGTCCCAGTGAATCAATCCGACATATTGTTTTCGGTAGTTCTCGTCTTGCTAACGGCAAGCCACCGTCCCGGTGAATCAATCCAACATATTGTTTCCGGTTGTACTCGTCTTGCTAACGGCGAGTACTTGCACAGATACAATCTATTCGCTAGGATTATCCACCAGTAACTTGCCTTGCAGTACAATCTTGTGGAGTTCGAAGTACCATACTACAGAACACAATACATAATATAGTATGTGCCCGACCCTGTTTTAGAGAATGGTATTACTACATTGTACTGGAATCGATCTATCATCACTGACAGGACTATTGTAACCAATAAGCTTAATATTGTGGTGATAGATTGACGAGAGCACCGTGCAATGATTGTTGATATCACTATCCCTCATGACGAGAATCGCGTGATCGCGAAAATCAAGTATTGACTTAGCACACGAGGTTGTCGACATGTAGGACGTGGACTCTGCAATCATTGTATCGATAGCCGTTACGGTTAACGCTGCTCCCACATCTCCGCCGCGAAACCTTGGCAGCGAAACCGCAAAAATTCCGCCATGACTTGTCCGTTGTACGAAAGGCGAAACGGAAGCGAAACTGCCTGCTCTATCGTACAGATTTGATTATGATTTTATCTCTTTCTCACGTGATTTCGCCGATCTGCTGGGAAGCTGTTTACACCTCCGCACGCAGTCCGCCGGTTTTTTGCGGTTCCGCGTTTGATCCGCATAGATTCGCGACATAATGTGGACATGTTTCGCAGCGGAACTGGCAGCGGAATTGGTTCAGCGGTTCCGCTGCCACGGTTTCGCGGCGGAGATGTGGGAGTAGCGTAATGGCCTAATAGCGGAGAGCCTCGACCAACACCTCAGGAGGCTCTCATTGCGCGGCTGGGCTGGGCTTAACTCAGAAAACTGTTTTCCTGGACACGGCATGCATAGAGAGGAGGTTCCTCTCTAGAGACCTGATCACCGGTAGCTCGAACCCTGTTGCCGATACCAGTGGGCTGCTAATTTTAATAATTTTAAATAAAATGAACATAAAAAAATAACCTTTTCTCAAAGCTGAAAATCGTCTCTCTACGACGTCCATTATTTATGGAGCAATTGACGAAAACATGTTTTTTATTTTTCCTGAAAAGTTGCGTTTTTGTAGTTATCGTTTTATTCTCCGGGGACGGCGATATCTAAATTTGTAATTGACTCATTACTAGCTTTTATTTGATACCAATATTGTTATAATTTATTTAAAAAAAAACCTTCCCCTCCTTTTTTTTTGTATTTGCAGATGCAATATATAAATATTATATAGCCTATGACACTTCTACAATTAAGACAAATCTAACGACACCTCATATGTTAAAATCCATCAAGCCGTTTAGGCTACAGAGCGTGCCAAAGAAATAGACATACATACATACATACATACATACATACATACATACATACATACATACATACATACATACATACTCTCGAAAAACATTACCCTCCTTCTGGGGCAGTCGGGTAATAACGTGATCTTTAGAGCCTTTAATTTTCATAATGATCGTGTGCGGCCTGACGCACATCATTCATCATTCACACACACGAATGAATTAAATAATCAAATCTGATGAATAAATTGTAGGCTTGCTAACACAATAACACCGTTTTATAACAAATTGTAAAAAATATTTATATCATTTTCGTTTTTCGGCCGAGAAAATAATCATTTTAGGTCAGACTCGACCACTTTATAAAATTACCGTTGCCTACCTTTCGAATGTAGCTTGACAGCAGCTACATGAGCCACCAGCATCAAGAATGTGAACAAAAGCGCGACTTGCAACAACTTCATGATGACAAACAGTAACACTGCTGAGTTAGAGAAATGTAATCTAGAAATAAGCGTGTAACTGCTATTTAAAGTCTGTAGGTACTTATAAGTTTTAATCCAAGGAAATTGATTTGTGTCCATAGTAAGTACTTTATTTAATAACTTAGAATGTGTAGCATGCATAATACTGATTTACCCACGGCTTTGTCTGCTTTAGTGCAATTACAAACCAGAGACGAATTACTCGCTCCCTCACCGGGAGCATTCGCATGTAACGTTCAGATTCGAGCATAAAATCAGTGAGTGAGAAGAACCAAGGTAATGGTAACATTGTAATGCTCAAAATGGAGTCTTGGATTGTTTCATTACAGGCGAATGCACCCGGTGAGGGAGCGGAGCGCCTTAAGGTTGAACTAGTCGCGTGGTCGAACTCACTGGTGGGTGGGGTAAAAAAATACGCTTTCTCACCTGGCATCGTGTCCGACAGAGATAGTATCAGTGATGACCAGTAAAACGCTGGACTACATGCACAACGTCTAGTTCGCACGCACACAAACACCGTTCCAAACTGTTTTAGGCTGCCTGTTCACTGGAGCGGAGAGGAGAAAATAGGAGCGGAGATGTGCCAATATTAACCAATAGAAACTTGACTCCGCCCCGGAGTTTAGATTTGATTGGTTAATAATGGCACATTCTCCGCTCCTCTCCTTTCCTCTCCGCTCCAGTGGACAGGCAGCCTTAGTCAAACGATATGGGGTAAAAATTACGAAAAGTCTTTTGGAGAATCGTGTTTTATGAAAAAATCATTGCAAAATTAATTACAAATAAAGGATACAGTAGTCGTAGTAGTAGTATAGTTTTTTTTTAGTTTATCTCTTCGATGATTGAGCTTTTTTGGTGTCGACCTTGTTTTGGAGATTTAACACATTTTTTTATTACTTATTTGCTTCCAAAACTGTTTTAAAATTTGCAAGAAAAAGGAATCTTTATTGGCTCCTTACTTTTTAATGGCTTTTTATATTACTATTTTGCTTCCATACAGACAAAATTAATAATGAGAAAAAACGATTATCATGTTAACTTTGGATGTACAATGTCGAACACACTTATTAAATAAAATAACTAGGACAATTTCACATCATTTAATTATTATCAAACTCTGATTAGGGTTGGAAATGTATTAGGATTTTGGGAATATTCAATATAATTAAAACGTTAATTATAACTGAAGTAGATACAATAGGTTACTGGACAAGTCGTCTGTCATCCTTTGGTCTATGTCCAAATGTAATCTTCGACATCTTTTTTATATGGTAATTCTATAGTACAGGAAGCCTTTCTAACTGAGCCTCCGACTAGTTCCATGCATATCGGTTAATAAAAAAAAAAAAAATATTAATATCGCAGCACTGGTAACTTAATACTTAACATTTTCTTGTTCTTTATAAGCTCCATTCAATGCTTCTTGTACGGATAAACCACTGGCATCAACAAATGTATCCTCACCAGTACATGCAAACGATCCATATCGATTAGTCTCTCTCCTTACTATTGTTGGTCTCTTCCACATGTACTTCTTCAATTGAATCTGCATCATCATAGTCACTGAATCATCAGCATAATCTTCTGCTACAGTATCTACTTTTACATGTATTTCCGCCACTGAGTTCAAGCTCTCTTCATTTTTCTTTACAGTTGCACTGGTACTGGTATTTCTGTTTTCTTTACTTCTTCTATTATTATAACATCCCTGCTAGTTTTCACCTGTTTTTTTCTGAGATTGAAAGGACGATAAACTTTGACATCTTCTGGATATCCAACTGAAATGTGCCTTTCTGACTTTTATCCCATCTTTTTATTTTTCTTTGGCTACATGAACCATAACCATGCTTCCAAATATCCTTAAACTACTGATGTCTGATCTCATAAATATAGTGTTTTGTTATTTATTAGACGCTGCCACAATTCTATTCTGTAAATAGACGAGTGTATTGGTTGCCTCAGCCTAGAATTGTTTACTAAGTCAAGCATTAAATAAAAGGCACTTAGCTTTTTATTCAAATCCACTCATCGCTTATATTGAACCTGCTATCTAATTACGCAACACATTTTCGTAAACAATTACGAGAAAGGACCATGCCCAAAGCAGCATACATGCATACCCTAACCAAAACAATCATGTCCAAAAGTTACACTTTTGTATTTCTTGATTTGTATTTTTTGTATTTCTCTACACAGTTTGTATTTCTTGACACCAACATTTTTGTGGAAACGTTGAAATCGACTAGGGGTACTGTGTATCTGCCTATTAGTTTTAGACACATAATAGCAAGGCTATTAGCTTTTTATATAAACTCAGACATAGGTAGTATGTCGAAGTCTTGTGTTATTAACACCACAATGGTTAGTAATAGTACTAATGATAAAGTTGTGACCCTGAATAAATGTAGCTCAAATGCTATAAATATTTATACAAATTGTACGAAGGAGATTCCATGTACCTCACTCACTATGAGCTCACTGCCTGGTGATGACATTGAAGTCTTGGGGTCTACTCCGGATTTAAACTAGTTTGTAAGACAACAGAAGGTACCAGTAAGAATATTCTTATAACTAACAACAACAAGGTGTCTTCTGGCTCTAAAATAAATAATTATCAAAAAGGAGATCAGCAGAATGCCTTGAAAATATTTCATCAAAATATTCAAGGTATTTCTTCCAAATTATTAGAAATTGAATTGTTTTTAGAAAAAACAAAGTATGACATTGTTTGTTTTACTGAACATTGGTTAAAGGATTACCAAATGCTAATTAATTATGAGAACTATAGTATGGGCAGTTGTTTTAATCGTAAATCTATGCTACGTGGAGGATCTCTAATCCTAATAAAAAATTGTTTAAAATCTAAGCCACGTAATGACATAGTTGATTTATCAGTTGAACATTGCATTGAACTGTCCTGTGTTGAGCTGGATAAGCATGTTGTAGTGTGTGTGTACAGACCCCCTAATTATCAGAACTTTTCTTTATTTGAGTCAATAATGGAAGATGTCCTAGCAAAACTTGCATCCAGTAACAAGGCTGCAATTATTTGTGGTGATTTTAATATTAATATTCTGGAAAATAATTTAAATAGCAGTAGATTACTAAGCCTTTTTAAATCGTTCAATTTATCTAATATTTTTACAGAACTGACTAGAGTAACTCCAACTTCTGCTACTTGTATCGATAATGTCTTCTGCGATTGTGATTATTTAGCTAAATCCATCGTATGAGAGGAGGAGGTCAGGGAAACCACCTTTGTATGAGAAAGAGTTTATTGTCGTATTCACAAATAATATAAGATCGGTTTTGGGGACGAAGAACCCTAAAATAAACTTCGTGCGACAATGGCGGCACGAGGCAGGCGCGCGGCACCGAGAGATACGCGTGTACGCTCAATGCGTCTGGGCAGCGGACTGAGGCGCGTCGCGGGGCGCCTTCCTCGTAACGCCAGGCGAGGGAAAGAGATGACACTACTCATTATATCGCGTCGGCACGCGACCGCGGGACGCTCGCACTGGACGCAGTTGTGGTGTCTGGGTTGCTACATACTCCCCCTCCAGTCCTGGAGAACGCCCTCGCTCCTGGACTGGTACACTAACAGCAGCATTAGCTGGACGTCCGCGATTTCGCTTTGGAATAACGGGTTTTGGTAAGGAGTTGTTGCTACCTCGGTAACGTGTAAGGTCTTCGGAATGATATTTCCCTAAATCTACATTTGGTTGTTCTGTACTCGCGATGGTGTAAGTTGTTGGACTAACCTTTTTAGTGATCTGGTAAGGGCCATCTCGGCGAGGGTAGAACTTACAAGTGAGGTCTTTTGACCCTTTGCTTAATAAGTGAGACTTAAGCATGACTAAATCACCTACCTCGAAGGCGTCAGATGGTCGGCGTGAAGCGTCGGCGTACTGCTTAGTCTTGTCCTGCTGGATCTCGACGCGTTCCCGAACAGCTGACAGCGAATGTAGGAAGTTTTCGAGGTAAGGGGTCACTTGTGGGACAAAGTTTTCTTTGACCCTGATGGCACGAAGGTCGTGAACTACCTCTGTGGGTGACCGCATCTCTCTGCCAAAGGTTAAATAGGCCGGTGACTTGCCTGTTGTGCGACATTTTGCGCTATTCAGGGCAAAGCGGATCACTGGCAACTTCTTCGGCCATGAGGTGTGGTCGTCTGCCACGAGATGTGCCAGCATAGCTTTAAGGTCGCTGTTTTTTCGCTCTGCAGGATTAGCTTGTGGATGATACAGCGGGACAAAATTTTGTTTGATGTCTAGGACTGACATACATTGTCGCATCACTGCGGAAACGAACTGGACACCGTTGTCCGAAATAATCCTGCGAGGCAGACCGAACCGCATGAAATATTCTTCGATGAGGACATGAGCGCAGGCTTCTGCTGTTGCTTCTTTTAGAGCAAACAGTTCCGTCCGTCGGGTAGCAGTGTCTTCAATGAGAAAGACCCACCGCTCCCCCTGGTCTCCCTCCGGAAGTGGGCCGAACAGGTCCATGGCCAACACCTCGTTCCGCTGGCTCATGACCGGTGTCTGGAGTAGGCCTGGGGGTTTGGCGTTGTTGGCCTTATATCTCTGGCAGTGGACGCAGGCTAAGACATAATCGGTGATTATTCTCCGCATCCCTGTAAAATAATACAGCTGTGCTACCTTCTGGTAGGTTCTATCGATACCTGGGTGGCCAGCTGTTTGAGAGTCATGTAACTCATTCAAAATAGCTGCTACTTGACCGGCAGGTATAACTAACTGAGGGGATTCACTCTCAGAGTCTGGATTGAATCGGTACAGGACTCCTTGATCCATGAGGTAACCCTTTTCTAACCATCTTTTAGATGCAACATCATCAGGTCCTTCTAGCTCCTTAACAATCTTTTCCACTTCAGGGTCCGAAGTCTGTTCCAGGCGAACCTGACTAGGTGTCTTTGTAGGAAGATCGCAGATGACTGTACAAATACCGCAAGTGTCACTTGTGTCGCTGGAACAAATCGGTCTACTTAGCGTGTCCGCTACGACATTCGCCTTCCCTGGGGTATACTCGAATTTGATGTCAAAAGATTGGAGCTTCAAAGCCCAACGGACTAATCTACCTGCTGGTGATTTAAGTGATAGCAACCAGCGTAGAGGCTGATGATCACTACCAATTATGACTGGTTGACCGTCTAGGTAAGGCCGAAAACGCTCCACCGCCCACACTACCGCGAGTGCTTCACGCTCCGTGGTGGAGTAGTTGCGTTCAGCTGCGTTGAGGAGTCGGCTGGCATATTCAATGGGCCTTTCCTGATTGCCGTCGCCCTGCAATAAAACTCCGCCCAAGGCATAGTTACTTGCGTCAGTACGCAGAATAAAGGGACGACTGAAATCGGCTTGCACCAGTATTGGAGCTGTGGCCAGTAGACTCTTCAGCTCATTAAATGCTTGGGTCTGTTCTGAGCCCCAAGACCATACTTGACTTTTCCTTGTCAAGCGCGTCAATGGTTCGGCAACTTTTGAGAAGTTGGGTATGAATTTTCTGAACCATGAACAAGTTTGTAAAAAGGTTCTCAGGTGCTTAAGGTTTCCTGGTTCCTTCATCTCGAGTACAGCACTCACCTTCCCTGGGTCGGTGGAAACACCTTTTTGTGTAATAACGTGACCTAGATATTTAACGCTTTCCCGAGCAAAAGCGCACTTCTCCCTATTCACATGGAGGTTAAATTCGGCCAGACGTTTGAAAACTGCCTCGAGGTCTTGCAGATGCTGTTGGTATCCCTGAGATATTACCAACAGATCGTCTAAATAAGCTAATAAGGTTACATCTTGTAGAGCAGAGCAGGATCGTAGACGATCGATGAGACGCTGAAAGGTAGCTGGCGCGTTGCGGAGACCGAACGGCATTCTTTTAAAGCGGTAAGTACCTAAAGGACAGACAAAAGCTGTTTTATCTCTATCAGCTTCCCTTACCCTAACCTGCCAATATGAAGATCGAAGGTCTAGCGTACTCATGAAGCAATCTCGTTTTGTGCTCTGAAGTAGCTCGTCGATGCGTGGCATCGGATATGCATCAGCTTTGGTGACTGCATTCAAACGCCTGTAGTCGACGCAGAAGCGGATACCACCATTGGACTTCGGCACCATCAATGCCGGTGAACACCAAGCCGATTCACACTCTTCTATTATGTCATCCTGTAACATCTTACCTATTTCAGCTTTCATCAGCTCTTTCTTTGAAGGGTTTAGGCGGTAAGGAGGAACAGCAATTGGAGAATGCTCACCTGTATCAATACGGTGTTCCGCATACGGTGTTGGACCTCCCCCTGCTCTAAAGACGCGTGCGTGTCTGGTGAGGACGTCAGCGAGCGCTTGACGCTCAGCTGATTTAAGGTGAGTACCTTCATCATCCCTAAGTACATCTGTAGAGGCGCAGGACACGTCACGCGAGGTAGGTTCGACGCACAGGTTATATTTTACCGTATCATGTTTACTAAAATACCAAAATTGTTTGCAAAAATCAATAACTACTCCCGCGGCGGTTATAAAGTCGATACCTAATAACGTCTCGTTATTTGTCGAGTCGGGAAAAATTAAGAATGGAATCGTAATAACTGCCGTTTCTAAGCACACCTCTAACGTGGTGGTAAGTACATCCATCGTACGGATTACACCGTCGGCAAGCTTAACTTCGCGTGTCGAAGAGCTGAGGGGATGACCTTGACGTAGAAGGAGAGTATATAGCGTATGACCTGCAATGCAATGTTTGGCGGCCGTATCAATCAACGCGGTGCCGGAAAAACCCAAAATTTTTATATTAAAAATAGGTCGTAACTCGCGACCAATAGAGGGTCCCGTACGGTCGTTACACAAACATATTTCGGTTAAACATAAATGGGCGTTATCCTTTTGATCATTAAAATCACTACATAAAGTATCTTTATGACATGGATGGACGTTGTCCTTTTGATTTTCTAAATTACACAAAATATCATAATTACGTGGATGGGCATCACCCTTTGTAATATCAAAATTGTTACACACGTTTTCTAGAATTTGCGAGTTAAGATTATCATTAATCGCATTACACATAATATTATTAGTTAAATGTTTTGGGGTATCGACCCTTTGTTTATTCAAATAACTACACACATTTTCCTGCGGAATAGAGTCGTTTTCAAAATAAATAGAGTCTGACGCGAAATTTTTGGTAATTAAATCAGATTTTACGGAATAAAAACTTTGATCACTACTTTTACTTGGTTCACTCTCACCTTGATTCTGCAACTTACGGCACTGATCTTTAGTGTGGCCAAACCGCCCGCAGTATGTGCAGGAGGGCCGTGGCCTCTTTGCCGTGTCGTGCTTCGGTGGGACAGGCGCGGGCGGCGCAGCTGGAACTGGCGCCGGCGGTGCAGCTGGAACGGGCGCGGAGGGCGCGTGCGGAGCGGGCGGGCTCCGCGCCGCGGCGGCGGGCGCGCCGGTTACATGCGCTCGGGCAGGGGCGTGGTCGCGCGCGGGGGCGCGGGCGCTATCGCGAGCGGCGGATTGTGTGGACACCGGTAATGTTGCCAGCGTTTGTGTTCGACGCTCACTCGCCGACGGCGTCATGTGATTTACCTCGTCGAATGAATCCTCGATATTCCGTGCTAGGCGGAGTAGTTCATAGAAACTACGGCACTCCTCTCTTCGTAGTCTTTTCCTTATCCTGCTGTGTAGGAGGCCGTAGGTCATGTCTATTTGAGCTGACTCCGTTGTATCGCCTTTAGGTAGGCGTGCCAAAAGGGCGCGGATGCGCGCTACGAAAATATCTGTGTTCTCATTGCCCTGCGGTGTCGCAAATATTTCCAAGTAGATCCGATGAGGCGGCCGGCGGTCACCATAGGCACTTATTAGGTTTTCTTTGGCTTCGCGCCATGACGACACGGAGTATTTTATTCCTTGCCACCACGTGGCCGCTTCATCCTTGAATAGGTAGGCTAAACCGCGCAGAATGTTTGAGTCCGCCACCTGCGCGCAATCGCTATAGGCCTCTATAGCGTCGATAAAAGCTTCAACCGACTCCTTCGGTCTGCCGGAGAACGTGGCTTTGCAGCGGGCTAGGGTGTTGTGCCCTAGCAGCGCGAGTGATTCCGGGGTCGATGCATTCGCCCGCGACATCGAGTTGAGCAACTCTCTAAATGCTTCTGTTTGCGAGCGTTGGACAGAGGCGATAATCGTCGCCACGTTTTCGTTAGAGAACGTAGCGTTAGCGTCGATGCGCGGCGAGGAAGAGAACGCGGCGTCGGCGTCGGCGTCGCCATCTTGGTAGCCGGACGCCGCGGTCGGCTTGTTTGGTCGAGAGGGGACGGGTAATGCGTCGTTTGCATCTTCCCTCCGAGTCAAACTAGCCGCTCTACTCCTTGTCACTGGCATTTTAGTTCGTCACTGCAAAACTTTCACAACTATGCACTATATTGTCACACGAAAAAAACGTTGGAGCGCCACATATGAGAGGAGGAGGTCAGGGAAACCACCTTTGTATGAGAAAGAGTTTATTGTCGTATTCACAAATAATATAAGATCGGTTTTGGGGACGAAGAACCCTAAAATAAACTTCGTGCGACAATGGCGGCACGAGGCAGGCGCGCGGCACCGAGAGATACGCGTGTACGCTCAATGCGTCTGGGCAGCGGACTGAGGCGCGTCGCGGGGCGCCTTCCTCGTAACGCCAGGCGAGGGAAAGAGATGACACTACTCATTATATCGCGTCGGCACGCGACCGCGGGACGCTCGCACTGGACGCAGTTGTGGTGTCTGGGTTGCTACAATCGTAAATTATTTGCCGTCTGATCACAGTGGACAAACGGTAACTTTTAAGTTTAAAACACCTTTGCAAAAAGTGCAAATACAATTTAGACCAATAACAACTGGCAAATTAAATAGTTTTAATAGTACCTTAAATAATAAATTAAACGTTCTGGGCCTTAATAGTTCCGATGTAAATAAATTGTATGAGGATTTCTTTTCAGTAGTGGATACAGAATTCAATAAAACTTTTGAAAAGAAAACAAAAAATATTTGCCCCAATTTTATATTTAGTGACTGGGCAACAAGAGGTATAAGGATAAGTAGGGAAAGACTGTTCGAGCTGTACGGCCTTAAACCTTACATTAACACTGAAACTTTCAATACTCAATACTCAATACTCAATTCTTTATTGCATTCCACAATGTAGGCTTAGGTGGTAAACATTTATTTGGTAGGTAACAATCGTGGACCCTGTCGGGCACAGCAAAAGATATAATAAATAAATGTGGAGAGGACTTATCATTATTACAATACAACTTATTCTAAAAACATAGACATAACATTAACATTAGAATTAAAATTGCAAAAAACTTTATTTTTCAAGTTTTAGAGACTTATTACTTAAATATTCATCGACACTATAGTAAGATTTTTTAAGTAATAACTTTTTTAATTTATTTACGAATAAATGGAGTTTTTTTTCTTTTCTTATTGTTTCTGGTAGCACATTATATGTTTTTACTGACATTACCAGAGGACTTGTAGAATGTATTTTTAAGCGGGATGATGGTAGGTTGAGTCGTGTTTTGTGTCTGAGTGTGTACCTTGTTTGTATGTCTTCTCGTTTAGTGTAAAAGTCTTGGTGTTTGTGAGCAAATTTGCATATTTCAAGTATGACCATACAAGGCAGAGTTAAGATATTTTGTTCTATAAAATGGGGTCTGCAGCTATCTGTCTGTTGTATATTTACCAGGATACGGATAATTTTCTTTTGAACGGTGAATAGTGTTGGGGCATCTGTACTGTATCCCCACATAATGATGCCGTAGCTCAGCCACGCATAAGCATAGGCGTAGTACATAACCAGAGCAGTCCGTAAATTTGTGGTTTTTTTAACTTCCCGGAAAGCATATAAAAATTTCGATAGTTTTGATTTTATGTTTTGTATGTGTAACTTCCAATTTATATTTTTGTCTATGGTTATGCCTAATAGTTGCTACACACAACAAGTATGTTGCTACATATTCCAAAATTTTTAGAAATACCTGCAAGATAGCTAAAGCCCTGTACATTAGCAACAAGATCAAATCAGCAGAAAATAAAATAAAAACAGTTTGGAAAGTCATAAATAATGAAACTAATAGGAAAAAAATACGGAACAGTGAGTACATATTGGAGACTTCACGCGGTGCCATAAGCTCTAACTTAGAAGTAGCTCAAGAATTTGTACATTTCTTTACTGATATACCATCTAAAACGACGGAAGCTTTAAATTCTTCACCCGATGTCTCAATTGATTTATTAAGAGCAAACGTTCCAGGCTGCCCGGTTGAATTTCAATTTAAACATATAAACCCTATGATAGTTATAAAAGCTTTTCGGCAAATTAAAATCAAATTGACCGAAGATTTATGGGGGTTATCTATCAAAGTTTGTACATCAATAATCGAGACTATTGCACCATATTTGGCTTTAATATTTAATTTATGTGTGGACCAAGGAGTCTTCCCGGATTTAATGAAATATAGTAAGGTTATACCACTTTTTAAATCTGGGGACAGTAAAGACACCAACAATTATAGACCAGTATCCGTGTTGCCGGTATTCAGCAAGGTGTTCGAAAAGGTAATGCTCAACCAAATGCTTAATCATTTTAACACCAACCAAATCTTACACGATCAGCAATATGGTTTCACCAAAGGACGTTGTACGACTGACGCCGGGGTCAGCTTATTAAAACACATATTTACAGCGTGGGAGGAGGCCCAAGATGCCATAGGAATCTTTTGTGACCTCTCGAAGGCATTTGACTGCGTAAATCATGAAACCTTACTCTTGAAACTTGAGCATTACGGACTAGGTAAACTTGCCCTCAGTTTAGTAAAATCTTATTTAAATGATAGACAACAGCAAGTTCAAATTAATGGTGTCAATTCACTCGGTCTAAAAGTAAAAATGGGTGTTCCACAAGGCTCGATATTGGGTCCTTTCCTCTTTTTAGTTTATATAAATGATCTACCCCATTTATTAAAAAACCAACCACAAATGGTGTTATTTGCTGACGATACTTCCCTAATTTTTAAGATAAATAGACGTGCATCAAATTTTGACGACGTAAATAACGCCCTACTGCAGGTCCAAAATTGGTTCACTGCTAATAATTTAGTGTTAAATGGAAAAAAAACTAAATGCATAAGATTTGCTTTACCGAATGTTAAAAGTACTGATTGTGATATAGTATTGAATAAGGAGAAACTAGAATTCGTTGATAAAACTGTTTTCCTGGGGATTACGCTCGACTCCAGGCTGCAATGGGGTCCTCATTTAACCTCTCTTGCAGGACGGCTAAGTTCAGCAGCATATGCTGTAAGAAAGATCCGTCAATTTACTGATGTAGATACCGCGAGGCTAGTCTATTTCAGTTACTTTCATAGTATCATGTCTTACGGTATTTTACTATGGGGACGAGCTGCAGACATCGATTCTATTTTTATTCTGCAGAAAAGAGCCATCAGAGCAATATATGGTCTCCGTAGGCGCGATTCTCTTAGGGAGCTGTTTAAAAATATTAACATCATGACAGTAGCTTGTCAATATATATACGAAAACATCATGTACGTTAGGAAAAATCTTAATCTTTTCAGTAAAAGAGGTGAAAGGCACAATTATAGTACTAGAAATAGGGACAAATTAGTTCAACCTGGTTTCAGACTGGCTAAAGTAGACTCATCCTTCATGGGGTACTGTTTAAAATGTTACAATAAAATACCTCCTCACATACTCGAACTAAATGAAACCAAATTTAAATCTTGTATAAAACGCACACTATGCTGCCAAGCATATTATAAGTTGGGGGATTACATCGCTGACAAAAATGCTTGGCTCAGCGCTGGTCCAGCTCCACAAGGGCGCATAAACTAGTTGATTAGCATCGAAAATATTGTTGGAGCCGCTGAAGATTGCAAAAACTAACTTTGCATTGTATAAATTCAATCTCTTAGTATTGTATAATTGCATAGCACATGTGTGAGCACTGTGACCATTTTACAAAACTACCATTTACTGGGTATGTCTTTCATTGACTTGTATGAGCCCTGATGGCTGAGAGTATGTCATACTCACTTAAATGTCTCGCTGGTGGTGGCGTGTGTGTTGGATCATTAAGTTCCCTTCAAAATGGTTGAGCTAAATGGTGCTGATCCATGCGTCATGTTCGTGAACGGGCGCCGTCAGTAGGGACTGGTCATCTCTTAGCTGCCATGGCTTATTTTAATTTATAATTTTTTTAATTGTTTTTATTACGGACGCTTTTAACTTGCACGTCTTTCTACATTGTTCTCACATGTTTAATTTCAACATGAATGATGTAACCAATATATTGTAACAATATTTTGATTTAAAAGAGTGTCCGTGGAGTTTCTTGCCCGTTCTTCTCCATAGGAACCTACTACGCTTTGGAATGGGCAACTAGCTTCATCTTTCTGACTGACCGACCCCTTGACAATTCAAAAGTGCTTGTAATTGGTTTATTTGAAATAAATGCTTTGAGTTTGAGTTTGAGTTTGAGTTTGACACATCGTGCATTTAAAAGCACATGAGACCTAGATTTTGAAACAATTACTATATTTTAATTTAATGGTAATGTTTTTGTATATTTCATAACAAAAAAAAATACTTATCCTGCCAAACGGCTCATTCGATAGACTTTAAAAAACGATTGATTGTTAATTATTTTCTGTCAGGCGTTTTCATAAACAATTAGTTCAATATCGAATTTTAATTTAAATAAGAATTGGTGTACATAATCTAGTAGTGCTTGACTAGATTTAGCAACATTAATAACTAAATGTTGTGGCACAACTCGCCACTAGGTCCGGCAGCAGCTGGAGCCAGCTTAAAATGTACCAAGACTGTGGTGAGAACGATGTACTTACCCATATTTTTAAAACCTGAGAATTGGGAAGTCTTTCCATCAAGTATATGCGAGGTCGCTACGCGGAGAATCTAGGCTTCCAAACTATGTGTAGGTACTTCGTTTCATTTAACCCTTTTCGAGCAGAATTAAACCATACTAGGCTATGAAAATAAAATAATCCTATTGGATCGATCGCTAAGCTGCTTAGCACATCTCTGGTAAAAAGGATGCTTTAGGATAGTTATAAATATCAGGAGTGGGCCTACCAGATGCTTATAACTTATGGGAGTATTCCACATACTAATAAAGCAGATCATACAGTGTAGAGGAAAATAAAACAAATCTCTCAAAAAGAACATAGGTACCCCTTTTTTATTCAATCTTAAGGCATTTATTTCAAAACTTTAATAAATATAAGCCAAGGCAGTGAAGAGATAGTCAGTCCCAACAACCTAGTCCCACCACCATTTAGCTTAACCACTTTGAAGGGAACTGAATTCTTTTCAACATGTCATGTTGTTTTGTCCTCTCTCAAGATGCTTTGCAGTAGCACGGATAATTCACTGATTGCACGGCCTTAAATACGTTCCACGCACAAAACACATTTGTAGTACCGAAACATTGATGCATGATTTCAATCAACTCAGCTCTGCAACATCGTATTTCACCTACAAACTGACACTTAGCGTAAGTCCAGTAGAAAAACCAAAATCGACAATAAGATATCGCTTTCAAGAATATGTATATCGAGCTAAAATGTGCAAAAAACGTACGGGTAAGTGTTAAATAAACAATAAATTAACAAACAAACAATAACACACGCACAGAGCACCAGGGGGCCAAGTCTACTAATTTACAAACGTCATAATGGTGTCACGATGGTGAGTTTTTGACAGATTTGCCATACAAAATCTGTCAAAAACTCACCATCGTGACACCATTATGACGTTTGTAAATTAGTAGACTTGACCCCCTGTTTGAATGTAACAGTAGGTTCATAGATAATACACAGTAGGTTTCCATGGCGACGAGTGACAAGTGAGTGAATGTGACAGAGTGACACCTACAATCAGTGTTTCCAGATAGTTGTATTTTTTTACCCAAAACCTTTTCAAGAATCTGCTTCGGATAAAATACTATTTACACCAACCTACCTACTGTTTATTATCTACCTACAAAAGAACTTATAAATCAAAATATATTATAATTAATAAAATATCTTGGTAACATCATTCATATTCAAACAATATAGAATACATCCTATAAAGAATAGTCCTCCGCCAGTGCTGTGCACTTCTGTAAGTGACGAATTCACAATACCTAACTAAAACTGTATGTGATTTTTGTATGTTACTTGTGGATAATATGGTAGCCTCCATGGTTATCTCCTGTACCTACCTCAAAAATAAGGAATTCTCCTACCACTCATATGATCACATTGGCCGAATGAACTGAATGAACAGAATGAACTGTAATCTTTCACTTATCGTCGCCATTAAACCGAAAATGTAACCGGAACTACAAATAATATTTATTTTTATTCAATCTTAAAAAATACCTTTGATTGACTCTAGACTAATATCTAAAATCTAGTTTGAATAAATGAAGGATACTTAAAAATATGAATTCGCTGGACATGGTTAGGGCATATCTTGTCATGGTCTTTTGTTTCATTTTGACAGTTCAACAACATTCATTGCGTTATTTACGTTGTTGAACAGATTTTTTTTCGAGCTTATGAAGCAGTGGATTAGCAATCTGTTTCAAACCGATTCAGATTCTGATTACGTAATTAGGGTACCGGTCTCACTTAATTTTTGACCTGTTTCCATCATTTGCGTCACGTAAGCTGTCAAAGAACTTTTCAGTTTTCTAATCTGCAGTTTTCTAATCTTATCGAATTGCGAATTTGGTTGCGTAGCCTTGTAAATCCAGAGTCGTCGAACAAGGATCTTAGTTTATTCCACAATTCTTGTGACGTACTTACATTTTCTAACTGACTTCAAAAAGGAGAAGGTTCTCAATTCGTCTATAAGTTTTTTTTTTTTTGTATGTTTTTTACGCGATTTCTCCGTGAATTATCAACCGATTTTGAAAATTGTTTATTTCTTTGAAAAGGTATGCTCCCGAGGTGGTCCCATATAAATTTTATTAACTATGCTTGGATAGTTTTTGAGTTAGCTTCAATAATACATATTTTTCCAAGTTATTCCAAGTCAGTGGATGATATCATGATAATTTCCTATCACTGTTATTTGCGTAGCAGGTAGTGTATTCTAACTTGTGTGGGGTAGGTACCACAACTAAAAAGTGAAAAATAAAAACTTTTTACAAAAAAAAACAACCGACTTTGAATTGAATTGACCAAAAATAACTTTAATTTCGGAAGTCGGTGTTTTTGGTTGTGAACTTTCGTTTTTGCCACCAACTTCCGAAATTAAAGTTATTTTTGTCTTTGTAGTGTCTTTTTTGGAAGTCGGTTGTTTTTTTGTTTGTTAAAAGTTTTTTTACAAAAGTATAGTACTGTTAGTGACGACACAATGGTCCATATCAATTAAGCTTTGGTTCTCGCGTCATCTGCGGTTTCTACATGCTCCCTAGTAGCTGGCTTTATACAATGCAATGCTGCATTGTATAAAGCTAGCTACAGTTCTCAAGGATGAGAACTCTAGCTAGCTTCTGAATCACCATTATAGCCTGCGCAGACGGATTTTAGTCCGCGGAATTTTTTGTCCACTAAAATAGATCGCTTACAACTGTATCGAGTAACGCAAACGAGGGACGAGGGATTAAAAGTACCGCGTACAAAAAGTCCCCCGAATAACCGAGGACATGCAGAAAGCGGACCGGACAAAAGTACGGGGGAGTCCCCGAAAAAAATAGAACTCGTGTGACTAGGCAAAGCAACGCACATGGCGGGCTTTAGTCCGCGTTGTGGGGATGGACGGGGGAAGGGGATGGACCACAGATATAGATAGACATAGATAACGCAAGTATCACGATCTGTATGAAAACCAAGCGTGCCATTTTTGACTACCTACTATGACGTCACAAGCATTATTTAGTGATGCGAAAATAAAATCCGCCGCGCGGCAGCGTCTTTGAATCGATTTTATTATCTTTGAAATCGATACTGCTGGCTGGGTGTCGACGTTCACACGTCGTTTTTGGATACCTTTTCCAAAAGGGGTTAGAAGATTTTTGTATGGAGGGTGGCCCTAACATGATGCCGCCATTTTGATTTTTTTTCAGAATCGCGGAAAAAATCGAAAGATATATATTTAGATAGAAGACACTTATACAAACAAAAAATGTCATATGACATAATATCCTAAAGCGTCAGGTTTCGGAGTTATTCACCGAAATATAAGTCAAAAAATGAACCCTGAAACAAGGAATTTTTTGTTTTTTTTCCCTTCAGGTAAGTATATTGAACTATGAAAACATAATTGCATCATGTATAGGTAATATTTTAGTTAGGAGCGAAAGAGACAAAAATGTATGTATACCCTCCGCCGAATGAGGACGTGTGTTATATAGTATATGTATTATATGGTGCATGGCATGGTTGTGACACCAGGAAAATCTTATTCAGCCTCCCGCTGCCTTCTTGGATGATATTATTTATACCGAATTGATTAAAAAATCTTATGTTTTATCCACGAGGTGTATTCAATTAATTCATGTGTAAATAACTTAATCAACATTAAGTAACTTCAATATAAATAAATAAATTCGTTATAACAATTGTTGTTTTTATCTTTGAATATCTCAGAAACGTGACGTTTTATGATGGTATTGTATATGAAGTTTTATGTTTGTATAAGTGTCCCCGATCCAAATATAACACATTTATTGTGCACCTCGATTTTGAAAAAAAAAACAAAATGGTGGCCGATTTTAGGGCCAAAATCTTCAAACCCCTTTCAAGTAAGTTTACCATTATAAATACGTGAATATTCGATTGAAATACCTTATATTCAATTTAGTTCTAGTGTTTACAAAAGCAACGAGATTCTACCCTTTTTCATCTCAAATTTGAATAAAGATCGCCTTTGTATTATACCATTTCTCTATTTATTGAGTAATCGTGTACAGTAAAGAATTATTGAGAATCGCTAATATAGATTAATTAATCGATTTTGTGACATAGTAATGAGATAGACAGAGGAATGAGATAGACAGAGGAATGAGATAAACAGAGGAAAATAAAAATTCCTGATCTGCTTAGTAGGCAGTTAGGGATTAATAATTTCTTCAAATTGTTAGTATTTCCCTACTTATTTCTTGTAATTGTTGTAGATTATCTTTCAGAAACAAAAAAAAAACAGAGAACAAATTTTAGAAGCTAAACGAAAACCCAGTAAAATACGATATAATAAAATTAAAATGGATGCAAAATTACTTGAGCTACAACAGCAAAAAGATAAAGAAAGTTGTGATCTTCAGTACATCAATAGTCTGTTAAGCTGCTTTTGTTAATATTCGTTACTTTTTCCCTTCAACAAAGCATGCTTCCTCAAAATGTATTTAACAAATAGTGCTATGCTTTGTTGGGAACCAATCTTTATTTCCCGTCGCCTTAAGCCATTTTTCTTTTAAATTGGGTTCATGTGGGAAACTAAAAAAATCACTAAACGTTACGATTATTTATTAAAATTGCCTACATAATTAGTACCTATAAAATACAAAATCATCCTCTGTTTCCGAAAACGATTCTTGAGAATCGATTTGTGTTGCATACGATGAACAGCACTAATCGCTAAAATTGACAGAATAATGATAAAAGCGCCTGTATTACGAAACCGATGCGATATACGATAGTATCACTTGTTTCGATATTCATCACTTGTTAAAACAAAACGTCGCATCAACCGCTTCAAGTAAAAGCCGCAATGTAATACGAATAATCAGGTTACGTTTGATGACCTATGTTTTTCTCAAATTTGGTATTACAGAGAGTATTAGATTAAAAATAATTGATTTTAATATTAAATACGCATAATATTAATCACAAAATGACTTATCGATGGAAGGCATTGTTTCCTTTATTTTTTCTCCTCGCATTTGTACAGTTTTTACAATTTATAACTGAGCAATTACACCTAACCTAACCATTTTACATTTTTTTACTGACGTCCGACTAGCGTGGCACAACGATGCAGACTGAGCGCGAAAGTGGCAGCTTACGATTTTTGTACGTAAGCTGGGCACGCGAAGTAGTTGCTCTTGCGTTATCTATGTCTATCTATATCTGTGGGATGGACCTAGTATTTTCTTTTAAAATGCCTTCTCTTTTTCTTAAACTTCATGTAAATTGCAACACAACGTAACCTTATTTGCTTCCATAGCGTGCATTTCTCTACATTTCCGGGCAACAAATGATCGCACACCGTGTGCGTTCAATTCGCGGTAAATCCGCGGCGGACATTTTATTCACGGAGCGTACTTTTTTCTCCGCCGCGAAGAAAAGTCCGTCGTCTACGCAGGCCTTTTATTGTAGTTCTCCAGCCCTTTCAACTTGGGTACGTTGAATAAATAGTTTGTCGACGACATGACAATATGACAAGAATTTTTTGCGAGAAAACATAAATGGGACTGGGTTCATACAGGGTCAAGTAAAAATAACTAGCGAAACTTCATAGACGTGATGGTGTGGCGGGACCAACGAACTATGAGAAATAATAGATAAGTTTTAGGACACGCCGTTTAATTTTTTGTTGTATTGTCGTCTCCACCTTGTATATTTTGTCGTGCTCGCTTGCTAGCCACATTCACAAACATAATAGATTAAACTGCGAAAGTTGGTCTAATAGAGAAACACATATTAATTAATAAATCGTTAATTTATTGTGAAATACAGCTATCGGCGAAAGCATAATAAATTATAATTATAATAAACAATTGTTTTTTATCCCTCATAAGTCAAAGGCCAAATCTGATCCAAGCCGGTTCTTCGATTAATAATCGGAAAGCAATGCATTTGCCCATCCCAATCAGCGCGTTCGCAAAAACTATTTGGTTCGCAGTCACTGTCAGTCTTGCAGATAATATCATTAAATGGATCTGAAAAATTTATATTATTAGTCAATTAGCGCTAACCACCTCTGAGGTCTAGTTCGAGACCACTTTATCTCAGACCCAGAGGTACCCGTTCGATTCCCAGTGGGGGAAAAATATTCTGCTCGGTTTGGTTGGTGGTAGGGCTTGTTCTTAGTCCGCCTGACTACTTACCAGCATCTTATCTAAGTCTGTCGCAATAACAACAATGTTAACAGCAGGGCTGTGTTTCGGCAATTAGAGGTAAGATAGCCAGTTCCTCTGTGGCTGAGAATTCCGGGTGAAGCTCACTTCCACCTTCGGCCTGATCATCATTTACCATCAGGTTAGACGCAAGCCAAGAGCTTCGCCTAAATGCAATTTAGGGTTCAATTCAATAAATGTTGCACAATCAAAGTTGGATACGTTTCAACCCGTTCCCGCTTGCTGGGAGTCAGATACGTTTTATAGCAGATGTCAAATATAATTTCGTTAGAGAGATTATCAGGGCGGATCTCAAAGCAGAGGTAGCTCAGTAACGGCCCCGACTTACGAGTTGTAGTTCGTGGATTCGAACCCAGGCAGGCGCTTTTCATCACCACTGCTCTCAAAGCGGTGAAGGAAAACATCGTGAGGAAACCGACAGGAACCAAAAATTCGAAGACATGTGACATCTACCAACTCGCACTGGCCCGCGAGGTAGAATACAGAAAACCCTCTTGTGTCCCAGCCGTGGGAACATTACAGGCTGATTATGCGGCCGGACCTCCGACAAGTAATGGGAACGAGCCGTATGGGTGGGTCAGTTCACAAATAGTCACAGTGCGAAGCGAAACCATCGCTGCGCGCACTTTATAAGAGCTTTAAAATGTAGAACTTGTGATATTATCTACATTTAGCCTTTATGTAACAAAATGCGTGACGCTGCGTTGCAATGCGCCGCGTTGCGTCTTGTTATGTCCCCAACGTTTTGTTTATTGAAAAAATAATTTAAAATAGCCATAATTACTTTTGACACTTGAAGACACTTGAGTTACTTGAGCTACCAGCATCACGAACGTGAACAACAGCGCAACTTGCAACAACCTCATGATGACAAACAGTTATGAAATGTTCTAAATATTTCTTGTATTTAGCAGATATTTATAGTTAAGTTGTTATCCTATGAAAAATTGAATTGATTTGTTTCACAAACCAATTAAATTAAAAAGAACATTGCGTCGTGTAAATGCAGCTTAACTAATCTGATTTATAGATTAGTTAACTAATAAGGACACATGAGAGTAGGTTCACACTAATAGCCACCTCCAACGGTGCGCGATATTACGACGCACGCTCACCAGCCCGCACGATGCACCGTTGGGAAGACTAACGTGCGTGGTAGCACAGACGCGTGTGTGGCGGTGCGTCCTAGTTAAGATACATTCGCTTTGAAGTTACCGACTTGCCACAGATCAGCCCGCACGGACACGCACCATGGAAAGGGTAACGTGCGTGGTAGCGCAGACGCGTCCGTAGCGGTGCGCCCGATCCGCGGTGATTCGGTAAACTTCAAAGGTGCGCCAGGTATTCTCGGTTCCTATAAACAAAAACGAATCGTTAACTTACCAATGTGCAATGGTAGAATTTTTTGCCCAACTTGGCATATACCTACTTAAATAGATTCGTAAGCAAATATTTAGACATGTCGTTTTTGGATTTTTACGCAAATGGTTAAATATTCTATTTCAGATTATGATACGTTTTTAAAGGGATCCCCTCGTTTTGCCTAAAGGATTTTGACAAACATTATCCAAACAAATTTTTTTATACCAATGCAATATTTGGAATGATTTTAGTACGCACATTTTTATTTGGTCAAATTTTTACTTGACAGAATATTACCAAGGATAATGTCATTAAGGCATTTGGTCTTTAACAAATTATTTATTACAGCAAACTATCTTTAGACAATAAACATTTAGTCAATTGATTTGTTATGACAAAAAATACATATAAAGACAAAATTAAGATTGTTTGGTAATTATATAATTTAAAAATGCACTTTTATTTTAATATATCAAATCATTTATATGCGATGTTATTTGCGTACTTCATGTGCTTGAATTTGTCTGAAACAAGTCAAATTTATAGTTACGAACGACGAATGAAAAATGAACTGCTACCAGAACTGTAGGTTAGGTTAGAATCCTATATCTTTTTAAATATGTAACGGGGCACTGAAGAAAAAAGACAACATTTTAGCAAAAAAATAATATTTTCCCAAATCGTTTATTTGCTCGATTCAATCGTTTAAAACTCCTAAATATAAGGCTAAAAGCGTCTTGGTAATTTTTGTCTCCGACCAACTGTTTGTCGTAAAACAAATACACATTCCTCCCATTCCTAAAGTTCAAAGTATGCTTTAGTAATATTTGATGACTTTTTGGAACTGGAGTCTATACAGGGTGTTAGGGTAAACACCGTTATCCTTCAAACCAGTGGTTTGGTTTCGTTTATAGAACATACATTCAATGGAAAACCACAACATTTTTTTTTAAAGATGTACATTTAGAATCGTCACGCAATTCCTAAGGTAGGTATTTTTGCCTGTCTTAAGCCAGGAAAAGGTTGTATTGTATTTATTCATGTGTTGTGTAGGTAGGTAGGACGGGCGGTGATCGATTACGTCACTCGGGCGGGCGCATATCCATGAATTTGCGGACGGTGTCAGACAATAACCTTTTTAATATTTGTTAAAGAAAATAATGTAATTTTTTTTTACTCGGTTTTTTATGTTTATATTTAAGCCAACTACCCATAGTTTGAGTGACAACGGTGTTTACCCTTCCATTGTATAAGAGTTCTTTTTACTTCTATTACCAGAACTTTAGGTAGAATAATAGTGGTTATTTTAACTCTTATACTGCTGCTTTAATTAGGCTACAATTAACTCTTTTATGCAGTTGTGCGGCGTTTAACAGTTATAAAAGAATCCCGTATGCAGCTTTCAGTGACCAAATGCCCTTTTTAACTCTCTATTATAGACGTAAGTAATTAATGGGCTTTAAAATGAACTATTATATAGGCAAGGGTAGTATTTAGTTCCATTACTGCTACCCTTAGTTACTTTTGTAGCTACAGACGTTATCGGAAGCAAATATGCAACTTAAAACTGCTTCTTGAACTCTTAAGCCGCTATTATATAACTTGAAGCTATAAAATATGCTGCAATTTCCACCACTGTGTTAGTTGGTACAGCGTCTAATAATTAAAACCAAACATCTAATCTGCGTTTGCAATTCATTTGCAAAACCTGTAAACAAACACGACTTTTAGGAAAAACAACTGTAATACCTACACATAAGGTTCAGTTTGCGCTACAACTTCATATGTTTTATAACTTTTTCAACAGTACTAGTCGGTCTAAAATGAACTTTATTTACACTTTCAGAAAGTTGATGTTTGCCTAATATTTTAAAGTTAATATAAGTAAAAGAGTGTTCCAGTTGAAGTCTAAATATTATTCTCGTGCGAAACTTAAACTTTCTTGATAATGCCTTTCTGGTAAAAACGGCTTGTAGGTAGCTGGTCTGCGGTGGTGCAAGTGTTCGGCTTACACGGCAGACGGTTCTTATTGACGTGTTTAATCATTCAGAAAAATATCTCCTTGGTATGAAGCCGTATTTATAATATAACTTTGCTGCTCTTCGATAATAAGACTCGCAGTATTTCTCTAGAACAAAGAATAGGTAACATTGTAATTTATTACACATAATAATTATTTAAGCGAATTGAATTTAAAACTTTATTTAATATGGCATCTTCTGAATAAAAGGATTAACAATACCTTTGATTAAGATTTTAGTTTAGTAAAATATGAAATATTTAAATGATAATTGATAATAACACTCACACTTAGTTTTTATTCATTAGATATTTGTGTAAATATCCACTTTTACGCAGCGCAAAAATATTTGATCTCTCTTCAATATTTACGTTTGACAGCATTTTGAAAATAATAACCACAACACTAGTAACACAACGCTAATAGATTTAAATACTTGTCACCAACAATAACCACGAACCAACAAAATTCTATTAAGATGTGAATACTCGTAACGAACAGGATCTGTATACCTCACAGAAATTGAAATGATTAGTAGGTAGTGCACAAAATACGAAGTAAAGTTTCTTAAGGGCTACCTACTAAACTTTATTATTTATGTGAACAAGACGAATGAAACAAAAAACGAATGATTATTATCGATCTACTACTAAATATTAAAAAGAAACAGTGAACTATAAATAGTAATTATTAAAAAAATATATAAATTATCCGCAGCTGAGATTCGAACCGTGTCGGCTTGCTGAAAACACACATAATATCATAGCACGTAACCATTGAGCTAGCATGTCATACATTTTGCTGGTTGAAATTATGAACTACTATGAGTTGTAAACCAAGTGACTGTGTGCTCGTGTATAGTAGTGGAACAACTTATAGAAGAAGGTCGTAAGTCAAACCGAACCGTCAGTATATTTATTTGTTTGAGAAATTACCTATCGACTTATGGATTCTACTGTATCTATTGGCGACTTTGAGTGAATTGTTTATTTTATACCCGCAAATACCTGAGTTTTGTTTCCGGAGGCGCCGCCGTGAGACGCTCCTCTTTACCATTCTCGGCGCTCCGCCTAACTCTCTACAGCGCACCAGGGCGCCGCGGGGCACACTTTGGGAACCCCTGTCCAAAACATAATTAGCCTAGGCGTGAACTTCCACCTGCAGTTGCAATTATTTCGAATCAAGGTTTGATGGTAATTTAATCTGCGTATAAACTGTTACTTAAAAATCATAAAGAGCAATTATTATACATTTTTAGGGTTCCGTACTCCAAAAGGAAAAAACGGAACCCTTAAAGATGATCAAAAGAGTACTTTGTCGTCTGCCCTTTTTTTCAGGAACTCTTGGAGGCATCAAGTTGAAATTAATATCTAATATTTAGGACTACCGTCTCTTGAAGATCTAAAAAATCAAGCTATCCAAAGGCAACGCAATAAAAACATACGGTCATTTATGTGACATATTTTAACTATTCGCAAATAAATCAAGACCTTAGGGTACTTGTCGTTGTCCTAGAATCAAAAATTTAGCAAGAAGCGAGCTCTCACGGCACAAGAGGGCACAGAAAAAGTCCTAAAATCGTTCATATTTGGAGTAACACAACATATTTTTTTTGCAATTACACACGTTCATGTACAGTTGCAGAATTGACAGTGACGTATATCGATGTATGGAAGAGCATGTTTTGCAACTACAATGTTAAGTTTGTTCTTGGTGTAAACATCCCAACTAAGGAAACCATCATTGTGCGTGGACCGACACGCACTTAACCGGTTTTATTGTAAAAGAATATCGCATCGTGTAAATCGAGCTTGACTAATCTTATTTAATAATGCATTTACTATGGACGCAAATCAATAAAATTTTTAGGATTCCGTACTTGAAATGGACTGAAATGGAAAAAATGGAATCCTGATATTCAAAGCAATGGCACGTAAAAATTAATCGGAGAGGCAACCGGATGGCGATTGGTAATCTGGATCTTGAAGTGATACCGAACCCCTCCGTACCGTCCGAATGGACCCCAAATGGGCGGGGGCGGAGATATGGTGCGGGGAGGGCAGATTTTTTTTTTTTTTGACATGAGTTTCGAAATTTAAGCTCTAATTCTAAGCAAGGAATTGTGTCTATCAATGCAATCCGGTTTTGACAAAATTGACCCTCATTTTCAGTGAAAAATCATCGGTAAGGAGTTTCAAGAATTGAATGACGCGTAAGACATTATTTCAATTATAACGACGTTGGGGGTGACTATTTTTTTTTTACTATATCTATAGGATATAAACTTTAAAGCAACCGCATTTCAATCCCGTTGCCTCGTCCAAAAAAAAAATTTTGCCCCCTCCCCCCATATCTCCGCCCCCGCCCAATTGGGGTCCATTCGGATGGTACGGGGGGGGATTCAGTATCACTTCAAGACCCAGAGAACTAATCGCCATCCGGTTGCCTCTCCGAAGAAATTTTAAGTGCCATTGCTTTAACTATTATAAGATTACTTCGTTGTCCGTCTGTCCGTCTATCTGTCTGTCTGTTAGTCTGTTAAGACCCTTTTTCACAGGAACGCGTGGAGGTTTTAAGATGAAATTACAAATACGTAGGTCAAGTCTATGGTCCCTTGGAGCTCTAAAAAAATCAAGCTTCGATGGAATCTAGCTTCTAAGTCAACGCAATAAAAAAATACGGCTATATTATGCGACATATTTTGATACTCGCAAATAAATCAGGGAACTTCCCGTTCACCGAGAAACATGAAAGGCAGGAAACCAGGACAAACACATGTAAAGGAAAAAGTCCGAAAATGGTTAATTGGTAGTTTTATCGCACAAACAATATGTTTGTTTCCATTATAAACTTACATTTGAAGTTGGAGAATTGACTGTGACGTATATGTACGGGAAATCATATTTTTAACCGACTTCCAAAAGGAGGAGGTTCTCAATTCATCTGTATGTTTCTTTTTGTATATTTGTTACGCGATTTCTCCGTCAATTGTGGACCGATTTAAAAAATTGTTTTTTTGTTTGAAAGGGTATGCTCCCGAGGTGGTCCCATATAAATTTTATTAACTTTACTTAGATAGTTTTTGAGTTAGCTTCAATAATACGTATTTTTTTCCCACTTAGTTTATATGGATGATATAATGATAACTTCCAATCACTGTTATTTACAGAGCAGGTTAGTGGTATTCGAATTTGTATGGGGTAGGTACCACAACTAAAAAGTGCAAAATAATAGCTTTTTACAAAAAAAGGACAACCGACTTCCAAAAAAGACACTACAAAGTCAACAATTACTTTAATTTCGGAAGTCGGTGGCAAATAACGAAAGTTCAAAACCAAATACACCGACTTCCGAAATTAAAGTTATTTTTGACTTTGTAGTGTCTTTTTTGGAAGTCGGTTGTTCTTTTTTTGTAATTCAATTATAATATTAAGTTTATATTTTAGAGGATTAATTCATCCGAGCTACGGAAACCTTCATTGTGCGTGGTCCAACACACACTTGGCCGGTAAATTCATTGGATAATAACTTGTACTATAAATAGCTGCTAATCGCAAGAAATATTGAGAACATTTCTATAACTCAGTAGTGTTACTGTTTGTCATCATGAAGTTGTTGCAAGTCGCGCTGTTGTTCGCGTTCGTGATGCTGATGACTCATGTAGCTGCTAAGAACCAAGATTCGAAAGGTAATTATAGTTATTGGAATGAAGTTACGCGGTTTGTGGTATTTGACTGGCAGAGATCGACACATAACGAAAATGCGTTTTATGAAAAAGTCAGTTTCAAGATCTCAAGATTCAAGTGTCAAAAGTTTTTGTTTTTGGTTTAAGAGGCTGACAACAGTTAAAACGCTGTCACTTTCGGACTGCATAGAAAACAAAAAGAAGCGTGATGCGTGTGATGAGTTGATGACACAACGTTGGTAATTTGTTGCAAATAAAGAAGCAATACTTAATCAATTTACAAAAAATATATTGATCAGACAAAAAAATAATAATTATGTTGCTTGTAAAATAATCTGACAAAAAATCAGAAAGATTGCACGAGAGAAATTTTAGAGGTACCTTCGTGATTTTTTTGAATGGGACCTTTTGAGAATGGGATATTTTGCGAATAGGGCGTTTCACAGTGACATTTTGCGAATGGGACATTCTGGGTCACTCAGAGGCCTCTGATGGCAGGCCTCTGACTTTTCCTATAGTATTAGTTGTAACATATTTTCAACGCACTATTTAACTAACATTATATCCTGAAGATCGACTATTCTACTAGCTTCTATTAACTGTTGCAGCATACGTCGCAGGGTACTAGGGCTGTCAGTGATTAATACTAAATCATCTGCGAACCTTAAATGGTTGAGTTCCTCTCCATTAATATGTATGCCTACATTTTCCCACTCTATGATCCTAAATACACTTTCTAGGATCGCAGAAAAAAGTTTGGGGGACAGTAGGTCTCCCTGTCTTACGCCTTTCTCTATAGGGAACTCTCCACCGGTTGTTTCTAATTTTATTTGTGCCGTGCTGTTCTTGTATATATTTTTGATTAATCGTATGTATTTCTTGGGAATTCCTTGTTGAGTTAAAGCCTTCTATAGTGACTCGTGCTTAATGGAATCGAACGCCTTACTGTAATCCACAAATGCAATATACAGTGTTTTATTGTATTCTTTGGATTTTTCTATTAACTGTTTTAATACATGTATATGATCGATGGTTGAGAATCCCGCTCGGAATCCAGCTTGTTCGATTGGCTGTTGTTCGTCCATTATCCTAGTTAGTCTATTTAGAATCAGTTTTGAAAAAACTTTATACATATTTGACAACAAACTAATTGGCCTATAATTTCCGATGTTACCCCGATCCCCTTTCTTGTGTAAAAGGATAATCGTGCTCTTTGTCCATTGCGATGGTATAGATTCAGTCCTTAAGATGGTATTATATATTTCTGTAAGTTTCCTTAAGTTTTCAGGTACAATAATTGAAGATTTTATTTATTTATTTATTTATTTATTTATCATAAGCACACCAACAGCACAGTCACTTACAATTCAAATAAAAAATCTTATAGAATTAACATTTTAGTAACCATGCAAATGACAGGTATGCATGACATTCACACATGAAAAATTAGAGACAAAGAACAAAATAAAGTGTGTCTACAACAAAATAAGTAGACCTAAATCTACAACACTATAAAAATAAACCAATTTGAGCCAGATAGACAGGCAGCCATCAATGATGGGTCAGTGCAATGGGCCATTACACTGTTTGAACAGGGAACGTCTGTATGAAGCGAAAGTCATGGCGAAAATATCAATAGGGTAATCCGTCAAGTTGGACCTTTCATTATATTGCCTTGCTATACGTGTAAGGGGGCTATTAAATGTAGTATTTAAGGTGGATGTAGGTAATTCAAAAATACGATGATGACGCTTACTACGTTGGCTAGGCCTAAAGTTAAAATAGTTTATTAATTGTGCATCAATAGAACCGTTTATAATTTTATGAAGTGTAAGTAAGTCCGAATGGTTACGTCTTTCATTTAAGCTAATCATATTAAAGTGCCTTAACCTGTCATTGTAATCAGGTATAGCTTTTCGAATCCCATTTTTCATACATAAATACCGAACAAAACGGGCCTGAACAGATTCAACATTATTAGTATATGTTGAATAATAGGGAGACCAAATAGTGGAACAATATTCCAAGGAGCTTCTTACTAGGGCGTTGTAAAGTAAAATAATGCTACTACAATTACGAAAAGGTTTCGACATACGGATTATAAAGCCAAGCATTTTTTTAGCCTTAGTCACTATGCTATCTATATGATCGCGGAAAGATAAAGATGAATCAAAGAGTACCCCTAGGTCACGGATGACTGACACTGCTCAGTACCGATCCATCAATATGATAATCAAATTTAATGTAATTCACTTTATTCGTGAATGTAATAGTCTGGCATTTTTTACCATTGAGCGTCATTCTATTGTTCAAACACCATTGTTGTTATCATCTCGTTCGTTATTTGATCTCGTCCAGGTGACTTGTTGCTCTTTAGACTGTAAACCGCTTTTTCAATTTCTGATTGTAGAAAAACTGGAATATCCTCAATTTCGTCATCTTCTAGATTTGTAGTTGGAATCTGAGCATTGGGGTCCGCTGAGTAGAGTGACCTGTAAAAATCTGTTGCAATTTGAATTATAGTTCTTCTTATGGTCTCCTGCTTTCCTGCTTTGTTCTTAATATTTGGTATCCATTGTTTTGACTCGATCAGTTCTTTTAACATGAATAAATCTAAAACAAACGTAATGACAAACAGGGAAGAAATAGCCATAACAATAGATGGCGAAAGCATTGAATACGTGAAAAGCTACACATACCTGGGACAGTTAGTATCATTCAGAGATCAAACGGACATGGAAATCGAAAGAAGAGTTGCTTGTGCATGAAAAAGATATTGGTCACTCAAGGAGATACTTAAAAGCAAATACTTTTCCATGGCAGCTAAGAGAAAAGTCCTCAACTCGTGTGTCTTACCTTGTCTGACGTATGGGAGCCAAACGTGGGCCCTAAATCAAAAACATCTTTTGAAACTGAGATCATGTCAGCGGGGAATGGAGAGAAGCATGATTGGTGTCACTAATAAAAACTTTTTACAAAAAAAGAACAACCGACTTCCAAAAAAGACACTACAAAGTCAAAAATAACTTTAATTTCGGAAGTCGGTTTATTTGGTTTTGAACTTTCGTTTTTTGCCACCGACTTCCGAAATTAAAGTAATTTTTGACTTTGTAGTGTCTTTTTTGGAAGTCGGTTGTTCTTTTTTTGTAAAAAGTTTTTATTTTGCACTTTTTAGTGGTGGTACCTACCCCATACAAATTCGAATACCACTAACCTGCTATGTAAATAACAGTGATTGGAAGTTATCATTATATCATCCATATAAACTAAGTGGGAAAAATACGTATATTGAAGCTAACTCAAAAACTATCCAAGTAAAGTTAATAAAATTGATATGGGACCACTTCGAAAGCATACCCTTTCAAACAAAAAAAGAATTTTCAAAATCGGTCCTCAATTGACGGAGAAATCGCGTAAAAAACATACAAAAAAAAAAAAAAAATACAATACAGACGAATTGAGAACCTCCTCCTTTTGGAAGTCGGTTAAAAAGATCGGTTAAGAGCAGTCGAAATACGATCCAGAACCAAAGTAGAAGATATAATAAAGAAAATAAGACAGCTGAAATGGAGATGGACAGGACACACGTCGAGAGATAGCAAGTTAAAATGGTCAAAAATTATAACAGAGTGGCAACCACGCGATGGCAAAAGGAAAAGGGGAAGACAGGCAAAGAGATGGATAGACGACATAAGAAAAATTGGAGGCGCTACCTGGTCTAGAAAAGCTAGAGACAGAAATGAGTGGAAACAGCTGGAAGAGGCCTTTGTGTCACAGAACACGCTGATCACTAAACTGGAAAACCTGATGTGCTAGATTTAAGTTTTTATAATATTAGAATATACTTGTGTTTAGTTTTTCAGCAATAAAGGCTTAATAATAATAATATCCTGAAGAATATCCGTCGGTGCTCCATGGACCAATTGAAATTTGACCAATTGGTCTATGGGGAAAATAACATGTTTCCATCGTCCAACTACCAACTGGACTATGGAGAACACTGGACTTAAACAAAAACTATGACCCATTATAACATTATAACCCTAAGTATGTATTTGGTTTTGAATTTTCGTTTGTTGCCACCGACTTCCGAAATTAAAGTTATTTTTCACTTTGTAGTGTTTTTTTGGGCGAGTTCTATTACTGGCTGGACGTACGACGCGTTGCGTGAGCTCAGTACAGAACACGCAAACTAACCACTCAAGGTCACTGGCATGTATCTGTCTCTTAAATCATACATGAGAAGGAATTTTGTTCCTGACGGGGATATTATTTTCTTTTCGAAACCTGTAACATTATAATTTATAAGATACTAAATAATGTTGTAATTGCATACAACCTTTAATCATCAAACCGCTGAAGTAATTCTGGAAATTACATTATTATCTTTTCTATAAATAATTAGGAAACTATAATGCGCTGCGCAGCATTATGCATTGTGTGGCATGCTAAGACATACGCATTTCATTAATTATTATCTCACTGAAATGTAGGTATCACAAGTTCCTGCCTGTGCTCCTGTGCGTTTGCATTGGCGAAACATTCACAAGTCAACAAAACATGATGAAATCTCTATTTTCTGTCAATGTTCCATACAATGCTTAACAGGAACTACAGATTTCAACATGTTTTGTTGTGATGTTTTGCCAGTGCAAACGAATAGTTACAAAGTACGTGCGCGCCGCGACGTGTCGCTTCTCTTTGTGACTATTTGTGAATTGACCCACCCATACGGCTCGACCTCTCACGTCCGGCCCTGGTCCAGGCCATGGTGCGGAGCGAGAGGGCATGGCAGGCTGTCACCTCCTTCTGCGAAGCAGTAATGCTCGTGAAGGAGGAGGCGGGGCGCGAGAGGCAGAGACTAAGGTCGCTCCCTCGAGCCCCTAGCCGCCGCGGTAGTAGACGTCCCGGGCGTCGGGAATCCATCGCGGATTTCCGGCCACCGTAGGCGCGGGCTTGCGGACGGAGAGTGATGGGTAGCTCTCCGTCCGATCAGGACCAAGCCCGGGTCGACGGCGCGTAGTGTTCCACGCGCGCCTCAAAGAGTCGTCAGCGAAGCTGAAGGGGTCCGTTTGGGCCGATGCCTACCACTGGGGTTGCGGATAAGTCCTTAGGGGAAACCGTGGCCCTGGTGTAGGCAAGGGAAGGAACACGGGTGGGTTTTAGTCAGTAAAAGTCTGACACGCCCTTCCGCTCCGCCCAGAGCGGGAGAAGTAATTTGATGATTTCCCACCCAAAAAAAAAAAAAAAAAAAAAAAACCATACGGCTCGTTCCCACTTCTTGTCAGAGGTCCGGCCCGCATAATCGGCCTATTAAGATGCAGATTACATGCCAGTGACCTTGAGTGGTGACCTTGCGTGTTCTGTACTGAGCTCACGCAACGCGTCGTACGTCCAGCCAGTAATAAGAGTAGACTCGCCCATCAAGGAGCGCTGTCCCCAATTTGATGCATTATTAACTTATTATACATAAGACAAAAGGTATTTTAATAAAACACGTTTACTAAAAGATTAATACTTTAATTATCCTTAAAATGGTGAAGGTTTGAGAAAAATACGCTTGATAGCTTTTGAGTAACTATTAGTTTTTTATCCGCGTTAGACACAATTTTAGAAATTAATTTCACTATGTAATGTAAACATAATCTAAAATATTCGTATATTAAATTATTAGGAAAATGCTCGTATTTAACGTATATTTTTTCCAAATCATTAACACTACTCATTTAGACGTAATTGTCGGTATAAAATCATTAAAAGTAGCTTATCGTCGCCTTAATGTTTCTCGCGGGGCAGTGCGGGTTGGTAGATGTCACATATCTTCGAATTTTTGGTTCTAGGACCTGTCGGTTTCGTCACGATGTTTTCCTTCACCGTTTTGAGAGCAGTGGTGATGAAATTATTTACACAAAGAAAAGGGCCTGCCTGTGTTCGAACCCAACTCGTAAGTCGGGGCCGTTACTGAGCTACCTCTGCTTTGAGGTCCGCCCTGATAATCTCTCTAACGAAATTATATTTGACATCTGTTATAAAACGTATCTGACTCCCAGCAAACGGGAACGGGTTGAAACGTATCCAACTTTGATTGTGCAACATTTATTTAATTGAACCCTAAATTGCATTTAACCGAATGAATAGCCGATTTTTTTTTTAACCACCACGGGGATGTGTCTTGGCCTGCATCTAACCTGATGGTAAATGATAATCAGGCCGAAGGTGGATGTGAGCTTCACCCGGGATCCTCAGCCACAGAGGAACTGGCTATCTTACCTCTAATTGCCGAAACACAGCCCTGCTGTTAACATTGTTGTTATGGCGACAGACTTAGATAATAATAAGATGGTGGTAAGTAGTCAGGCGGACTAAGAACAAGCCCTACCACCAACCAAACCGAGCAGAATATTTTTCCCACACTGGGAATCAAACCCGGTACCTCTGGGTCTGAGATGAAGTGGTCGAACTAGACCTCAGAGGTGGTTAGCGCTAATTAACTAATAATATACATTTTTCAGATCCATTTAAAAATACCTGCAAGACTACCAGTGACTGCCGACCACATACCATTTGCGAACCTGGAATTGATGGGCAAATGCATTGCTCACAGATTTTTAATCGAAGAGAAGGCGGCTTGGATAAGATTTGGACATATAACGGATAAAAAACAAATGTTTATCATAATAATTATAATTATGCTTTCGCCGTTATCTGTATTTCACAATAAATTAAAGATTTACTAAGTGTTTCTCTATTAGTCCTACGTTTTAACCAAATTGCTATGTTTAACCTGTTATGTTTGTGAATGTGGCTAGCAAGCAAGCACGACAAAACATAGAGAGACCTACAGGATGACATCGCAGAATATAATTATAATAACCTTATCCTTATCCTTAAACTCTCTCGTCGAATCGTTGAGCTCCTTAAACTCTGAGTTGAGCTGCACGATTACTGACAAATGCGTGCACTGACTGGACAGGTCCACTCAATCTGTGTGGTTCTTTCCTCAAAAGACCATTTCAGACACCAATCTACATGGTCTTCACATGATCTGACCAAGATTATGTCTGGACTTTAAAAGAGACTGTGACCTCTGAGTTTGTTTCGGCCTTTCTTCTCAGAGTAGTCAGATAGGAAACGCCGGCCTCATCTAGTTAAAAAAATATGATTGACGTGTAAAAGTGTTTGTACAGACCTACTTACAGAAATAAAATCATTTATCATTTATCACTTACATATTATAGTACAAAGTCCCCCGCCATGTCTGTTTGTCTGTCTGTCTGAACGCGATAAACTCAAAAACTACCGAACGGATTTTCAAACGGTTTTTACCAATGGATGGGGTGATTCATGCGGAAGGTTTTAGTGTATAGGTAAGTTTTGTGTAAACTGGCTGAAATATGACGATTATTGTCGAAGATGTCGGAAAAAATCAAGCCGACTGGGAGCTTTACTGGCGTGCGCCGTGGAAGCCGTAAGAGATACATAAAATTTATGTTCTACAGAATTGAAGATCTTAAAAAGTTCAACAAAAAAGTCCGCGATAGCATATTATGTCTATCTTCTAAGAATGACCCACAGTAACCGTTTTTGTATTTAAGAATTTGATGATAATTTCATTTTTATTTCCGAAGCTATTTTGATCGGTATTACATTTATCCTTATCCAATAAAATAGGTTATTTAAATTGGACATTTAATTTAGATTAAAATATGCCTTGACATCGTATCATTAAATGAATACTTTACTTTTTGTGTGTTTCAGTCCGTTACTAGTGTCAATGTAAAAAATGATGTGACGTGGTCAGACCACTTTCCTTTATTTATTTATTGCAATCTAAATATTATTAATCCGAATTTTAATCCTATGAATAACTGTAACAGTAAATCAAATAAAATCGTATAGGGTAGTCGACATTTGAAACAGTTGACCTATTATAATGAATTATGTAATATTATGATATGACCTATTTTAAATGTATTGATTTTCCTGATGACTTCCGTAATTGTTGTGACATGAATTGTGATAAATTAGAACATCGTTTAGTAATTGATAAATTGTTTAATAATTTAATAATGAGTTTAAGCAACGCTGCAATTGCTTCATTTGATGGACCGCCTTGCAAAAGAAAGGGGGGTTATATTAAAGGCTGGAATCGACATGTTAGCGGGGCTCATCGGGAGACCAGACTTAGCTTTCTGGTATGGGTGTCAGCGGGTAAGCCTTCACACGGTACAGTGTACAATAATATGGTGAAAACTAGGTATGTGTTCAAATCCAAACTGAAATGGTGCCAGGACCACCAGGACCCAATAGTTATGGATCGGATTGCATCGCATCATAACAATAATAATTTTCGGGATTTTTGGAAATGCACTAAAAACATGAACCATGCAACTGTCCTCCCGGTGAGTGTCGATGGACTGTCTGACGCCACTGACATATCTAACATGTTTAAGAATGCATTTGTAATTGATTCACTGCTGGGACCCCCGTCGTCGTCGGGTGACGTTGAATTTAGTACTGCGTCGTCAATAACTAATAATTTTACCATAAGATTTCCAGCTAAAGAGGTAAGAAATGCAATTAGTCAGATGAAACGTGGTAAGTCACCCGGTCACGACGGGCTCAGTGTTGAGCATTAATTTGAGACACGCTGGTAAGCATTTGCCACGAGTTTTAGCAATGTTGTATAACTTCTGTATCTCACATTCCTATCTGCCCAGTGACATGATGAAAGCTATTGTGGTACCTATTATTAAAAATAAAACTGGTGACATATCGGATAAGTCAAATTACAGACCGATCTCTCTGGCAACGATTGTCGCAAAAGTTTTTGATAGTCTCTTGAACCCCTTTCTACAGAGAAATATTGCGTTGCATGATGCTCAGCACGGTTTCCGCCAAGGACTATCAACAGAAACTGCCATATTGTGCCTAAAAAAGGCCGTAAGCTATTATGTAGTAAATCAGAGTCCTGTCTTCTCTTGCTTCCTTGATATGTCAAAGGCATTTGATATGGTAAATTATGACAAGTTATGGGGTAAGTTACGCAAAGCGAATATACCATTAGAAATTGTAAATGTCTTTAGGTACTGGTATGGTCACCAGGTGAACTGTGTGCGTTGGGCTGAGGCCAATTCTGATGAGTATAGGTTGCAGTGTGGGGTCAGACAGGGTGGTTTGACTTCTCCGATATTGTTTAACTTATACATAGACGGACTCATTAGTGAGCTCAGTAGCTCGCAGGCCGGCTGTTTTATAGATGGAGTCGCTTTTAATAATATCAGTTACGCCGATGATAATTATGGCACTGTTGAGCCCGTCACTCTCAGGCTTAAGAAAGCTTCTGGATGTGTGCGAAAGATGTGTTGAGGAACACGGTTTAATATACAATGCCAAAAAGAGTGAGGTTCTGGTTTTTGGAGCAAAGTCCTCAGAAATGTTTCCTCCCATTAAACTTGCAGGTAATTATCTTGAATCGTGTTCAACAATTTAAATATCTCGGCCATATTGTAACTGCGGGCATCAAAGATGATCTGGATGTAGAATGGGAACGAAGAGCATTGGCGGTTCGATGCAACATGCTTGTCTGTAGGTTTGCTCGTTGCACGTGTGAAGTGAAAGTGACGCTTTTTAAAGCATATTGTCAGACATTTTACACGTGCAGCCTCTGGACAAGTTTTACGCAGAAAGCCATCAATGTTCTTCGAGTCCAATACAACAATGCATTCAGGATGCTGTTGGGGCTGCCACGCTTCTGCAGTGCGTCGGGAATGTTTGCAGATGCGCACACTGATGGCTTCGCAGCGATCAGACGTAAGCGTGCCGCGTCGCAGCTGCAGAGGGTCCGGGGCAGCTCGAACGGTCTCCTGAATGTCATTGCGGGGAAACTTGATTACCCGCTCGTCCATTATTTGTCCAACCTGCATGTTTACTAACATAGTTTTTAAGGTTAATGTTTACTAACAAATTATGGACGTTTTTGGAATGGAAATAAAATGATTATTATTCTCCTGTATTTAGTTTTTAACATATAAATTACATTTTTAAATATTAAAATAAAAATTATAAAAACATTTAAAAATATAAAAAATAGTAGCCCACCGGTATCGGGAATAGGGTCCAAGCTACCGGCGGTCAGGGCTCCAGAGAGAGGAACCTCCTGACAATGCGAGCCGTGTCCAGGAGTACCGCTTTCTGAATCAAGCCCTTGATCCAGCTGCCCAACGAGAGCCTCCTTAGGTGTTGGTCGAGGCTCTTGGCAATTAAGCCATTGGCTGATATGACTATCGGCACAATGATCGCTGAGTCCACATCCCACATGTCCACAACCTCGCGAGCCAAGTCAAGATACTTGATTTGTTTATCTTTCTCGGCTTTCACGAAGTTCCCGTCATGCGGGACCGTTATGTCAATGATCATTGTTGAAGGCACGCACCTTGTTTCCGCCTGATAAAAGACTATTTAGTACCTTATTCAGGCGGCCAAAGAAACGCTCCCTCAACGATTGTTTCATGTCGGCAACATTGATACCTAATGCTTCCGACATACCTAAATACTTGTAGGTTTCAGTTGAGGAGAGGGATCTAAGTAGTGTTGCCCAAATGCAAGACCAATACGAGACTTAGCTAGTCTTGGTCTTGGTCTTGCGTCAATACACCTGGTCTTGGTCTTGGTCTTGGTATTGCGAAATAACCAAACTTGCCAAAAAACCGCCAATTTGGGCCAGCCCAAATCTCAGTTTGACTTAACTGCGAGACGCAAGAGTCTCGCAGGCTTAGTCTTGTTCTTGCTTAAATCTTGCAGGATCAGTCTTGGTCTTGGTCTTGCTAAAATAAGTTGGTCTTGGTCTTGCTCTTGGTCTTGCGAAAATGCAAGAACAAGACCAAGACTGCAAGACCAAGACTGCAAGACCAAGACCGATTTTGGGCAACACTAGATCTAAGGTGTATGGAATCCGAGAGTTGGGTTCCCACGGATTTCATAATCCCCCCTCGCTTTACATGCATGACTGCACATTTGTCCACTCCAAATTCCATCCTGATGGCGCTACTGAACGTTTCTGTTACCTTCAGTAGCTCCATCAGTCCCAAATTATTGGGGGCAAAGAGTTTCAAATCATCCATGTAAAGGAGGTGAGATATTACCTGACCACCTCTTTTCAACCGATAGCCTAGACCTGAATCCTCCAGTAGTGTGCTTAGAGGATTCAAGGCTAAGCAAAACCAAAGCGGGCGCAGACTATCGCCATGAAATATTTCCCGCTCAATCCTGATCGGTTCATCGATCCTCCGGATTTGTCGACATCCTGGGTAGAGAAGGACCGTCCTCCATTGCCCCATACATGACATCAGGAAGGTGCGCAGAGTTGCATCCACATATATTGTACAACTCCAGCACCCTCATGAGCCATGTATGTGGCACCGAATCATAGGCCTTCTTATAATCTATCCAACATGTCGACAAATCCTTCCGGGATCTACGGACCTGTTGGTTTATGGTCATGTCAATAAAAACATGTTGTTTTTTCTTTAGGTGGTACGTCCTGCGAGGTTGACAGCGACTGTCCATTTGATGCACCCTTCTGCACTCTAGTAAACGAAAGTCCACTTCAACACGTTTGCCTACCGGAAGAACAGACGAACAGGGAAGAAAAACGTCATAATCCCCTTTGGATTACGAAATTCTTCTATTGATAGACAATTTTAATTATTTGCTTCATTAATATATTCTGCAACCGACTTCGAGTTTTATAAATAATTAAATGCTAGTAGCTTAAGTTGCTTCATATCGCTCAAGAAGAAATAACGTCACACCCTCAGGCAAATATTTTTTAGTTTTATCGATAACTTGGTCATCTAGTTTAACAATCACGCCTGTATTCCCCAAAGAACTTGGCATATCTGTAGGTACCTAAGTAGCTACACCCACATTTTGCCTGTCATGTAATAGGGGGCGAGCCTATTGCCGTCATTCGGGCATAAATCCAGACTCCGGGCTGCTACTGAAAAATTTCAGATGGAAAATCCGAATAACCCTCTGCCCGACCCGGGAGTCGAACCAATTGAATGACCTGATGTGGCAGATCACTAGATCAACCAGGCAGTCAGTCAGAAATATGCTGGCAGAATGTTGAAGCATCACCTCCGCTCGTCGTCAACCAGGCGTAAACCCAAGGTAAGTACGAACTGAAGAAAAAACAACGGAGCAGTCTGGGACTGCCGATTGAAATTAAAACTAAGTAACGCCATCTAACGAAAATGTCAGGAATTTATGTGGCTTGCTGGCAGTACAAGAATGAAAGCTGTAGCTCCATTAAAAAAAATCCAAAAAAATAAAACGCTGTCAACAAAAACGAGACGATTTTCGATCAGGTCACGTGTCCTGACGCGAGTTTAACATTTTCTACCGCTAAAGAAGTTTTCACGTCAAAAACAATGCAGAACGGCTTGAGTTGAGACGATGATGGTGATCCAGTGCCAAAGTGATACCTATATATGCATTTTAGGATGTGCATAGACTAAAGGTTCAATTAAAATGCGATAAAATCCTTCGTCATTTCTTGAACAACAGATGAATTGGTTTTCTGTTTAAGCTATCATAATAAACAATAACAGTTCATCATCCTCCTCCGCTTCTTCTAGGATGTCAAGATATACTAACTAGATAGAGCCATTTTTCAAGTAACGACACGACTGCAAAAAGTGTTTTTTTTTTTTTTTTTCATAAAAATTCAATTTAAATTTTTATGTTAAAGTCTCTTTTGATTGGTTGTAAGTATTACTATTAAACAAAAATTGTTTCTTTTTTTTTAAGGGAGGACACTGGCTCCTGCAGCATAGTTATTACTAGCGCAGGAGTCAGGGAATTCTTATATTGCCTGGAAAAATAGTTTTACGTCAATTTTTTTTTTTCTTTTTCATATTTTTCATACGAAGAACACTAATTGGGGATTGCTTGACGCGCAGGGGTGTGTCGTGGACCACGCGCGGCAACCGCGAGTAATAGACGCGCACCATGAAAGCGGTTTGTTCATCGGTCAGGCGCGTCTAACGCACGCGTCTGTAGCCTAGCATGGCCGCGCGCGTCAGAAGCACGC
The DNA here is from genome assembly GCA_948150665.1 of Conistra vaccinii. Lineage (NCBI taxonomy): Eukaryota > Metazoa > Arthropoda > Insecta > Lepidoptera > Noctuidae > Conistra > Conistra vaccinii. The sequence goes on from OX411318.1 coordinate 23,055,394, forward strand.
GTCTGACGCTTCGGCCGCTAGCCTCGGAAGTCTACCTTTACTGGATAAAACTAATGGCGAATTGCACTGGTTTTTATCTTCCAAACATATGAGTGGCAAACTAACAGGGCCACTATTGCTGTCTTCATAATTATGTATATTAATCCCCGAGGCACCGTGTGTTGTGTTTACATTACACGGAAAATAATTCACCATTGACGTATTTTTAAACGATTCAAGATCCAACTTTATCTGGCGTAACTGGTCAGCAGTAGCATACTGTTCCTTTGCGTAATTTTACTCTGCATCTCATCGACATGGTCGAACAGTACAGGCGGTAGTTTTTGCAGGTCCCGAGCTACCAATATCGGAATTTCTTCTGGATCCATTTCTTCTTTTAATAAACAGAGAATATCATCAATATTGCGAAACGTTTGCCGTCGAAATAGAACGGTAAAGCAGATCCTTAGCATTTTCAATATCCTACTGCAAAAAAGCACATTTACTTAAACGACTAATGCTTTCCTCATCCATAACGTCCATTTTATTGCATATAAATACAATCACCTCATTTATAACAACATTGTAAGTTACACTTTACCACGTTAGAAGCCATTTTCAAGGACACCACATTACTGATCGGCAAGCGCGTGCGTCGCGCTCGCGGACTGATTTTAAATAGCTCTTATAAAGTGCGCGTAGTGTGCCTTAGTGTAACCTACCCTTATGTGTCCTTATTAGTTACGCTCCATTTACTTGACGCAATTTTCTTTTTAATGTAAGTGATTTGTGAAACAATTCAATTCAATTTGTCATAGGATAATAACTTAACTATAAATATCTGCAAAATGCTAGAAATATTTAGAACATTTCATAACTGTTTGTCATCATACTCATCATGAAGTTGATGCAAGTCGCGCTATTATTCACGTTCGTGATGCTGGTGGCTCATGTTGCTGCTTACAACGTGAGGTCTTCAAACCGCCGAAGTAATTATAGTTATTCTAATTTAATCTTTTCTATAAACTATAAGGGGTAGTTCACAACAAGGTGCAGCGCGGCGCAGCGCAGCACATCGCGACGCAGTTACACATTATGTGGAGTACTTACTATGATATTCGAGTACGTGTTTTGTACATATTATTATCTCACTGAAATGGATCCAACATTAAATACGTAAATAAATAATATTTATTGTTCAGGTGGTGGAGATGCCTGCGAGAATCACACCGACTGCCCACCCGACCGCCTCTGCTTACCTGGATCAGATGGACATCTGCTGTGTAAAACGACGCCTTATCGAAGAGACTTGGATATGAGCGGCTTGGATCACATTTGGACGGTTCAAGGATGACGAAATTAATAAATCATGATTATAATAATTATGCTTTCACTGTATCAAAATTTAACAATGAATGTATGACTATTATAATCTAAGTAGTCCTTTCCAGTATAAGCTGACCTCGCAATGTACGGAAAAACTATACAATGCGAGATCAGCATAAACTGGAAATGTCCTATAGCTTGATGAGCCTTGTGTACTAGAGCGTGCTCTGCAGGCCTAATGTAGCAACTCAAGCGCCATTTTGGGCACAATTTTATACAGCTCCCAGTTCTACTTCAACTGCACAACAGTGGCACGAACATTCCTTAAGAGCTGCAACATACTAACGTTCTTATGCTGCTACTATTGTGAACGCGAATGAACGAGTGAATGTACTTTTTCAGATTCCAGAATAATACTGAAATTATAAATGTGTTCTTAAAATTAAAAAATAACATGCCAAGCGTTTTTATTCTATCAAACATCAGCGCAATCATTAAAATATTATTTGTAAAGGACATTGTTCGGCGTCCATACATCGTTCGCCTAAGAACCAACAGAGACGTGAATGTACTTTCTGTGTTCTATATAATACATATATTCTATTGAAAACAAATTAAAATGACGGACAGTACAGAGAATTGTAAAAAAATCTAAAACACTTTCGGATTTTGGGGTTATAATTAGGACAATAGAAACATATTACGAGTAACTTAGCGTATATTAGTGAAAATACATTGGATTATATCTTCAAACGTTTCATTACATATTATGTAGGTGCATTTATCTATTAGTTGGTCAGAACCATTATTTCTTTAAACTAATTTATTTATAGTTATGAGTATGACCATTATAAAAATGCACTGAGACAAAATGACACTGTCATTACTATTACATGTCAAAGTATCATCTGTCAATTCATCGACTGTCAGTGTTGTTATTGCTTGTTTCACACAGCGCTTTCAATCGCTTTATTCCGTTTGTAACTAAAAACCTTATTCACAGATCAAGCGCTGAGAGAGCGTATTCAAAACGTCAAATTGAAACAAAAAATAATGGCGCTGGGGAATAAGACCGATGTGAATTACTTTTTAAAATGTTTTCGAAATTATGAAGTGTCCGTTCTATTGTAATTATTGTAATGTAAATTATAAAAAAAACTAGTAATTATAGTAAAGGTTTCCTACGTGTTGATTCATAGGCTATTTTTTACAATGTCCTTTAAATTACATGCATTACTGTTTCGTGATATACAGGGTGACTTGTAATTAGACGTATTCCTTCCAGGACGTGAAAGTGGGACCCATTTGCAACCATTAAGCACCCCATAAAGCCTAGGCGAAAATACATGGGATTCGAGAAAATACAAATTTTAAGAATTTTTGAAAATTTCCCAGAATTCGTCACTAAATATAATTTTTCTCCAATCTCTCAAATTGAATAGCCTTCATTACTATTCCATTGGATACCTGATACTTCAACAAACATTTCAATGTAACCAAATTTTCTAAAACATCAAACACTTAAAAGTTAGAGGAAGAAGTTTATTAACCATTTTCAAAAATTATCTACGTACATGAACTTTGACACCAGTTATCTCAAAATTTCACAGGAGCATTAAGCGTACAAATTACGGGAAAGACATCTTCATTTAATCAGCTATCTAACGAGGTACAAAAGTTGAAAAAATATTTAGAGGTACCAATGAAACAGTCGATAATGCTGGCAAAGGTCGAATTTGCAAATTGTTGAAATATTAAAATATTGTGTGATAATCGAATTAAATAACTGGTTTATGCCATCCTACTAATTTCTAACCTACCAGCAGTCTATTGCACGTTAGACACCCATGACCAGGTCACAAGTCCTGGAACGGCTTTGGAGTTTTAATCATGAGTCGCGGTCTACTCGTTGGTCACGGTTCACTTGTCACTTAGTTTGCGTGTATTTGAACTTACAGCGCACGTACGCTGTAGTTTGACATACGTCGACTTCTGAGACTTTAGCATAAATCCTTCAATTATCATTAGTTCCAGAAATTTTTCCAGAATGTGTCATAAAAGACATGTGACATCTACCAACCTGCATTGAGCCCGCGTGGTAGATTACGGCCCACTCCCTCTCACAGAGAGGAGGCCTGTGTCCCAGCAGTGGGAATATTAATAGGCTGTATGTATGTATGCATGTATTATTCTTTGCAATAATACTTCTTCTTAAGGCACCGGTGTTGAGTAAACAAGACTTTTCATATGACCCCAAACATAAAATCTAGAGGAGTAAGGTCAGGTGACCTGACAAGCCATGGTAAGGGGTCTCCTTTGCCGATCCAATGATTTTGAAAATGATTTTTTTGGAATTAGGCGCCAGAGTAACTTCTACTCAGTTTAAAAAGAGTTGATGATGAAATGTATTACACATGGCTATTGGAGGAGGGTACCAAAATGGGCATCATCCTTTACAGTATGTATGTTAAACCTCTTTAAAATAAAGAGAAAAAAAAAATTACCAAGAAAACTTATCTGATAAACATAAAAACTCCAACACCGTTCCACGACTTGTGACCTGGTCATGATGACCTGAGTATCTAACATGCAATGGACTACTGGCAGGTTAGAAAGTAGTAGGATGGAATAAACCAGTTATTTAATTCGATTATCACACAATTTTTTAATATTTCAACAATTTGCAAATTCGACCTTTACCAGCATAAATATGTGTTTAAACTGTGCTATCTGCAATATGTCGTTTAAGTATATAAATGTGAGAAAACATTGAAATTTTCGCTGAAATGAATCGGATAATCTCTAAATCTTGCGAGTAAAAAGATACATTTTCTTTGAAAATATTGGGTCCATGCAGTGCAGCTTTAGCCCGCAGGTCTCACCCCAAAACTTCCATTATGCGGGTTAAAGTGTTCTCTCTTCTAAAGCTCCAAGTGATTTTTATTTCCTTAGTACAGTAATTTGGAATCGTAAAAAGGGCTGCAATTTTGCCCTTTTTCCAGGCATAAGTACTAATGTGATGATGTGTTTTACAGGCTTACGCTGTGCTTTATATTTCGTTTGGTTTGGATATCCGTAATGTGTTATTGAAGAAATTAAATCCCTCACTAAAGTAAGTAACAGCCAACTCTCAATTTCTGAAAATCCTAGTTCCTGCTAATATGGATGTACAGATATTTGTCAAAAATAGTGATTGAGTTAGACCCAATTTCACCAAAAACAAAAATTAGCTAACAGGTCATTAAACTCAGGTTACTGCTTTGATTGGCTCACTGACATGACAACAGCCAATCACAGCAGTTGACATGTGTGTTGTCTCTGTTAGATATAACAGTCTGTTATATCTAACAGAGTATGGTGAAATTGAGTCTTAATCACTCAAAAACGACTAAACGTATTTTGATATTTGGATTTTATTTATTTGGCTGGGGCGGAGCACCGCCACCGTGACCTCGTGGAGGCGATCTGTGGCTGTGACCTCTCGCGTCCAGCCCTGGTCTAGGCCATGGTACGGAGCGAGAGGGCATGGGAAACCGTCACCTCCTTCTGCAAAGCAGTAATGCTCACGAAGGAGGAGGCGGAGCGCGTGAGGAGAGGCAAATTTTGCGCAATCACACCCCTAGTCGCCACAGGAGACCCCTTGGCGTCGCTCGGGAATCCCAGGTCGATTCCCGGCCACCGTAGGCGCGAGCTTGCGGACGGTGAGCAATGGGTAGCTCGCCGTCCGATAAGGACCAGGCCGGGTCGACGGCGCGTTGTGTTCCACGCGCGCCTCAAAGAGATGTCAGCACATCTGACGGGGTCCGCTAGGGCCGATGCCTGCCGGGGTTTCGGGAAATTCCTAAAGGGTCACCGTGGCCCCTGGCAACGTACAAGCAACTAAAGTAACACGGGTGGATTTTAGTCAGTAAGAGTCTGACACTCCCTTTCGCTCCGCCCAGAGCGGGAGAACTTATTTGATGATTTCCAACAGACAAAAAAAAAGACGTAATGAGTATCGTTATGTAAATACGATAAAAAAAATTGCAACTACTAACAGTTGCTTAAACAATACTGTGGTGTCTTGGTTTAGGTTAGGTATGTACAATAAAACACTGTTTCCAATATCACTGCGCTAGACGTGCTATCGCAATGACTGCTCAGAGTAGACTGCCGAGCACGGTACAACGCTCTGCACTCCCTCTACTGCGCAGCCCCCACCATAGCACGCATAACTTATTTATTAGACGTCACAAATACCAATCATGAAGGGCAATTATTATGCTATTTTCTTGTTAAAGAAAATTTCCTCGTGGAAATGAAGCTAAACTAATCTAATTTGTTCTAGCATTTACAATGGATACAAATCAATTATATCATTGTATAATAACTTGTACTATAAATAGTTGCTAAAAGTAAGAAATATGAACATTTCTCTAGTTCAGCAGTGTTACTGTTTGTCATCATGAAGTTGTTGCAAGTGTCGCTGTTGTTCACGTTCGTGATGCTGGTGGCTCATGTAACTGCTTACAACCTGGGGTCTTCAAACCGCCGAAGTAATTACAATTACATTTTAATCACTTATTACCTTTTCTATAAACTATAAAGGTACCATTCCGTACCCGACTGCAGGCGACGTGTCGCGGCGACACTTCGCGGCGTCATGTCACTGCATTCATGATTCCGCAGGCGGCAGCAGACCGTATTCCAGTCGGAAGTGGGCTGGATGGAATAACCCCCCCAAACGGCCGCCATGGCCCACGTACAATGGTTCATTTGACGGACTAAGTGCGGAAACCAAACCCTATAACATAGATCCAGTCGGAAGAAAAACGTGTTATCGCTCGAGCGTTGGCGGCACTACTGGTCTGCAGTCGGGCTACACGTGTCGCCTGTCGCTCGCCCGTAGCTGCCAACGACGTATCGCTAGCTACGGAAGGTATTTCATAGAAATTCATAGAAACCAGTCGTGTCGCGGCGACACGTCGCTTGCAATTGCCTCCTGCTGTCGGCTACGGAAATGGTATCTTTAGGAAACTACAATGGTAGGTTCATAACGAGGCGCAGTGCGGCGCATCGCGATGCAGACTTAGGCATTGTGTGGTGTATTATGAATTTATGACATAATTATTATACATAATATTATCTGACTAAAACGTTCTTAACACATGTCATATAGCTCTTTTAAAGTGCGCGCAGTGACGCTTCTCATTGTGAGTATTTGTGAACTAACGCATCCATACAGCTCGTGTCCACTTATTGTCGGATGTCGGCCCCGACAATATCTCCAATCAAATGTCATTAAGTTTCACATCCATTAAATAAACGGATCCGACACAAAACAAGTGGTAACGAGCTAAAACGAATCCTGATTACTCATCATTTATTCAACCGCACCCTAAATTGCATTCAACCGATTATCCGAGAAGTTTAAAGATTTGCGCTAATTAATTAATAACATTAATTGTTCAGATAGTGGAGATACCTGCAAGACTAAAGGCGACTGCGGCGCTTTAGCTGTATGCGTACCTGGATTGGATGGGCATCTGCACTGCCAACCGTATATTCTGTAACTGTGCGGCAAACAAATTGATGATGATATTTTTACATTATTGAGCTTCTTGCTACTTTATGGTCTTTTAAAAATCTACATAATAATATCTGAAATTTTTAAGTTAGTCAGCGGGAAATTCCCATTGTGATCTTTTTACTACGCGGTGCTATTAATCAAATATATTTTGTGATTGTCAATTGAAATTCTAATAAACTGTTTACGCTTCTTTTAAACTGGTTTTATCTCTTTATATCTAATCTGCCTTCTTAAATAAATCTGCTAATAATAAATTGCCAAATGGTCCACGGTGTGTACGATTCATAAAATTATTTAGTATTAATAAGTAACTCCAATGTCTTGTTTTTAATGTTGGACGTAGTAGGCCTCTCCCAGTCTGCGCCAAAACACCCTGTCCTCCGCCTTCCGCATCCTGTATATCCTAGCCACCATCTAGCCAATATGTTCTTTACTGCGCCAAAACACCCTGTCCTCCGCCTTCCGCATCCTGTATATCCCTAGCCACCATCTAGCCAATATGTTCTTTACTGCGCCAAAACACCCTGTCCTCCGCCTTCCGCATCCTAGCCACCATCTAGCCAATATGTTCTTTATTTCTTTATTACATTAAACAACTATATTTGCAGGTTAAATCGAAATTTTAACCTCCTTGCAAAGTTGCAAGGTTTCGAAATAAAAAGTTTGTTTTATTTTTAAATAATAATTACACTACAGATGAATTTTCATAGAAAATTTGGCCGCTAAACACGACTGATATGGATTTTTATACTAACATTCCTGGCCCCCTGCTAGGATGTATTTGACCAGTACAGTATTTTAAAATCTCGAAGAAGGTTGTCAAAATAATGGTCGAATTTCCAAGAATGTTTGAGAAAAAGACAAAATTTTAGGACACTATTTAATGACACACTTTAAATAAAATAACGAACATACAAAGTGTGGTGTGCATGTCGAAGTTGCGCCAAATAGGGTATACACGATCATTAGTAATATGTCGGCAATCCATTAAGGTGATGTAGCAAAGGTCATTTGGAACCAAATGACCCCTTATGACCCATGCAAATGTCCACCGTTTTCGAGTAATTTGTCATTTTATATTTGAAAAATTAATGAAATAAAAATATAAAATGTCAAATTAATCGAAAATGGTTGACCGTGTAGATGTTTTCTCCGCAAACCAATAGCCGTAGGGTATCCTAGAGTGGGGACCGTGTATAGGCAAGCACAGAGTGGGACGGCCCTCAGCTGGATGGACCCCTACCTTAAACAAGTGGCCGGGACAGGCCGGGACAGACTGGATACAATACGGAGTACCGAGCGTTGTGGCACAACATGAGAGAGGCTTATTATGTCCAGCAGTGACTGCCCCGTTATTTTTAATGGCACCTATACAGCGTGGATCAGAAATGCGTTGTCATATTTGGGTGTGGTACAGTACAATTGAACAACTTTCTCCATGGGACCAACGTCGGCGTCGTGTTCGCGAAAAAATAATCAACTGTACTATACGAAACCTCAATACCTAATCGACCCAAATGTATGAAGATTGCAGCGAGATCGACTATCAAGAGAGCAACACGCATATATTTTTGGCTTGATACAATAATTGTCAAATGCCATTTTAATTAAAACACGTGAAATCGCATCTTTAAAACGACAATGACGTAAGTGAAAAAATTTCTAAAACTGACCTTTTAATGGAAAACGATTTAAATACTATTAAAGTTTGGTGTGCGACATCGACTTTTAAGTAATAGCAATATTTGCCGCTAGAGGGAAGTTGCGTCGTTGTGTAATTGGAGAAGGAATTTAAATCGAAAACGACCCATTGGTCAGTTGCGCGCGGGGAGTAGAGAGTACCAGTTGTCTTTAGTGCTACAACGACACTCAGGTCAATTGCGCCTATATGTTTCTTATTTTTTAAACTACATTGACCTAACTGTGTTTTCAGTCATATGGCGTAATTAATGCGAAGGTGTAATTAAAGCGTAAAAGAGGAATATTTTTTTATGATTGCTTAAATAAAAGTAATTTAATCCTACTGTTAGTGAGTAAGCTCCTTTGATTAAGTAGATTTTAAGAAGACATACTTTTTAGTTCAGCAATCTTTTAAACTTAATAATTTCATCGAGAAAATAAGACTATAAGCAGTTTTGATTGTTTTTTTTTAAGTTTAGTACCTAATAAAAACATTACACTGCACTGCATCACGAGTTTCAATTAATTAAGATTGTTAGGCGGGAGTACTTACTTAATACATCATTAAATTAAGAGAACTCTTAAATATGACTTACTGCTGGTATCAGAAACTTAAGTAAGACCAGGAGGATATTGAATAGTTGATGTAAGTAATGATTTTTAGCACCAAACTAAAAATTATTTTTTATATTAAGGCTAATGTTCTGCATTTACGCCATTGTTCTTTGAGGATTCTTGAAGTTAATAAACATTTTATTTGGAACAACGACGCAACTGTAGGCACCCCCCGAAAATAATATAAATAGCAACTAAAATATCAGAGTAGAATAATCAAAAATATTTCACAAATAAGCCTATATCCTTATTTTATGTTTTGTTGTAAAAAATACAATAATGAACATAATTAAGATAGTTAATTGACTCAGGCGTGACCTTGCGGAAATCCATCATAAAATACAATAGACGATGTATATCTACGAGTAGTAACTTAATCCGCTTAACCGTTCTTAAAGAGTTAGAGAATCCTGTAAGAAATCGACACGTGTTTCGCCTCTCAACGAGGCATCCTCAGGACGACGATTGACCTGTTGCGAACTCGGACACGAAGTGTTATCAACGCGAGCCGAACGCAAAGTCGAACATAATTAATAAAATAATATTTCTGATTACGTAAAAAAAATAATTCAAAAGCGTTTTTCTCTAAAATTATGTTTTTGCACTTACGTCACTGTCGTTTTAAAGGTGCGAATATATCATATGAAAAACATTATTTTTCTATCTCAACTTCTACCAAAGTAACAAAAGATGACACGTAAGTATCGTATCCCAACTACGGAACCCTTCATTGTGCGTGGTCCGTTACGTAATTGGCCGGTTTTTGTTTTTTTTAATAGAATTAAATTTTTTAGAGACATAGCTTTTAAGGTATTTTGTTAATAAGTATTGTAGCAACACTGAGCTAGTCAATATCCTCAATATTTCTGGCGTTTAACAACTACCTACCAACTACTACCAATCAATAAAAAAATTAGGTACAGGTTTATTATTTGTAATAAACCTGTAGGGGAAAGAGGGGGGAAACCGGATAGGGGGTCAAACCAGATAGTTGCTATTCCATTACTCCGCGTACAGCTGTCTCGTTCTAGCTAGTGGAGAAATATGCGCGAACGCTTGCTCAGTTCGGTTACAAATGGTGGTGATGGTCAAATCTCAGCGCGTGCGTCCATAAACGAAAATTGAAAACAAAGGTAAGTTATCTAATATTTTGATTTCCTTAAAGTGTTTTCATTAAGTTTAGCTTTAAGCTATCATAAAAAGTTGTATTTTTTAAGAAGTAATACATATTTAACCTTTTAAAACGATATTTGTTGTTGATATGAGTGTAAACATAAACTGTTAATTATTACAATTTCAAACGTGGTACCTGCGGGGTACAAGCGGACGGGGTGATTTCGTCTATTGGGGTTTCACCCCGATCCAGTATTGTGGACGTTTGTTTTATTTTAAAAGTTACTATTTTTTTACTTTAAATATACAGAGTGCGAGCGTCAGCGTGCCACGCAAAAAAACGAATATAGAAAACTACCATGACGATTCGGAGTGTTAAGTTTGTGGCGAAAAGTACAGTACACTAAGTCCACAGATGAATGATACCAATGCACTCTTTAGGTGCAGTTGTTCAAAGCAAGACTTATTATTGTTTGTATGCGAATAATTTTAATATTTAGTTTTATTGTTAATCATTTTATACTCACTCCTTGAATATAAAATACCTATCCGGTTTGACCCATAGGTATGGGGTGAATTCGGATTTATAATTTTCAGTTAAAATTGTTCTATTGTGCAGTTAATTAGATTGATTTAAAAAAAAAACATGCCGAAGTTATGCCTAAGGTATACTTAAGCATTTATGATATTGATTATGTCAATAAATAACATGGTGATTAATTTATTGTGTCTTTATCTTAACTATCCGGTGTCCCCCCACCTTCCCCTACCTAATTTTTTTATTGATTGGAGTCCATAGGAAATGCCATTCGTTCGAGTTAACGTAATCTGAATGCCATTGACTAAAACGAACAAAATAATGGACTGTATCATTATCATGATACAAATTATACTCGTAATTAATCTGACTAAGGGTACCTACGCTAATAGTCGGTCATTCTTTCATACAAACTTATGATTGTATGTTCGTATGTTTGACGGTGTACGTTCAAAACCAAAAATTATGCCCTTTATGGAAGCAGAATTGGAAAAAATATATTGGTTTGGAAGTTATGTATGAGCGTCAAATCTTCCAGTTATTTAATTTACGCCCAAAGATGAGTTAAAATTCGAAGTGTCTAGTCATCCGCTAAACGGATGAATAAAAAAATAAATTAGTCATCCGGCTATCGGACGAATAAAATAATATGTTTTTCTTCCGATAACCGGACGATTAATTTATAATGTTATTCATCCGCTATAAACGGACGATTAATTTATAATGTTATTCATCCGTTTACCGGACGATTAATTTATATGTTATTCGTCCGTTTACCGGACGACTAGCAACAGCCGTTAAAATTAGTGTTGAAACTAATTTTTACTCGTCTTTGGGCGTAAATAAATAACTTATGTAGTAAGAAAACGGCAAATTAAAAACCGTACAGGGATAGACAATTTATACAATAGTTTAAATAATTTTATTTTGAGTAAACACTTTCAGTAGTTTTTTCATAATATCTAATATCTATACGCCCAAAGGTCTGTTCAAGAAATGTTACGCGCTCGTTTTCGTTATAAATCATTGTCTATTTCATTTAATAAATTAATAAATAAAAACTAGATAAATAAATAAAACTAAATAAATTAATAATTAGACTAATAAATTAGCATGCATATTAGTTACGCCCACCAACGAGTTGGAGCCGTCGACTAGTGTACCCTTAAAGCATTAATGTTGAAACCAATCAATTCCATTTTAGATGTGATAATAAAATACTTGCTACGTACCTATAAATAGCTGTTAAACGCAACAAATAAAAATAATTAAACTAGAACACCTCACTAGCTCAGTCATCATGAACTTCTTACAAGTTGCGTTGTTGTTCACGCTCGTGATGCTGGTGGCTCCTGTACCTGCTGACAATCACCGCTGGTTCGGTAACAGACATATCTTGTTTTAAAACAGCTCATACAATATAACCAATCAAAGCGCGTATCGGACCACGCACTATGTAGAGTTCCGTGGTATAGGCGCTAGTAGGTTTACCACTTTTGACAACAATTCCAAGAAAATTAAAACTTCAATAAGGTCTAAAATAAAATATTGATTCTTTCTTTCTATACAAAGTACATACCTTATTCAAATTTTTAAACATTTTTTTTTAGATTTCGTTCCCTGCAAGACTAACAGCGACTGTCCATCCGATAAACCGAGATGCATGGAACTAGTCGGAGGCTCAGTTAGAAAGTCTTCCTGTACTATAGAATTACCATATAAAAAAGATGTCGAAGATTACATTTGGACATAGACCAAAGGATGACAGACGACTTGTCCAGTGACCTATTGTATCTACTTCAGTTATAATTAACGTTTTAATATATTGAATATTCCCAAAATCCTAATACATTTCCAACCCTAATCAGAGTTTGATAATAATTAAATGATATGAAATTGTCCTAGTTTTTTTATTTAATAAGTGTGTTCGACATTGTATATCCAAAGTTAACATGATAATCGTTTTTTCTCATTATTAATTTTGTCTGTATGGAAGCAAAACAGTAAAATAAAAAGCCATTAAAAAGTTAAGAGCCAATAAAGATTCCTTTTTCTTGCAAATTTTAATACAGTTTTGGAAGCAAATAAGTAATAAAAAAATGTGTTAAATCTCCAAAACAAGGTCGACACCAACAAAGCTCATTTATCGAAGAGATAAACTAAAAAAAACTATACTACTACTACGACTGTTGTATCCTTTATTTGTAATTGATTTTGCAATGTGATTTTCATAAAACTGGATTCTCCAAAAGACTTTTCGTAATTTCTCCATCGTTTGACTAAAACAGTTTGGAACGGTGTTTGTGAGCGTGCGAACTAGACGTTGTGCATGTAGTCCAGCGTTTTACTGCTCATCCCTGATACTATCTCTGTCGAACACGATGCCAGGTGAGAAAGCGTACTTTTTGACCCCACCCACCAGTAAGTTCGACCCCGCGACTAGTTCAACCTTAAGGCGCTCTGCTCCCTCACCGGGTGCATTCGCCTGTAATGAAACAATCCAAGACTCCATTTTGAGCATTACAATGTTACCAATACCTTGGTTCTTCTCACTCACAGATTTTATGCTCGAATCTGAACGTTACAGGCGAATGCGGGAGGTGAGTGAGCGAGTAATTCGTCTCTGGTTTGTAATTGCACTAAAGCATGTCAAGGCCGTGGGTAAATCAGTATTATGCATGCTACACATTCTTAATTATTAAATAAAGCACTTACTATGGACACAAATCAATTTGCTTGGATTAAAACTTATAAGTACCTACAGACTTTAAATAGCAGTTACACGCTAATTTCTAGATTACATTTCTCTAACTCAGCAGTGTTGCTGTTTATCATCATGAAGTTGTTGCAAGTCGCGCTTTTGTTCACGTTCTTGATGCTGGTGGCTCATGTAGCTGCTGTCAAGCTACATTTGAAAGGTAGGCAACGGTAATTTTAAAAAGTTGTCAAGTCTGACCTAAAATGATTATTTTCTCGGCCGAAAAACGAAAATGACATAAATCTTTTTTTACAATTTGTTATAAAACGGTGTTATTGTGATAGCAAGCTTGCAATTTATTCATCAGATTTGATTATTTAATTCATTCGTGTGTGGGACTGATGAATGATGTGCGTCAGGCCGCACACGGTCATTATGAAAATTAAAGGCTCTAAAGATCACGTTATTTCTAGTCCATTTTGGAAATCTGAAAGTGGATCCCTGACCACGGGGCTCGTATTTGAAACTTTTCAAAAATGTCTTTGGTGTACTTTCATCATGCCGCACCTACTCAGTTATTAACTTTTCGCCCGGCTTATGCTGGTTCAAAAACCCTCCTTTACCAGTAACATTGAGTTACTAATGCATTTACGTCATCCAAAGATCGTGAATGTGCTGCAATAGTGAGTTCTTACTATGCAACCCTGAAGTAGTCGATACTAACAAAATGACTTAAAGCATTAGCAAACGGCCTCACTCCTGAGCAGAATAAGAGGCAATCACAATAGCATTCTGAAGGTTGTGGCGACAGACACTTCCTCCGCCATAATAAGGCTATTTGTGCGAAGACTATACCATAGTTAGACCATTACCTTTTCTCATTGTGTCTAGATGTTGGGTGGTCTTCTCACAAATTCGTCTTTAGTTTAAGTTACTAACAGTAGTGATTGTGCAAACATGTTTACCAACAATTTATGGATCTTTTTCTGTTATCCCAAAAATTATTATATTTTATTTATTTTATTTTATTAGCGTAAATAACATGTACCTAATTAATTGTTTAGCTAATCCGCCCTGCAAGAATTCCAGCGAGTGCCCACCTGGTACAAGCTGCAGAACGCCGTTCGGGATTTTATTAGAGTTCGACACCTACTGCCTGCCGGGGTAATCTAGAAGAGGAGGTAGTGAAGATAAGATTTGTACATAGACACAAAGATGGCAAAGAAATATAGAAAGAAAAACATTTTATTTTATTGTTTGTGTTAATATTAAGTACTTATAATGTAATTAGTTTCTTTTGCGAGTCCAAAAAAATTCCTTTCCTTTATTCGGTTCCTTATTCTTTCCGTTACTTAGTAAGTGTGCCTCTCGGATCCGCCAAAAAGGTCCATTTCAGTATACAAATGTTGTCTCACGACAACTGAACACTAACTTTTCAGTGCTTTTATTACACGGCAAGTTAGTGTCTAACTATTGTGTCTGCTTTGCAAACATTTAACGCGTTCATTAGATAAATTGTTACTCGCAATGGAATTTAGTTTGATAAATAATTAAATGATCTGGTACCCATGGGCGTACCCGGCATTTTTTACGGGTGTGGCAGAAGTAAATAAACTCTATAATTAGTAGGAATATAAGGATAAAACTCTACAATATGTAAAAAAAAACCATCTAATCCAAAAGGAACTCATAGTTATACTGCAATAACATTACTTACCTAAAAAAAAAGTAATAAAAAATCTATTGCAATTTAAAAATCTAATTTTAGTACCAAAATTACCCCAAAATCATTAACAATGAGCAAATTTAAACAGGTGTCATAACAGCCGCCCGCGCCGATGAGGAATTTTATCATAATAATACGATAAAATTAACCATAAAAAAATTTGACAATTTTATTTTTCAGATTTTCCTAAAAAATACCAATATAATATAAATAGACTAGAATAGACTCTCAGTACGGACCTTACAACAGTGTAAATACAATAATTATTTAAATAACATTATTAAATTGTAATTTAAATATCAACAACAAAAAAAACTTTTTTGCAAAAAATTAAACCGACGAAAAAAGACTGAAAAGCGAAAAATAAAAACTTTTTTGCAAAACAAGCGAAAAATAAAAAATAACTATCTATTTAGTGACAAATTGATGACCTTCAAATAACAAATTTTGAGGCGGCGCCTAAAACACATTCAACGAAGATCTATCAAGCTAACATTTTACGCTTTATGTAATTAAAATATGTTTGTTTGGCGCCGCCTCAAAATTTGTTATTTGAAGGTCATCAATTTGTCACTAAATACATAGTTATTTTTTTATTTTTCGCTTGTTTTGCAAAAAAGTTTTTATTTTTCGCTTTTCAGTTTTTTTTCGTCGGTTTAATTTTTTGCAAAAAAGTTTTTTATTTTTAGCTTTTGAGTTACAATTAACCGCCTGGCCACGGGACATTCGCTACAGCGAAAATTCGCGCGGTGCGAACGGCGAAGCGTCTTGCGACTAAAACAAATGTATAGAATTTCGCCCCGCAAGACGCACCGCCGCGCCGTTCGCGCCGCCCGTTCCGTGGCTAGGCGGTTTTAATGTTTGCCTCAACCTCTGACCGTCGATGACAGTCATACCCCAGCTAGGTGTAAAGTTCTCATCAGGGGAAATGAAATAAGCCCAAACACGATGTAGCTGCTGTAAACTGGTGAGGAGCTCTCGCGACTGTCTTCTGACTCCATCATCAGGTCTTTATTGTGTAGTTGTGTATATCAATATAATCGGTTCACAGTTGAAAATTCAGTACGTGAAACATCAATCAACCCCATTTTTTTTACACTTAGGGGTAGGAGTCAATTTTTATTTTTTTATGGGACCAACTTCGAGGTATACCCTTCCCAATAAAAAAAGAATCGTTTAAATCGGACCACTCAGTAAAAAGTTATGCGTGGTCATACATAAAAAAAAAAAATATAAAAAAAATGTACGTGTCGAATTTTGAGAACCTCCTCTTTTTTTTTCGTCGGTTAAAAAATAAGGTTCTTTAAGGAAATTTCTCACCGACAGGCCCACGTGACTGATGAATGGCTCGTTCTCTGGCCAAAGATTAGCTAGCCATAGTACGCACAAATGTAACCGGCGGTGGCGGCCGCCTCTCAGATCTGATCCATTAGTTCGCCACACACGGTCTCGTGTCGGGCATCAGTTGTAATCACGACTTTGTTAAAAGATCGGATTTGACCGCCCCGTACCCGATCCGTTCGTTTTGAGCACGGGCAGCGGGCAGGCGACAGGCAGACACATCCGTGCCTTTTTTCCAGATACTTAAACTTGTCCACCCTTGGCAGGGATTGTCCACACAGTGCGACGTGTGGAAGACATGTCCCCGTTCCATGGCCAGGGGGTTTTAATGTTTGCCTCAACCTCTGACCGTCGATGACAGTCATACCCCAGCTAGGTGTAAAGTTCTCATCAGGGGGAATGAAATAAGCCCAAACACGATGTAGCTGCTGTAAACTGGTGAGGAGCTCTCGCGACTGTCTTCTGACTCCATCATCACATCAACTCCAGGTCTTTATTGTGTAGTTGTGTCATCAGAACTACATATGTGTGCGAAATTACAACAGAATCGGTTCACAGTTGAAAATTCAGTACGTGAAACATCAATCAACCCCAATTTTTTTACACTTAGGGGTGGGTTTCAATTTTTATTTTTTTATGGGACCAACTTCGAGGTATACCCTTCCCAATAAAAAAAGAATCGTTCAAATCGGACCATTCAGTAAAAAGTTATGCGTGGTCATACAAAAAAAAAAAAATACTTATACGTGTCGAATTGAGAACCTCCTCCTTTTTTTTCGTCGGTTAAAAATTATCACAAAGGTTACAAAAAAAAAATATAGTAAAATAGCAGGTAATGAGAAACGCTTCATCATCTTGAATATATTGGCTTATCAAAATAAACAAACTATTCACTCAGCGGTGGTACGAATGTGACCCAGGCCCTAAACACGAATTTGTGAACAAACTAAATCTATTACCTAAACGGGATTTGTTAATAAGAATAGATTCGTAGGATCTCCAGTTGGTTTGAAATTAAATCTTAACTTAATTAAAAATTAAACCTACAGAAACTGACGTATGAGGAGACAGAAAATTTGCTTCAGATACCTAGATAAACAATTAAATACTCAACTACTTGTTTTAATTATTAAAAACAAACTTAAAGTCTTTCACAAACGCTCCGCAATCTTACACACCCTCTCACACTCATTCACGCACACATCCAGCACACACAAAGAGAGGTCTAGTTACACACCTAGTATTACTACTTTCAAATATTGTTATCTTTATTCATTTTATTTTTTTTTCTTTAAATTCTTGTTTTTTTAGGTGAATAAGTTACGTACATTCATACATGGGATCTTTGTAATATTATAAGACAAAATATACTTAATTTGTAACCCAGGGGGATCGGCGTTGAGGGCTGAAATACAGGTTATGCCTAGTTCGGCCCCAAATGCTAATACTTTTGTGTACTTTAAATTTAGATTAAGCACTCTACTTGTAAAAAATGTACATTTTTATATGAATAAACACATTATCAATTATCAATTATAATTATAATTATTATAAATGCGAAAGTTAGTTTGTTTATTCTTTTGTTTATTTATTACTCTTTCACGCTTAAACGGATTTGGATGAAATTTGGCACATGGGTAGACTAAAATCGCTACAAAAAAATATATACGTAGGTACAATAAACCGAACCATGTGCGCCGCGACACGACTGATTTCAATGAATTTCTATGAAGTACCTTCCGATGCTAGTCGCCTTCTTAAAAATACATAGAAACCAGTCCTGTCGCGGCGACACGTCGCCTGCAGTTGCCACCTGTGATCAACTACGGAATTGTACCCGGCGCATGCCAGTAAAGCTCCCAGACGACAAGATTTTTTTCGACACCATCAATTGTCTTCATCGTCATCATCATTCTCCTGCCCTTATCCCAATTTTATTTGGGGTCGGCGCAACATGTCCCTTTTTTCCATACTTCTCTATTAGTCGTCATTTCAGTAGTTACCCCCTTTCTAGCCATATCATCTTTCGCACAGTCCATCCATCGTTTCTTTGGTCTTCCCCTACTCTTATAGCCATCGACATTCACACTCAAAACTTTCTTTACGACATTTTCCTCATTCCTCCGCATCACATGCCCATACCATGCCAAACGATTACCGCACAACTTTTCGGTCACCGGTGCCACTTTCAGACTTCCTCTTATGTACTCATTTCTTACTCTATCCATTCGTGTAACACCACACATCCCTCTTAGCATTCTCATCTCAGCTGCATGCAATTGCCTTTCATTCATCCCCTTGGTGGCCCAACATTCTGATCCATACAAGACAGCAGGTCTAACCATCCATACTAATATTATAAATTCGAAAGTAACTCTGTCTGTCTGTCTGTCTGTCTGTCTGTATGTTACCTTTTCACGGCTAAACCACTGAACGGATTTCGATGAAATTTGGCAAGGAGATAGATGGCATCCTAGAGAAGGACATAGGGTACTTTTTGTCTCAAAAATAACCCCCAAGGGGGTGATATAAGGGATGAAAGTTTGTATGGGAAACTCAATATTTCTAAGTTGGGGATATGGAAATTCAAATTTATGCTTTTGGTAAGAAATAAAGAATTACGCTTTTCAGCGTTTTTGTAAAATCATCCCCCATCAGAAATAGGGGTTGATTTTAAAATTCATATGTATTATTGATTATTTTTGTTGTCTCTTATTTTTAAGAGATTTAAGGTGTGGTTCCAGTGAGTCGGAACCGGATGCGGCACAGTTCACGGTGAGTCGGAACTGTCTGCGGTGATTGTGGCGATTGTGGTGATTGTGGTTCCAGTGAGTCGGAACCGAGTGCCGCACAGTTCACAGTGAGTTGGAACTGTCTGCAGTGATTGCGGCGATTGTGGTGATTGTGTTGATTGTGGTGATTGCGGTGATTGAGCTGATTGAGGTGATTGCGGTGATTGAGCTGATTGTGGTGATTGAGGTGATTGTGGTGATTTCGGTGTTTTCGGTGATTGAGGTGATTGCGGTGATTTTGGTGATATCGGTGATTATTTTTGTTGTCTCTTATTTTTAAGAGATTTAAGGTGTGGTTCCAGTGAGTCGGAACCGGGTGCGGCACAGTTCACGGTGAGTCGGAACTGTCTGCGGTGATTGTGGCGATTGTGGTGATTGTGGTTCCAGTAAGTCGGAACCGGGTGCCGCACAGTTCACAGTGAGTTGGAACTGTCTGCGGTGATTGCGGCGATTTTGGTGATTGTGGTGATTGCGGTGATTGAGCTGATTGAGGTGATTGCGGTGATTGAGGTGATTTCGGTGATTGCGGTGATTTCGGTGTTTTCGGTGATTGAGGTGATTGCGATGATTTCGGTGATTATTTTTGTTGTCTCTTATTTTTAAGAGATTTAAGGTGTGGTTCCAGTGAGTCGGAACCGGGTGCGGCACAGTTCACGGTGAGTCGGAACTGTCTGCGGTGATTGTGGCGATTGTGGTGATTGTGCTACCAGTGAGTCGGAACCGGGTGCCGCACAGTTCACAGTGAGTTGGAACTGTCTGCGGTGATTGAAGTGATTGCGGTGATTGCGGTGATTGAGGTGATTTCGGTGATTCCCCAGTGAGTCGGGGTGATGAGTCTAAGGGTGTTGACCAGGAATGCGCGTTCGCTGCATGCTGGTGGTCAGGATACCCGCTGAGCCGTGGGTGCTGGCTGGCTGTGTAACTCGCCTCACGAAAGCTTGCGGGATTGATGATGATGACGTCACGCTGAAGTAGTTGCACGAAGGCTGCGTTGACGTTCAGTCTCAGGGTCACCAATTTAGTGGTATGAGGAACAGGGTTAAAGTTCACTCATCCACCATAGAAAAGGGAGGATCCTCCGACAAGACGGGTGTTATGTCGGGCGGGCAACTGCCCATAAGTTGATTTCGGATAGTCTTATCTATGTCGTTCGCGTGGTAAATTCTAACTGCGCGATGCAGGATTTGTGTGACATCATGTCTTTCATGCGTAGTTCGTATGTGGCGGTGTAACCGTTACCAACCGTAAACATTACCTCCTTACTAATAAACGTTGTATAGCGTCTGTATAGTTAAACATATAGTATAGTTACAAAGCTTTGTCTTCTTCTTTCGAATGTCAAATTACTGACGACTGAAAGAGATCATTTTTTCATTTTGAGGTACGCAACCCTAAAATGTGCCTGTTTGACTTTTTCATGCCGTAAGGGCTGAACGGATTTAGTTGAAAGGCGTATGGTCTTTTAACTAAATCCGTATAGGTATCTGGGTTAGGATAGAGGATAATCTGAATCCCGGTAGTACGGTCCTGTGGGATATTTTCCGACCTTTACGCGGGCGAAGCCGCGGGTAAAAGCTAGTTGTTTTATATATCTTCCCCTTAAGTTTAAGGGGAATGCGGGAGTCGCAGATTGTTCCCGTGACCTGCTGCCATTTCATCCATCCAGTGTTAATTCTGTGCTTAACCGCCCGATCTATTTCGCCATCGCTTTGCACGAGTGAACCGAGATACCGAAAGTCGGAGCAGACTGGCAGAAGCGTGCCATCAAGCGCTATGGCTCCAGAACTAGAGAGACCGCCGAAATCGCAGAACATATGTTCAGTTTTGGTTCTGCTGATTTTCAAGCCAACACTCTCCAGCTTCTACTGCCATTTCTCCAATCTGCTCTGGATCTCAGGTTCATCCTCACCGACAAGAACAATGTCATCGGCAAACAGCATGCACCAGGGTGCCTCTTCCTGTAAGTCCGACGTCAGGGCGTCCATAATCAACAAGAAGAGGTAAGGACTTAAAGCCGACCCTTGGTGCAAGCCTACAGCCACACTGAACTCATCAGTATTGCCAGCAGCCGACCGAACGTACGTACGAGATTGGCTGTACATGGCACGAATTAACTCTACATACTTCCCGGGCAAACCTTTCTCTTTCAAGGCCCACCACAACACATCCCGAGGTACCCTATCATACGCTTTCTCCAGATCAATGAACACCATGTGCAAGTTCTTGTGTGCACGTCTGTACTTCTCACACAATTGGCGGAGTGCAAAGGTGGCGTCCATTGTTCCTCGACCTGGCATAAACCCAAACTGGTTTGGGGTAATCTCACTCTCCTCTCTCAGTCTTTTCTCTATTACTTTCTCCCATACCTTCATACTATGTGACATGAGCTTTATCCCTCGATAGTTGTTGCAGTCCTGTACATCACCTTTATTCTTGAAGATGGGCACTAGCGAACTATTGCACCATTCTTGTGGGATCCCCCCTTCATGCAACAACTTATTAAAGAATAAAGTCAGCCACATACATCCATCTTCTTTTAAACACTTCCATACTTCTACTGGTATATCATCTGGGCCTACAGCCTTACCATTTTTCATACTTTGAACTGCCTTTCTCACTTCATCCATGCTTATTTCCCTGACTAAACCCATATTTACATGTACCTCTTTAAGCACACCATTCCATTTATTCTCTTCGTTCATTAACTTTTCAAAATAAATCTTCCATCGTTCTTTTATTTCGTCATCTTTGCACAAAACCTTACCGGCGTCATCTTTTATACATTTCATGTGAATTATATCTCTCGTTCTCCTTTCTCTTGCTTTTGTGATCCGGTAGAGCTCCTTCTGGCCTCTAGGGCTCTCCAGCGAGTCATACAACTTCTCCTGCGCCTTAGACCTCGTAACTGCTACCGCCTTTTTTGCCTTTCTCTTCCATTCTTTATAAATCTTCTTCTTATCATCCTTTAAACTATCATTCCCGTTTTCTACACCCTGCCATTCTTTAAATGCAATTTTCTTTTCTTTAAGTATCTTTTGCACGTTTTCATTCCACCACCATGTACCTATTCCTTTCTATTATACCTTTCCCTTTCGATTCTCCAAACACATCTTTAGCTACTATCCTTATACAATCCGCCATCTCTTTCCAACATTCATTCACAGACTTTCCTTCCATATCCTTCATTTCAATCATTTTATCTACCACTTGACTCTTATACATACTGGCGCATTCCTCTTTTTCTATCATACGCCATCTGGTTTTGGGTGGGGGCCGTTCCTTGTTCCTACTGGACGCGACACTGACTTTTACCTCCATTATTAAGAGTCTATGTTGTGGGACTAAGTCTTCACCTGGGAGCACTTTACAGTTTTTGACACTTTTAAGGCTGTTCCGTCTTACTAGCAAGTAGTCAATTTGTGTTGCGTGGTGGCCACTTTTGTAAGTTATAAGATGCTCTTTTTGTTTTTGAAACCACGTATTTGTTATTGCCAGGTCGAAGGCCGAAGCAGCTTGCAGTAGTGTCTCGCCATCAGTGTTACGGTCCCCGTATCCCCAACCGCCATGCACTCTCTCATACCCATCCTTCGGTCTTCCTACATGCCCGTTAAAATCACCCCCCACATACACTTCTTCACTATCTTGCACATCCATCATCACCCGATCAAAATCCATCCAAAACTTCTCTTTTACACTATCTTCACACCCTGACTGGGGCGCATACACACTAACTATATTAACCACTAAACTCTCCACAATTACTTTAACCGCTATCACTCTATCACTCACTCTTTTAACATCCACCACACATTCTTTCAACTGACTATCCAAAACTATACCCACACCATTTCGCTTGCCATCGCTCCCACAATAATAAAACTTATATCCTTCTCCTATCTCTCTAGCCTTCGCGCCCTTCCACTTTGTCTTTTGCAGACACGCTATGTTCAGTCGTCGCCTTTTTAAAACATCTGCTAGTTCCCTTCCTCTTCCAGTCATCGTACCTACATTCCAGCTCGCACATCTCAGTCTAGCTTCTCTCACACTCCGAGCTTGCGTCTTACGTCGCACCCGCCCGTTCTGGTGCGACAACCCTTGTCCATTTCCCACAGAAGCCGGGTGCTGCCCCTGCGCGTCGCCTGTGGGGTACGCCCTAGCCCTATCGCGCATCATAACATTTTCTCTCATGTTGCTTAGGGTTATGGCAAAGTTTTACAGTCGGCCGCCAGCCTGACACCAACCCTCCTTGGGAATGCTTTTGTTGGTGGTTTTCCCGCCACCTCGCGGGTGACCCAAGGTGCTACGATGATATGCACTAGGTCTCCAGTTCCCTTAGTCGCCTCCTACGACACCCACAGGATGAAATGGGGTGGCCATATTCTTAATCCGGTCTTCATCGTCATATTTCAGCCAATAAAACTTTCTCATGAATCACTCCGTCCATAGGTGAAAACCGTATGAAAATCCGTTCGGTAGGTTTTGAGTTTATCGCATTTGATAAAAGAAATCTACTGAAATTTGAACACACGCTCAAGCAAATTTGCGCAAACGCACAAGCTTGGAATCGAAAATTTAAAATCACACAAGCCTAGAAATTTGCGCAAATTTCTTCCCACACACGTAACGATTTGCTTGCGCAAGCCTAAATTTGCGCAAGCAAATCGTAACGTGTGTGGCTACCATAAGATCTGGAGATGGACATAGGCTACTTTTCATCCTGGATCGCAGACGAGAACAGCTAGTAAATAATATTGCTGTGTGTCGTCAAACTGCCATTTGGTGGGGGTTCGATTATGAAAGAAAAGAGTATTCTCTGACACACAGACTCACACTCCGTGCTATCAACCTTAGTGATATATCCTACTGACTTATTAGGTATGTTGATTGGAAATAAAACAATAATATATACAAGTAAATGATTTATTTACTATTCCGATGCAGATAATTACATTTTCTTTTAAGAACCTATTCCTCCTCTTTTGTTTTGATGTTATTTTAGTTCCCAAAAAACAATAAATTTACAAAAAGATATGAAAAATCACACACGGTCTACTGTAGATGTTGTAGCGGTCAGCACCGTTAGTTAGTGTAAATACCATTTTTATTTAACAACTAACTGTAGACACTATACACGCACATTTTTATAACCTCTTACATCATTATTTCTCGTTTGACATTTCATTCTGTCACATTCGCATTCCAATCACCATAGACATCAAACTAGAGTATATCCTTATCTATTGCTTAACATGACTAACAAAATATATTTATAACTATTACGTATTCACTATATCTACAACACACACAATATTTATATACATATTTAATCTAACCTAACAATTATATTGACACTCCACATCTAAGTAAACATGTAAGAGAAACGGAACGTATGTCCAACCGTGTAATGAGACGCACACATGATCGGCAGATTTTGATTCTGAGGCGATCGCCCTCAGTGTGCCCTCAGTGTACTATCTTGCCTCCAGCTGGACATACGCTACTTTTCCGCTCCAAAATCTAGTCTTCATCCAAGCACTAGATCTCTCCAAGTTAGCTTCGAACCATTGCTGTATTATCTGTTTTGTCTGTACAACTTGTGTTAGTCCTTACGTTGTTTTTGTAACCTTATATGTTATAAGGGAGTGCCGAGGTAGGCAGTAATAGAAGTGCTACTGAAATTAAATCTTTTATTGAGTTTTACCCAGTAACTTCTTCATTGGTGACCCCGATAAAGAACGATGCCTGACGGAGCCAGCGCGTCGACCGGAGCAGCGGCAGAGAAGCAGGATGTCTGCAGAGTCAGCGTAAAGCTGCCGCCATTTTGGCCAGAGGAGCCAACACTTTGGTTCGCCCAGGTTGAAGGTCAGTTTACGATCGCCGGTATTACTGCCGACAGTACAAAATTTTATACCGTCGTGGGCCAGCTTGATCACCGTTATATGGTTGAGGCTAGGGACATAATAGAGAACCCGCCGGCCCAAGACAAGTACGCAAAACTGAAGGCCGAGCTTATACGTAGGCTCTCAGATTCACGCGAAAAAAGGGTGCAACAAATCCTCACACACGAGGAGCTCGGCGACCGTAAACCCTCTCAATTTTTGCGACACCTACAAACCCTGGCCGGACCAAACATGCCAGAGGCGTTTCTGTCCACGTTGTGGGCGAGCAGACTGCCAACCAACATCCAGACGGTCATTGCGTCGCAACCTAATCTCGCTCTCCAGTCTGTCGCAGATTTAGCCGACCGCGTGCACGAGATCGCGCCAGCGCCCGCACCTGCGCTCACATCACCTCCCGCCGTGGCAAGCGCAAGCACCTGCAGCGAGATCAGCGAGCTGAAACAATGTATAGCGGAATTAACCAAACAGGTAGCCGCCCTTTCAACACGTGGTCAGGTACATCACCGCTCGCGTTCGTCTGACAGGTTTAGGCGTGGCAGCAGAGATTCAACACCAGGCCGTTCCCGTAGCCGGTCGCGCTCCAGAGACTCGTGGAACGAAGAGCACTGCTGGTACCACAACAACTTCGGTGACCGGGCCAGGCGGTGCAACCAGCCGTGTACGTACGCGGGAAATGCCACCGGCAGCCGGAAATAGCGGCAAATGGCTGCCCTAACAAACCACGCCGTTTATTCGTAACAGATCGGGCAACTAAAACCACATTTTTAGTGGACACAGGGTCCGATCTTTGTGTGTACCCACGTACAGCACTACAACAGCGGCGCAGCAAGACAACGTACCAACTTTACGCGGCCAACGGTACCGCCATCGACACATACGGCTGGGTCGAGCTCCACTTGAACTTAGGGCTCCGCCGTGTATATTCGTGGAAGTTTGTGGTTGCGGACGTTACCAAGCCAATCATTGGCGCAGATTTCTTAGCTCATTACAACCTGTTAATAGACCTAAAGCATTACCGCCTCATCGACGGGCTAACACAGCTGTCCTCCACCGCGTCATCAGCAGCCGGTTCAGCAGCTGACGTCAAGTCCATTGGTGGTAGCACGGAGTACCACGAGCTCCTTCGGCAGTACCCGGAGATCACGCGCCCTGCGGGAAAACAGAGACAGGTCAGTCATACAACGGTACACCACATACGTACCACCCCAGGCCCGCCTATTTTCAGCAGACCACGCCGCCTCGCACCAGACAAGCTCAAGATCGCTCAGAAGGAGTTTGAGGCCATGCTAGCGAACGGTACAGCACAACCGTCGGAGAGCTCATGGTCGTCCCCCCTTCATCTCGTTCCTAAGAAGGACAACAGCTGGCGGCCATGTGGCGACTACAGGGCACTGAATGCCCGCACTGTCCCGGACAGATATCCCATCCCGCACATACAGGACTTTTCACATCAGCTGGCTGGCAGCAGAATTTACAGCAAAATTGACCTTATTAAAGCGTACAATCAGATACCTGTACAGTCAGCTGATGTCCACAAGACTGCTATCACCACTCCGTTTGGGCTATACGAGTTCCCGTTCATGACGTTCGGTCTCAGGAATGCAGCGCAGACGTTTCAGCGTTTCATGGACGAGGTGCTCCGTGGGCTGTCGTTCTGCTACTGCTACTTAGATGACATTCTCCTGTTCTCAGAGACGGCAGCCCAGCACACCGAACATCTGCACCAACTACTGAAGCGGCTGTCTGACTATGGCATCCTCATAAACTCAGCAAAGTGTGAGTTCGGCAGGACCTCCATTACCTTTCTAGGGCATGAGCTGTCCGCAGAAGGTGTTCGTCCCCTGCCGGAGAAGGTGCAGGCGATCCAAGACTACCCAGCTCCCAAGACCGTCAAGGAAATGCGTCGCTTCCTGGGTATGTTTAACTTTTACCGCCGCTTTGTCCCGGAAGCCGCTCGCTTGCAGTCGCCGCTTAATGTCGTTCTCACAGGGCCTAGAACCACAGGAAATACACCAGTTAGTATGTCGCAGGAAATGCTACTCGCTTTTGCTGCTTGCAAACATGGATTGTCCCAGGCTACCTTGCTATCACACCCAAACCCCAACGCTGAGCTTGCATTGTTCACAGATGCTTCGGATACCTCCATAGGCGCGGTACTACAGCAAAGGGCAGGAGGTTCGTGGCGTCCACTAGCATTTTTCTCTAGGCCTTTGTCCACATCGCAGAAGAAGTACAGCCCGTATGACAGGGAGCTCTTAGCCATCTACGACGCAGTTCGATACTTCCGGCACATGGTTGAAGGTAGGCACTTCGCTATCTACACGGATCACAAGCCCCTGTCATACGCGTATGCACACAGCAGGGAGAACTGCTCTCCGAGGCAATTCCGCTACCTCGACTACATAGCCCAGTTCACCACAGACATCCAGTTTGTGGCAGGCAAGGACAATGTCGTGGCAGACGCACTGTCGCGTGTTGAGGAAATAACGTTGCCAACACTCAACTATACAGGTCTTGCACATTCCCAGGAGAACGATCCTGAGCTGCAAGGTCTCCTGAAAAACAACAGCACGTCACTTACGCTTCAAAGAGTGCGCTTCCCGGACTCAGACGTGGAATTGCTCTATGACGTCTCTACAAGTAACACCCGCCCTTATGTTACAGAACCCTTCAGAAGGCAGGTGTTCCAGAAGCTCCATCAGCTGAGCCACCCTGGCAGGCAGGCCACGGTCAAATTGATTTCCGCACGCTTCGTTTGGCCTGGCCTGAAGAAGGACTGCAGGGCCTGGACCAGAGAGTGTTTAGAGTGCCAGAGAAACAAAGTCTCACGGCACACATCCTCTCCCACCTCACCGTTCCCTGTCCCTTCCCAACGCTTTTCCCATGTCCACATGGACATAGTAGGGCCACTTAATGTCTCAAATAATTACAGATATTGCCTCACCGTCATCGATCGCTTTACCCGCTGGCCTGAGGCATATCCCATTGCTGACATCACGGCTGAGACATGCGCCCGCACCTTCATCACTGGCTGGGTGTCTCGCTTCGGTTGCCCCCACCGCATCACTACCGACAGGGGCAAGCAGTTCGAGAGCAAGCTGTTCCACTCCATCGCAGCGCTCCTTGGCAGCCAGCATCGACCAACCACGGCGTACCATCCGGCCTGCAACGGCATGGTCGAACGCCTACACCGCCAGCTGAAGGCGGCCATCCGATGCCACACGGACACCGACTGGTCCGAGGCCCTTCCTCTGGTGCTGCTCGGCATCCGCAGCGCCTGGAAAGAGGATATAAAGGGGTCAGCAGCCGAGTTAGTCTACGGGGAGCCCCTAAGACTCCCAGGGGAGTTCATAAACCCTTCACTCACCGGCACCGTAGACTACACCGACTTCGCGGCGAGACTCCGACATCAAATGGCGAAGCTATCACCAGAGCCGGCAAGTCGACATGGCGAGAAACCTTTTTACGTCCCCAGCAGCTTGGCATCAGCAACGCACGTCTTTCTGCGTCACGACGCCGTGCGCCGACCACTCGACTCACCATACACCGGGCCATTCAAGGTCCTGCAAAGAGGTCAAAAGACATTCAAGATCGAGGTAAGGGGCAAAGAAACCACAGTTACCATAGACAGGTTGAAACCCGCTTACCTCAACAACGAACACGACAACACATCCACCTCAAACTCGACGGCAACATCTTCAGCACCAACGGCTGCAACGGGTACACACGCCACCACGCCGCCAAACGTCACCGTCGAGAGAAAAACCCGTTCCGGGCGCACAGTACACTTCCCGGACTACTATCGCCCGTAATTTACCAACCACGGTCTCAGGGGGGGAGTAGTGTAGCGGTCAGCACCGTTAGTTAGTGTAAATACCATTTTTATTTAACAACTAACTGTAGACACTATACACGCACATTTTTATAACCTCTTACATCATTATTTCTCGTTTGACATTTCATTCTGTCACATTCGCATTCCAATCACCATAGACATCAAACTAGAGTATATCCTTATCTATTGCTTAACATGACTAACAAAATATATTTATAACTATTACGTATTCACTATATCTACAACACACACAATATTTATATACATATTTAATCTAACCTAACAATTATATTGACACTCCACATCTAAGTAAACATGTAAGAGAAACGGAACGTATGTCCAACCGTGTAATGAGACGCAAACATGATCGGCAGATTTTGATTCTGAGGCGATCGCCCTCAGTGTGCCCTCAGTGTACTATCTTGCCTCCAGCTGGACATACGCTACTTTTCCGCTCCAAAATCTAGTCTTCATCCAAGCACTAGATCTCTCCAAGTTAGCTTCGAACCATTGCTGTATTATCTGTTTTGTCTGTACAACTTGTGTTAGTCCTTACGTTGTTTTTGTAACCTTATATGTTACTAGCTTTTACCCGCGGCTTCGCCCGCGTAAAGGTCGGAAAATATCCCACAGGACCGTACTACCGGGATTCAGATTATCCTCTATCCTAACCCAGATCATGGCCTATACGGATTTAGTTAAAAGACCATACGCCTTTCAACTAAATCCGTTCAGCCCTTACGGCATGAAAAAGTAACAGGCACATTTTAGGGTTGCGTACCTCAAAATGAAAAAATGATCTCTTTCAGTCGTCAGTAATTTGACATTCGAAAGAAGAAGACAAAGCTTTGTAACTATACTATATGTTTAACTATACAGACGCTATACAACGTTTATTAGTAAGGAGGTAATGTTTGTAGCGGTTACACCGCCACATACGAACTACGCATGAAAGACATGATGTCACACAAATCCTGCAGCGCGCAGTTAGAATTTACCACGCGAACGACATAGATAAGACTATCCGAAATCAACTTATGAGCAGTTGCCCGCCCGACATAACACCCGTCTTGTCGGAGGATCCTCCCTTTTCTATGGTGGATGAGTGAACTTTACACCCTGTTCCTCATACCACTAAATTGGTGACCCTGAGACTGAACGTCAACGCAGCCTTCGTGCAACTACTTCAGCGTGACGTCATCATCATCAATCCCGCAAGCTTTCGTGAGGCGAGTTGTAACTCGCCTACAGCCAGCCAGCACCCACGGCTCAGCGGGTATCCTGACCACCAGCATGCAGCGAACGCGCATTCCTGGTCAACACCCTTAGACTCATCACCCCGACTCACTGGGGAATCACCGAAATCACCTCAATCACCGCAATCACCGCAATCACCTCAATCACCGCAGACAGTTCCAACTCACTGTGAACTGTGCGGCACCCGGTTCCGACTCACTGGTAGCATAATCACCACAATCGCCACAATCACCGCAGACAGTTCCGACTCACCGTGAACTGTGCCGCACCCGGTTCCGACTCACTGGAACCACACCTTAAATCTCTTAAAAATAAGAGACAACAAAAATAATCACCGAAATCATCGCAATCACCTCAATCACCGAAAACACCGAAATCACCGCAATCACCGAAATCACTTCAATCACCGCAATCACTGCAATCACCTCAATCAGCTCAATCACCGCAATCACCACAATCACCAAAATCGCCGCAATCACCGCAGACAGTTCCAACTCACTGTGAACTGTGCGGCACCCGGTTCCGACTTACTGGAACCACAATCACCGCAGACAGTTCCGACTCACCGTGAACTGTGCCGCACCCGGTTCCGACTCACTGGAACCACACCTTAAATCTCTTAAAAATAAGAGACACCAAAAATAATCACCGATATCACCGAAATCACCGCAATCACCTCAATCACCGAAAACACCGAAATCACCACAATCACCTCAATCACCACAATCAGCTCAATCACCGCAATCACCTCAATCAGCTCAATCACCGCAATCACCACAATCAACATAATCACCACAATCGCCACAATCACCGCAGACAGTTCCGACTCACCGTGAACTGTGCCGCATCCGGTTCCGACTCACTGGAACCACACCTTAAATCTCTTAAAAATAAGAGACAACAAAAATAATCAATAATACATGTGAATTTTAAAATCAACCCCTATTTTACCCCTTTGGGGGATGATTTTACAAAAACGCTGAAAAGCGTAATTCTTTATTTCTTACCAAAAGCATAAATTTGAATTTCCATATCCCCAACTTAGAAATATTGAGTTTCCCATACAAACTTTCATCCCTTATATCACCCCCTTGGGGGTTATTTTTGAGACAAAAAGTACCCTATGTCCTTTTCTAGGATGCCATCTATCTCCTTGCCAAATTTCATCGAAATCCGTTCAGTGGTTTAGCCGTGAAAAGGTAACATACAGACAGACAGACAGACAGACAGACAGAGTTACTTTCGAATTTATAATATTAGTATGGATAAGGGAGTGCCGAGGTAGGCAGTAATAGAAGTGCTACTGAAATTAAATCTTTTATTGAGTTTTACCCAGTAACTTCTTCAATGTCTTTACTCTCAACTCTACACTGGTGCAAGTGTATCAAGTCCAAGACATTCACATCTACCGGGTGTGTCTATGCTCTTTCGATAACAGAAACATGTAACCCCCTCTACGTAACAATCCTGGTTTCTCTCGCAGTACTTTTCTGTAAAAATGATAAATTTTAATTTAATTCGGTATCAAACCAGATACTACGCTTCTTATCGCTTTTAACGATAATACCGCTCATTTTCATCGAATATTAAAAATTTCTACATTTACATCTATAATTTATACAATATAGTATAGGTAATATAGAGAAAGAGAGAAATGGATAAAAAGTTAAAACACAATGCCATAAAAATTACATTCTTATCTATTCCTAGAAACTAAAATTAAATCGCTGTACCCCTAAGGTCTTAATTTCATTAATGACATCGATCACAAATAAAGAACTAGATACACAATCCCAAACAAAAGTTCTCTTAAAACTGTCACCAAATTGTGTTTAAGTAATAATAGTTGAAATAGATAATTATACATTAATGTAAATGTGTTTAAGTAACAATAGTTGAAATAGATATACAATAATGTAAATGTATATCTATTTCAACTATTATTACTTAAACACAATTTGGTGACAGTTTTAAGAGAACTTTTGTTTGGGATTGTGTATCTAGTTCTTATCTTATTAATTCAACCTTAAACGCAATGCTTAAAGTTTATTTCACAAAGCTATGTTTAAAAAGCAATAAATTTTTACGACCGTTACTATGTGGCATGTTTACCGTCGGAGTGTTCGAATGCTACTAAATCAAAAGCGCACCCAAATGTTCAAGTGGGTGCTCATTTGGTGAGGACATTTTTTGCCGCTGATGGTGTACCTAGTTCTTTATTAGTGATCGATGATTAATAACTACAATATTACTATCCTATCAAAAACAAAGCATGTAAAATAAGCAAGTCTCGCAACTTCCAACAATTTTGTCATAAATTGTTACCTAATTAGTTAACTAACAACATTTTATAGTGGCACTTTGACTTGCAATACTTCTACTTGCAATACTTGAGGGTTTACGTTGTACGGCATTTCATACAAACTTTTAAGCCCCCTTTTTTCGAAATGACTGAACCGATTTTAATGAAATTTTATACGCATCAGGATACAAAGATCTAAAAACTTAGTTAAGAACATTTTCGAAATGTCTTATTTAAAAACAGTTAACTGGAAATCTCTGTTTCTATGGAAAATTTAAAATCGGTTTAATTTGACTGTTTAATTTTAAATTTTTCGAAAATGTTCTTAATTAAGTTTTTAGACCAGGTATAATCGGTATACTGTTTATTTATGTATTTATTTATATATACTTTATTGTACACAAATTGTAATGAGGAGAGAGGAAACGCATGTGACTAAAAGAGTAATGAATATAAATGTTGATGGATGGAGTGGAGGAAGGCCAAAGAAAAGATGGATGGACTGTGTGAGGAATGATATGATAGAGAAGGGAGTGAATGTTGGTATGACGGTTGACAGGGGAGAGCGGAAGAAGAAAACGTGTTGCGCCGACCCCAAGTAACATGGGACAAGGGCAGGAAGATGATGATGTACACCAGAAAATACTGTTCCCACTACCGGGTTCTAGGATATGCCGGTTTCCTCACGATGTTTTCTTTCACCGTTTTAAGAGTAGTTGCCAAGACAGGGCGAAGCATGAGTAGGTGTTGTCGTTTCACGAATCACTAATAGTTTCGGAAAGATATGACGGGGTTCTCCTAAACTTCTGACTATACAGTATACACGCTAGTATATGATTCGAGTATAAGTACTAAAACACTTACTTACCATTTGGATCGTGATGAGCAGCTACATTAGCCACCAACATCACGAAAGTGAACAACAGCGCGACTTGTAAGAACTTCATGGTGACTGTTGAGATGACAAACAAATCTTATACTGGCAACATATTTATTTGTACCGATATTTATAGGTACTTTAATAAAAACCAAGTATAAAATATTCATTATTACTGCTAATTAAGATATACAGGGTGGCAAATTCGTAGGTATACAAATTAAGATAATTTTTATTTCAAAAGAAAATTACACAGGAATTATACAGGGTCAAATTAAATTAGCTAGCGATACTCCGCAGACGTGATGGGTATCTGGATATCTAAAAACGACAAAATAAAAATAAAAAGATTAGATGATTATTTTTTTGGGGTCAACGACCGCTGTTAGTGTTGTTACTCGAAGTTTGAGTTGAGAGACCAGACTTTTTTAGTTTTATCGTGTTTAGATATCGATCAAACGTCATTTAAAACTATTCCAAATTTCAAGTTGAATAGCTTTATTAGATATTGAGATATCCAGCTGTGTCAGACAGACGGACAGACAGACTGAGTCGCACCATAAGGGTTCCTTTTTACCATTTTGGTACGGAACCCTAATACGGCCATTTATGCGACATATTTCGATCATCGTCATTTCAGCAGAAAGACGTCTACTGCTGAACATAGGCGGCCCCCAAACACCGCCACGTCGAACGGTTCTGTGCTTCTCGCATCCAGCGGATTCCTGCAGTCTTCATCAGTCATCGATCCACCTTGTGGATTACAACGGGTTGCACTCCGGGATGGTCGGCAGAAGTGAAAACTTGAACATCAAGGTTGTGCATTTTTGAATAAACACTTTTCATGAAGTATGTTTTGGCTGCTTCATTTACCCATAAATATGGGTAAAATTTCTTACCTCGCAATCTTCACGTAACTACTGTCAAAGACTATTTATTTTGATATTTACTTCGTCGGTTGCAACGCAACGGATCATTACGGTCACGTGTCCTGACGCGAGTTTAAAATTGTTTACCCATCCCAAAAAAAGTGCACAACGCCGCTAAAGAAGTTTTCACCTTAAAAATACAAAAAGCGTTTATTTGTAGTTTTATAACATAATTTACAAAAAAATGCGGTTACCAACTTACATTAGTATTGACCGTGACGGATATCGATGTATGGGAGAACATTTCTTCAACTAATAACAAAGATAAGTTTTTCCTTGGCTTAAATTCAACTAAGCTACGGAACCCTATCCGGTTTTTGTTTTTACATTATGTATTTTTTATAGATATGTCGGAGATACGTTACTGAGTTGACAAATCGGGACGCCAGCGCTGCCTAGCGGCGTTCGACAGAGTCTACACTAACGCTCGGACCGGCCGCCGGTTGGGGCTTAGCAGAGCAGCGCGAGGCCTCAGCGGCGGCGGTCAAGGAGTGAACACGTTTAGAAACTGTCCCGCGTTTCGAATAATTGTGTCGGTTATGTACCTACAGTGTGTGAATTGCTAGTGTGAGTAATATGATCGTAAATTATGATTTGATCTGAACTGTAAACTGTTTTTCTATTGCGCAATAACCAACACTACCCATTAGTACGCCCACAGTAGTTAAAATATGGCTAATAACGAAGGAGACCCATGCCCGTCTCCGACAGATATAATAAGCCAGCTAAATTGTAAATAAGTATTATAGCAACACTGAGCTAGTCAGTCAATATCCTCAATATTTCTGGCGTTTAACAACTACTTATTGATAGAATTACCTATAAATAGATAGGTACCTAATAATCTTATAAAAATTTAAACGATTGGACTCCATAAAAACTGCCATTAGTTCGAGTTAATGTAATTATTAGACTAATGTAATTATTGGACAAACAAACAATGGACTGTATTATTATTATGCTACACATTAAAACTAATCTGATTAAAGCATTTAATGCTGAAACCAATTAATTCCATTTTCATCGGATAATGACTCTATTTACTACCTTTAAATAGATGTTAAACGCAACAACTAACAAGATATAAAACTAGAACAGTTCATTAGCTTAGTCATCATGAACTTCTTATAAGTTGCGCTGTTGTTCACGTTCATGATGCTGGTGGCTCCTGTACCTGCTGACGGTCACGTTTGGCCCGGTAATAAACATTACTTTTCTTATGCTAAACATTATAAATCAGCTCCACATTTATAATGCGCTCAGCCAAATAGTGGAAGTCCCTGCTAGCGTCTCTGTTTTGTGGTTAGGAATACAGACGCAAACCCGACTGCCTTCAAATCAAGAGTGAACAGGCATCTTCTGGGCACGCTCGATCCATCATAGACCTTATCATGCTTTCTATCAGGCGAGATCGAGGTCAAGAGCAGGCCCATTCAGCATGACTAAAAGAAAAAAAAATACCCTGTCAAACCGCGTATCGCACCACGCACTATGTAAAGTTTCGTGGTATAGCCGCTAATAGGTATACCATTTCTGACAACAATTTCAAGAGAATTAAAAGTTCACTAAGATTGAAACTATCTATCTGTCATATTGACAATTAGAGGATGTCGTTTAGTGACGTGCCAGTGACATTCAACCTAAGGCTCTTTACTCACTGGTCAGTACGTCAGCGGTGCGGGATCAGCATCCTCGGTGTATAATCGGTACCCAAACCTTACCGAGCGCCAATTTTTCAATGTGCGTTTCCTGATTGGCTCGGTATACGCGGGAGCGGGCTGGGATCGTTTCGGTTTACCGCGTCTCGGTAGAAACATCCAATGCTGTACCCACTAGGTCACGTGTATTCAGACGTAGAGATAAACACTGCGACACTTTAGTCTGTTCCAAAAGTAAATGATAAAAGTGTAAACAAACCCTGTAAAGGTTAACTTCTGACGGACTCACTCTTCGATCAATAATGCACTTATTGATCGAAGCACT
Organism: Conistra vaccinii; assembly: GCA_948150665.1. Lineage (NCBI taxonomy): Eukaryota > Metazoa > Arthropoda > Insecta > Lepidoptera > Noctuidae > Conistra > Conistra vaccinii. The sequence goes on from OX411318.1 coordinate 23,091,854, forward strand.
CACTGGAAATCACAATCATGTGTTTTTGGAAGATTTCAACTTATAACTCACCGTGTTTTTCCAAAAATGATTAAATTGTAATTTTTCAATTACATACAATCATGAACAAAAATAAGGTTTTTTAAAGAAATATTTCGCCGACAGTCAGCAGTGCTGGCCCAGTGGTGACGGCTGCGACTTACGAGTTGTAGTTCGTAGGTTCACACTCAGACATGCGCTTTTCTTTGTGTTCATTATTTCATTATCTTTGCTCTCAAAACGGTGAATAAAAACATCGTGAAGAAACCGGAATGTCCTAGAACCAAAAAACGAAGATATGTGACACCTAGGTACCAACCCGCACTGTGTGCGTGTGGTGGATTACGGCCCACTCTCTCTCACCGAGAGGAGGCCTGTGTCCCGGCAGTGGGAACATTATAGGCTGAATATAGTGGTATGGTGGTCCTTGCTTCACGTGACTAGAACAATAGTTCGTTTTTTGGCCAAGGGAAGTAGACAATTTTTTTTTGTCCGAGATTTCTTATTATTAAAAAATATTAGACACGTATTTTTCTTTTTTTGCGTACCCAAAACATAAGGACAATACATTGAGTTAAAATGTAGCGTGACGTCACTCCCCTGTAGATTTTATACTGACTTGTGACGTATTGAGCCCCACACCCCAACTTGAACGCGTTTTATCTAAACCATTCTTACTGACTTCTAAAAAAGGCAATACGAAAACCTTAACACTAACGAAATCAATACTAAACAGGACATAAATTATTAAATCTTTTAAAAAAATCATAATTTTTTTAGATTTGATTCCCTGCAAGACTGACAGCGACTGTCCACCTGATGCACCGAGATGTAGGGAACTAGACGGAAGCATAGTTAGAAAATCCTTCTGCTGTTGTGATATACCACATAAAAAAAATGTCGAAAATTAGATTTTGGATTTCCACAAAAGGATGACAGACGACTTGTCCAGTAGCCTACTGTGTCCGCTTCAGAGATAATAAATTAACGTTTTAATTGTCATTAATATTCCCAATATTATATTCCAATCTGCGTTTGATAAATTAAATGGTATGAAATTGACGAAGTTCTTTTATGTAATAAGTGTGGTTTTTTAATAACATTACTGGTGTTAATCATGACATGTAGGTACTTATTGGATCGAACTTTGAGCTTGGCATTGTTCGTTTGATCTTTGCACACCTAGGTAACGTCAGGTAAATTATCGTTAGCAAATTGACTAAGTACCAACTTAAATTGTCCGTATATTCAAACCACAACAGACAGACATTCATTGACAGTTGTATAAAACGGCATTAGTGCGGCAAATTGACATAGATGCAACAAATAATCTGGTGATGGAAATGGGAACAGGTGATTACTCTATAAAAAAAAAATGCAGTGTATAGAGGACCGTTAGGGGCACTCTGTCTCCGCAGTTTATTAAGTGCCGTTTACGTCACTCTATCTCAGTAGTGTATTAAGTGCCGTCAGTTTGCGACATACTAGTGACGTGAACTGAATGTTTTTAAACATAAGGTTATAAAAAAACCGACTTATTTTATCAATTTATTTATTGTTTATCCAACACCTTCATTGAGTCTTCAGAATGAAGTTAATCAGCAATATAAAAAAAAAATACAAAAAAAAAAAACAATTTGGCAAGCTTGTATTAACTGTACGCTTAACTGACTTTCAGGTTGAAGTTAATAAACGTTTCAAAGCACGTACTTTGACTCAGCATTATTTCTGTCACTGTCGCACAACTTTGAAACAACAAGTGCAAGATAGAGACAAATACCTAAGTCGAAGTACGTGCTAAATAACGTTTATTAATCTCTCTTATCCTACTGGAGATGGCAGTGTTCCTATGCAGTAACAATGCTTGAGGCCATCAGTTCCTAGCCCGCAAAAGCAGTCGTCAGTGAAATAACGGCAATCCGAGTGTGCAGAGCAGAGGTTGTAGGCTTGCGGAGCTGAAACATACAGGGTTTTTTATATTGAAAGCCTTCCTGAATAAATCCCACAGCATAACCAGCGTATAATGTTCTGACTGCTGTGACTCAGGACTTCTCTCGGTAAGGCCCAGTACGAGTTCGTAGATGTCACATGTCTTCGATTTTTTAATTCTAGGACATGCCCGTTTCCTCACGATGTTTTCCTTCACCGTTTTGAGAGCAGTGGTGATGAAATAATTTACACAAAGTAAAGCGTCAGTCTGAGTTTGATCCTACCTACAAATCGAAAGTCGCGGGCGTTACCACTGCTCACATAGCATAGTGTAGCATAGCACTTAGTGCAGCATAGGTAAGCATAATCAGTAAAAACTTCCCACTGCTGGTACAGAGGCCTCCTGCCAGTAACGCGGGCGCGCGAGCCCACTGCGGTTATCAATTATTACTAACATCACAGATATATTTTTCCTGAAGAAGTACATTGACACATAAATCAAAAAACTTACCGGCGATCGAACACAACAGCTTATCAGTCACACTCAGACCACAAAACTAATAAGGAGTTAAATAAAACAATCACCTTAGTACTTACGTGAGGTGGCCCGGGGGTCGACAGATATCAGGTTGAACGCCGCAACATCAGCAACCAGAACAACGGTAAAAAACAAAAGAACCAACAAAAACCTCATGATGAACAGCGTATCTACTAACGGAGTAGATACATCAGTTTTGCCACAGATATTTATATGCGAACAAAACATGATTACATTGGTATTCAAATTGATTATAAATGCGTCGAAATTTGCTCTAGATTAAAATTGAAAATTGGATTAGCTTGCACGCGGTTAGGGTTCAACTAGACTGTAGTCGATGAACTACCTATCGGGTGTAAAAATACCCTTAACGAAGCCAAAGAGAGTCACCTTAATATTATCTGATAATGTAGGTATGGTTAATTTTATAGTCCGCGCACGACTAGTTGGCCGCTCATCTCATCACAAATCATCTCGCTATTGCAATGTCACGTGCGTTTGGTCTAAACTAGCCGGAACTTTTGCTTCGCGATGGCAACACGCGTTGAAAGTAATCTCAATCAACATTGAACCTTATTTTTTAGCGATAAAGTTGAAAATCTATTAAAGAAATTTGACAGATTATATTAAATTGATTTTTTGGCGTCTGTACATTACTCTCGCGGCCAGCAATTAGGGTATTGATGGATAATCTTGAAAATGTGGGCCGAGGCGAAACCGAGGCAGACATACGTGAGTCCATCAATGCCTGGCTGCAACCAAGGCTTGTATTGTACTTTTCTCAAACAATGCGCGGAAATTCATGTATAAATTCCAGAATCAATGACGAACAAAGAAAATATCTCACGCACCAATTTTGTTCATTTGTTTCTTCTTTACATTAAACAGCTCTATTTGCTAAGCCAGTTAGAAATTTAAATAAAATCTTTGATAAGTTACCTCCTTGGCTGCCATATTGAAATAAAAAGTAAGTTCCATTTTTAAATAACACGACAGATATTATGAGTTTTCATAGTAATTTATTTGGCCACTAAACACGACACATATGGATTTTCATACTAAGATTGCCTGGCGGGCGCTCGCTTGTTTTTGCCCAGTACAGCAATTTTGATTTATCTCGAAGAAGGTTGTCAAAATAATGTTCGAATTTCCAAGAATGTTTGAGAAAAGTATACCTGTATACTTTTCTCAAACATGCTTGGAAATTCGGACATCGTGAAATAGGCCCCAAAAGCCGATTTTTCTATCGTCAGATAACTTGTAATATTGTCAAACTGCAATATTTATTCTTCAGATAAAAGTTATCTTACTATTGAACAATCAGCCCTAAGGAGCCTATGCACTCGCATCGCTTGACGTTGTCATACTGTAGATCGCAAAAGCAGTCACGATTCACCACATTGCAATGTTCATGAGAACCGCATTCGTCAGCTGGAAAAAATAAGATTGTATTATAATTTCGTTTCACTTTGAACATGCTGTCAAAAACTGACTGGCAGAAGCCAAAGACCGAGACCGATGGTGTTCTCTGGAGGAGGCCTTGACCCCCACTTCTTCTACTTGAGGGGTTCATGCATGTTATTATTAACCGACTTCCAAAAGGAGGAGGATAACAACTTATGAGATCAACAGCAAACTCAGCAAAAGTATAGGTACCTACACTTTTACACGTTACATATAAAACAAGTTAATACAGCTGGCCAATTTGACACCAAGGTTCTTATGTACTAATTATTCACTTTATAAGGAACACAAACAACGATTGAGAAGCAAACTACTGTGTGAATGTGTTTTTGTGTGCTAGTATAGTGCGTGCACGACTTTGTCGTATATAGGTTTTAGTTTTATATCTTTGATTTTTTTTAATTCTTTTATTAAACTTACAAGGGTTTACCAATAAATGGTTGAAAGTAGCAGCATGAACCACTGCCATAACAGTAAACAGCAGAGCCACTAAGAAAAACCTCATGATGTTCACCAAATTCCAGTATTGACTGAGGAATTCCATTATTGACCATATACATTTTTAACGAGAAAATTTCATCATAAACGTAGTCATTAATGCATCGATCTTTGTTTTAGATTGTTGTGAAAATTTAACTAGCTGCAACGCGTGATTTTACTTGTCTGAAAATCTGAGGCAAAAATGTGGCGTATAGGTATTTTATATTCTATACCTTCATGTAAACCCAAATAAGCAAATGGGCCCAGAATATGGTAGTAGTGTCTCGTGAGCGAGAGTCACAGACGAGATTGTCACTCTCAGCATTCCTTAGGAATAGCAAGAATAAAAGAGCAGTGGTGACCCAGTGGTAAAGGGGGGCCGACTTACGAGTTGTTGTAGGTCGTGAGGTCGAACCCAAGCAGGCGCTTTACTTTGTTTTCATCACGACTGCTCTCAAAACGGTGAAGGAAAACATCGTGAGGAAACCGTCATGTCTTAAAACCAAAAATTCGAAGACATGTGACATCTACCAACCCGCACTGGGCCCGCGTGGAAGATTACAGCCCAGAGTGAGGAGGCCTGTGTTCCAGCATTGGGAACATTAATAGGCTGATTATGTTGATTATGATGAGGACACCGCTACCAGACCACGAAGGATACTGGAGTTACCACTCCAGTATTAGAGGGAGTGGTCTTCTAGCTGCCTTTAAGGGTTAAGCAATTATTAGATTAGATGTGTAGCCGCTTTCTCTACTAATAATCATACAGCGATAACTAGTGATTCTTTATAAACAGAAAGTCAACAAAACTAATAATCATGTGGAATTAATTGAGCAATGGTGGCCCAATGGTAACGGCTCTGACTTGCGGATCGAACTCAGACAGGCGCTTTACTTTGTGTAAATAATTTCATCACCACTGCTCTCAAATTTGAAGACATGTGACATCTTACCAACCCGCACTGGGCCCAAGTTGATAAAGAAGATGAAGTCTGTGTTCCAGCTGAATAATATGCTATATATTAATATTGTGTAAAATGTGATCTAATTATTCTAACAACACGAAATTACAACAAAGTCCTAAAGGGTTACCATGGCAACAGGCAACCCAGGCAACAGAAGGAAAACGGGTTGGTTTTATTCAGTAAGAGTCTGACACGCCCGCTGCTCTGCCCAGAGCGAGAGAAGTTTATTTGATGACTAGCTTCTGCCCGCGGCTTCGCCCGCGTGGATGTCGGAAATTATCCCACAGGAACGTGTAACATGTCCTAAATCAGAGGGGTAATTGCGTAGCACTTACAATAGCAATGGGTTTCATTTTGACAGTTCAACAATTAATTGCGTTATTTACGTTATTTCTCGAAGATAATTATTAAGCAATAGCTTCCACTTGGCGCTCTGGCGCGTCATCCCCTGGCTGGCCCGCCCCTTCACCCTCGTTCTGTGCGCCCGCGCCGTCGACTCAATATCGCAGGTCATTCTTATCGTTCTAACTTTTAAACTATTTGTCCAAATTATTTAGTGTAAAAGACAAACTTTATCTACATTAAATACCAAAAGCGATGAAGGTATTTATTTTGATAAGAATTAACTAAATACTCTAAAATATGCAATGTAAAAAAAGTATTCAATTTAACTGTATTTATTGCTCACTATTTTGGTTATAAAGGCTTCCACATAAAAGGTAGATAGATGCTGTTGCGGACTTTTATTTAGAACTCTTTAAGACAAACAATCCCACAATACATTTTCTTCATGTAACTCTAAAGCCCCGTCCATACGCTTGGCAAACAATGGCAAACAGCAAACAACAAACAGCAATCACCAATATGTGGATGGGTGTTTGTATGTGTTTGCCTGTCCCTGTTTGTATTCGGCACTGTTCGGGATCGGTGTCGGTTTTTCTTCACAGATCAAAGACTGTTTGGCGAACAGTTCGCGGTGTTTCCATACGCTTGGTACATTTAGTTAATTACCTAAACCGATAGACCATAGAATTAAATAATATCTACACTGAAAATATACCCTATTTGTATTACTATGTATATTACTTACCTTGTACGATTTTTGTGAATTTTTATCATCCACCATCGCCTTCGTTTTCTTCTTTTGAGTTCATTTTGTTTTTAAATTTAAAATAAAAATAAGTCAAACCGAAAGTGATAGCTGCTACAAGCTCGTCGTCCGCCATGTTTGCCGATCCACAAAATACTGTCCCGTTCGTTAAGCGTGAGGATGACTGTTTGTGTTTGATGATTGTAGTCGATGTTTGAAACTTTGTTTGTCGTGTTTGGTGTTTGTAGCTAACACCGAGCGTATGGACGGGGCTTAACGGTTTAGGCAGCGCACGCAGCATACGGTGGAGGTCTGCCCGGCTTGGGTGGACCACCGCCGTGTCCTCGTGGAGGCGATCGGCGGCGGTGACCTCTCGCGTACGGCCCTGGTTCAGGCCATGGTGCGGAGCGAGAGGGCATGGCAAGCCGTCACCTCCTTCTGCAAAGCAGTAATGCTCGCGAAGGAGAAGGTGGAGCGCGCGAGGGAGTGGCAAAGGCCGCGCCCTACCAGCCCTAGCCACCGTCGCCGTAGGAGACGTCCCGGGCGTCGGGAATTGATAGCCGATTTCCGGCCACCGTAGGCGCGGGCCTGCGGACGGAGAGCAACGGGCAGCTCGCCGTCCGATAAGGACCAGGCCCGGGTCGACGGCGCATCGTGTTCCACGCGCGCCTCAAAGAGATATCAAGGATCGAAGGAACATGTGTGGGTTTTAGTCAGTAAGAGTCTGACACGCCCTTCCGCTCCGCCCAGAGCGGGAGACGTCATTGGATGATTAACCACCCAAAAAAAAAAAGGCAGCGCACGCAAAGATAGATCTCAGAGGGCAGGAATTTTTCCGACTTACTTGATACTTATCGTTATATTATGGCCAAATCACATAAAATCTTTATAAATTTTAGCCTATGTGTTATTCTAATGTATAAGCTACATTATTGTAAAGTTTCATCAAAATCCGTTCAGTAGTTTTTGTGTGAAAGAGTAACAAACATCCATCCATCCATCCTACACGGTGGAGCATACGGTGGAGGTCTGCCCGGCTTGGGTGGAGCACCGCCGTGTCCTCGTGCAGGCGATCGGCGGCAGTGACCTCTCACGTCCGGCCCTGGTCCAGGCCATGGTGCGGAGCGAGAGGGCATGGCAGACTGTCACCTCCTTCTGCGAAGCAGTAATGCTCGTGAAGGAGGAGGCGGGGCGCGAGAGGCAGAGACTAAGGTCGCTCCCTCGAGCCCCTAGCCACCGCGGTAGTAGACGCCCCGGGCGTCGGGAATCCATCGCGGATTTCCGGCCACCGTAGGCGCGGGCTTGCGGACGGAGAGTGATGGGTAGCTCTCCGTCCGATCAGGACCAAGCCCGGGTCGACGGCGCGTAGTGTTCCACGCGCGCCTCAAAGAGTCGTCAGCGAAGCTGAAGGGGTCCGTTTGGGCCGATGCCTACCACTGGGGTTGCGGATAAGTCCTTAGGGGAAACCGTGGCCCTGGTCTAGGCAAGGGAAGGAACACGGGTGGGTTTTAGTCAGTAAAAGTCTGACACGCCCTTCCGCTCCGCCCAGAGCGGGAGAAGTCATTTGATGATTTCCCACCCAAAAAAAAAAAAAAAAAACCATCCATCCTCACAAACTTTCGCATTTATAATATTAGTAGGATTAATGTAGGGCAGTGTTTTTCAACCTTTTTCATGACTTGACCCCATTAGTATGAAAAAAATTTTTCGCGACCTCGACCATTCGAGAACGATTTGAACTCAGTCGAGATTCCCGCTGAGTCGAAGTTTCTGCAGCACGAAACCTAGTCTGATGTTCCCGAGTTGCAGAGAGCCTTGCCTCACGACCTTCCTCAGATTCCTGTGATCGAACTAATCTCATCCTTTTAGCATTTCTGCTACATTGGGAGAGGTTGGATCTTCTTCGAGGCATTCTTACAATAAAATAGTACTTACTACTTAACACACAGTTATTTAGGAAACACGTACTATCGTAAACAATTAAATTATAAATACTTACAGATTATTATACAGTCTAAAATTATCACAGTTTAATTTAAGTAATAAGTGTTAAGACGTGTAAACCAAACGTACTAACTTTATAAAACGCAAAGAATTGCTAGAAAAATTAATTACTAACCTGAGCTAATAAACTTATACTTAATAAAGAAAATCAAGAAAAGAAATGCCTAACCTATACCAAATACTTATAATATTTATATTATACAAACCCTAAATAAAAATTAAGATAAGTAGTATACCGAAAATCAAGGAAAGAAATGCCTAACCTATAACAAATGTTCCATGTGATTCTTTAAATTGACATAACTTTTTTATTTATGAACCGATTGACATGAAATAAACACTAAATGTTAAGTGAAGCTTACTACAATATATTAGTGAAAACCGCATCTAAATCGAATAAGCCGTTTCTGATATTAGCGTGCACAAACACACAGACAAACAGACAAACCGACAAACAGACAAACAGACAAACAGACAAAAAAAAAAATAATTACAATCTCGGGTTCAGCATCGATATAATAACAACCCCTGCTATTTTTTTTTCATATATTTCCATTGTACAGACACCACTTTTCTACAATTTTATTATATGTATAGATTTCCAACGCAAAAAAAAAGTAACAACATAGACAAACAAACAAATAAACCTAATTTAAATTATTGCTATATGTATTATTGTTAAGAGTCCAATTACATTTTTTTACGGAAATTCATGATTTTTAACGCTGTAATTTTTAACAGCAGTAAGATATTTTAATTATTTGATTATAATATCGATAGTGCCATCCTCTTTCTTGTAAGTTGGAGTTACACATTATTTTCGTACAATTTGCTGAATTGACGCGGAATATATAGTTATTTTGTTTTATTTATTGTAATTTTGTCTTACTATTTTGAGAAACGGAAACTAATGAAACGTATTTACTGTAGACAGAAGTTTTACATCATATTAATTTATTTCATAAAATTGTGTTTATTTGTAAAATAATGGACGCTGAATAAAACAACACATTTATTGAATAAAACATCACATTTATTTATTGAAACAACACATTTATTTATTGAAAACAAGACATTTATTGGTTTTCTTTACGATATTTTCCGTGAAAACTCAAGGAATTTAAAGAAATTCTAGAACTCCAATAAACAAGTAAAACATTCAACGTATATTTAAGAAATTTTTGCTTTTATTAGAATTGAATGGAACAATGTGAATTAGAGCGTCAAAGTTTCATCGCTGACGGTTTTTCTTGTAAACTGAGCTCGTAAAATATTTATAGTAAATTACACGAAAAGAAAAATTAAAATGTGTAACTCCAACTTACAAGAAAGAGAATGGCACTATCGTTATACATAATTAAATTATTAAAATATCATACTGCTGCTCAATCATGAATTTGCGTAAAATATGTAATAGGACTCTTAATAATACTCACGATAACAAACTATCCGTGACATTTCCGTTGGAAAATCAACCGTGTAAACTACAAGGCCTAAGTATGTAGCAATTAGAAAATAATTGGTACTTACGCCTTGTAAACCTTGTGAACGGGGCCGTTGGTCCCGGCTGTCATTCGTGGATCTTTGACAGTTGTTACGGGTCGTCAGAAGCCCTAAATTTTGACAACCAGTCTTACCAAGGGGTATCGTAATATCCAGTTGTGGAGGTCAGACAGGCATTCGCTCCATGTAAATGTGTATTCAGCTAACATTAGGTTAGACTGGAAGCCGATCCCAACCTACATAGTTGGGAAGAAGCTAGGCAGATTGATTGAATAAATTAAAATTTTAAAAATCCCCCAACACAAACAAAATCCTTTAAAAAGTTTCAAAATAAAATATACTGGCCCTTTAGTTTAAATATTTTGTAGTTAATCATTTTGGCGATTGTTTTGTAGCTCCCAAGAGCTACGATGCCACAGACAGATACACACGTTAAACTTATAACACCCCTTCGTTTTCCGTCGGGAGTTAATAAAATAGCCAACAAAAGATTTTCATTTAGAAAAACACTGTGTATTATCCAACTAAGTTGTTCAAAGGGATAAGTCCCACGAAATCAATAACCCAGAAAATTCTAATAACACGAAATATGTTTGTCCCTAATGGCGTTCATTTTTCGCCGCAAACCGAAGGAGCTAATGGCTGGTATCGAATTATCGTTATGTTGATCGAAATACTTTTTCACAACAATTCTAGGGCCTCTCGAGTTTTCCACAATAATGTCAAGGTCTGAATATTGAGTAATAATAATATATTTACGTTCACTGAAGTTATTATTTATGAAGCCATGTCTGGCTTGGTATCGGATTTTAGAATTGGTTTTGGTGTTTTATTTAAGTTTATACACATAGCACAACATCACGCCTAGAATCCCCGAAGGGTTAGGCAGAGGTGTATCTATAGTACACCCACATTTCGCCAGTTACGTTTATGACGGTGAGCCTATTGCCATCAACCGGGCACAAATCCAGACTACGGGCTGCTAGTGAGAAATTCCAGATGGAAAAACCCAATAACAGTTTGCCCGACCCGGGAATCGTACCCAAGGCCTCATGCTCATCAGTAGCGCTTACGACCACTAGACGAACGGGCCAGTATAGCCAATTGTTATTCCTATAATTTACGGACCGTATCGCCCATTATAACCAACGCGCCGTAAGCCAGGCGACTGCTAGTCGCCAACGCGCCGGGTAAGCCAGGCGACCGCTAGTCGCCAACGCGCCGGAAGCAAAGCGACGGCTAGTCGCCAACGCGCCGTCAGCAAGGCGACCACTCGCTGCTGGCACGCCACCGGCGAGGTAACAGTTTATTGTTTATTCACAAGCAAGGCGCCGCACTCGTCACCCCGCAGACGGTGAGGTGCCGGCGAGCGGGCTCCTCGCTTGAAGCGCGCTGTCGGCGCGACTTGTGACGGCTCTTGGGTCGCTCACTGCCTGCGAGCCGTCCACTATTCTGTATAGCCATCGTAAAATAGACTTTAATGGATTTGACTTAGAATCCTAACTTGAATGACAAGGTATTTGCCGTGACGGAGCCGTGCTGCTATAATGAGCGATGACCTTTATTGGTAAAACATAAGACTCTCTGTCTTGCATATATACCAATAATAAAGCTAAGACCTCATTGCTTTGTATAGTATACCCTCCCATAAGGAAGTACTTGCCACAGTTAAAATAAGCTTACGAATATTTTTATTAGTCCAGTTTGGCAATAAAAAATGTTACCATTGGTAAGACAAAAAATGTTACCATTGGTTAGAGGAGCTTGTGGCTAAGTAATAACAAGCCGCACGGGTCGATCCATTAGGTTAAGCTACGCTTACCGAGGTTGGTCCGTGAATGGGTGACCATCTTTACATACCGAGACACGACAACGACGATGAAATAAAAACGAATTCTAAGAAAATAACCTTCTTTCTCAATAGTATATAGGTACACGTAAGGAGGGTGTTTACTTACTTATACCTACCTATACAAGTAAGTTTTAAACCTGGAGAGAAGACTAGTCTATTCGACTGTTTGTGTTGTTCACAGTTGGGCATAAAGTCTATAAAAAAACTATGCAATTTCCATAACACGCTGTATACTTTTCCTTTCCACTTAGTAGGTATTATCTCCCGAAGAAGATACAGCAGTTGCAATGCAAACGACAAAATGTTGTTGATACACCAGAAAAAAGTTAAAACAAAAATTGTACTAAAAGTATTTACGATTCAAGCGTTTTTTTTTTTTTCAAATCAAATTAAATCATTTATTTTTTGCCAACATGGGTAGGGTATAGATGTTTTGATAATGTTCTCCATGCTCTGCCGTCACTTGGGCATGCAAAATATTGTACACATAAAATACAATCTACTATCAAAATACCATGCTGAATAATAATAAATATTACTAAATTATAAATGAAAATCATTTAAACCATTTTATTTTTCAACGTCAAAAAGTATCTAGTAATCAATAATTAAATAAATGTAATAGTATACAGTGAATAAATAAATAAAAGTCCTAAAACAAAATAATGATAATTTAAATAAGAGTTTTTAATACGTTCAACCGCTGAAAAACTAATTAAGTCGTACAATCCAGGATCTACTAAACAAAACCTCTTAAGGACGCGTTCTCAAAATTGATAGGTATAGAATCGAATTACTACATTGATACGACTCACACACACAAGTGTACGCACGGTTAGCTGCGGGAATAGTAGTCAAGTGAACTAATTTTGATACTATGGAATTTTTTTCTTTTCTTATTTCTTTATAGGACCTACAAAAAATATTTCGTACCGTTTATTATATTTTTATAAGTATTTTTACTAACCTCCGGACTTGATGGAGTGAACTGAAGGTGTACCTCGGTGACTGCTACTGGAACTCCTCGACTAGTAGAACTAGGTGAGCCGAGTTTGGGCTCGTTTTGTAAGTTATGATAAGACCTTACATCCGGGCTCGATGGAGTGACCTGAAGGTGTACCTCGGTGACTGCTACTGGAACTCCTCGACAAGTAAAACTAGGTGTGCCGAGTTTAGGCTCGTTTTGTATGTTATGATGAGTCCTTACGTCCGGGTTTGATGGAGTGACCTGAAGGTGTACCTCGGTGACTGCTACTGGAACTCCTCGACAAGTAGAACTAGGTGTGCCGAGATTGGGCTCATTTTGTCAGTTATGATGAGACAACAAGGAAAAAGGCAACGGAAAATCGTTTTTTCAATATAAAAAACTATAATTTTGAACAAAAAAGTTACTATCATTTGAAGATGAGGGATCAGTCTATATGTGGTAGTTATAAGTTATATTCAATTCGGTTTAGTTTTGTCACAAAATGTACCGAAAAACAGCATAATTTTGTCCGATTTGCAAACGCGCCCTTAAACATTCAACCTTGATACGAATTCAGCTCACTTCCCAACTCAATAGGGCGTAAAAATCTGATAGACGTACATCAAAAACTTTCTCTGAACACGAAACCAGTGGATCTCAAACTTTCGAATAGCTTCTGTTCCGTGAATTTGACTGCAACCCGAGTACTACCGAAGACTTACGAGCACTTACTAAGCCGGAAGTCTTGATGGATGATGAGTTTCCTTGATCTACGCTTTCGCGCTTTATTGAGCGGAAAGATTCCTCTAAAAGTTTTCTCGGTAATTCTTGAGACAAAGGAATGAAAACGATAATTTGTTTACTTTTTGTTTGATGTTGTAAAGAAGAATGTTAGGACGTAAGATTTTTTTTTATTAAAAATCTCTATCTAAATAAAAGTACTTGAATTTGATCATTTATAAAGCATTAATTTGCAAAGTTTTCTTTTATATTTATTGATGTCGTGACGTAATGATTATTATATATTATTGACATTAACGTTTTTATAAAACAATGTTTTAAACTTACATGTAACTTTTCTTTAAATATTGAGAGCGTGCTTATTGCTTTTATCGGGAGCTCATTTTCCCGTAAATGAGAACACCAGTTTATTAAACTATCATTCAATTTTTACTCGCCATTTTAACTACATAGTTTTATAATAGCAAAAAAAAAAAGAATAATTCACAATCAAACATATTAGGCCTACTGATTAAAAGTTCTTTTAAGTGTTTTTATAATTGTCAGTAATTAAAATACAAGTTTGATATAACTAAAAAATCTAAGATTATTTTTGGTTACCTTCATATACCTACATATTATATATGACGAAGAGGTATGTCTCTTCGTTATCATCAGCAATACTTTAACTACTAATGGGTGTACTATGGGTAGTGTTGGTTAGTGCGCTATATAAGAAAAACCTTTTGCAGTTCAGATCAAATTAAAATTTTCTATCAAATTAATCACACTAGTAATTCACACACTGTAGATACACGACACAACTATAATTCGGAACGCGCGACAGTTTCTAATCGTGTTCAGGGGGCCTACCACCACCTCTAAAAGCAGTATTATTTTAATATTACTTTAGTGTGGGAAAGAGATGAAACTCTACAGAACGTATAGTAACATCTCTTTCCCCCACTGAAGTAAGATTAAAATAATACTGCTTTTAGTGGTTGTGGTAGGCCCCCAGTTATTGACCGCCACCGATGAAGTCTGCCTATCCCCAGCCGGTCCAGACGTTATGTTGGAGACTCTGTCGAGCGCCGCTAAGGGGCGCTGGCGCTCCGATTAGTCAAATCATTTCCGTATTTCCGACATATTTACAATTATTATACAAAAAACTATTTACAATAGGTACTTAATTAAATCACTAACTAAATAACTACAGAAACAAACATTATTTTTAATAACTTTGACAGCCACAATACTATACAAATTGTACTGTCTTTGTTCAGCCTGTTCTTCACAATTTTCTTCAGCATAACGAGATTGTTTCAGCGTCATATCTTGCGAACGCGCTTTCTTCCTAATGACGCCTATTTCAAAGTAATTCAGACCCGCCTGAAGATTTACACATTTTAATTTTGTTACTTTTGACTTTGTTCCTTTTTATGTAAATGAACTTCCTGACTACAAGCAGGCAGTGTCAGGGAAATAAATTGTTTATTAAAGTGACTACCAACTTAAATTGACCGTATATTAAAATTCTTTGACAGTTATATGTAATGGCTAACATGGCAAACTGACGTAGTGTCTCAATTTGATAAACAATTAATTTCCTCTTAATCATTATCAACATCATCATTTGTTGTACTGGGTAACACGATACCCAGTACAACAAAGAAGTAAGACTGATTGTCAGACTTTCAGGCTTCTGACTACCCGTAACGACTGTCTACGTATCACAGTCGGGACCAACAGCAACAGCTTTAACCTGCTTTCTGAAACACAGAGGGGTCTCGGTATTTAATGGACGGTACATGGAATGTGTATACAGTAACTATATATGTGTGTGTGTGTGTATGACCTTTTTCACAATGTCCAGAAAGGCAGTATCTCGGATTAATGAAAAAATATGATAAATTAATTAATTAAATTATCGATGAGAACCACAATTTCTTGATGATGAATTAAACACCCTATATTTATTAGATATCTTTACTTAGGTATAAATCATTCTTAAACTAAATTTTCTTTAGTCTAGATTTTGCAGGTCTTCAAGAAACTCTGCGAACTTTCATGTTTTATAATATTCAGAAACTCAGGCAGACAGGCAAAGTTTGAGCAGCCAACTATTAATAGGTTGCCTTGGAAAGTGCTAACGGACGTGAAAACTTTCACAGATTCTGTAAAATGCAAATCCGAAATTAACGAAAATTAATTAAAAGTGACTGGTAATTTAGGCCCCAGTTACTTATTTTGTTACATTTAAAGTTTGGCGTAAGTTCCTAAGTTTACATTATTGCGTAATTTTTAAAAGATTTGGAAATACACTAGAGCATAAGTACCTACAATATAATTTGCATATGGATGATTTGATAATTCTTATTTTCGCGAAAACCCTAAGAATACCCCCAGATCATTGTCTAATTTTCCGTGTTTTCGCAATTTCCCTAGTGTTTTCGCGAAAATTCGAATGATTAAATCATCCTACGACACTTAATGCTTTGGGCACTTTTCCTGTTGACAACGATGCGGTAATTTTTTTTTATATTTGTACATATTAAGTATTATTATCATTTTAAGTCTGTAAGATTTGAAATTATGTAAATACGTGTCTATAAATAAAAAAAATTATTGAAGATTTTTTATATTTTAATAACAAAAAGTTAAGTAAGCAATGGTGGCCCGGTGGTAACGGCCCCGACTTACGAGTTGTAGGTCGTGGGTTCGAACCCAGGCAGGCGCTTTACTTTGTGTAAATAATTTCATCACCACTGCTCTCAAAACGGTGAAGGAAAATATCGTGAGGAAACCGGCATGTCTTAGAACCAAAAATTCGAAGACATGTGACTCAACCAACCCGCACTGGGCCCGCGTGGTAGATTACAGCCCACTCCCTCTCAAAGAGAGGAGGCCTGTGTCCCAGCAGTGGGAACATTAATAGGCTGATGATGATGAACAAAAAGTTTACAAGGCAAGATTACAAGTTCAATACTCCATACTCCATTTATACATATAATGTGGAAATAAACAGGTCATCAAATATAATGTAGGTACAATTTACAGACTTGTTTCCAATATAATACATTGATCAAAACCTCTGACAAGTGCCATATTCTCACATTCTCATTTTATCCTCCCTACTATGAACTTACGTAAAAATATCTCCATCTTTGGGGAGACGGCGAAGATTAATCGTGTGTCAATCAGACTGAGTGATCAATGCTTGGCGATTTGAGTACGTATTCATGTAACCTATTAAAGGTTTCTTTCCATACTTTAGCTGAAGAAAAGGAATAATTCATTTCTCTCAAGTAATATTTTCATGAAATATTTGAATGGACGTGTTATATTTTTATAGAACCCTTTTGTATGCTTTATAATAATATCACCCTACTTCCTTTCTTAAAAGAAAAAAGAAAAATTCAAATAAGAAAATAGTATGGAACATTTATAACAACCGCGTTTCAGCCTTATAAAAACAAATTAAGACAGATACAACGCCATTTTCCGTGAAATTGTTCGCAACATTTTGTCACATCACAAAATAGAGTAGCCTGTCTTATGGTACCCTAGTACTTAAATAATTTCATGAAGTTTGAAGTTGAGACAAAAAGCAAGTAAGTTACTAGTAAGTAGGTACTGGCTAGAAGAGTTTTTTATATAGCGTAGAAGCCGCGTAGACATTTCGTAGACCCTTGTAAAAATCTCGTGGGGTCTACGAGATATTTACAAGGGTCTACGAGAACCCCGACCCGACGTAAATTCTGCTTGATCGTGTGATACATACGCTGCGCTTGCGTCACTGTTACTAACGTGTACCTACGTTGCGACACGTACGTAATATTGCAGCTAGATTATAGGCCAACGGTCACAAGGAAAAAACCAGTGAAATAAAACATCAAAAAAGCTCAAAATAAGTAAGGATTGTAATTGTAAAATATTTGCTAAAATACAACATTTGTTAACAGTACCTTCTGCTATATCTAGAATTCAAATTCACATTACAGTTATTTCTCTTTAAAAAAAAAAAATCTTTGAACAACTCTTACCTTACGAGAATAAATAAATAAATAATTAAATAAAAAAAGTAAATCAAATATACTTAAGGTTCATAAAAAAACAAGTTCACAAAGTAACCCTCAATGTTATTTTATTCCGAGGTACTTGTATATTCGCGTACTCGTATATTATTTCGTATTGCCAACATTTCTCTTGTAAGTCCTGTCATTATTGTTCGACTAAAATAAATAACATATCATAACATCACGCCAATATTCCCCGAAGGGTTGGAGAGAGGTGTACCTATAATACACCAACATTTTTCCAGTTATATTTCAGTCCCATGATAAAGGGGCGATCCTATTGCCATCGACCAGGCACAAATCCAGACTCCGAACAGCTGCAGGCTTTGGGCTGCTGGACTAAAATAAATACTGCATAATTTTTAATTGAAGTTTGGGTGCTATGTTTAATTATACAGTTAAACAGATTTTGTAGAATTTCGTCATGAACTTAGTTTCCAGGATGAGAAGATATTTTAGTTAATTTTAATAGAAAGTCCTAAGAGCAAAAATTTTTCCTCGGAGACTTCGGTGAAAGTTTTCTACCTACGATAAAGTCAAAGTCAAATAATTTATTTCAATTAGGCACATAAAAGGCACTTTTAAACGACAAATATCTACAAAAAAAAAAAAAATCTAGTCGCCAATTACAAAAGGTAGTTTATACCATTCCCCCTCTAAAAAGCTTATTTTATTCACTGAAAACAGTGAATAAAAAGCTCTTTTAATCACTATTTTGGTGTTTGAATTTAGAACACACCAATGTATTCGACCTCGTACTTCAATGCTATACAACCTCCTTAACACTTTCGACTCCACCCATTTTCATAGAACTCATAACTCATCATTCCGCCATAAAAGTCTATGACTTTTATTATTCGTAGTTGGAAGTGAAACCTCCGGGAGGTTTCACTTCCAACGTCCACGAGGGCTCCCGGCATCCCATACCCAAGTAGGTGAACCCTCCAGGAGGGCTCCCGACACTGAACGTCTACATTTAAAATGAGCCCTCCGCGAGGGTTTCCGGCATTCCATATCCAAGTAGGTGAACCCTCCAGGAGGGCTCCCGACACTGAACGTCTACATTTAAAATGAGCCCTCCGCGAGGGCTCTCGACATCCCATATCCAAGTAGGTGAACCCTCCAGGAGGGCTCCCGACACTGAATGTCTACATTTAAAATGAGCCCTCCGCGAGGGCTCCCGACATCCCATATCCATGTAGGTGAACCCTCCAGGAGGGCTCCCGACACTGAATGTTTACATTTTAAATGAGCCCTCCGCGAGGGCTCCCTACATCCCATATCCAAGTAGGTGAACCCTCCAGGAGGGCTCCCGACACTGAAACGTGTTAACCTTTTATTAAATGTCTATTTTCGCTTAAATCTTTCTTTTTCTCGTAGTCATGGTATAAAGTATAGTATGCAACGCTTGAATAAAACGGATTTATATCGAGGGCCATGAATCACTCGCGTCGCTCAGGATTCTAACACTTGAATCACTCCCTACGGTCGTGATTCAGTCGTTAGAATCCTTCACTTGATCGTGATTCATCTATGGCCCTGGCTTTAAATCCGTCCTTTATTCATTAGTTGCATAATATACTATTTCTTATGGCAATAGTGTGGGTAATGGGCAAGAAACTCCACCGTTACTCTTTGGTGGAGTTTCTTGTTTTCAGGTTTCTATTCCGTTTATACATTTGTATCTTCCTATATACAATGTAGCACCTGTATTGTTTTGAGTAGGTATACAAGTTATCAGAGGCAGCGAGTTTAGGGGCATAATCTACTGATATGAAATAGAATGACCTGCACAAATGGTCCTGACTCTATGGGTTGCAAAAATTGAAGTAGAGGCCTAGATAAAGTCCTTTCTGTGAATTTTATCACGTAAAATTTACATTAAATTGTTTGTGATGACTTACAGATGTTATAAAACTAAAAATATTTCATGGCACCCCCATAAAATCTCTCAAATATAAAAAAAACCCAATCAAATCGCATCCGAGCAACAAAGATAATCTCTCTGAACTTGCAGCAACATAAATATCGTGCCTGCAAACTAACTCGGCCCCAGAGAAACTCTTGCTACTATACACGAGCAATTCCTGGCTGTTTGTGTCCCTCTGTGAGCTACGCGGATAAATGACGTCACTACCGGTTGAAAGCGCCCCAGGGGCTATTAGGAGGGCTATGTGCGGCAATGGAGTTGTTTGAGCCGAAGTTATGAAGCTACAAGAACTCATAAACGTTTAAATTAATGAAAATAAAAACATTTATTTGCGGTAAACACGATGCTAAGAAAGAACACAAACACGAAAGACCAAGTTCAAGGAAAATATTATCAAACCCACGCATAACGGCCATCGCTCAGCATAATGCTGCGACCCTATCCGAGACAGAGCCCCAGCGCTAGTTTTCAGCGACAGCCGGCGTTGACGTAATGATGTCAACCGGTGCAGCATATAATGAGATAAACTAACGAAGTAAGAAAAAATAAATACCTTCGTTCTAAATGGTTCTATAAATATAATAAAATTATCAAAGAAAAAATCAAGTTCAACACATCCATCAGTATTATATTAAGTAGTATGTAAAAAGTTTCAACTTTAGGCCACTTTTTTCAACAATTATTGTTTGAATATAATAAAAAAGAATGTAATAAAATATGGGTAGTATTTAAACGAGTGACTGTAAATTAATGTTTTAAGTGACAAAAATAATTAATTTAAGTTATAGTATTACTAAGTGAGCGACTGACTGCGAGTGACGAGAAATCAACATAACAGCAACTCTCAAACACTAAATTTGAGTTAAAATACAAAATGAGAAGCTTCATAATATGTGAGTGACCTAATATATGTTTGAGTGTCAACGTTACGTCCTGCATTTTTTTCAATATTTGGCAAATGATTTATTTATACTGAGCGGCATTATATCTTAAATGAAGTGTTTCGAATAGAAAAACCACTTTGAAAAATACTATAATGAGCAGAGTACTATGAGCTCACAGTTTTTTTGAAAATTTTCTTATGAAATAACTATTTGAAGAAACACTATTGCTACATGCAGCAGGCATGGTTTCTGTCACGGCTCCGGCGCTGCGGAGCTCCGGCGGTCCCACGCGAGCGTACCGTCGCAGATGATTTTAACGCTCACCACCGGGCGGGCCTTGAAACCACCTGCTCCTCAGCTCGCGGGCCGCCTAGCCCCTCCGTGCCTACGCGGGTTTAAATTACACTCTAGGGGTAGGGCAGACAAGACTACGTGGAGTCGGTTTTGCAGCGATTCGTTTTTAATTTTTATACCTTACAAATATTTGTTTAATGAAGTTTATACCAAGTGTGTTATGCCAAATAAACTTCGGAGCATCAAAATTCTGCCAGATAGAGGGATACCCATCGTAAACACGCAACACCGATCCGCAGCCCAACTCACCTGACTGCATCGATTCGTCGCTCCACCCCCATTCGCATCAAACAGTCTGTAGTTTTCATTAAACAATCGTATCAAAATAAAAAACATAAGACCTCAAATAGAATATCAGTAACCAATAATCCTTAATAAAGCAGCTACCAAACGTTGCTTAAAATGAACTTTTTAGTAGTTCGTTATGTATAACCTCAATTGGAAAAATCGTCTCTATCATAATATTAAAGTAGTCCTCTCTAGAATTTGAATATCTGAAATGGATTAATCACTACCCACTTTTTGTAAGCTCGTTCTGGATTTTATTATTAATCAATATTCGTCGTTAGTTTAGTTAATTTTTCGCTTACTCAAATTCATACCGCTCAAGTTATTAAAACAGTATCTCATCATCAGTCGCAAAGTTTTTTTTTATTCGCTCGTTTTAATATTCCCCATAAAATATGAACACTAAAAAAGCGTTTTATTTCTCTAAGTTTTACAGTATTGATTACTAATATTTGAAATTTTTTAATTGTTTTTATTTGTGAACCCCTGAGGTGAAGGCCTCCCCCAGAGAATGCCAGTTTTCTCTTTGTATCGTCACGTCCATCCAGCGTGATCCAGCTATACGCACGATCTCGTCTTCCCAACGAGTGTGTGGTCTTCCTGATTTACCCTTGCCAACCGGTCCCTCCCAAGAAGTCATATTTTTTGCCCTTCTGTTGTTATGCAGTCTTGCAACATGGCCTGCCGATTTCGCATTTGCACTCAAACTTAAGAGTGCGCCATTACAGCCCAACGCGAGCGATTTCGTAGCTCTCGCCCCGCCCCCTCTACAATAATACGCGGTGGCCGGTGGCATGGCGCGCGGCGACCGCGATCGAATGCGTGAGTTGAGTTCGAGTTTGAACGGCGCGGTGCCGCGGTGCCCCATTTATCATAAATAAATAAAATGTTCTAAGTAAATATCAATGTTTATTTATTAAACAGTTTAACATATATTCAGAGTATACAATATCAGTACAATAACAATAAAAATCCCATAAAAAAAAATAAGAGATAGACATGTCACTATTGTCACTACTAAGTATCAGGTTTTAGGTTTCAACAAATGACGCGACGCGCAACAATCGTATGTATAGGACCTACCTACGTAGAATAAACTCTTATAACATAAATCTAAACTCCATTTACATTATGATTATAAATTTGAACAAAACTTTTTACAGTCCGTTCAAATGATTTTGACTTCTATTCCGTAGGCATAAGGATGGCCCTTATGCCTACGGAATAGAAGTCAAAATCATTTGAACAGACTGTAAAAAGTTTTGTTTGACAGATTGTAGTAACTTGATGTGCTGGCGTCTGTACCTACCTACCAAGAATAAATCTAAACTCCATTTAGTACATTATGATTAGAAATTTGAACAAAACTTTTTACAGTCCGTTCAAATGATTTTGACTTCTATTCCGTAGGCATAAGGATGGCCCTTATGCCTACGGAATAGAAGTCAAAATCATTTGAACGGACTATAAAAAGTTTTAGATTAGAAATTTGAACAAAACTTTATACAGACCGTTCAAATGATTTTGACTTCTATTCCTTAGGCATAAGGATGGTCCTTATGCATACGGAATAGAAGTCAAAATCATTTGAACAAAAACAAACAAACATTTTAGCAAAAACGTGATTATAATACGAACTGTACTGTAACGCAATAGAAGTCAAAATCGGTTGAACGGACTGTAAAAATGGTGTGTTTTTATGTCTAATCTTATTGTAAATGTAGTATATGTAAAACAAATGTTTCCGAAGTCAAAATCATTTGAGCGGACTGTAAAAAGTTTTGTTCAAATTTCTAATCATAATGTACTAAATGGAGTTTAGATTTATTCTTGGTAGGTAGGTACAGACGCCAGCACATCAAGTTACTACAATCTGTCAAACAAAACTTTTTACAGTCCGTTCAAATGATTTTGACTTCTATTCCTTAGGCATAAGGATGGTCCTTATGCATACGGAATAGAAGTTAAAATCATTTGAACAAAAACAAACAAACATTTTAGCAAAAACGTGATTATAATACCAACTGTACTGTAACGCAATTGAAGTCAAAATCGGTTGAACGGACTGTAAAAAAGGTGTGTTTTTATGTCTAATCTTATTGTAAATGTAGTATATGTAAAACAAATGTTTCCTTAGTGTTTATTAAATATTACCTTATAAGTAAAAAAATCAGCCAAGAGCATATCGGGCCATGCTTAGTATATGGTTCCGTAGCTGTAATTACAAACGACTATAACATACTTTTTATGATATAATCAAATAGAAGACGTATTGTTTGCTAAGATATTTTTTCTAAGGGCCTTTCTTTTTTCTAACCTTTGAACTGGGACTTAATAAGTATTTTGCAGTATTTTCTTTATTACTCGAAAAGATATACATTATCACATTATGCTTGACATTATTTTAAAATAATTTTGACTAAGCACTGTTCCGTTTATGACAGAGGTTTTTTATAAGAAAATTGATAACAAAGTTAGTGAACAATGGGAAAAGTTAGCTACAACTGAGATGGAAGCTGCGGCTGCTCGTGAGAAGCAAGGTGCATTGGACGAAGGTAGAGTAAATTCAGATGGAATCCCTGTCATAGACGTAATCGTTGACGGTTGCTGGGCCAAGAGGACCTACAAGAAAAACTATTCCTCGTTATCAGGCGCTGCTGCAATCATAGGTAAAAAGTTTGGGGAAGTACTATATCTCGGGGTTAAAAATAAATATTGTTGCATATGTGCACGCGCCCAGAATAAACAATCGACACCATCAGAGCACATGTGTTTTAAAAATTACACTGGTTCATCTACCAACATGGAATCGGAAATAAAAAACAAATAAAAAAATAAATGAAAATAAATAAATCTCAAAACAAATAAATGATCTGTATGTAGCAATTTCCAATGCATACAATCATGCTTTCGGTTGTCATACAAATTGCCAGGATTTTTATTGTGAAAGCAAAAAAACAAGTGAAGATGTCACTGTCAAACTAAAAGATACGGCGTTAGAAAATCAAATAAAGTTTATAGTCGGCTCTACTGCAGCTAATGCACGCAGTCTTATTGAAGACGTGGACAGCAATCGCTGTGAACAATTTAACGCCATAATTGCAAAGTGTATCGGTGGCAAACGCATAAACTTTTGTCTTCGGCGTTCATATCAGACAAGATGCACTACTGCAGTCGTATCATTTAATACAAAAAGACCTTTGTATAAGCTCCAAAAATCTATTCTTGGTGTGAGCCCAATGTCAAAATCGAAACACCTGGAATTGCGAAAACTGAAAAGAAACAGATCCAAGTCTAAAATGCGACCCAGAAAGCTTGTTTTTCAACAGAAAGAGAAAAGGACTGAAGATGAAAACTACAGTCAGAATTGTGTGAAGCTTGATTTGCATGTAGAAGATTTAGAAAGAATGAAAAATACTTTTTTTAACAAATTTGGAGAAATCTGACGAAGAAAGAAATGAAATGAAATGAAATTGTTTATAATTCTGTAAATAGGATATCGGAATCACATTTACAGCCGCAGCTTCCATCTCAGTTGTAGCTAACTTTTCCCATTGTTCACTAACTTGGTTATCAATTTTCTTATAAAAAACCTCTGTCATAAACGGAACATTGATTGACATAAATATGTTTTGCAATTGTGTGTATCCTACACCTGTAATAGCAGCACTTGTTACTACGGCAGTATTTACATTCAAATTGTCGCTTGGACTAGGTTTGGACGTATCTGTAGTAAGTTCAACATTACACATATTGCATTTGAATTTTAATTTTGAAATCAAGCCTATCCTTTTCTCCCCTATCAACTCCAAATTATTTATACCGCAACCGAAAGCTGTTGAGTGGCTAGAAATTATTTTTAATTGTTTTAGAAAATATTTAAGGTCTATGATTCTTCTTTCATGTGATTCTTCATTGATTCCTACATGATTTCTATCTGACGTGTGCTCTTCGTCCGGAAACCTTTAAAATTAATACATTTTGTTACATAAATATAAAGCAGACAACAATAGTAAGCATGAATGTTCTGAAATAATATATCTTTGAATAGCTCCGATGATTTCGCATGGCCTAAGCCCTTTCATATAATATACGATTTGACGTAGTAGTAACTCCACTTTAAAATTGTTACCACAACCGGAACCCTAAAAACCGTTGAATCGAGAATATCCTCCTTTAAAAAATACAATTGAAAATACAAGTAAAATACGCACCACGAAAGAAGAGACTTCACACACCGCGTGGTTTGACTTGCGCAGTAGACGATTTTAGGTCTCTTTTTCTTCTTTCGTGGCACGTATTCTACAATTTATTATCGATGCATTCATTTCTATTTCCTACCTTTGATTCTCATGAACTAAGTCTTCGAGCTCATCATCGTCGTCGTTCAGTTCGTCCGCGTCGTCATGTTGGATTTGTGTTGGTATTGTTTTGTCTTTGCTAAAACAATAAGAATTTAAACTTTTGGACTTTTTGAATAATAGCATTTGGGTACGGCATCGCTCACGTGGTACACGAAAAAAAAAATCAAGACTTTACGGTCTCGGAAATTCCCGGGAATATCGAGACTTATCTGAGGGATGAAATTAAAAAGTTGCAAAATTTAAAAAAAAGAGTCATTATTGAGAAAATGTTTTTTTTTTCCTTTTAATATAATTCGTCAGTTCGAATAAATAATATTAATTATTTAAAAATATCAATGATTGAACTAATGAGTTAATATAATAGTGGGCGAGCGTATTGCCACAAATCGAGACTACGGACTGAGAATTTAATTTACTAATGGAAAATCCCCAATACCATTTTGCCCGACCCGGTAATAGTACCCACCATCGTACGTGGTACGTCACGCTCAGCAGTAGCGCTTGCGACCGATAGAGCAACGAGGTGGGTCAAAGAAAAATACTAATGGGAATTAAAAAAATACTTACCTTTATTCTACATACGGGTGAATTTTTTTGTAGAAAAAAAATGGGTAAGAAGTAGTAGGTGAACTTACCTAAAGAAGAAGCATATGGCATACTTACCTAGTTTTTTTTTTTATTCGATATTAACAACATTCGCGACTTGCGTATGATTTGAAAATCGATATTTTTTATCAATTAGTTGTTTTTTTTCCACATTTTCTCTTTCTTTTTTTCTCAATACAAACATTATTGTACACCAAGATAACATCTTAAAATTTTACATATACTATGTGAACTTCGCTACTACCTACAAGGTAAAAAATCAAGTAAACGACAATTGGAATATGTGATACATTTTACCCAGTTTTGCTTTGTGGTAGGTATTTGCAAGGTGTGTTATCTTATTGTTCCCTCACAATTTTTTTTTTAAAGTTTATAACTAGTACGGGGGTCAGGGTGAATCGGATTTGTAACAACCCGATTTTTTTATTGTGCATTGAGTCTTACTAATTACTGCGTAAGTATCTAACCTTTTAGATTCATAGAAAATACTTACAAGTGTAGAACTTGTTGTGATGTTGTTTCTTCTGACAAAATAAAGATTATTTATTTATTTTGTTCTAATATGATAAGTTTACTTGAAATTTGTAGCATTTTTTTTATAAGTAGATCAATGTCTTTCTAAGCTGTGCAAAAAAAAAAGGTACCTATGCCATAAGTTACTACTCCGTTCACTTATTATACTTACCCAATTTTTTTCAAGACGGTAAAAAACAGTCATCCGGTATAATATGTAGGTATTTATTTATGTACTTACTTGTCCGTACCGCCAATCGATAGCGGCGAGTCCCCATTTCCCTGTTCCAAATGTCCGTGCTGGACCGCCGCTGCCGTCACGACCGGCAACGCGACGCGGGTGCCAGCGCCGCCGCCGCTCGTGCCGGTATCTACGCGCGCTGACGGCGCCGCCGCCGCGCCGGTCCGGTTTCATTCGTCACATTCTCAAGCTCAATGAACGAAATGTTTGGTTTTCTGCAAATATAGTAAAAAACCTAATATAATAAAATTACGTTCCATAACATAGGTAATAAACTAATAACACACAACATTCACATAATTATTTAGGTACCTGTTCCTGACCTTATAGTATTACTTACCTATTATTATTATTATTAGTAGTAGTATTATTCCCTATATCTACGAGTGGTACGTACAGACGCGCACGCCAGCACATCAATCTACTCCAATCTGTAAAATTTTCCCAATCAACATTGAGCCTTATTCTTTAGCGATAAAGTTGAAAATCTATTAAAGAAATTTGACAGATTGTAGTAACTTGATGTGCTGGCGTCTGTACCTATCATAATAACAGTTGGTATTATAATCACGTTTTTGCTTTTATTTTCATCCTTATGCATACGGAATAGAAGTCAAAATCGGTTGAACTGTAAAAAGTTTTGTTTATTTCTAATCTTATTGTAAATGTAGTATATTTATATAAAAAAAAAAAACAATATAAATAAGCGTATTTTGCGACTGATCAAATGAATTTAAACTTTATCAACAGCCAGCAGCAGGGTCACGTGACACTAGACATGAGCTTTATCTCGTATCAATAAGGTTGAAACTCGAAACATAGTATGCAAAACCGACCTTTGTGTTCATACTTAGAATAATTGAAATAAATATAAGTAGCTACATAAATAAAAGAATTGATACCTTTATTTATATCCGTAGTTATATGTACTTACTTTCTTTTTCCATCGTTCAGAATACGAAGTTGTTCCCTCAGACGTTTTAATTGTTTCCTTTTTCCGAGAGTTTTCTTTTTACCCATTTTTATTTACACTTTAAATAAATATCTCACAAAACACAAACACACACACAACTCAAAACACAGACACAAAACTCTTTTCAACTTCTTTTTACAACAAAACAAAATAGTTCAAAATAATTGTCGAAAATTAAATCCTCTCGCTGTAATTTCGCCAAACATAGGTTCACCTTGCAACAGATGCCGTAGCAGACTGATTGAGTCGATTGAACAAATTGAAAAGGATAGCGCTATTACTACCGCGTGCGAAATGAGAGACAGCAAGAGAGTGTGCTCGCTTAGAATAAAATAACGTAAGCGCCAAATCACATAATTGCTAATCGCGAGAAACCCGTGTAGAAAAATAAAAAAATAACTCGTCACGATTTGAGATAATATTATTACCTATCTATTCGATTAAAAACCATCATTAAATTCCTTATAGTTTCAGAGATCTAACTCAAAATAAGTGTAAAACGAGGTTTTTTGTTTTTATTTTTTGATCGAGAATTTTTTATCGAATCGTGTTTTTGCTACAACAGATTTAAAGATTACAAGTCCAAGTTTAATGTGTCGAAATAACAAACTCTTAGGTCATACAGATACCGAGGAAAATCTCGCCCAATATCACCAAAACAGCATCATATGGACTCTTAAGTGGAAATGGGCAGGACATTGATAGCTTTTAATGTGTTTTTTTGAGTGACAAATTTTATGCTGTTTTTATATTATGCATATTGCGCTTCATTCCCCTCTGGCATGTAGTAAAATCGTTAACGTTATTCAAACAATAATAACGTTATTAATTTATAATTGAAAGACATCGACGAAAATGGAGGTTATAAAATAAAACCGAATTTTCAAATGAAAAACGTATTCATAACGTAACACACTTTTCTTGCTGTGAAATACTACGGTTTATTCGCCGTGTGTAGGCACGGTTGTCAAGGTTGTATGGATCACTATGGAAGCTTGTTGGCAGACACATTTTTTCTACGGCGCGATATAGACGCGTACCGTAAAAAAACCATGCCGTGTACCACAGATATAGATAGACAATATCTGTGCCGTGTACAAAGAACCTTACGGTGATTTAAAATTAGAATTTCCTGTTTAAGTATTATTCAAGTAATCAAATCAAAGCACAAAATTATTAAGTGTCACTACAATTTGGCATCCACCCACAAGTAACGTACCTGTGGGTGGATTCTGATCCATTTTGTCTACAATTTAAACAGATACTTTTCGAACTGACTATAATTTACTAAATGACTATTCTTTTAGCTGTAACACTTTTTATTCTAAACGCTTGTTACACGCAATTTTATCACAATTTTTCGTGAGCTCTGTATAGACTCTGATAATAATTAAATGAAAACATTACTCTGTAATGTTTTCATTTAATTATTAGTGCGCACACGGATATTTTTTATCCCGGTAGTACGTTCCCGTGAGACAATTACCGACCTCCACTGAGTCCATGCAAGCGAAACCTCGGGCAAAAGCTATTTAATATCTAATGCAAAGAAACTGTTCTCTATAAATATATGTAATTCTGGATAAGAGAATCCTCCTTCTACTCCAGTATGTCTCGCAAGACGGAATGGCAATTATTTCCGCTTGTCAACTTACTCGGAATTCGCTTTAAGACGTCGACATCAAAAGATGCACAGATTACAATAAAGAAAAATCCAATTTCCGTACTACGAGCGTTCTGGATTAAACGAATATTTGATTTATAGAGTTGTACGTATTACATGTATGTTCTCACAGAGCTTGAAATGGGACGAGACGTTTCTAGACTGTGTGCCTTCGTGCAATAATCTAAGAGCATTTATTTCAATTAAACCAATTTCAGGCACTTTTGAATCGTCAAGGGGTCGGTCAGTCAAAGATTAAGCTAGTTGTCCATTTCAAAGCGTAGTAGGTTCATTTGGAGAAGAAACGGCAAGAAACTCTACGGGCACTCTTTTAAATCAAAATATTGTTATATAAATCAAATGTTTGTTACTATTTGTTTACCACAATTTGTTTGATTACTATCGATAATGATAGTTATAACTGTAACAAGAATCCACCTAAACAAACATACTAACTTACATACAAACAAACAAACATTGCAAGTTGAATAAAAGCTTTTAAAAACTAAAACAGTATAAAAACGAATGTATCGTTGTGCCACACAAGTCATAAAATGTAGAGTTTAAATAGATGCAGATGCAAAATTTTATGTCTTTCTTGCCTCATATCCTTGCATTGACATACGCAATTGTTGTTGCATTTCTATTTGTTTGATATGAAAAACTATAAGTCAAAGTGTAATTCTAATGTTTTAAGATAATTACGTACCGTGATATTTTATTTTAAGCTACGCTTGATGGCACATATTTTTGCTTAAACCAATGTATATTTTCTCTATTATTATGTGAATTTGTAAGTTTTTTGAAAAAATAAATATATTTTACCGTATTTATTATTTAAAACTCCAACCATTTGTGGGTGTACTAGAGGTATACCTCTGCCTGCTTATGTTATGTTGAATTAACCATGCGTCTACTTCTGTTTCCCTCAAAGGGTAAAGAAACACCCTGAATCCCAATCGCTTCTTAAAACAGCGGGTCCCACAATTTTGTTACACAATTTATTTCCATTGAATAATATTTTACGTAAAAGATCCCCGTTTTTATTTTTGTTTACCCAAAAATACCCTTTTTTGAGATTCAATTTCGGGGTCATGGGTCGGAAAATGAAATGTCGCTTGCCTGGACCGAAAAAGGGTGGCGTAATGCAAAGCTTCAGCAGTAAATGTGAGATGAAAACTTTGTTATGAAGTAAAAAAAAATAGGTGTCGTATTTACCTACCTCTTGCGATCTCCGGAAGAGAATGACCAACCCAATAAAATAAATGTTGTGTTGTATAAATAAATAAAAATACACACACACACAGTGTGTATTTTTATTAAGAATTAAAACAATATGTAAGTACGTAAATAACAAGATAAGTAAACCTAAAAATAACAAAATCATATCCTAAGTTAACTAAAACTATTCACAAAATAAAATAAGGCGTCGAAAGAGTCATCCGCATCGCTGTCGTCTGGTAATGTACACAAGAGACTGGCGGCATTACCACGTTGTAAGGCAATGCCAAGCCTCTGGCCAAGGTCAATGCCAGCCCTTGGGTCACGGGAAGGTGAAGAAGGTCACGGTGTGTGTCGTATTTGTAATAACATTGCTAATAACATCGGCAGGCAAACTTGGTTATTAGAACTTTATCACCGCTGTCCTCCTTCTGCCAGAAGTTGATTTCGGTTCAGAGCAGTTCGGCTTTTTGACAGTTGTCAGCTCAGTGTTTATTTCTTTCCAAGCAATTTCATCACTCTCACGATTCATTCATCTTTTTATGACTGCCTATTATGTAGGTTATTATATAGGTCTCTGTACTGCGGACGCCTACGGGCTGAATATACATATATTTAAATCTCTGTTACAAGCTGTCGCCGACTGGTTGACACTTTATGTGACCAGAGCTGGCTCGTTCTTTGGCCAAAAAATTAGCATTACCATTCAACGTGGCAACGCTGCCAATCTTCTGGGCCCGTTTGCGGAGGACAGCGATGCGGACGAGTACTTCGACTCCTCCTTTTGTTTTTGTATTTATTTGTACAGTTAGCTGGCCATTTATAATACTAAGTTGTGTCAAAAATTGTAAAAAAAAATAATTACACGAAAAATGTTACATTTTATTTTCCAAAAGTCCTCATTCTTTCTGCACGGCCCGTTTTAATTAACAAAGTTGCCCTGTTCAACACTCCAACATGTTTTTGAACTAAAGGAATAAGTTTTAAACATTATTATCAAAGATTTTTCCAGACGAGCACTCTTTGTGTCAGACTGATGAAGTTTCGGTTCATTCAAATGGAATTACTTCTGATGTTGCAAAAAGTCTAAAGTTCGCGTCTTTGAAGGATTTTTCTTTTAAATTCAAGACGAAAGTTTAGATTAAGTTTTATTGGATTTGAGTGAACAGTTTTGGATCCCATCAATCTCACCAAAATCTCATAATGTATATGAAGAATTTTGGCAAAACATGTAGGCTATACAGACAAAGTGGGTGGGTGGTTTTACTGTTTGAAAATTCTCTGTTAGCTTCTATTCCTAACTGAAGATCACTTCGGGGAATACAAACCAAGTGTTTGTTTTCCTAGTAAACCATTTTCTATTAAATTCTGGCATTCAAAATTAGTTAAGAAACTGACCCTGTTCAATACTTATACATATTCTTATAAAAGGCATACACCATACATAATTAAGTCCCCCGCCGCGTATGTCTTTCTGTTTATTCACGATATACCCAAAAACTACCAAACGGATATTCAAACGGTTTCCACCAATAGACGGAGTGATTTATGAGGAAAGTTTAAGTGTATTCATTAATGTTTTATGTAAATTGGCTGAAATATGGCGATTATTGTTGAAAATGTCAGAAAAAGTCATGCCGACTGCGAGCTTTACTGGCGTGCGCCGCGTAAACCGTAAGAGATACATGAAATTTATGTTCTACAGGATTGTACATCTTAAAAAGTTCAACAAAAATATCCTGAATAGCATCTATCTACTAAGGATGGACCACAGTACCACTTTTATCTTTAAGAATACGATAAAAATTTCATTATCATTTCTAAAGCTATTTTTATCGGTATTATTTAATCTTTATCCAATAAAATTTGTTATTTAAATTGGGCATTTAAATAATATATTTGACATCATATAATTTAAATTAATCATTTAGAAGATATCGCAGATTCAAAATTACGTGTAACAAAATAATTATGGTTGATGAAGTGACTACAGGCGCAGCGGTAAATGTCAATGACCTTTTCTTCGGCTATTAGGTATGTAATCCCGCTAGTACGTTCCAGTGGGATATTTTCCGACATCTACGCGAGCTGAAGCCGTAAAAGCTAGTTAAAAATAATACTCCTGTATACGCAATGCCATCGCCAGTTTCATTATTCATCTCTTACCCCAGAACAATGGTCTTTCTAAGTTCCTAAATATTATTTAACGATGTAAATATGAAACCCTTTGCATGAATATTCAGCCTATTTGGACTGAATATTCATAATTTACATTACATTCGCTAGTAGTTTAGGAACAGAGCTACAAGCCACGCTTCTTAGTGTGTCTACCGCATGAATTGGATATAAGGTTAGGAAAATAAACGTCCTATTCCTAAATTTCGCGCAGGTTCAAGGTTTTACACTACACTGAATTTCGGTACACCTCTGCCTAACACTTCAAGGAATACAGGATCACATGCTATGTCATGTGAATGTAGAAATTCAAATCCTTAATTAGTTTTAAGCTACCTGAGACGGTTCATTCAGTCAGGAAATTCTGACTGAATGAATGCTAATTAGAATCCTAACCGTCCTGCCTTACCTACTCTATCCTGAATCCTAATTTTGCACAAAGTTACCGAGTTTAATGTACAGAATGCGCACGGCTCCGTGAAGGGTCTTGTTACACCCTGTAGATTGCGGTCTTTCAGTTTGTGTTTGTACTTAGTTATTACTACCACTTACCAAAAATACTTACTACATCGCCGGCCATCTGAACTACTGTTATCTAATTATTCGCCTAACTTGGGTTATTGGTTGATTCACACGAATTTAGTCGCCCGAAATGGGCCGACATGTGCCAATTGCCTAAAACGTATTTCTGGAGTTGTAGATTCGCCCCCAAATACTTTACCTTCGTACGAATCGCCTCAAGAAAGCGTCGATTTTCCCGTTTCAGGCGAGTAAATTCATACAAATCAACCAATAAGCCAGCAGCTTCAACGAACCGAATTTGTTTGACTTTTTCATTTCTTAAACAATTTAAACTTCTTAGGGAATTTATATTTTGTTTTAATCAGCAGCCTTTCGATTAAGTTTGATAATAGGGTTCCGTCATTTTATATGTTTCAACAATTCGTTTGTGATATGACAAAATTCTTATCTTATTACCTCTCCTTTTTCTCTATTATCATAGAGAGTGTGAATTACGGAGATGTAATTTAATCAAATCTTATGTTAATACAAATTACAAAAATAAAACCACAACTGTGGGTTTTATTTTTTAATCTGACTGTGCCTTTTCAGAACAAACAAAGGAAATACCGGTTATGGTGACTGCACTTAAAATATGAATTTAAAAAATAATTTTCGACTCGTCGCGTCGCTAAGGTACGAGAGTGTAAAATTTTACAAGAAGGGGCAAGTGGTGCGTACTATCCACTAGCTATACATGATAAGATGACTAGACAATGTCTAAAGAAGGCATAAAAAAACAGCAATTTCTTAAATGTTTAATGTAAACCAAAAGCCTTAATTTAAACGCCTACGTAAGTTTTGAGACGGTTGGTTTTGGTCTCCACACACACAATGGCCGATGATACTATTCACTTCCTGGTGAACACATACACATTTGTTGAAGGCGTCCGGCTTCCATCCATCACAGTGAACATTGTAGGTGCAGTATTTAATACCTGAAAATAAACAGGTATTTAATGTTAGTAACGTACTTAAGCCACGAGGAGCTCGTGGCTAAGTAATAACAAGCCGCACGGTCGATCCATCAGGTTAAGCTACGCTTGCCGGGGTTGATCAGTGGATGCGTGACCATCTTTACATACCGAGACTCCTCCGTGCCTCGGAAAGCACGTTAGGCCGTTAGTCCCGGCTGTCATTCGTGGATCTTTGACAGTCGCTACGAGTCGTCAGAAGCCCGAAAGTCTGACACCAGTCTTACCAAGGGGTATTGTATTACCCAGTTACTGGGTTGTGGAGGTCAGATAGGCAGTCGCTTCATGAAAATACTGGTATTCAGCTGTATCCGATTAGACTGGAAGCCGACCCCAAGATAGTTGGGGAAAGGCTAGGAAGAAGAAGAAGAAGAACGTACTTAAGCCTATTAGGCACCTAATAGCCTACGGCGATCTTGGTACTCTGAAGTCTTGTTATAATTGTTCATGTAATATCTTTATGGGTAGTAGGTACGTACACACATCAAAAGTGTCTAGGGATCAAGCATTTTTATGCGGATTTCTTGAGATTGAGATGTGGCTTTGTAATAAATTTATGATTTTATAAATTTATATGGATCCTTTTTGGTGCATTTCATAATTTGAATCAGGAACTGTGAATCAAATTCGAGTAAAAGATGAAAATCAGCTGTCAATATTTTCCCTATAAAAACTTATAACGCATTGAAGACATTATTAGTGCTACTGTTTCCCTACTACTGATTAAAACCAACGTTATTATGGAGCAGCGACGTCATTTAAGCAGGGAAGAAATGCTCAGAGCCGTGGGAATGATAGAAGCTGGTTCCCGGCAACGTACTGTGGCTTTAGCTCTGAATACAAGTCAGAGTGTTATCAGTCGACTTTGGACACGTTACCGAAGCACTGGTACCGTGGCTGAGCGCCATGGAGGACGGTATCGCTGCACCACACGGAGACAAGACCGATACATTCAAATCTTAGCTCGAAGAGCTCCAACAATAACCGCCATGATGTTAGCCGTGAGGCTTCATCACTCTTCAGGGAACTTAATTAGCGACCAAACAGTCAGAAACCGCTTGCATGAAGTGAACCTTCATTCCCGAAGACCGCTACGGGTACCACCTATAGCAATGCACAATCGTAGGATTCGATATCAATGGGCTCTTGAACACAGAAATTGGGCAGAAGAACAATGGCGTTTCGTGTGCTTTTCTGATGAGTCTCGTTTTGGTATGAGACCGGATACAAGACGTATACGACACTGGAGAACCCCTGGACGCCAACAGCGATTAAAATCCTGCCAGGAAGTCCATCCTTATAGTGGTGGAACCATCATGGTATGGGCGGGTATTTGGATCGGCGGAAGAACTGAGTTGATTTGGATTAGAGGCAATCTCAACGCTCAAATTTATGCTGAGACGATTGTATCAGACGTCATCGTTCCTCTACAAGTGCAAATCGGTCCCTTATTTCAGTTAATGCATGATAATGCACGACCGCACACCGCAAGAGTTGTAAGACAGACTCTCGCCGCAGCTAACATCAATGTCCTGCCCTGGCCTGCTCAGTCGCCAGACTTGAACCCGATTGAGCATGCATGGGATATGCTACAGAGAAGAGCTCTGCCGAATATGGAGGGTATCCAGTCGCAAGAAGACCTTTTTTTGTTGTTGCAACGAACATGGGCGGCCATTCCACAGCGTGATTTGGATGAACTCATTTTTAACCGACTTCAAAAAAAGGAGGAGGTTCTCAATTCGTCGGAATGTTTTTTTTTTTTTTTTTTTTTTTATTTTTTTTTTTTTTTATGTATGTTCCCCGATTACTCGGAGACGGCTGGACCGATTTCGAAATTTTTTTTTTTATTTGAAAGGATATACTTTCTAGTTGGTCCCATTGTCATCAAGTCAGGATTGGATGATGGAATCCTGGAGAAGTCGAGGGAACTCTTGAAATATTATAGGCACACCTATAGCGATTTAGGTAATTTTTATAGTAACTCTTGAATTTGCTCTCGAAAAGCACCATTTAGTGAAGTGGAACTGATGATGAAGACCACAGATGGCCACCGGAACAACTCAATAATACGTATTTCACGGGTTGCGAACTTGCGATTCGATTACTTTAATATGGTTGCCAAGCAATTTACGCCCGTCACAATGCGTAGGGTGAAGAGGAGCTGATGGCGAAGTACCAGAAGAACTCCTCAACAATGAACGTCCCTGCATCGGGAAAAGCAATATTTTGTAAAGGGTGATGAGCAGTTGACATTAGGCTATTGTGACTTAGATAAATTACAAACCGACCCACTAAAAAGCGAGAAAAAAAAACTTTTTTACAAAAAAAAAACAACCGACTTCCACTTTAAAGTGAAAAATAACTAAAATTTCGGAAGTCGGTGGCATGTAACGAATATCTGTGTCTTTGGTTTTGAATTTTCGTTTTAGCCACCGACTTCCGAAATTTTAGTTATTTTTCACTTTAAAGTGGAAGTCGGTTGTTTTTTTTTTGTAAAAAAGTTTTTTTGAGTATGCCAAACCGATGTTCTTGTGTTGTTAGTGTTCGCGGTAGAAACACGGATTATTAATTGTTTAAGTTACCCAATAAAATTTTAAAGAAAACTGTTATTTCAGTCTTTTTTTCGAACTTTAATGTTAGTGGTTCAAATGTCAAAAATCCCTTTATTAGGAAAATGGCAAATTTCTTTATTAATGCAAAGGTGACTTGGTTTATCGTTACTGTGACAAACGAAAACACTTTATTTGATGAATCCTTAAAGAAAATTTTAATTAATATCAATCAGGAGAAAAGTTATTGCAAAAATATATGTTGATCCCTAGACACTTTTGATGTGTGTAGTTATGGCAAAATATCGTAAAAGACGAAAGAAGACCATCTATGTGTACCTACATTTTTTTTTTTTAATAATGATTATTTCGAAAAGTACAATAATTTACTATACTACCTCTGTACGTTCGTACATTAGCGCTAAATACAATGTGTGAACCCAAGCAAGCTTAATTCAGAATGTTGTAATTCTAATTCTGAACTTAAGGAGATTTTGTTATCCTAAGGACACGTCTTCCCTACCATTACCACGCCCCCCGGTGTACTCCTTGATATGCAATGGCCTCTGTAGCCCCATGAAGCACGAGGCTTTAGGGGCCAGTGCAAATCTTGGGGTCTGATTAAACCACGCTGGGGTCGGTGCATTTCATTCATTCATTCATTCATTCATTCAAAATTATATTTATGTCGTATCTCTATGTATTTAATGTGTGTTTAAAGAAAATAAATAATAAAAAAACACTGTGATAAATAAACCAGCTAGTGCTGCTTACCCAGACAGGAAGTTTATACAAAATTAAAGGAAGCTGTGTGCAAAATTTCAAGTTCCTAGTCCCAGTAGTTTTGACTCTGCGTTGAATGTCAGTCAGTGAGTCAGTTTCTCCTTTTATATAATATAGATATATATTTAAGTACTAGTAGTTTTATGACTTATTATTACTGAGTAGACTAATCGGGACGCCAGCGCCGCCTAGCGGCGTTCGACAGAGTCTACAACATAACGCTCGACCCGAGATAAGCAGAGTTTGCCAGTGGCGGTCAAGCAGAGAACTCATTTAGAAACTGTCGCGCATTCCGAATAGTTTTTGTGTCGTGTACATAACTACGGTGTATGAATTGGTCGTGTGATTAATTTGATCTGAACTGCTAACGGGTTTTCCATTGCGCAATAACCAACATTATCCATAGTACACCCACAGTAGTTAAATTATGGCTGATAATAACGAGAGAGACAATTAACCTCTCTCTCTGTACATAGTCTACATACTTTAGACTTATTACCTCCTACGTATAAAATTTTTACGAAGTGTATAGAGTGCCGCGAGTTTCTTGTGGCACTCTAGTGTCACTGCCTCGGCCCGGCTAGGGTGCCGTGAGCGTTGCATTGTCACTGTCACTTGTTATTTAGGTTAGGTTAGGTTAGAACTGTGACCACACAACGCACGAGCCGAGCGAGCGTAGCGAGCGGTGCCGCGGTAGCGACCGGCGAAGTGCCAGGGTCCGTTTAGGCACAAGAGAATGTAATGTTTTGGGAATGTGG
This sequence comes from Conistra vaccinii, assembly GCA_948150665.1. Taxonomy (NCBI): domain Eukaryota; kingdom Metazoa; phylum Arthropoda; class Insecta; order Lepidoptera; family Noctuidae; genus Conistra; species Conistra vaccinii. Next base: position 23,130,297 of record OX411318.1, read on the forward strand.
TGTTTTACAGCGATCTAACCTCGACAATCAAACAAAATACCAAGTGAAGTGACTTAGTGACAGTGACAATGACAATCCAATGCTTGCGGTACTTGAGCCGGGCCGAGGCGGTGTTACTAGGGTGCCTGTAGTGGCACTTTATCCGATAGAGATAGAGTGCCAATGGTGGCACTCTATACACTGCCAAATTTTTATGATTTTTTTATTAATTTTTCGTTTTGGTTTTCTTAATTTAAGAAACGGTTTTTTTTCTAATAATTAACTAAGGCTCAAGCTATTATTTACCTGAATCGAATTGTTTCGTCATAAGCTCAGATCCAGGGTAGCTCATCTCTTGCATTTGTAATGCTAACAATGCATCTGAAAGTCAAAAATAATATTATATTCCTTTATTTCATTTATATAAATATCGTTTACATTTTTTATACATAAAAAAAACAAAGGATTGCACTCTGGGAGTGCCGGCAGAAGTGAAAACTTGAACATTAACGTTGTGCATTTTTGAATATTTTGGTATGGTTAGGGAATAATTTCGCACAGTATAAAAGTACTATAATTTATGTGGTTAAATACAATATTCATTCATAGTAGTAGTAGAATATTTATTTATTATCAAAATATAGTCAAACAAAAATAAACAATTTATTGAAACACTTTTCATGAACGTTTTGACTGCTTTTTTTTACCCATCAGTATGGGTAAAATTTCTTACCTCGCAATCTTTACGTAATGTCAAAGACTATTTATGTTGTTATTTACTTTGTTGGTTGCTAGGCTACGGATCTTACGGTCACGTCCTGACGCAAGTTTAAACATTTTTACCCATCCCAAAAAAAGTGCACAAAGTCGCTAAAGAAGTTTTCACTTCAAAAAAAAACATCAAACAGTGATGAACGAGAATTTTTGCAGTGCGTTGCGCTGGCGCTGGGGCCGGTGCGGCCTACCTGTAATACTTTTATATTACCCGCCCGCCCAAATGTGCGCGAGCCTTTAATACCTTCGGTTAAACTTAAGTAAGTGTTTCACAATGTACTAACAGATAATCAATCTTCTAAATCAGCAGATAAACTTAATCACTGCTCTTTAAGTCTGTTAAATTGCTAAATGACGATTTACCTGTATCTCCGGAATCTGTTCGTCTCATTATTACCACAGGTCTTGGGTAGCGCATCCTCTGCATTTGTAATGAAGACAATATATCTGAAAGTTAATTATTATACTATGTATTTATGGCAAACAGTTTATGCGTGTGAAAATGTGGTAAAATATGTATTACCTTTTAGGTGTTTTTTTTTCTCTTTGTATAACAGATATAGAAAAGCAACATGCACAAAGCAAGAGCAAAACCATAGTGTGCTAATTTGTCTATTAAAAACGTCTATAAACACATCTAAAGCAGTATTATTTTCATGTTACTTCAGTGGGGAAAAGAGATGGAGCTATACGTCTTGTAGAGCTTCTTTTCTTTCCCACACTAAAGTAAATAATACTGTTTTAGATTTAGTGGTAGGGTCCCAGGTCATGAGTCCAGGTTGAGAGACCATAAAAAAACAAATAGTATTTTTTTCAGTTTTTATAGATAATAACAGAAAAAATATATTATTTATTTAAATTGTGACGACGTGACTCATCAATAATTATTTTCTCTCGGCATCTACATTGACCGATAATACTGTCATCATCTGGAAACACACAGTCGCATGACGAGTCGTCCTCACTCGAGCATTGATATTTGACAGCGCAATAACGAACTGGAAACAAACACTTATTTGAAATAATGTGCATATAAGTACTTTTTTTTTATGTTGGTTCCCTATATTTCGAACTAGGAATAAGTTCTCAACCTATTAAATGTCGTGCTATCTAAGGAATCTAAGTAGCAAATAAGCGAACATGAAGACTAGGTACTCCTTTTGTGAATACTTCATCTCATAAAAGTAGCGTAATATTTTTTTTTGCGAAGTTTGGCTTGCTCAAAACGTGCTGAAAATCTTTGAGACGATATTTTTATATAATCATTAAGTTACATACCTTATGTTAAAACTGTTGAAGTAATTAGAGACTAACACTTTATCAACTTCAAAACGAGTTTCAAAATTAAAGAGGTCGCTAACTGAGGAGCTATCGCAGTGAGAGAACAACTAACACACTATATTCCAAACATATGCAATTACAATAACCTGTGCGACCGCCAGAAAGAAAATCAAGAAAATAAAGTTGTAATTTAACACATTTCAAACGAAACAAAACTACTAATTTAAAAAGCTAATAGATCGCGAGAAATAAGAAGCACAAGATCTATTGACGTAGTACCAACCGTTTGCAGACTCCACTATCACCAAGACAGCTAACAGAAATAGGCCGGACAACAAACCTTGCAAGTACTTCATGATCACAACACTAAAGGTAAAACGCTAGTTTTATCCCTGATATTATATACCAGAACGAGCTACCATGAAAATTGATTATAACGTATTTTACAAATCATTTGAAATACATGTAAAACCACAAACACATGCTATTGTTGTAGCGGCGGCGTATGCGGCTATAAATGTCTTGATATGCTGAAATTAAAATTTCGGAATTCATTGTTGTTAAGCTTCCATTACATGACGCCGGAGCCTCACCGGCGGCGCCCGGATCGCAAGATGAAACATTTTTAGATCATCTCAAAATTACAATATAAAATCTACGAGGCGCCGCCGCCGCCTCGATGCGGCGGCGTTACAGCGCATGGACGATACTCATTCTTATATGTACACAAATATGCGTTCTAGCGCAATTGCGGCTCCGGCGTCATGTAAAGGAAGCCTTAAGGTAGAGATAGACTTCATACACCTTACTTCGACGATCTTTTTATTTTTCGGTTTTAGAGAATTGGAACCATATTCATCAACTTCTGAACGTAGCTATGTACTACCTCTTTTGCTTAATATCAATCTAACCAACTAATATATTTATCATTATTTATAAACTTCATACTGGCTTTAGGAATATATTACTGCCTGTACCTTTAGCTATACCAGCGTTTTGGTCATAAATGTTAAAGCATAAAATCAAAGGTTTGTTCAAAAAAATCCACTTACATGGTCAATTGGTCATTTTACAAATTAAGTAGCAACCTAGTAACTCCATGGAAATTACTTATTTGTACTCGTTTCTCCTGATTAAAATTGATTAAATTTTTAGGCAGTGTATAGAGTGCCACTGGTGGCACTCTATACACTGCCTAAAAATTTGTTTTGTTTCAATAAATTGTTTATTTTTGTTTGACTATATTTTGATAATAAATAAATATTCTACTACTACTATGAATGAATATTGTATTTAACCACATAAATTATAGTACTTTTATACTGTGCGAAATTATTCCCTAACCATACCAAAATATTCAAAAATGCACAACGTTAATGTTCAAGTTTTCACTTCTGCCGGCACTCCCAGAGTGCAATCCTTTGTTTTTTTTATGTATAAAAAATGTAAACGATATTTATATAAATGAAATAAAGGAATATAATATTATTTTTGACTTTCAGATGCATTGTTAGCATTACAAATGCAAGAGATGAGCTACCCTGGATCTGAGCTTATGACGAAACAATTCGATTCAGGTAAATAATAGCTTGAGCCTTAGTTAATTATTAGAAAAAAAACCGTTTCTTAAATTAAGAAAACCAAAACGAAAAATTAATAAAAAAATCATAAAAATTTGGCAGTGTATAGAGTGCCACCATTGGCACTCTATCCCTATCGGATAAAGTGCCACTACAGGCACCCTAGTAACACCGCCTCGGCCCGGCTAAAGTGCCGCAAGCATTGGATTGTCATTGTCACTGTCACTAAGTCACGTCACTTGGTATTTTGTTTGATTGTCGAGGGTTAATCGCTGTAAAACACCATATTCCCAAAACATTACATTCTCTTGTGCCTAAACGGACCCTGGCACTTCGCCGGCCGCTACCGCGGCACCGCTCGCTACGCTCGCTCGGCTCGTGCGTTGTGTGGTCACAGTTCTAACCTAACCTAACCTAAATATCAAGTGACAGTGACAATGCAACGCTCACGGCACCCTAGCCGGGCCGAGGCAGTGACACTAGAGTGCCATAAGAAACTCGCGGCACTCTATACACTTCGAAATTTTTATTTTAGAGGCATGAAAAAATGACATTGGACATTTTTTCATGCCCTCTATTTTGTTTATACATAGTCTAATTATCCTGTAGTTAAGTTGTTTATAGATTAGGTGTAATGCATGTGAAAAAGTGGTGTGCACTTGCCCCTTCTAGTAAAATGTACCATTCGCCCCGTTTTGAGGATCCCACTTGCGCCTTACGACGGGTCGAGTGCAATTTTAATATTATTAAATTATTTTGGTGTACACATTCGCCCCGTGCGGTATTTCCTTTGTATTCTGGAAAGGTCATGTCATGTGTGTAGACCGCATGTCAGTGGAAACATAACCAGTATAAGCTGGCCTTAAATTCTAATGAAACTCCATACCACGCTAGGTCAGCTCAAGGTCGATCGACTGTACAGTCAGATTGGAAAATAAAACCAACGAATATTTACATTATATTTGATTATTTTAATAACATGTACACTAAATCCTCTTTCTTCAAGTAACAATGAGTCATTCACAACAATCAATACAACATTACACATACAATACATTAACATCTTAATCTAAAAACTTCTGATCAAAATAGAGTATAAAATTAACTCAAAACTTTCGAACGACACCCCCACATGATGGAAAGACGGGATTTTCTTTTTCCTAACTTTGCGTATTAGGGGCGGTACCATTAAAAAATATGTTTTTTATGATTTTATTTTACCCATGCATTAAATTTTTCTAGTACTAACAGACTCTGAGCTAAGCCGCGGACAAACAGACCGACATGGCGAAAATATAAGGGTTCCTTGTTGACTACGGAACCCTAAAAAGGAACAGTAGGTGTGTTCCTCTTGAAGGGCAGATCAAGACTATAAAGCCGGATTTACATTACGAAACTAGTTGCGCGAAATTAGTTATCCATTGATAGTTTTACGTGTAAATAATTATCTATTGACTCGCGAAACTATCAATGGATATCTAATTTCGCGCAACTAGTTTCGTAATGTAAATCCGGCTTAACTTTATTGATTCTCAAATCTTAAAGCTACACATACAAAACAAAGGGCTATCATAATCTCAATGCTTCCTGTTAGCGCAGTACCAGAAAGTTACTCGTAATGTAATTTTATTATCTAATTACAATGAAGGTTATTGTCAAATATCCTTGTTACAACTATATAACTCCTCCCCCCTTGAGATGGAGGCGCATCGAAGGCTGCGGGTGGAGCTGGAATGCTTCAACTTCAGGTAATTGCTGGGCTGAATTGTGCGCCTACCTAGGAATCCACCAGAATTTGTAGACTGCTATTACTATTCCTGTTGATAGTACACTAAGATGTATAAGATTATCGATGACCAACTACATAGGTGTACTAGAGATGATTGCTGGGTCTTCTACTGCAGATTGGATTTCTTCTGATTGCTGCATGGATTTCTTCAAGTAGGTAGTCTATTTCGAAATTCTCTAGTTTAATCTTGATGGGAAGTATTTTTGGAGTTTGGAGGGCACGGGGTAGTGGTATGGTTTCTCTGATATTTATGTACCTACCTTTGATGTGTCGCTAATGTTCTATCCATAACTTGCTTGTTGCTGTAGCTTGTTGTGTTCTAGCTTACTTGCTTGTTGTTAACTTGGTTTCTCTCTTTGCTCTTGTTGTCTATTGTTATCAGGAAAACGCCTTTGTTTCTCTGGTATTGTACGTTATTGCCGCAGATGGTTTTTATGACTTCTTCCTGTTTCATAATTACTATCCAGCTATTATCCTTGATTTGTTCAATGATTTCATTTTCGAAGGTTGCTGTTGTGTATGTACAGTCGGGTAGTTCTTGATGTTGTTATGTTATTAAATGCAGTAATGTCTTCCATTTTAAATGTTTACAGATAGATGACCTCGTCTTCTACTATGGCTTGTATGGCTCGTGGGGATAGGCGAAGTCTATATTTCCCAAGATAAGGATAATATTTTTCGGGATAAGGATTGCGTTATTATTGTTAGGAATGGAGTTTGTGTAGGAGGTTAGAGGGTTGTTCTGCAACTATTGGTATATCTAGTATAACGTAAATAGCTTCGTTAGTACTATATGCTTTTATTCTGTAACGACTTTTTCCCATAGTTGAATGTTGTTTAGATTTCGGACGAATGTTAAGTTTCCACTGATCTCGTTTTGAATGTGATTTAATTCTTCTATTAAATAAATAGTCCTCGATCGATTATGCTATGCATTTTACTGAGGAGTGAAAAAGAGAGTGCGTTTTCTAATGCTTCCTGTCTATAGTAATTATAGTTTTTGTAGTGAATTCTCTATGCTGATAAAAATATTGGTTGTTACCTATATATGTCGCCTAAATATTTCTTTCTGGTTATTTTTTATGGTTTTAAAATTGTTTTAATCTGATTGGATTGGATCGTCTTGTTCGGATTGATGTTTTGTTGTTGAGCGATGTCTGGATGGTTTTGATTTCGTGGTGGAATTTTCTTACATCGTCCTGATCTAGATTCACTACTGACCATAAGCTATCGATAAGGCCGTTTGTAACTTATAGAACATTTTCTAATCCTAAATAGAGTAACTTACTTTCTATCGTGTCTTTGCGGTAATCTATTATTTTAGTAATCTCGGTGGTATCTATTGAACTATTTTGATTTAATTTTATTGTTTGTTGAAGAAGATTTGAATGTATTAAGTTTACTTTGGTAAGTGCGTCTAGCCCTGAGTTTAACTTCCTCTTGTTTTACCGCCGTAATGGCTTGGTCTAGATTTTCTACGTGTTTTAATTTTATAAGTATCGCAGTTATTGGGTTTAATTTATCTAAAAATATTTCTAGGGCCATTTGTTCGTAATATACTCTTTTTTCCGGTTCGGTCGAGATGAGTGTACTCATCAGAATCCTAATCTCATCTCCGAACGCATCGATAGTATTATTGTCCCTAGTAATATTCATTAGTTCTTGTACTAGTTGAATTTCTGTTCTAAATTCTCCGAATTTCTTTTGGAGGACCCCTTTTATATTTGGCCACGTTTTTGTACCTGGGTTCTCCGAGAGGGCTTCAGCAGCTTTACCGGTTAATTTGTTTCTGATTAAACACGCTATGCATGCACTATCTTTGTTAGTTATTCGTTCAAGAGCATTTTCTACACCTTCTATGTAAAATGCAAGTGTTCTCTTGTTCCCGTCATAGCTGGGTAGCAATTCAGAGAACGTTGAATAGTCGATTGGTACCGGCTTTTCATGAGGAATAGGTTTTTCTTCATGTGACCTCTTATCGTTAGGCATTTTAATCTAATAATCCAACGTGGAGAATGGGTGGAAAGACCAAGCGTAAATACTAAATGTATTACTAATAACACCTAGATACTAAAAATACCACAAAAGTTACGTTACTGTTAGTGAGTCAGGAATGAGATAAAGGAGTCTCGGGAATAACCAGATTAAATGCTTACCCCACGAGCATTTTCGATGAGATGTTTTTTGATGGTAAATGAGTCGGTCTATCTTCGCGCAGTTTTCTGCTGCCTGCCTCTGCTGCTGCTTGCTCACTGTAGGTTCTTAATGCACGGCACTGAACCAGGTTTTAAGGAATCAGTTCACCCTGGAACCGATAGAACGCGACGTACCGCCTGCGCCAGTTATAGGTTGTGACTTGTGAGCGAGGGCGAAAGGATTAAAAAAAAGGAACCATAGGTGTGTTCCGCTTGAAGAGGTGATCAAGACTAACTTTATTAATTCTAAAATCTTTAAGTTACGCTTACAATACAAAGGGATATAACGTTCTTAATGTTTCCTGTTATCGCAGTACTAGGAAGTTACTCGTAATGTAATCTTATTACCTAATTACAATGAAGGTAAGGTTATTATCATATAACCTTGTTACACCACACCACAGTCTTATGAAATAAATCAAAATATCTTCTAAGCCTCGAACAGCAATTTTCCATTATAGAATCTGTTTATCTGTATCAACTTTGCTCAGGTACTGGATTAACTTACGACTAATAACAGCCTGCATTTTGCCTATAAACTAAGACTGTGTAAGTATAAATATAATTATTGTATCCACAACAAAACCAGTATTTTTAAAACCTTAGGATGTAACATTTTATTCTCGTAACATAGAAAGGTAAAACTGCAAAACTGATTAAAGTAACATTAATTTCCAAGGAAATCGTTTATTCAAAATTAAAATTATAAATAATAACTTATACATAATTTATTAATAAAAATAACAATAATATATCCTAAATTAACTAAAACTATTAACAAACAGAATCAAATATATTTTAATTTAATTAGTAGCTCAATGCCAAGTCTCAAGAGAGCATCGAGCATCGCATCTGGCATTGAGGGGGCATTGTCATGTTGTATGGCTATGCTTAACCTCTGGTTACGGTAAAAGCCAGCCCTTGGGTGTCTGTCAGTCCGTCTGTCACAGCTCATTTGCTTCGAATCGAATGAACCGGTTAAGTTGAAAGGCACACATATGAATTTCTATGACACGGACGTGTAACGGTAATAATTGCACGACTCATAATGCGAAGCGTTAGAGTGTGCTCTACGATCGAAAAATTGATTTAATGCAGCAGAAATGAAAAAAGCAACAAAATAGTTGAAAAAAAATACCTGGCCGACAATATATGAAACCTGAAAACATTGTAGCTTGCGATAAAATCAATTTATTGAGTCAATTTTTTTTTATAGATTTATTTTAGCCATTGAAGGAACCCTATTGAAAATGGCTCTCTTATTCAAAGTAGTTTAATTATAATTAATAAAATACTAACTAAGTATAAAATATAATATCTATAACTAAATATTTCCAACCTTGATTTGACGTGTCCGTTGCCTAGCAACCCACAACGTAAATGTCTAAATAAATAGTCTTTGACATTACGTAAGGATTGTGAGGTTAGAAATTTTACCCATATTGATGGGTAAAACAGCAGTCAAAACTACTACCACATGAAAAGTGATAAATTGTTAATTTTTGTTAGAAACTATGTTTTGAATTTCTTTTTCGTTTATAAATGAGTGTTATGAGGCGTGCACTTTTGGATTTTGCAAATTATTTTGAATATTTGGGGGTAACTTTTGGGAGGCAATTAAGAAAAAAAGCCTTTTGCTAACTATATCGTGTGACATATCAAATGAAAGGGCTAACTGTGAGGGTCTAATTTTTTTCTAAAGGTAGGTAGGTATTTAATAAAATAGATGAAAAGTAAACCACCTTATCTCCAAAAGCTACAGAACCAAATATTTTGAAAAAAAATACAGAAAATTGTTACACAGGACGTTAAAGTAATTGCGTGCCATAGTTTCAGGGTAAGTTCAGTTTCAATACCCGTAAAAAATAAAAATAAAAAACCTTTAAAAAAAGTAAAAAAAAAACGAAAATTATCATAAGATGAACCTAATGTAGTACCTACTAATTAAATAGCGATCGTTTAAAATTGATTAGAAAATTGCTTAAAATATTTTTTTATTTTGTTTAAATGCTAATTCATAATTTCCTAGAGTTACCTAGGCTACCTACCTACTATCGAACGCAATGAAATACCTACGCCTGAACACTTCGATAACACTGAGTGAAGGATAGGTAACTAGGTACGTAAATATTACAATTCCAAGTATTTCTTCTTCCTACTTTAGCGTGCTTATCTCCTTCAAAATTAAAACCTACAAATTAAAAAAGTTGATCTTGCAATATTTTTTTATGTTTTTATTTTTCGTTTATTTATTTATTTACTAAGGCACCAAGTCCCAATATACTAATCACAACTACATACAATTCATTCAATTCATTACATCTTTAAAATAAAATAAGTTACATTACAATTCATTCGCTCTTTTAAATAAGTATAATAATTATGAAGCCTTAAAATTCAAAACAATCACAAGATACATCACAACTGGGTAGTCATTAAAATTATATTTCATAAAATTACATTAATACTTACAAAAAGAAATAACATCACAAAAATATTATCGTCGCGTCGGTTGGCACTCCGATGGACTTTGAGCCAATGCCTGTGGATCGGGCTGCTCCAATCCTCACTAACGACCCTCAACAGTTGATTGGTGGATTTTCGTAAACTGCTGGAAAATGATGCTATGCGTGATTGCGTGATCGAATAACGGCATAAAAGTCTCGGCGAACATGCTCGACGCGCTACAGTAACGCGGAAATTTCACACACGCATGGTACTTAGTGTCGACCTTTTAAATTTTGTCCACAGCTGGCATGTGTAAAAACAGAGGCAATAGGCACGGAACAACGTCTTTTTAACACACGTGCTACAAAGGGAAGCCCGTCTTTCCCGTTCTATGTCGGCGTCATCTGAGAGATCGTCAGTGAGGATGTGGCCTAGATCCTTAAACTTATGTATAACCCTTACTGGTGAACCATAAATAGAAACTTCAGGGACTGTCTCCGGTCCCTTTCCAGCTCTAAAAACTGTAGCGGTCAGCACCGTTAGTTAGTGTAAATACCATTTTTATTTAACAACTAACTGTAGACACTATACACGCACATTTTTATAACCTCTTACATCATTATTTCTCGTTTGACATTTCATTCTGTCACATTCGCATTCCAATCACCATAGACATCAAACTAGAGTATATCCTTATCTATTGCTCATGACTAACAAAATATATTTATAACTATTACGTATTCACTATATTTACAACACACACAATATTTATATACATATTTAATCTAACCTAACAATTATATTGACACTCCACATCTAAGTAAACATGTAAGAGAAACGGAACGTATGTCCAACCGTGTAATGAGACGCACACATGATCGGCAGATTTTGATTCTGGGGCGATCGCCCTCAGTGTGCCCTCAGTGTACTATCTTGCCTCCAGCTGGACATACGCTACTTTTCCGCTCCAAAATCTAGTCTTCATCCAAGCACTAGATCTCGCCAAGTTAGCTTCGAACCATTGCTGTATTATCTGTTTTGTCTGTACAACTTGTGTTAGTCCTTACGTTGTTTTTGTAACCTTATATGTTATAAGGGAGTGCCGAGGTAGGCAGTAATAGAAGTGCTACTGAAATTAAATCTTTTATTGAGTTTTACCCAGTAACTCTTCAAAACTAACATTTCCGTTTTCATTACATTATAAACCATGCCATGGGAGCTAGGATACCGCTCGCAAATACTCACTAAATGCCTGAGAGCTCTTATTGAGGGGTTCAGGAGGACCATGTCATCGGCATAACTTATATTATTAAAGCACACGCCACCTATGTGGCATCCGACACCTGCCCTCCTCAGCTCCTCAATAAGACCATTCACGAAGATATTGAAAAGGTCCGGAGAAGTCAGTTCCCCCTGACATACGCCACATTTTAACCTGTAATCACTAGACTCTGCGTCGCCCCATCTAGTTTGGTTACCGTACCAGTATTGTAGCATAGTTACTAAGTCCGAGTGAACTCCCGAGTCGCGCAATTTGCCCCAGAGAATATTATAATTCACCAGATCAAATGCGCGACTCAGGTCCAAGAAACAGGCATAAACCGAGGTGTTCCGACTTTTATAATACATAGTTTACCGTATGCTTTAATGACAGTATCGCTAGGTCAGTCGATAAACCAGGACGGAAACCAAACTGAGCATCATCAACCCTAGCACTTTTCAACAGTAAGGGCTGCACAAGACGCTCCAGCACCTTACCCAGGACAGTTCCAAGGGAGATTGCAATGTAAAAATTGCAACTGCTCACAATCCACACAATTCTCAACCACACCCATCCCCCGACCAGACCCTCCTGCAGCCTGACCGGCCGATCCACAGGCATGGGCTCCGTTTAAAACTTATCAGCAAACATATTTGCGATTTGAGATGGCTCTAGTAGGCCGTCTATGGACAACGGTACCTACATCTTGTTTGCAATTCAACTTTTTAGTACTTTGCCAAAATTTTATGAAGTTCTTGCTTTTACAATGTGTAGCTAGTATATCCATTCTAATTGATTCCTCATTATTATTTTTTTCTTAAATATCTTACGATTGATTATATCATGTTAACGTATAGGTCACCCATAGACGGTCTACCAGCTGTCACCCACCAGTTATAATAAAATTTCGCTGTGCTATAGCATTCTTGCACATGATAGTTCCAGCCCGTAACTGGTTTACGTGGCTTACGGCCACCGGAGTCCAACCCGTAACTGTTTATTGCTCCCCATGGAGTAGAACAACAATATCACAGTACAACTTATCAATAAATTTGCAATGCTCTTTAACTTGATCACATAATACGCTACTATCACAGTTTACACAACCTAAGACATCATTCACTTTATTACTTTCTCCAGATGCAAATCACAATAGGTAGTATAATCTATTATCTGACTTAATGATCTGTTTTTCCACAATATTTTATTACGTTTATTATTGCTACAATCAGCAGCCAGACCGCTGCCAGTCCCTCCCAAATCACATACAATGCGTAATGGAAAGTGGTCCGAAGAGAATACATCATACACAACATTGACTGACCTGACAGTGCTCCACGCAGACTCCGAGACTACGCAGTGGTCAAGCCACCGGTTGCAGCCATGAGCTTCACTCGTAAAAGTATGCGTATCCTATTTATTCTAAGCCTAACATCACTATATCGGCACATATTAGCTTTTGCTCGTCACAAAACACCAGTTTCACAACCAAACGGCGCATTTGGGTGAGCATTAAAGTCGCCCAACATATAAGCAGCACAAACATCGGATTCTTCTATAATTGCACTCATACAGGCGAGACAGTCCGTGTAATCAGTTAAGTTGTCTGGTTTATCCGTTGATAGAGAAACACTAAATACTAAAAAACAAACTTACTGTAAAACTTCATTTGCAAACAGATTTTTTAAATTCCTAGGACCATTCATGTATAATAAAATATCAAAACAAATCCAGATTCGTAATTTAAATGGTCATACTTGTAAGACTGAAATTTTTAAGTTTCTTAACTCACTGAACTATGATGATACTGAAAAAATACTTAAAATTACAAGTTCATAAAATAAATCACCAAAACGCATAATACAAATTACATTACATTACACATCTCACCATCACTTCACACACGCTGGGCATTTTTCTACATATTTAAATAAGAGGAACGGTATAATTACAACCTACCTTTAATTCAATTTTTAACTTAAAATTTACTCTGCAACTGGTTTTAGTAATAATCATTTAATAATAAAAAGTACAACCAAACACTATGTCAACAAACTTAGCATCCAAATATTTTGCATATACTATGTCAACTTTAGCATCTACCTACAAGTTTACAAAAATCAAGTTTACTATTTTATGTTTTTTTTATGTTTACCTTCCCTAATATCACTTTTGCTGTACTTTGTTTGTTGCTTAAAACTAGAATCCTATTCGAAATTAAAATAACATTTTTTTGTCACAAGTCTGCTACTTTATGTACATTTACAGAGGACGAGGAAAACTGCTCCACCGTAATACAGTTTAAACTAGTACGGGGAGCAGAGTGAATCAGTTCCGTGTTAACAACCATAATAAGCACCGATACATACCAAACAAAAATGCTACTTACTTTTACTGCTTATTTGTAACTTAGTGAATTGTGCAAGGTTGTTATGTTGATGTGAGTAAATAAAGTTTTTTTTTTTTTTTTACTTTAACCCACGGCACTGTTTATACGGATCGCAATCAACCTATCGATCCCACACTCAACAATTGTCACATTTGGAAACCGTTGTTTCCTCCACATCAATACCGTAGGGTCTTCCGCGTTCCTACGCGGAATACCCTACCGGCCAAGGTATCGACCGAAGATATAGCTGTACAGCCAAAATCCTAATCAATATTGTGAACAAAATCCAAGTCGTGAGGTAGCAGCCACGTTTCCTGTAACGCCAATATATCTGTGTTGCCACATAAGTGTCTTACCACATAAGTGTCTTACTTGCTGTACTGATCTTTTCAAGGATTTGCAATTAAATGATAACAATACTATCTCTGTACTTGTACTATCCATGTTTATGATGATTTGTTTCCGTTAGTTGTACGCTCACGAAATCGTCTGAATAATTATAATTCCACTTGGCCAGAAACCCGTACTTAAAAATGTACCGAGCTTATGTTTGGGTACAACAATCTTAAAGGAACGGAAGATAGTTTCTTGTCTCTCGAGGCAGTATTTGGACATCCATACATTGTTCACCCAATGATAATATATGCTCTTTTCTTTTTTAATTATATTTTTATTTTTCCTCGGTTCCTTTATCAATACTGAACATATGGCACGCCCTGTAACAGCAGGCAGGGTGTTTAACACCCTGTATACTTTCTTATAAATTACAAAAGAAAGAAAGAAAGAAAAACAAATTGTTTATTTTGCACAAACTAAACGCACATATAAAATAAAAATATATAAAATACACATTACACATTGACAAATTAGCCAAAAGTCTCGTATTCAAAATGTATAGAAGTTTGACTTTTGTCTATTGCTTGATGTCAGGGCTCATGTCAGGGCCAGGGACCAAAGACAATAAAATAGTTTGCGTAATGTGTTGCGATAATAACAAATGAAAACAAACAAACAATCAAAACATAAACAAAATGAGAGAGTGGAAAAATAATATTTTTATAACTTATATTATAGCTAGTGGTTTCAGGAGCAAGTAATAGAAACTCGTAATTACCAGAAAGACATAATGCGAGTTCCTCAAACAATAGACAATTATGTAGGCGACGCAATAGTTCCCCCGAAACAATCCAACTCAGCACGGGTGCTTGTAAAGCAATAGTCCAGACTGATTACAAACACAGACATGACCAGGTAGCGAATAAAATCCACCAAACAATTACCAATAAAATTCAAATTCATTTATTCAAATTCATTTATTCATTTTGTGCACATAGAGTAAAATTATACAGATGTTGTAAAAAAATGTTGGTCCATACAATGTCCCGCCAGAAGGCATACAAAATAACTTAGCAAAATAGAAAACAGAATATAAAATAAAGTCAATTATAATTATGTCACAATTTCATGCCAAAAACTAATAACTAGGCAATAATTTAATAATAAATATGTCAATAAAATTAAGACGGCACATAAACAAATGGTAGTATTTAGTCACAATTTCGTTTAAAATAATAAATGAAAATAAAAAAATGTCAATATAGAATTATATTATAGAGATTTGTCATTAAGGAACTCATCCAGAGAGTAATAACATTTTTCGAGCAGTAACCCGTTGAGTGTTTTTTTTAACTTTTGCAATGGCAATTTTTTAATTCATCGGGTATTTTATTATATACTAGTGGAGCAACACCAAAGAAGCTTTTATTCATTAGAGAAGTTTTACATTTTACAAGGCATAATTCATTTGTATATTGTTTACGTATCGGTGTTCTCTTTACTGCGCATAGTTTTTTTAAATAAATGTGGATTTGTTTTTACAAATAATGCAGTTTCCAGGATGTGTAAAGCTGGTAGGGGTAATATTTATAACTTTTTAAAATACGGAATGCAACTATCTGTTGTTTTTAGACCACACATTGAACGTATACACCTTTTCTGCATCCTGAAAACAAGTTCCCTATTTGTTGAGTGTCCCCAAAAAATAACGCCATACCGCAGAATTGAGGAAACTAGTCCATGATAGGCTGTTAACAGTGTATCAGTATTTACTTTTTTTGAAAGTTGTGATAGCAGATATGCTGATTTACTTAATCGCTTGCATAATCTCAAACTCAAAGCATTTATTTCAATTAAACCTACAATACAGGCGCTTTTGAATTGTCAAGGAGTCGTCAGTCAGAAATATGAACCTTATAGTAACAGATTTTGTATGGCGAATCTGTCAAAAACTAACAATGGAGAGACCATTGTGACGTTTGTAAATTAGTAGACTTGGTCTTGGTCCCCCCCTGCTTTGGTGATCAGATGGGCAATTTTCCATATCTGTAAAAAATACCTATATTTTTGACAAGTTTTTGAGTTGAATTGTCACTGATATGAGATTGCTTCTAGATTTTGCACGACTATCCCTACGCAAAACCACATGTATTTTTTGGTACAAACTATCTTAAAAATTATCAAAATATTATTAATTATTGTTCAACAAATTCCACTTACATACTCATTTGCTTATCAACTTAGAAATTTTTTATGTCCCTTGTGAAGAGTTTTCTGAGAAATAAATCTTTATTTCAATCATTAGCTGGTTATTTTAAATACAGTACATATACAAGTTAACAATAAAATATTTGTATTATAAACAAGTAAAAAATAAAAAAAAGTGAAGAGCTCATTGGGCATCAAAAGAGTCGTCCGCATAGCTGTCAAACAGAGCTGAGCTTCATGTTCTCATGTCGGGAAAAGAGCCCAAGAGGCTGATTCTTTGGCCTAAAAATAGGGAAGCTCTCTGGACAAGTAAAAGGTCAAACTCATAGCATTTATTTCAATTAAATCATTTATAGGTACTTTTTAAATTTTCAAGGAATTGGTCAGTTAGAATTGTCCATTCCAAAGCGTAGTAGGTACCTATGGTCTACTCTAGCTAATACATTGTAATGTTTTGCATGTCAAATTTCTGACTTTGTATTAGGAACTTATTACTGACTATAAGACCAAAAATGTACCAATACTTATTGCAAATAAATGATTATGCTATTATTATGGAGAAAAACGGGCAAGAAACTCCATGGACACTGGCCCTCCTGTCAACCAGGCGAATGACCGCAGTGTGATGCATGTTTGATGCAAATTAATGGTTCCATGTCCTCAACGTAAATGCCTAGAGCTCCCCGCGCGACGCGCGCGTGTGAGCTTCCCCGTTGTGGGTAAATTAAATTAAACATTTAAAAAACCCCCGACACAAACAAAATCCTTTAAAAAGTTTCAAAATAAAATATACTGGCCCTTTACTTTAATATAATTTGTAGTCGCGTCGCGTCGGGGGACGGAGAATGAAAATATATTTTCTACACTATACAGCATGCCGTCTCCCAACGCGACTACAAATTACATTAAAGTTAAAGGGCCAGTATAATATGTTTTATTTTGAAACTTTTTAAAGGATTTTGTTTGTGTCGGGGGTTTTTTTATTTTTTTATTTATTATCTACACTTTATTTTAGCTAACTTATTTAGACTTTTATTTATCAGAAACCTTTCTATTAAGTTTCTGAACAGGATTCAGGCATTTTGTATGTTCCAATAATTCGTTTTGGATATCGTGAATCAGTTTCGGTTGTGATAAAATTCTGTCAATTAACATAAAGAGTGTTTGGATTACGGAGTATGGATACATCCAAACAAACCTATAAATAAACCTATTTTTTTTTCTTTTTTTTCTAATTAAAATAATCAAATATTATGTTAAAACAAATTCCAAAAAAATTAATAACCCACTAGTTTGAGCTATATTTTTCAATCTGACTGTGCCTTTTCAGAATAAACAAAGAAAATAACGCTTTAGCCCGATTGGTTTTTTTTTTTAATCTGTTTAACCCATCCCACCGTCGTAAGGTACGAGAGTGAGACCCTCAAAACGCGGTGAATGTTAAACTTCACTAGAAGGGGCAAGTGGTGCGTACACTCAATCCACTAGATGATAAGATGGCTAGACTAAAGAGGGCATGAAAAAAAACAGCAATTAAGACAGGGCGCATGTTAAATGTTTAATGTAAACCAAAAGACTTGTTTATAAAATCTTCATCTCCACACACACATCTCCCGGCGTCAGGCCCGTACATCAAATTACAATGACATTTGTCCGTGGCTTTCGACTTCAATTGATCACAGTGTTCAGTTAAGAAGCAGGTATCATTGAATCCTGTAAATAAACAGGCATTAGATGTAAGTAACGTACTAAAGATAACACAATTGATGTGATGTTCTTCCATAATTATAAAAACTTTTTCGCAAAAAAACAACCGACTTCCACTATAAAGTGAAAAATAACAAAAAATTCGGAAGTCGGTGGCAAACACGAAAATACAAAACCAAAGACACGGATATTCGTTATATGCCACCGACTTCGGAAATTTTAGTTATTTTTCACTTTATAGTGAAAGTCGGTTGTTTTTTTTTTGCGAAAAAGTTTTTATTTCTCGCTTTTTAGTGGGTCGGTTTGTAATTTATCTAAGTTACAATAGCCTAATGTCAACTGCTCATCACCTTTTACAAAATATTGCTTTTCCCGATGCAGGGACGTTCATGGTTAAGGAGTTCTTCTGGTACTTCGCCATCAACTCCTCTTCACCCTATGCATTGTGACGGGCATAAATTGCTTGGCAACCATATTAAAGTAATCGAATCGCAAGTTCGCAACCCGTGAAATACGTATTATTGAGTAGTTTCGGTGGCCATCTGTGGTCTTCATCATCAGTTCCACTTTCCTAAATGGTGCTTTCCGAGAGCAAATTCAAGAGTTCTAATATAAAATACCAAAATCGCTATAGGTGTGCCTATAATATTTCAAGAGTTCCCTCGACTTCTCCAGGATTCCATCATTCAATCCTGACTGTATGAAAATGGGACCAATTGGAAAGTATACCCTTTCAAACAAAAAAAGAATTTTCGAATTTTCGTCTTCGAGTAATCGGGGAACATACATAAAAAAAAACTCCTTTTTTTGAAGTCGGTTAAAAACAGTTGTTTGAGGAATATTGATGAACACCAACAGCGAGCATGTGTTAGTTTCTAGTCAGTGTCAGTCGTTATATGGTCGTGTCTTTGACTGATGATTAAAGATTTTTTTTGTTTTTCCTTGTTTATAGGTTTTTGTTGTGCGTCCTAATTCGTACTTTCCCAATCTATTCTAGTTTTTTTGTGTTTTTGTTAACCGCTAAAGTCCCGCTCCTTTTGTGACGTTTTACATTTCGCACGTAAGTACGTTTTTGCGGATGACACTTTATCAACATCAAAACGAGTTGAAAAATCGAAGAGGTCGGTACGATTTAATATTGCTGACAACTAACACACTATATTAAAAAAATATGCAATTACAATAACTTGTGCGACCGCCAGAAAGAAAATCAAGAAATTAAAGTTGTAATCGAACACATTTCAAACAAAATATAACTACTTATTTAAAAAGCTAGAAAATCACGAGAACATCTATCGATGTAGTACCAACCGTTTGCAGGCTCCGCTATCACCAACAGAAGAAGGTTAGGCCACACAGCATACCTTGCAAGTACTTCATGATCACAACATTAAAGTTGAAACGCTAGCTATGTCCATGATATTATATACCAAAACGATCTGCCATGAAAATTGATTAAAACGCATTTTACATGTCATTTGAAATAGGCATGTAAAACCACAAACACATCATTGTTTTAGCGGCAGCATTTATGCGGCTATAAAGGTCTTGCACTCTTGATATACCGAAATTAAACTCTTGTGCGGCTGATTTGTTACGCTACTTCTTCTTCCCAGCTTAAGCACTAGGAACCCATAAACAACACGTCTCAAAATCATTGGTCAGTTGATGCGAATAAACCATTTTTTTAAACTTAATTGTGAGCATCATGCAGTGTTGGAACCATTTTAAGGCGTATAGTAGGCTCACTGACCTTGTGCATGTGGGCGGAGCCACGGTAGACGGTAGGCCAACTTCATAGAAACGGACGAAGCGCGAGCTATACCTACGCGCCTCGATCGAGGTATGCGCGAGGTACGCAGACAGTCGCGTCTGTGCCGCAGTGACGAACGAACGGTGTGTTGTTTTTTTAACAATAACCGCGCGATTTTTACACTAAAAATAAATTCAAGTACATATTTAATATGACGAGTAGGATATATTGTTGCTGTTTTTGGTTGCATGAATTTGGCAATAACGCATCCAGAGATAACTTTTTTTAGATTACCTGGAACTTTGAAAGGTATTATTATTAACAAACAACAACAACAAAATTATTTTATAGTCTTACTATAAAATAATTTTACTTACTGGTAGGTAGGTACGTATTGTGTGTATTTTTAATGGATAAGTATTTCCTTTTATCTCCCGAAAAAAAGATGTCTGGATTAATAAATAAAGTGAATAGAGTAAAGGAAAGTGATAACACGAGTGAAATAGGTAGTTATAGGAGGTTCACAAAGTATTTAATTTATTTGTGTAGATAAAAAAAGTATATTTACAATCACAAAACTAAATGGAAACACAATGTAGGCAAATGTAATTAAAATACTGGAGGCGGGCAGCCCTATCGCATGTTTACGTACCGCGCGGCTGTAGGAATTTATTTCTAAGATATGGCTTAGTTATTCTACCGTCTACCGTGGCGGAGCTAAACGCTCTACTCTCCAATACGTAAAACGCGCGCGGTGGCGCACTAAACTAAAACGACGATCAAAGAACATACAAAGGCGCAGACATGCCCACGTAAATCGCATTTTTTGCCTAAGATTCCAGAAGGAATCGTAGGCAAATCTGAAATTGTACGCCGACTACCATATTTTGACCCGCATATTATTTTAAATACTTTATTTGTTTTTGAAGAACATTAAAATTTTGCATTCTTGGCAATAAATATAATATCGGTGTGCGTGTGTTTGTAATTCTTCTTATGCTAAACGGCTTGACTGATTTAGATGTTTTTTTTTTTCAATTCTTTTTGTGTCACTTGGATGGTTCTTAGCTATAGATAGACCCGGGTGGCGCTGTTGTCGCACGACAACGTCTGCCTACCGGGTCTGCTAGTTATATTTTGGTGCCGATTCTCTTGTCACAAATGCCTCTAAACTAGACTAAAAATCACCAAAATTTAGTTTAGTCTTGTCAAACGAGGATTTCCCATTCTGAAATAGACTAAAGTGACACAACTTAACTATATTTTAGTTTGACGGCACTAAGATTGCACTGACTTATTAGTTTAGTGAAAATGGCAATTTTGCTATTCTGAGTTTGACGTTTTTCATCAAAAAATTTGGTGTATCGAACTAAATCTGACTATTTTTAAACGCGATTAAAAACGTGTGGAATAAAGTTAGTTGGCATAAACTAAAATTCACACCAACACTTTGACTTCAGTGCAAAAATAGTATTGTATTTTTTTTTTCTTTTGCTTATATCTCGAAAATGGTGCGTCCTGAAATAGACCAAAGTTGTGTCACTTTAGTCTATTCCAATATGGGATATCGTCGTTACTGCTTAACTATATTTTAGTTTGATAGCACTAAGATGGAACTGAGTTATAAATTTAGTGAAAAAAGCAATTTTTTTCTGAATTAGATATTTTTCACCAAAAATTTTGATAGTCTAACTAAATCTGACTATTTTTAATCACGATTAAATAGGTGTGGAATAAAATTTGTTGTCATGAACTCAAATTGACCAACCCGCACTGGGCCCGCGTGGTGGATTACTGCCCACTTCTTCTCACAGAGAGGAGGCCTGTATTCCAGCAGTGGGAAGATTAATAGGCTGATTATGATAATGATGAACTCAAATTCTCACCAACACCTCGACTTCAAGTGCAAAAACAGTACTGTATAATTTTTTTTTCTTTTGTTATATGTCTAAATTGGTGTGTCCTATCGCAAAAATAATGTAAATTTCGACCCCCTTTATGAAATCCATAAACCCCTATAACTCAACATAATATTATGTAATAATTTTTCATATTTTCCATGCAAAAAGTGAAAAATTCCTTATAAAAGACGTCTAGGCTGAACCAAAGACGCGCCTCCGGCTCTAAAATAAAATTCACGGAGTAGGGAAAAACAAGTATCACGTGGAGTCGCGATTGTCAAATTCGATTTTAGTTCTGTCAGAATTATTTTTAAATGTAGAGATATTTTTTTTCAGGATAGCCAAAAGTAAGGAATATTAGTGATAGTTTAGCTAGTGTAGTTCGGTGTACAAGAGAATCGGCACCACTACTCGTATTTATGTAAAACGCTTACCTCAATGTTATTGAATGTACAGACGCCAGTACATCAAGTTACTACAATCTGTCAAATTTCTTTAATAGATTTTCAACTTTATCTCCAAAGAATAATGTTCAATGTTGATTGGGAAAATTTGACAGATTGGTGTAGTTTGATGTGCTGGCGTCTGTACCTAAATGCATTTAATACCAAATTGTAGTTTTTTTATGTTGATTGTTATAATTATAGTACACAAACACAAGAATTATTTCTCAACCTTACGTACGTAACTTAAGAAAATATAATCTATAGGAAATAGGATCAAAACTGTTTAAGCGATCACTACGCTCGGTATTTAGGCGTGTGTGCGTGAACAGTGCACACAAAAATAGCATCGCAATTAATTTACCTACACCCTGTCGTATGAATTTTGTGCACGGATTCTAAGGCTAAAAACTCACGGAGCGGTTTTCATCCACGCCCGCCGCGGTGGTGGAGCTGCGGTTTTATTTCTAAACTCACGAGATCGGAGATTTGCGCGGTCACCCAGACGTCGCGGTTGAGATCATCGACCACAAACTTGGCGGGCGATGATCGCAAGACGGGCGGTTGAGTTGCATTTCTGTACCCCCCTGCCCCGCCGGCTACTGCGGTCGCCCGCCAAACGATTGCAGAGCGCGCGGGCGCAACCCGCCGTGCCGAAACGGCGGGTGACTGCCGCCCGCGCGATTCTATTAGTTTCCCGCCGGTGCCGCGGGAGCGGGACCCGCAAACTACCGCGCGCGCCGCGGGTGTAAAACGCGTAGTGAAATGTGCTCTTACTTTTTGCATATAAATCTACATCCTACAGAAGCTGGGGGCCCGCAAACGTGACGGGCGCGGATAAAAACCGCTCCGTGATTTTTAGCCTTAAACACACGCCGTTTTCAAATAAAACAGTCTTGTTATTTAAAAATTCAATCAATTTTAATTCTCGATTGCAGTTTTTAATATGCCTTGTCATTTTAATTATTTACCTACTAGCTTTCACCCACGGCTTCGCCCGCGTGGAGGTCAGAAATTATCCCACTGGAACGTACCACCGAGATTTGCCGCCCGCGTCCCGCGCAGAGCACCTCTGAACCTCTATCTCTAAATGGAAACATTTTCTTTGCAAATATTGATTGATTTACAAATGCTGTTTCAATTATGTAGTACCTTTAATCAACAATTTTTCAGTGTAATTTTTTTTCCAATCGGCAAAGCCGTTTAGAACTAGTTAGGAATATTAGCCAAAAATAGTGTTGTGGGAAAAAAATTTTTAAGGCAAAAGTATTAGTCATACGAAAAAATCCTGTTTCAATAACGTTGTACATGAATTTATAGCAAACATATATTTTTTTCAAATCTTTTAACCAAGCCGTTATTGAGAAGATAGCTTTTTAAAGTGACCGTTTTACGGTACTAAACGAGAGTATATAACCTAACATCACGCCTGTATTCCCCGAAGGTTTAGGCAGAGGTGTACCTATTAGTACACCCATATATCGCCAGTTATTTTTAAGTTCCATGTAATAATTGCCATCAACCGGGCTCAAATCCAGACTCAGGGATGCTACTGAGCAATTCCAGATGAAAAATGTGAGGTTATTGCTGAAAATCAGCGCTGTTGACAATAGGTTCGTCCGAAGTCACGGCATTTAGCTGAGCATTGACCTATTCTTGCACAGAAACGACGCACAGCTTAATTGCTCATGATATTGTTGTATACTCGTTGCAAAAATTGTATTTTTCCATTGCGCAAGCGGCACTTTGTTGTTTTGATTGTTTGAATTTGTTTGTTTGCGTTGCAAATAGCTGTCACACATTTTGCTGTTTTGATTAATTTGGCAATATTACTGTATGGAAATAAGAAATGTGGCTAACTAGCGAACTAGAGTATTAATAATGAATTGCAATTTTAACATTGAATTTTATGTTGTATCCGTTTTTGGTGTAAAAAAGGCATTTGGAAAGTTTCCAAATACTATTTTTACATTTAAAACTAAATATTCGGTGTTACGATATTAATTATTGTATTTAATAATCAATATTCTAGTTTGCTAGTTAGCCACATTTCTTATTACCATACAGTATTATTTCCAAATTAATCAAAACAGATAAATATTTGACAGCTATTTACGACGTTGCCAAGTTTTAGGATGCACGCTCATAAAGTAGTTTTCAGTGGCGTTAAAGAACTTCATTCCAAAAAATACTTCACTATAAAGCATATCGGCGCGGGCATGTCGGTGACGGGAACCCATAAGTTTTTACCCTACCAAATATCACTCAACGCGCTTACCTGTCACATCAAAACGTCGCACGCGCGCGACACAAACTCCCAATACCGTCAGTTCCTGACGTCGCGCATGCGCGACGTTCTATTCACGCAGCTTCAAACTCGATTTTTACTCTACATACGGGCCGATATGATCTGGAGCAGCTTTATTCTATGGTAGGATAATATACCTGTCAAATAAATCGACTAAAACGGAAAAATATTAATAGGTAACATTAAAAAAATAAAGTTGAAACTGACAATCCACGCACGTCAAATATCAGTGTCGGGCCGTGAAAGATCGCGCAATTTATTTTATTATTTTTATTGTTTTCAAGTGTATTTCGACGGGAAGTGGTGTTATTTATGTTATTATGTTGTGTTACCATCGAGTTATATTTGCACGAAAAAACATCAATAATAAATAACAACATTAATAATGTAAACAAACCATGTGAAAAATGTGAGTGTATGTCATTAGTTCGATCAACAGGTGTGCGACATGTCATAACCTCGACATGTGTTTGTTGTGATTTTTGAATTTTGTGTGTGTTTTTTGGATGTAATCGCTGGTAAGTCATTTATTCTATATTATTTATTAGTTATTGTATAATAAAAATGCAATTTTACAAAAAAAAAAGAGTTCTATTTTTTTTTTCAACTAAGTAATGTTACGTAATGATACGGATACCTATTTCGACTGCCGCAACAAACACTATCGAAACTGCAAATCACGTACTTTAAAGGAGAAGCATTTAAAGTTTTAATTCGATGTAGAAGAATTCGTATTATTAACTTCAGTAAAATGATGTATGGAATAAATAGTAAATTTTATACAGTTTTTTTTTCCTTGACAACAAATTTCAGATTTCGTATACTTTTATAAATATTTCACTTTCGATAATGTTTTACGCTTATAATAGCCAAAATTTCATCGAAAGTGCCACATTCAATAGTGTATATGGAATTGTCAAACACATGTGAATATCGAATGTGGTACTTTCGTTACTGTTCTAAGAACACAATTATAGAAAAAAAAACTTTCGATATCTTGCTTGGCACTGACTTAGGTCTGCGTTCATCCGATTTAATAAATAAAAATGCATTTTTCATTAATTAAGAAATATATATTTAAAAACATAACACAAATTATCATGTACCTATCAAAAAACTTAAAGCCGAATCATTTCAGACTTCTTCATTGCACTTAATTGGAATAAGACCAATCGAACCTACCTATAATTACTATTAAAAACTAACCACAGCCCGTTGGGTGTATAGTACAAATCAAAAATATATTTTCTTATTTAAAATAATAACTAAACCAATGAGATCAGTAAAAATAATATAACTGCTTAACTTATCACAGTTTTATTGAAAACATAATAGACAAAATAAAAAGTCATTCTGGACCATAATAACAATCATCCCTAGTAAAAATATAAAAAAAAAACTTTTAGCCCGAATTGAGCACATAAAAATAACAGAAAAAAAACAGGCTTAGCTACCTTAGTTATCTAATCATCATCATCACTTTCTGGCAAACTTTCATTTCCAGTGCTAAGGTTCTTAAAAAAAATATGATATTGTTTCGGTATAAGTCCTGCTTCACACAAATAAACTAAATCTTTATATTTTGCTTCTGTAATCGGTAAACTATTTGAATAAAGTGGTTTCAACACATCATTGGAAATATCAGCCACAGATTGCCGGTTGCGCCGGGTCTGAACTAACGTATTCAATGTTAAATAATCAGAATCCAAATCATACTTGTATAAAATAGCGTTAGGATCACATTTTTCATACAGATTTCTTTTATATTATTCCACTTTACAACCTGATTTAAAACGTTCTTCTTATAGTTTCTGTTAGTTAACAAGTTCTTTAAATCATATAGCATATCTTGTGAAACTTCTGTTACATTGTATGGGACATCATTGGTTTTAGCCCAGCGAACCAAAGCGTACCACTGGTCTGGCGTGTAAATAATCTTCCCTTTAGCTGATCGTTCTATTAGGGCGTGTACACTGTCAGCTTCTTGCTGGGTATGGCCGGACTCTAAAAATCGGTGTACAATATTGATGTTGTATTTCCTGCTAGCATACATGTAAAGGCTATATACCACTCTATTCCGATTTTGTCCTGTGCAATTGTCAGACCAGAACCTTATTTCTTCTGCATTATTCGCCACTTTTTTTTCAATAAAATCTAGTAAACAACTGCCCACTTCATTTGCTCCCCTCTTTGCTAAATTTTCTGGCCACAAATAACAAAATGCTTCTTTATTGCCACAGTCAAAAACTGTGAAATGCATCAGTGACAGTTTTCGCTTATAATAAAATACCGATACTTCTCCGGCAGGGCAATTAAGCAATTTTTGAAAATCGTATGTTGCACATACGATCTTAGATGAACTTTGTATTGCTTCATCTTTATCTTTTGATTTATATTTACGGGCAGTTTCTTTATTCGAAATGTGTTTATTATGGGTTAAAATTTGTTCTTCAGTAGGACTATTTTCATTGGAAAATGAATGGCACTTATCGCACAAGTCTTTTTTGGGCATAAAGAAGGCAATGTTCATTTGATCATTTACTATATTCCGGTATTGCCGTTCGGTTTCTGCTGTGTTGCTATACTTATGCAGCTCTGACCAATCTTTATACATAGAAAACATTTTATTAAAACTCAAAGAGTTGTCCAAGTACAATTTGCTTGTATTTTTTCTAGTATAGTGGGACTCTATGGGTTGGAAAGATTTAACATGGTCGCACACACTTCGAATCATTTCCTCATCAACTTTTTTTATGTGGTTTGAGTGTTTCCCTCTATTGTCACTACTAGTAATACCAGAAGCATCTAGTTTATCATGTGCGGTGCGAATTATTTGGTCTGTTATCGAAAGCGTAGCACAAAACATTTTTAAACATACTTGGTGATTTTCAAATTTGATACTGTCTATAGGCAAAGGTAGGTAGTATTTAGTAGTATAATTACGCCTAGACGGTCCTTCGGTAGTTTTCCGGTTTTTTTCTTCTCTTTTAGTAAATTTGTTTATGTACTCCCATTGTTAGGGTTCCGTACCCGAAGGGTGACAAACGGAACCCTATTCATAAGCCTCTGCTGTCCGTCTGTCTGTCAGCGAGCTCTATCTCATGAACCGTAATAGGTAGGCAATTGAAAATTTCACAGATTAAGCATTTCTATTGCCGCAAGAGCAACAAATAATAAAATTAAAAAATAAAGGGGGGTCGCCATACAATAAAAATTAAATTTTGAAAAAAAAATAATCTGTCCCTGGCATGTGGGGTATCATTGTCTAGAGCTCATCAAGTAGAAAATAAATATAATTTTTATTTGTTTTTATCTTCAAAAATGATGAATTATGGGGCCGTAGAAGTTGTCTGTTTTAGACCATTTTTGTACGAGCTCTATCTCAACAACTAAACAAATTAGGAATTTGAAACTTGTGTGTATCATGTACCATATACTGTTTATAATCAACAAATACTAAAAACGTCGATTAATAACGTATTTTATATAATATGGGCGATTTACTGCAACTTAAAAATAATATTTTGTATTTCATGCTAATATTATGCGATATAAATTCCACAGATAACTATTTACTAGTCGGAGTAATGACATGGAATTAGTAAGTACCTACTATCATGGCAGCATATACTATTTCGATCATTTAAATTTCGATCATCCAAAAAGGTCTACAAAATAAGCTCTCTTCAAAAGATTTTAAAACCGGCCAGTATTTTTTGAGTTTAAGAACTTTATCGACTTTTTTCAAAGTATCCCTAGACGGTGTTGATGTGTGTACTCGTACCTCATGTTAAAACTACACTCCAATAGACAATAATATTCAGTAACATTGAAATGAATGGTGGTACATACAGGGTAGTATTCAGTTACCTTAAACCGTTCTGGATACAATTTCATATTGAGAAAACTTATTTGTGTAAAAATATTCAGCCACGGCGGCCAATCTCAATGGAGACTAGCCTTCGGCGTGGGAGATATTATAGTGCACAAGTGTATGCGCAGACACGAGTGCACTCTCTCTTCCCTCACTCTCATAGTCCGATGGGATGTGTAAAAATAATTTTTATTTTCGCTTGAGTTTAGATTTCGATATTTTTTTTTGTTGGTACATTGGCGTGTGCTAGCTGTCATTATGGCAAATATATTTTATTTAATGTTTCGTGTTGAGTAATGTAAAATATTTGCATACTATTGTATAGAATCAAGTTTTTTTTCGTAACTGAACAGACAGCTGCGCTGCTGGCGAGTTTGTTGCGCCACTTCTTCTTTCCAGCAAAAGCACTAGGAAGTGGTGAAGGGCGGGCGTTTTTGGGGGACTGTCTTATGTAATTTTGACGTTCGAAAAGTGCTGATTCTCAGCTTAGTTTGAATAAATGACTTTTGAATTTGAATTATGACTATCAAAAATAACGTAATACCTGTATTGACGGAATGTTGTAATTAAAATTTGGCGTACTACTTACATTCTATTTTGTACAATATAGTCTAATGTAGCAAGAGAAATCCTTTTATTTATAAGTAACTAGCTTACCCGGCCCGGCTTCGCACGGTTAGCACTAAGTACTTATCTACGGCGCACCTACCCTAACTGCTACCTAACCTAACCTACCTACCCTACATATCTACCTGCTTACCTACCACATATACCTATTTCAATCAATCAATCTTCCTAGCCTTTTTCCCAACTATCTTGGGGTCGGCTTCCAGTCTTACCGGTTGCAGCTGAATACCAGTATTTTACATGGAGCGACTGCCTATCTGACCTCCACAACCCAGTTACTGTTACAACACATATACCTATTTATACCTACTAATACTATGTTAGTAGCAAATAAATAACTTTGAATTTAGTTAATGCATGTTACTAAAATAAATGAAATAAACTTCTACACCTATAATAATTTAACACAACAACATTTTTTCATTAAAATTAGACAATTTCTTTACAAATCTTTATGTTTTTTTATAGCGCCTCTGTTGTTACCTTTATACTTTCGTATTACAAAAATAGTGTTAAATCTTGTACGACATGGTATGGAACCCTTCGTGTGCGAGTCCGACTCGCACTTGACCGATTTATTTTGTGTGATCTGCTAGTTGCCAGTACTGATTCAAAATTATTGTTCGGATATCGTTTGTAAATTTGTCTGAACATTTGAGCTTACAGGAACACGCTTGTTTTAAGGTCTTAGCTGCAACATTCTTTCCTCTTTTAGAAACATAACGCTTACCGGAATTAGTTAGTACCTTTCTTCGAACATCTGTCCATCGCTCAATGTGTCGCTTTCGTTTTCTACCAGGATCAGTTTTGTAAGTAGATTTACGTTTGCGTATCGTAGATACGTTCGGAGAAATAGGATTTTCATTTTCAGATTCAGTTATCAAGGAGTTCACACTCAAAATATTGCCAAGTTCTTCAGACTGTTCTGTTTCAGTGCAAAAATCTTTCTGAGAAGAAGGCGATTGGACAGGCATAGCTTCATCACTACCGAGTATAACTGTGCTCCAGTCATTTGGTAGACAGTCATTCTCTTTTTCATCCTCTGACATTTCGATTATTATGTTAAGTGAGTCAGTATCATTCTGAATATCCAACAAATTATTTAAAACCCTCCATTCCTCATCATTAATTTCGTTAGGTGGCACAGGTGATTCTAAAATAAAAACATTTTAAATAACATTTGTAAAACATTAGTAAAAAAACACATTATAAAAAGCAATAACATTTGTAAAAAATTAATAAAAAAAACCACATAACAATCGAATCTGCCTACCAAATTCATCTATTTAACGCAAAATAACATCGAATGTGGTAGATTCAATATATTTACAAACCAAAAAAACATCGAAAGTGACAGTTTCGATAGTCAGAAAACTATACATATTATCAAAACTATACGAATATTATCGAAACTACCACTTTCGATAAATATGCAGATGTATTTGTCATCACATGTATTGAACATTATCGAAACTACCACTTTCAATTATGTTACTTTATAACCTCGAATTACGGGCACGTGTCCTAATAATACCACTATAATTCAAGTAAAACAAAACAGTATTGTTGTAACAAGTACATTCAAAATACGCAGAAAAGTTTCTTTACTTATACTACAATTATTTAGCAAAGAAGGATGCCCATTTATGGCCCGAAACGCCCAGCAATTTACGTATATGTAAAAAAAACATCGTTATTTCTAGTTATCTAACAAGATATTCATTTATCCAAACAAGATGGGAACATTTTTGCACAAATAAAAAGTACCGAAACGATAAATACGTGAAAATAATTCCCTTTTGTGGATAAAATCAGCAGTGTTGCCAATAATTATTAATTCCGTTCACGAAATAATCGATTATGTTTTCATGGATGTTTTACTTATAATATCAGATCCGTAATGCTTATTATTCGATGTATTCAAACAAATACGGTGTTATGTTTTTACTATTGATACTAAATGAACAAGCGAATTGATAGTTGATATAATAATGAATGCATAGGATCATAACAAAAACGCTACTACACATTTTAATTACCTATAATTCTTTATCTGTTCAGCACAATAAAGATAGAATATGTTAAAGAAAACATATTTACAAAGACGTTCATAACTTCTTAACCTCTCCCGAGGCAGCCGCAAGGCTGCCGCAAACCATATTTGTCCTTCAATCCCCGAGGCGGACATACGGCCGACGCAGGTACACACGGTTTAACAGACGACGCAGGTACAATCTCTATTTCTACTATGAAATTAGGGCTAAACTGGTCTGTGAACAATTTAACTCTATGGCCTGACGAATATTCTCGTCAACTAAATCATTTAATTATTAAATTCCCGTTCGTCCCACCAGGGGGACGACGGCAGTGGGACGAACGGGAATACACCCTTTTTTTTTTACGATTTTTATCATAAAAACCAATATCCAAAAATATCAATAGGCAACATTGGAAAAAAATGTTGAAACTGACTGATGTCGCACGTCACACGCAGGTAAAACGTCATAGTCACGAGTGCGCGCTCGGCATCGTATTTCGTTATTTTTTATTGTTTTTGTGTGTAAATCGATGGGAAGTGTTGTTATTTCCATAAGTAGTTTTTACATACATCGTGGTAGATAAATATTTGCACTAACTAGCATCGTTTATTAAATACCTATTTTGATCCGACCAAAAAAAACGTCGGGAACCCGTGAGTGAAAAAGTGAATGTGATTATTTTGAGTTGTGTGTGTTTCGTGTCGTGTAATCGCTGGTAAGACTTTATTTTATTTTTTAATATTAGGTACTTAATCGTTTTATTATTTGAACTAAAATACACTGTTTATCCATTTTTTTTAACCAAATAATGTTACGTCATCAGAGTTGACGTCGTTAAGATTAAAGAGTCACAGTGGCGATTATAATTTTGTATTAAAATTAGGATTCGATAAAAAAATCGATATCGATCTATCAATTTTTTGTGTGTGGTGTGGCAACATTGAATTATGCCGGCCGGCTGTCAAGTCAATGTCAATGTCAAATCACAAATCGACTTTCTTTGTTTTCGTTTGCTTATCTTTATTTTCTTGCGAATTTGTTATTTTAACCATCGAATACGCTTATTAAATGGACTCCGAAGATTCTTTGAACCCTGAGCCCTGACGACCACGGCCTGAACATGGATTCCGCTCCCGCTTCCACAAATTATGAAGACCCCGGCATTGTCGCTGGCCCGAGTACTTCCGTGCCCTAAGTAATTCATTCAAAAGGTCATTTACGCTGTGTTAATTGTGGTTTAAACGTCACGAGAAAACGAAGGCATTTCTTGGAAATAGCAGAAAGAGCAAAATGTTATACAACAATCTAAAGCGACCCACCGACCAATGTGTTCGACACAACAGGTCAGTACATGTCTTCCTCTGAGAAATTATTTTTAAATAAATAGACTAGAGTACTATCAAGGTTAGTGTTGTTTTAGGATATCTAATAATTATGACTTGTTTATTAGGTACAAGTGTCGAGTGACAGTTTAGTGTGCGAACAACCAAATGTACAGATTGATGGTCATGGACAAGTGTGCATCAGCTGCGTGCGGCAGATTGGTTTTGAGAATAAGATCACATACACTCAGGTCTGATTCTCCACATGAACAACTCGAAAAAAGTGTGATTGCCCGTCAGATTGTACCAAGAGCGGTAAGTTATCAACAGTTTAGAATTAATACAAGCGTAGTTCTGAGATTTGATACTGACATACTTCTGAGTCTATATAAGTGTAATATTCAACTTCTTTCGTGTCCGCACAAGTTATATTTCACATAGTACAGATTGTCTAGAAACTTGAGAAAGATTTTTTAGAAATTAATTAATAATAATATAAAATGTTATTGATAGATATTTTTTGATTGTGTATTTATTTGTACCAAAACCACAGTAATTCACGTTTACTGTCTTTATGCACTGAGCTTTAATTTTTATTATTATTTCAGTTGCCATCATCATCTCGTTAGAGCAGTTTAGAGCAGCATCATGTTCAACTACAGAACCGGAATCTGAACCATCCAGTCTGCCTATGGAGCAATTTGAACCATCCAACCTACCTTCGGTGCAATCTGAAGTAGCTGACAGTGCTTAGCAAGCGGGACAACAAAGCTTGAACACATCCAACAGTATACTGCTGCCTTATTATGTAAGAGCACCAAACACTCAAAATCAATGTTTCTTTCCTGGCTGTAACAAGACCAATTGGCTCGCTATCCCATCAGCACTGCGGGTACATCTATTTTGTAAGTACAATTATTATGTACCGCCGGATTGTAGAATCTGTTATTACCTAACCCCTGGAATCTACTTTTAGAATCAATATATAATCATATTAAAACATTTAGTGCAGCACAAATTGAAGATTTTGCCTCATTGAAAAAAACGATTTTATCTAAATAACCCCAACTTTTTTCTAAACCAAGACCTTGACCATTTCATTATTTAAATCGCATATTATCCTATCCATATACTTTGAATTGTGTGCACTTGAGGCCAAAGTGTCTATGGAGCACGGGCAATTCCCTTTGCACAACTTACCAGAATTATTATTATCGTAGTTTGTTTCATTGGTTGTTATTTCATTGGGTTGTTCATGTGTTTGAATCAAATTAACAAGTTGTCTACCACGACTAACCATTTTAACGAAATCATAAGAATAAGAAAAGCAAAAACTAAACGAAACCTTACTAACCTAACGACACAAAATTAACGCGACTTCACTCCGTCATATCGCGGCGAACACTGACGGTTCTGGTAGATTCGGGACGCCCGCGCAACACGCTTGCACGGAACATCATTGTAAGTACCACTTCCAAGGATGTTCGTCGCGCAACATGTTCTGTATCGGTTTTGTTCAATTAAAAACTTCTTTAATAACGACTTTTTAATTATAATTTTTGGTGTATTCGACGTAGTTTTAAATTCTCTTTTCAATTATGTAAAAAAGCAAAAATTGATTTTTTGCAGTTTCGATAGTGTTTGTTGCGACAGTCGATTTATTGAACTTTTTTAATTATTGGTGTTTTTATTTATTGTGTTTGTCCGTAAAAAATGGTTTAGACCGATAGTATATGTATTCATAATGTATCCTGCGAAATTTCATGTGAATCGAACCAGTAGTTTTATTATAAATCATCAAAACAATGAACAAAGTAATTCCTGATAAGAATGTTTATTTATCAATAAACATTCTTATCAGGATTTTGGATTTGGGATTTTTTATAATACTTAGATCTTAGAATCTTTGTAAGCGAACGCTAGTGCGTTCGCTTACAAAGATTCTTATTATTTAAGATTCTAAGTATTATAAAAAATCCTTTGTCTAATCAGGTACCCAAAACCATTAACGATAAGACTATTTACGTAACAAAAAGCTCTCAGTTTTTGTTTATGTTAGCACGCTCTTAAAGAAGTTTTCCCTAAAAAAAAACTATGAAACCTACAGTCAAAGGTGCCGATTCTCTTGTACACCGAACTAAACTAACTAAACTATCACTAAAATTCCTTACTTTTAGCTATGAGAATCTTAAAGCTATTCTGAAAAAAAATATCTTTAAATTAAAAAATATTTTGACACATCTAAAATCGAATTTGACAATCGCGTGACGACTCCACGTGGTACTTGTTTGCTCTACCCCGTGAATTTTTTTGGAGCCGGAGGCGCGCATTGGGGGCAGCCTCGACGTGTTTTATATGGAATTTTTCACTTTTTATATGGAAAATATGAAAAATTATTACCAACATGTTGGGATATAGGGGTTAAGAGGTTACCTAAAGGGGGTCGAAAATTTCATTATTTTTGCGATAGGACGCACCATTTTCGAGATACAAGCAAAAGAAAAAAAAATACAATACTGTTTTTGCACAGAAGTTGAAGTGTTGGTGTGAATTTATTTTAGTTCATGCCAACTAACTTTATTCCACACGTTTTAAATCGCGTTTAAAAATAGTCAGATTTAGTTCGATTCACCAAATTTTTAGGTGAAAAACGTCAAACGTGCCATTTTCACTAAACTAATAAGTCAGTGCAATCTTAGTGTCGTCAAACTAAAATATAGTTCAGTTGTGTCACTTTAGTCTATTTCAGAATGGGAAATCCTCTTTTGACAGGACTAAACTAAATTTTGGTCATTTTTAGTCTAGTTTAGAGGCATTTGTGACAAGAGAATCGGCACCTAAATATAACTAGCAGACCCGGTAGGCAGTTGTTGTCGTGCGACAACAGCGCTACCCGGGTCTATCTATAGCTAAGAACCATCCAAGTGACACAAAAAGAATTGAAAAAAAAAAAACATCTAAATCAGTCAAGCCCTTTAGCCTAAGAAGAATTACAAACACACGCACACCGATATTTTATTTATTGCCAGGAATGCAAAATTTTAATGTTCTTCAAAACAAACAAAGTATTTAAAATAATATGCGGGTCAAAATATGGTAGTCGGCGTACAATTTCAGATTTGTCTAATGCGACCTACGTGCGCATGTCTGCGCCTTTGTATGTTCTTTGATCGTCGTTTTAGTTTAGTGCGCCACCGCGCGCGTTTTACGTATTGGAGAGTAAGGCGTTTAGCTCCGCCCACATGCACAAGGTCAGTGAGCCTACTATATGCCTTAAAACCTATGTTAATCGAAGGGCTATAGCCATCTCATCATTTTATTTTACGACACCGACACTGAAATGTCCATCCGAAAAAAGTTATATCGACTTGAAAAACCGGAATCACTTACAGTTATATTGTCGTTAAATGTTTTTTGTTATTAAAAATATGGCAATACATAATCGAAGATGTGTGTTCCAACTACGTAGGTATATCATAGCCATAGATCGTATCATTTTATCGACTGACGGCAAAAAAAACAATTCTTCACTATGCTTTTCTTCATATAAATGAGAAACATATTACTGTGGGATGATTAAACTTCGTTCGGGGTTTTCAAAGAACTCTTTGGAATCAAAATGGTGATTCGCACGGGATACAACTCCCAG
The DNA here is from genome assembly GCA_948150665.1 of Conistra vaccinii. Lineage (NCBI taxonomy): Eukaryota > Metazoa > Arthropoda > Insecta > Lepidoptera > Noctuidae > Conistra > Conistra vaccinii. The sequence goes on from OX411318.1 coordinate 23,166,160, forward strand.
GGCAGCTAGAAAAAAGTTCAATGAAGAATTCTGTTGAATATCGTCTTCGTGAAGTAACCATTGACGTTTTCAAATGAAAATACCTTCTTAATTACAATGAAAAACCTTTTACATTTATTTCAAGATTACTCGGTGTTTTCAGTATCTATTACAATATTGTCCCAGGCACTGGCTAGCCCAAGGAAATACTCTACACACACGATACGACAACATACAACAACAAACACGGAAGTTTGCACTCTTATCGGGTCGCATTTTATCTAGACATACTTAAGTCAAATACCATCCATCCATCCATCCATCCATCTGCCATCTTATCTCTTCACCACCCTTGGTTGACTGGTAGAGAATGCCTAAGGCATTAAGTCCGCCTTTGTACCTCAATGTGTGCGAAAAGTTTAAATAAATAAATAATAAATAAATACGACCTATTACCTACACGTATTTACTGCAGAATACCGGACAGGACATCAACGCTATTCAGGCATATTTCTGCTCATGTTTGACGGGTATGATACTTGCGCGCATGTCGTCAGCGGTTACACTGCCACACATGAACTACGTATCAAGGTCACACAAATCCTGCATCGCGCAATAAGAGTTTACCGCACGTACGACATATCTAATATATAAAATTCTCGTGTCACGGTGTTTGTTGCCAAACTCCTCCGAAACGGGTTGACCGATTTTTATGAAATTTTTTGTGTATATTAGGTAGGTATGAGAATAGGATGTAAACTATTTTTCGTACCCCTAAGTGATAAGGGTGGTCCATCCCAAGTTTTTTTTTTCTTTTTTTGTTGGTATTAAAAAATACATAGAACCCTAAATTTTCACCCTTCTACCACCAACCCCTATTTTTTAATAGCGATATTAGTACTTTAATAATTTTCTACTCTTGGCGGTCGATAATTGATCATGATCAGTTACTCCCGTTAGGCGTCTACCAGTGTCACTTCTCATCCCGTAAACAGCACAGAGTAAGGACCGAACGAAGCCGGTCTCCTGTCGTTCTCTCACAATAAGCTTTCTCTCTCTCCTCTCACTCACTAAAGTTTAGGGCCTAAAATGAATCCCTATTTGAACTTGAACACGCGTGAACGGCTGGACCGATTTCACTAATTCTTTTTTCGTTATTGTAAGGAGAAGGATCTTAGGATAGGTAGGTGAAGGTAGGGTGTAAGGTAGGTAGGTAGGTATGTAGGTAGGTAGGTAGAGTAGGTAAGTAGGGCAGGGTAGGTTAGGTTAGGGGAAGATAGGTAGGTAGGGTAGATAGGTAGGTTGGGTAGGTAGGTAGGTCAGGCAGTGTAGGGTAGGTAGGGCAGGGTAGGTAGGTAGGTCGGGCCGGGTAGGGTAGATAGATAGGGCAGGGTAGGTAGGTAGGGTAGATAGGTAGGTAGGGTAGGTAGGTAGTTCGGGCAGGGTAGGGTAGGGAGGTAGGGCAGGATAGGTAGGTAGGTCAGGCAGTGTAGGGTAGATAGTTAGGGCAGGGTAGGTAGGTAGTTAGGGCAGGGTAGGCAGGTAGGTCGGGCAGTGTAGCATAGGTAGGGCAGAGTAGGTAGGTGCGCCGTATATAAGTACTAACTGCTACCCGTGCGAAGCCGGGGCGGGCAGCTAGTATTATATAGTATATAAAAAGGCATAGAGTTCATTGCGCATGAAATGGTCGTCCGCATCGCTGTCAACAGGAAAAGTGCCCAAAAGGCTGATTATTTCGCCTGAAAACAAGCCAGCTCTGGTCACGTAGTCAACGCACTGCTTGGCGACGTCCCGAAATACTCGATGAGCACTCGGCGTACCCCATGGCCTTAGTTTTTCAACCCCAAACGGCTAATAGCCGCTCCCAATAAGGTTGTTATAATAATTGCGCCGTTTGAGTTTTTTATGCACAGCCGCCCCAGCAGTAAAGATTTTATTTGAATTATTATAGCACTTGCTCAATTTCTTTAATGAAATTGTAGGTACTTTAGAAGCAGTGTCTTCTTGGCGCTCCACAATATCTCCAATGTCCACTCTGTTGAATATACTTTCTTAATAGGGGGAAGAGAAGAAAAAAAAACAAATTGTTTATCCTAGACAAAGACAATGCACTTTACACAAAAAAATACACTGTAATACAAAACATAATATACTGCAAAGCCAATATTCGAAAAAAAGAATGCCACTCAGAAGCTATGATATCGTACCAATCATATCGATTTTTCGCAGTAACTTCTTTTTCAGGGCCCTCCTGGCAGCCAGGCGAATGACCGCAGTGTGATGCATGTTCCATTCAAATTAATGGCTCCATGTCCTCAACGTAAATGCCTAGATGTCGAGAGCAAAGATTTATTGCACCGATTTGTTCAAAAAGCCGGTGCAACCATTTTGGGGTGGTAATAAATTTAGCAGCAGTAACACTGTGATACCTACTTTTTTACACTTTATTTTAGCATTTTTTTTTTAGTACCGAGATGAGGTTAACTAAAGATTTTATTTATATACAAAAAAACGATAAAGAGCTATTAAACAAAAAAATAAAAGTTATAAAACGAAAACCCAACTACTTGGCAACTACGCCAAAAAAGTCATCTAAAAAGGAATAAACAAGACATCACAAATAGACAAATTAAAATCCGGAATCACACCTGTTAGGGCATGAATGGGACAGATTACGTGTAGCAGTTATGGGAGTCCAGATGAACATACATACATACCGGTCAAAATCATAACCACCTTTTCGCTTCGCCGTAATTGGGTAAAAATAGAGGACGAGTTTAAGTTGTAGTAAATAAATAAAACAGAAAATTATGTTATTTTTTAACAAGATAAACAAAAAAGCAACATAATTTATTTAGTGATATTATATAATTATGTTTATTTTTCATCTTATCAATATTACCAATCATAAAAAAATCTCCACGTACATTTCGATACTACACTCAACTTATAACAATGGACACATTAACAGTTTTGTCAACACTTGCCGACACAATATTGGTTCAGTACTCGAGAGGAACACTCGACAGCGTCTGCCTGAACCTGACCAAACAAGGCCAGACTAACACAGTCACGCCTATTGGACATGTGAAACTATCGCCCATTCCCCTTTGAATTCAATAATAGACTTTACTAAACAAACACACACACACACACAACACACTTTCAATCACTATCCTTAAGATTTTGAAGGAAATTGCTAATCCATTGTTTCATTGTTGTTTTATGGTTGAAAAATTACTCTGAAATAAAATGAAAAGCATTGCCATTGTAAGTGTTTTACGCAGTTTTAAGGTCTTCGCTCATTATAGCAGCACGGCTCCGTCACGGCAAATACCTTGTCATTCAAGTTAGGATTCTACGTCAAATCCATTAAAGTCTATTTTACGATGGCTATACAGAATAGTGGACGGCTCGCAGGCAGTGAGCGGCCCACGAGCCGTCACACGTCGGGCCGACAGCGCGCTTCAAGCGAGGAGCCCGCTCGCCGGCGTCTCACCGTCCGCGGGGTGACGCCTCGCCGGCCGCACGGTGACGCCTTGCTTGTGAATAAACAATAAAATGTTATCTCGCCGGTGGCGTGCCGGCAGCGAGCGGTCGCCTTACTGACGGCGCGTTGGCGACTAGCCGTCGCCTTGTTTCCGGCGCGTTGGCGACTAGCAGTCGCCTGGGTTACGGCGCGTTGACGACTAGATTTTCCGAGGCGGTGCCGGGGCGCTACCGTGCTGGAGCAGTGCCGTTATAATGGGCGATGACCTTTAAGCTGTATCTTAATTGTTACGCATTATAATCTGTCTTGATATTATCTTTTGTAAAGGGGCAAGGGTGATGTTGATTCTAAAGTTAACGTTAAGTTAAAGTTTAATTATTGCACAAAATAAAAAGATTTTATTTTTTATTTTTGTAAATTACACTTTCAAGACGTGATCCTGTGTAATTTTCATGAGGAAATCTAAAAGTTTCAATGTCTCAAAAACATTTGTTTAAAAAAAATGTGCCAGACAAAAATGCACGAACTATAGTTTTACACAGGCAGCCACTTTGACTCTAGACCCGGTAATGTAATGGTATGTTACCGTTTAATACATGCGTTTATTATACACGTAACATTGGGTTCTACTATAATATAACACACAATACAATGTAAGAAGGCAATTATTTTTTAAAGGTAATGTAAGAAAATCACGAACCTACATAAGTTGTTCAGTGGCATGCAAGTACAGTCGTAAACAAACCTACATTATGTGCGGATCACCACTTGGATCGAAAATAAGAGTGCTTAGAAACATGCTGGTCCTGCTCCATACGACAATTTAGAGTCTAGACAAAATCAAATTGGTTGTTAACTTAATTGTATATTTTTATTTTATTTTATTATAATTATAACATTGACTTTTACATTATGTGATTACGGTACTTCTTCACACACTGACTTATTAATTGACATATATTATTGTGGTATTGTAATTTTTATTCTAGGTGCATCGTCTTCACATATAATTATATAACTAATGTACCTACACAGAATATTGTAAAACATCTTAAAAGAGAAACAGTGGAGTATCTTACCCATTCTTCTCCATAGGAAAACTACCTTTTGGAAGGGGCGTCTAGAAACAATTTTTTTTTTTTTGTAAATTTACGTTCAAAAGTGCCTTTTTGTGCCTAGTTGAAATAAATTATTTGACTTTGACTTTGTTAAACAGAGCAAAACTTTTTTACAGTCCGTTCAACCCATTTTCACTTCTATTGCCTTGGTGGCATGAGCAATGGCAGCTGCAGTAAACAGTTGGTATTATAACCACTTTTTAGCTTTAATTGCCATCCTTATGCCTACGGTATAGAAGTCAGAATCGGTTGAACAGACTGTAAAACAGGTTTCTTTAAATGTCTAATATTATTTCAAATGAAGTTGGTACACTTAGGTGGGATACATAAATCATATTTTCATCACACACATGTCATGCACAAAGCCTGCTATAAGCATGCGGTAAGCTGGGGTAATTTAGGTATAGCGCCGGGTGCAGTAAGGCTCTAAAACTACTTGTTGGTCGAATGTCACTGGGTTGTCGGCGAAACTACAACGAAAGTCAACGCTGTCGTGGCACTATTTATTATCTCTGACAATGCGACATTTATTTGTCAAAACATGACAAAATTGTCATATTTTCACGATAGATGCTGTTTCATAATGCGTGAAAAAAAGTTGTGAAAGTAATCACCTGTCGCGTGTCGGTTTTATTAAACCTATTAAACAGACCGCTGTTCGGTCTAGTGTCTAATTGCAAAAGCATGTAGTAGAAAATTATTTATATTTTCACGAAGCACCTAACTTTTGCCTACCGCAAACGATTTACGGTTAGTCCATTTACCAGACTTTTAGGCATTTAAGCTTTACTACTGCCACAAGTTTTTGAAAGACCAGGACACGGGGATGGAATAAGCTGTCTCGACAAGCGCAACTTTTCCTTACTTATTTAGCCACCGACGTCCACACTTGGTTGATATCCCGACCAGTCGTACTCAGCGCTTCTCCTCCACATTTATGCGCACGGCCAAAGTGGAACTCTCTGCCAGCGCCTGTGTTCCACAATAATAAACCGTCTGCCTTCAAAGGAAGTGTCAACAGGCATCTTATGGACACGCTTGTTCCATCATAGACCTCATCCATCGCTTTCCATCAGGCGAGACTGAGGTCCAGAGCAGACCAATACAGCAAGAAAAAATAAAAACCACGGGCAATAAAATTTTAAATTAAATTGAAACATACCATTCAATTAGCACTAATGACTTCTAAAAATTACTTTTCTTACCGCGGCAGTAATTTATATTTATCTTTTCCCCAAAGCACCGCATAAAAGATAAATACGTTTAGGTAAGTACTGCCATAACATAAAACAAACTTATCAAAGTTTGTTTTGTAACTTAAACTTGATAAAATCTCGAAAGTCACGTCGTTTACATGTTGTTTACATAATTTCTGAAAATGTCCTTGAGTAAACAAAATTGCAAAAAGTAATTTAAAGGTAGGCAGGGAATCCACTTGAGCTGTAATATAAATAGCATATACTTTTGGAAGGGTCTGAGTACCTAATTGAGGTTTTGGTCACTTCTAATGGCATTCTTAAAAGGTGAGTGCCTGATAATTCACGGCACATATCTAATGACCAACAATATTTTTCGTTATCTTGGAGTTCGCTCACATAAAAGTCAGCAATTCTAGTTATAGTGCCGATACTGGTATTCAGCTAAATCCGGTTAGACTGGAAGCCGACCCCAAGATAGTTGGGAAAAGGCTAGGTTGAAGATTGACTACGTCATAGTGCCATTCCATTACTAATACCCTATCTGAAGTACTTAGTTTCTACCTAATAACTATGTACTCATGCAAAGTGTTAGCAAATTGGAAAGAGCTTTGTTCTGCATCATGAAACCTCTCATAATAATACGCTTTGAGAAAATGTACGCAAAAAAATATGGAATAAGCGTCGAGAAGAGTCTTTTAATATGCTTAATCATGGTAAGTATTACGTGAATAAGGTCATTAGTTAGCCTAAAAATAAACAGAGAAATATCTTCGTAGTTGAGCACAATGTTTTTTAGAAAAACTGAAATGAAAAATCAGACTGCTATCCTTCCATAATAATCATGATTCATGAAGTGGGTACTAGATTCTATGCGAGCAAATCCACAGCAGTGGTGGCCCAGCGGTAATGCCCTGACGTACGAGTTATAGGTGCGTTTTACTTTTTGTAAATAGTTTCATCACCACTGCTCTCAAAACGGTGAAGGAAAACATCGTGAGGAAACCAGATATCTTAGAACCAAAAATTCGTAGACATGTGACATCTACCAACCCGCACTGGGCCCGCGTGGTGGATTACGGCCCACTCCCTCTCACAGAGAGGAGGACTGTATCCCAGCAGTTGTAACATTAATAGGCCGATTATGTATGTATGTCAATCTACAACTAAAGACTTCGAATAAAAGTGGAATTAACCGCAGGCAAACTGGGCATTTCTAACGCCTGTAAGAGCGTTATCACACTGACGATTTGCCAGCGTATTTCCAGCGAGGTAGTTTGTGAACGTGCTCTCAGCGGGTGCGAAGCGAGCTAAGCGTGACTACGCGACGTATACGCCTCGTTTTTACAATATTGTATAGGTACTCGTTTGTTTCGCTCTCTCGGGTACACTCACGTCAATCGTTTTCGTTACGCAAACGCGGCGAACACGTTGCGTACACGTGGCGTACGCAGCAGGTACGTTGAACAATCGCCTCGCTGATAAAATCGTTCAAAAATCGCCAGTGTGATAAGGCCCTCAGGTGTGGCTATTAGCCCGATTTTAAAAGCGATCGAAACGTATACAATTGTCAACCAGCCGAGATAAAAAGTCGGACACTGTACAACAAACCGCTGCATTCAAAATCAGCACGATTTTCTCAAGTGTGATTTCGAACGCAGCGATAGTTTCGACATACAAATATTTCTTATCTATCGCCAACCGGTCTTGAGCAAGGGTGGTGATCAATGCTCGTGCCTTCTCTGTATGAGAAGAGGCCTGTACCCTACAATGGGTCAATAATAAGCTGTACTAGGCATGGAAAAACCCGTTAATAATCTTACACATACATAATCACGTTAATTGTTCCTACAGTGTTTACAGGCAAGTAGCAACTGTTGAGTGACAGCCTATTGAGCATTGTAGCCCTAATGTAATTGCTTACAACATGTGACCATGTAAATTACAATTACGTAATGTAATTAGAAACGAGAATTAAGACCAGATGAAGTGATTTAGATTATGTGGTTAAGTGGTTTGGTGCGCAGAATTATTATAAATGCGAAAGTTTTTTTTTTTTTGTTACGCTTTCATGCTAAAACGGCTGAACAGATTTGGACGAAATTTGGCACATGGGTAGACTAAGATCTGGAGATGGACATAGGCTACTTTTCATCCTGGATCACAGACGAAATCGCGGGCAACAGCTAGTAAATAATATTGCTGTGTCGTCAAACTGCAATTGGTGGGTTAGATCATGAAAGAAAAGAGTATAGGTATATTTAGAACGTAGAATACTCTTTATCCTACGGGATCGAGATTTATTCGAGTGAAATCGCGGGACACAGCTAGTCCTTAATAATATGAACTCCATCTTGTTGTAACTTAAGTATGGGGCAACATTTGAGGGGCTTCGACCAGGTTAAACTATGCTTGTCGCGGATGGGTGACCATCTTAACATACCAAGACCCCTCTGTGTCTCGGAAAGCACGTTAAGCCGTTGGTTCCGGCTGTCATTTGTAGATCTTTGACAGTCGTTACGGGTAGTTAGAAGCCCAAAACTCTGACAACCAGTCTCTTACCAAGGGGTATCGTGTTACCTAGTAATTAGGATGTGGAGGTCAGATAGGCAGTCGCTCCATGTAAAATACTGGTTTTCAGCTGCATCCGGTTAGACTGGAAGCCGACCCCAACATGATTTGGAAAATTCTAGGCAGATGATGATGATCGTTGTATTTGCTATCCTATGATATGATATGCACTTGAATAGTACAAGGGATCTTCCAAAGACGAACATGCTGTAAGATACAGGGATCAGAATATATGAGTGGTATCTTAATACAGTATAGTCGTGTCTGAAAGGGGCTCAACTTAGCTTTAATAAGATTAATAAAGCTTGTAGGAAAGGCGACAAGCGGATACGTCCATTTTATTACTCGTATTTTAAAGTAGAAAACGACAACAAATTGTTTGATTTTCCTGCCAGAACTCACCATTCCTTAACTATCTATAGTTAAATTAATGGTGATAAGACTTTTTATACTATAATATAGTTAAATTAATGGTGATAAGACTTTTTCGAAAAACCTTACACTTTATAATCAAGCAAACTATCTTCTGAAACCTTTAACTTCTGTACCATTTCATTTCTAAATATAAAAAACATAAAAACATGGCTTCTCTAAAATAATTTTTAAACACTAAAATAATTTGTTGATGTCATATGGATATATTTAGTTTTATAATACAAATGTTGTTGTTGTTGTGTTTTTAAATTTTAATTTTTTTATGGTATAATGAATGAATGATTATTTATTTGTATAATAGAGTATACGGGGTGGCAGGGACATCGACGCGAAGCCGGTTACCATGGATTCAGTACATGATTCTGAATCCCCCTGTGTTGAAATTTTTCGTCGGTTATTAAAAAAAAAATCAGCTGTTTCATAGAAAAGTGCAATACCTACGCGGTCAAAATGTATGGAACAGCTGATTTTTTTTTTAATAACCGACGAAAAATTTCAACGCAGGGGGGTTCAGAATCATGTACTGAATTCCTGGTAACCGGCTTCGCGTCGATGTCCCTGCCACCCTGTATATGTATATCTATGTCTATAGTCTATTATTTATTAGAGTCTAAAGTAATATATTATAAATTAGGGTTTATGTCCATGTAAATATAAACATCCGTATGCCGCTTTTAGCGGTGGATACATCCTGAACATATTATCTATACCTACTAACCAAGTTTGTACCTATAATTTCCAACAAATAAATGTATTTGTCGTTTGTCTTTTTTTGATCTCAGAGTCAATTAAAACTTGTGTACAGTACGACACAACTTAGATGTAGCATGGGCAAAATTCGTAAAACCGATCACCATCCGAACTGAGTGCGCCTTCAAAATCACCAATCTTTTTTACTGCTTCAGGTGAAAATGATCTTTCGAAAACGCAATAACTTGTAAAGTCTCATAGCCAAATACATTCGTAAAATTGAAATGAATGAATGAAAATTTTCAAATCTATGCTACATCTAAGTTGTGTCGTACTGTACACTCATTAATAAACTCCCAATAATTTCTCATTAAAAGTCTGTCTATTAAGTAGGTACTCCACGGGCCTTTGAATTTGACATGAAAAGTAACTTTAACAATATTTCCTCTCCACTTTTACCAAAACAACTCTCAAAATGACAGCCTCACTCCAAACCGCTGCCGCTTCTAACTTAGCCTCTTGAGCATCCCTCATCTCCTCTGTTCTCCTTGCATTATCTCTTAATTGGAGCCTGGTACCACAAAACAGATAGGTACGAAAGGCCAGATCCTTACAACGACCAAAAACAGGCGCACCCACACATACACGCCTACGTACGGCGAACTCAGTGTCAGTTCCACCAATGAAACTGAACCCGCTCAGCACTTTTTAAATGAGTGCTGATTGCGTTAATTGGTAAAATCCAGCCTCAGTTGAATGCCAGTCTGAGTGTATGCAATATTGTGTGTTTTACAACCCTCATCCAAGGTATTGATACCTACATCACCTCTCTTTAAACGTTTTTCCAGTTTTTTCACGGGTTCAGAATAATTGTACACCCCGATTCGGAAAATGAGGCGAGTCGCAGCAGTAATTTTTACGGTGTTACCTGTATTTTTTAAATTATTTTAAGTCTAATTGACGATGATATCTGTCAGCCCATAGAAAGAAACAGCCCACAGACATTATTTAGCGGTAAAAATAGTGTGTCACGCCGCGTGAACCCGCCTTTAATAAATTGGTAACGGCGGGGACTAAAAAAAAACAATATGATCATTTATGAAAAATGTGAGTTTAAGTATATATGTATTTATGTCTAACCGAAGTGAAGCTTGTTCGTGTGTGCGTGTATTTTCGCTCGCTGCATGGAGTGGACCTACTGTACCTATCATTTTAGTGCCGGTACTCAACAAGCTAAGTAGCGAAAGCCTCAGGAACAGCCGACTATAAAATTATATTAATACTGAGGACATGGGTTGTAATGTAATAAGTGATAATGTAATTTTATGGCTGTATTTCCCGGAAGCAGTAAGTAGACACACATTTTCCTTCTTATGAGCGTTCATCCAAAATGTTGGCAACGTCGCAAATAGCTGTCAAATATTTCATTGTGATTAATTTGGCATTATTCCTGTATGGAAATGAGAAATAATTATGGCTAACTAGTGAACTAGAATATTAATAAAACACTGAATTTGATGTTGTAACCGTTTTAGGTGTAAAAAAGGCATTTAGAAAAGCTTCCAAATACTTTTTTTACATCTAAATATTCGGTGACACTCAGAAAAAATGTGTCTATGTATTGTAATAAAACTATCCTGTAATAAAAAAAAAAACAAACCATTATGCTTGTATAGGGTTATAAATTTTCAAAGGATCTGCAAACAGAAAACATCCAGTTTTCTAACACCTTTCATTTCCTTGGGCAACATTACCCCGAATATACTTTGAAAAAATAGCAGTCTCTAAAATAAATAACAAAAGCAGTGTGGATCCAAAACAAAGTGGACAATATTTTGGAATGGTTAGGAAATAATTTCGCACGAATTGCTTTATTTATCAGTATAAAAGTACTATAATTTATGTGATTAAATACAATATCCATTAGTAATAGTAGTATATTTGTTTATTTACAAAATATAGTCTAACAAAAATAAACAATTTATTTAAACACTTTTCATGAAGTATGTTTTGCCTGCTTTTTATTTACCATACCCATCAATATGGGTAAAATTACTTACCTCGCAATCTTTACGTAATGTCAAAGACTATATATTTTGATATTTACTTAGTTGGTTGCTAGGCAATGGATCTTATGGTCACGTCCCGAGTGTCCTGACGGGAGTTTAACATTTTTTACCCATCCCAAAGAAAGTGCACAATACCGCGAAAGAAGTTTTCACTTAAAAAAAAAACATTACTTATGTGTGAAAATTATACAATACGAGTACATGTAATGTAATTTTACAGCAAATCTACACTCAAATTAATATTTTGACAGTTTTGCGACTGAGGTAAGAATCAAATTAATATTTACAGAAGCGATTGGTTATTAGTACTAAAACTATTGATGATAATATGAACGAGAATTCGAAAACCGAAATATCAGAAATATTTAAATTGTACCCATCGAATTGCACTACGAAATACGAGCATAAAACTCAATATTGTTTCACTGGTTCAATTAAAAACCTGTTACATCGTTTACTTTTTATTTTGTTACTCGCCAAACTGTCCAGTTTGTTGGCCGAAAACGGTCGTTTAGTCTACCTAGTGTACTATACGTTACAAGTTACAATATTCCATTGTTGTTTTTTTATTGATTTTATTTGATTTATTTTGATTTGATTTAACGTGATTTAATTTATTTCTTTGACAATGGGTGTTGAAATGAATTTATTTAGTTAATATCTTACGAAAGTTGTCAGCCTAACCCTTTTTTTGCGTTTTTCAGGTAAATTATCAAGTTACTTGGAAGTGGGGGGGGGGTGTCTGACACTTACTGACTAAAATCAGCCAACCCACGTACCAACCCACCCGTGTTCCTTCAGTTGCCTGTACGTTGCCAGGGGCCACGGTATACCTTTTGGACTTTTCCACAACCCCGGCAGGCATCAGCGGACCACGTCAGTTGTGCTGACATCTCTTTGAGGCGCGCGTGGAACATAACGATCCGTGGACCCGGGCCTGTCCTTATCGGACGGCGAGCTACTCATTGCTCTCCGTCTACAAGCCCGCGCCTACGGTGGCCGGAAATCGGCTCGGGATTCTCGACGCTGTCAGCCTACCCGTGTTGTGCTAATGCGTTATTAGACGATGTTGAAGTCGTCTAATAACGCATATCAGTGTGAAATCGTCAGACCAATCGTCTGGTCTTCCCAGAGTAACAGAAAGGCATCACCTGTTTCGACTATGTATTCTACATTATTGTGTATTACGCGACTTTTTCCCTAGTAAAGCCAAGGAAAGTAGTAATGTTAAGCAAATTGACTACCAATTTAAATTGTCCGCATGTTCAAGGTGCCTTTAACACGGGAAATTGTAGGGTGTCATTTTATTAATTAATACACAATAACTTTCTTTTAGTTCATTATAATAATGAGGCTTCTTTAACATCATAATTATGATGTTGTTATTTTGATATTTCGGAAATAAATATTTACCTTAGTTACCGTTATGTAGCTTAATGCTATATTATGCTACATAAAACATAAGTATTAATAAAATACCTACTAAGGTACCTTAGTAGGTCTTCTAGTAAGTATTAAGGGGCCGTACACGAAATCGACTGATTTTGCTCAATTTTGTTCATTTGTTGTAAGAAAGGGAAAAAGAATTGAAACAAAACTATTTTTATTTTATAATACTTAATAATAATTAAGTAAATCAAAAGCGAAATGGTATATTTCGCCATAATGTTCTAGTGCGCAAAACTGATGCAACTATTAACTGGTGCTTTGTAAGTGTGACTGACACCAATGCAATGGTTTAGCACCACGAAAACTGTACTTTTATAGTCAGACAGGCTTAATATTTCAATTATTTCAAGCTTTCTTACAATATTTGATTGGTAATTAATTGACAAAAGAGGATTTTTTTCGTGCACAGAGCCTTAAGAAGTATAATTTATTATCTTCATTGACAAAGCCGAAGCAATTTCAAAAAGGCATTAAAGTTGCACCATTTTTACGTCAGAGGCACGTTCATCAGCGACGTAGCAATATCTTGACACGTGTCGCAATATCATCAGGTGCTGCCGTAAACATAAAACATTTATACGTTCCCTGTCTCGGCATTTTTGATAATAACACTTTAGTGTGATACCTGCCTCCCTGTAGGAAAATGGTCGGAGAATATTTCGGTGTAAGGGTTCTTGATGCTCAAGATAAAATTTAATTTTTGAAGAATGATTGAAGTGCTTCGCTTCAATTTGAAAATTAATAATGAGTAATTAAGTAGTAAGTAATCACTAAAATCGGAGTAGATGGCGAGAAATTGCGAGGCGAATCACAACAAAGTCGCAAGCCTGTCGGCTACAAAATTATAATGGTATGCGACTACGGCTTTACTTTGACCATTTTTGTACCTATGTCTTGATTTCTGTCCGAAATATTTTCTTGGTTCATACTTTTTAGAGCGTGATTTTTCAGTAGTTGGGTTTTAGTTTTGGCAGTGTATAGAGTGCCACCAGTGGCACTCTATCCCTATCGGATAAAGTGCCACTACAGGCACCCTAGTAACACCGCCTCGGCCCGGCCAAAGTGCCGCAAGCATTGGATTGTCATTGTCACTGTCACTAAGTCACGTCACTTGGTATTTTGCTTGATTGTCGAGGTTAGATCGCTGTAAAACACCACATTCCCAAAACATTACATTCTCTTGTGCTTAAACGGACCCTGGCATTTCGCCGGCCGCTGCCGCGGCACCGCTCGCTACGCTCGCTCGGCTCGTGCGTTGTGTGGTCACAGTTCTAACCTAACCTAAATAACAAGTGACAGTGACAATGCAACGCTCACGGCACCCTAGCCGGGCCGAGGCAGTGACACTAGAGTGCCACAAGGGACTCGCGGCACTCTATACACTTCGTTTAGTTTTTAAACTTGCTTTTTATGTTCGATAAATAACGCGTGATCGCGCTGACAGAGGGCGTTATGCGGTTTTCCGAAAAAAACTGACATGCATGCAACGATCGTGTTTAAGTAGGACGCGGGGGACAGCACGACCAACTTAATTTCGTAGGATTGCATAAATGAGAAAAGAAAAGCGTTAGAACCTTTCTCAAAGACGAGGGATACAAAAACTATAACCACAAATCAAGCCTCCCTACCCGCGATAGCATCGCACCCACAGATATAAATCTAACTAGATAACGCAAGTCCCTCCATCTGTACAAAAACCAAGCGTGCCACTTTTTCGCACACACATTAAAAACTTTACTTACCCATGAAAGAAAACATTTCCAATGCCTCGGCCAACTTTTTCTATACAGTCTTTACATTTCAATATGGTATAAAAGGCATTTCTCTAGATTTCGGTGGATTTCCGGTGCCGATAATGCTAAATGAAAAACTCAGCTTACGATCATTGATCGTAAGTTTACTCCGTTTTTTGACACGCGAAGTACATACAATCGCGTCATCTAGTTAGATTTATATCTGTGATCGCACCTTTAATCCGACTTCCTATAAATACATACATTTTCCTCTATTTCACACACACGAGAAAAAAGTAATAGTGTTTCCTGTATCCTATGCGAGTATTCTCACTTGCTGTATCGTGAGTTTGTGACAACAGTTTGTCGTCCCGTGTCGTACAGGTACCTACTAAGACAAGAGTAACGTCCACGATAAATTCTCAGTGAACTTAGATGACCTGAAACTATTTAAGCCGCCGAAGCCTTAATATATTCCAGGTTTAAGGGCACCTGGTGTAATTTCAAGCACATGGTACATTTCAGTGTTGTCTTCAAGACATGTTACGTCAGTATTTAACGCAGCTACGATGCTTCTGATGATATAGATGTCTAAGGCCCACTTGCGCGTTCATGGGTTAACTAAATAACTCTGAGTTAACAGCTAACTCAGGGTTAATCCAAACAGAATGATTGGATAAACCCTGAGTTAGCTGTTCATTCCGAGTTAACTATTAACGCGCAAGTGGGCAAACTTCTTTTCATCCATCTATATGTAACAGCAGTGATAGCCTAGTGGTTATGACCGTTGGACTGCTAAATCATCGGTCCGAGTTCGAACCCAAGGCACGCACCTCTGAACTTTCGGATTCATGTGCGTATTATATTATTATCACTTGCTTTAAAAACGGTAAAGGAAACGATACACGGTGTTTATTATCACAATGATCACAAATAACAATTAACACAAAAACTGAGCACAATGCATCGAGTACAGTTACTGTTCCATCAGACACTGAATGTCCTCCTCGACCCTGTAGAAGCGCGCTTTGACGTGCTTGCGATTCGTTTCATGTCCGTACCGGCTCCGACATCCCATAGTTACCATATTTATATTTCTATGGTGGGCACACAGAATAAGTTTTTTCCCATCAAATAGTTAGTGTTCCGGTGATATCGCATTGAACGAATGATAAATCCCAACAAATTCAGATTGTTTTCGGACGTCGGAACTATACGTACGTATAACTCGTACTCAGTCTACGCGCTCAGTAGTTGGAAGGTCGGGATCGGATCGTTCGTTCGTATGTGTTCGTACGAAAACGCGTCCATAATGCGAAAGTCCTATCGCAACACAGCCATTGGGAACGGTTACTTATACGAAATAATATGTATGTTGTGTTATCAAAGTGTTCCGGTCCTGACACGGCCACGGTGCCAAACAAGTTATAAAACTAATTTACTTCGCGATCCAATACCATTGTTTGTTAGCTTTTAATGAAAAAAGTGTCCACTTAAATTGTTTTCCTGTTCAAATACGAGATGGTAGGCTGGTTTTACTTTGTTTTTCTGGAACGAGGTAGTTATTTTTGTTTTAATTTTAGTTATTTAAAGGTCAACGTTGTTTTTGTCGATTTTCTGTAGGATTTACGTACCGTAGTGTGATTGGAATACGCTGGGTTTGCCCTTTTATGCTGAAGTGAACACTCAATGTTTCAAATCACATATATGGCTAAAATGGTAACAAATGAAAGTAAAAGATAAAATCTTTCACAAATTCAATGCACGAATAAAACTTTGTAAATAAATAAAAATAATATAATACTTAATAGAAATAATCAAGTACCAATTACGAATACTTACCAATTTTCTGTATCCAATAATGTCAATTCGCAATAAATATCACTCAACCGCTCTTAACACTCATCAATCTTCAGAGGGCACCTTAATAATTGCCAATAAAAAAACAAGCAAGTCTTACAGTATGTAACATTTGACATCTTGTCTGACAGTATCAAATCTCTTTTTTTTATATTAACCGAATAAAACACGTTATATAAAGGCTGTCCTATCTTAAATTTCTTATCACAGACATCTCAAGAAAGAAAATTGTTTTCTAAACATATTGCCTAAAACCATTTAAAAAAGAGCTCCCTTAGAACGTAACAGCAACGATACAAACGGTTTTGTTATATTTGTTGTAAAATCCAGTGTACGAAAACCCATTTCACTGAAAACATTACGAATTAAAAGAGGTCAAAGAATACTGGATTTTAGAGCAAGTAATTTCACTCCAAGCTGTACCAATCTTACATGTTTACTGAGGAATATTCTCGTGAATTGCCTATTTTCTGAGAAAAAAATATTCATAGAAAAAGTATTGCAATACTTCAGTTTTGTCTGAAGGATTGTTTCAAGTTTTGTGTAAAGATATTGAATAACTTTCGGCTTAGTACTTTTTCGATGGAACTCTTTCGTTATTGAGTTTGATGAGATGTTGGATTGACGTCAGTGACGTTCTTATATTTTCTTTCTATTTGATAAATAGAATTGCTAATACCTATCACGCTTGTACTCCGAACGGTTAGGTAGAGGGGCACCTATAGTAGGTACACCCATATATCACCAGTTATGTTTAAGTCCCATGTAATAGGGGGCGAGTCTATTGCCATAAGTTCAGTCGTTAAGGCGAAGCAATATGATCAATTTTATCGAAAAATCCACCATAATACGGCATTTAGCCCCAACTGTTTTGAAATGGTGGCAATTTTTTATTTTATTTACTACGTACGGTGGGCTCATTTATTTTGCAATATGTACCGATGTCCTACAGGCATTAAAGTGGTTTCGTTCGACAGCTACAAAAGTAAGCAACAAGTTGACACTAAAAGGTTTATTAACTCCCTTTAAAACTCCCATTAAAACCTTTAAAAAAATACTTGAAACGAAAAAGAGTGACAAAATTTGGTTGTTTTTTTTTAAATTAACGTTTTCAAAACAGTAGGGGATAACTTTTTTTTTTTTGTGTGGGATATCATCCTATGACTTCTCCTGCTCTGGGCGGAGCGGAAGGGCGTGTCAGACACTTACTGACTAAAACCCACCCGTGTTCCTTCCCTTGCCTTGCCAGGGGCCACGGTTTCCCCTTTTGACTAGCCGCAACCCCGGCAGGCATCGGCCCTAGCGGACCCCGTCAGTTTTGCTGACATCTCTTTGAGGCGCGCGTGGAACATGACGCGCCGTCGACCCGGGCCTGGTCCTTATCGGACGGCGAGCTGCCCGTTGCTCTCCGTCCGCAGGCCCGCGCCTACGGTGGCCGGAAATCGGCTATCAATTCCCGACGCCCGGGACGTCTCCTACGGCGGCGGCGGCTAGGGCTGGTAGGGCGCGGCCTTTGCCACTCCCTCGCGCGCTCCGCCTCCTCCTTCGTGAGCATGAAGCTGTTTTCAGACCAGCGCGATTTGTCACGTGACGTGACACTGGTTATTGTTATACCGTGAAGTTTTGTATTGTTCGTGTCGCGTCGCGCGACAAATCGCGCTGGTCTGAAAACAGCTTTACTGCTTCGCAGAAGGAGGTGACGGCTTGCCATGCCCTCTCGCTCCGCACCATGGCCTGGACCAGGGCCGGACGCGAGAGGTCACTGCCGCCGATCGCCTCCACGAGGACACGGCGGTGGTCCACCCAAGCCGGGCAGAACTCCACCGTATGCTCCACCGTGTCTTATCGCCGTAATTGTGGCGTGCCCAAATCTGGGTTGCGACAATCGCTCACTCCAAGCCACCATGAGATCCCGCCGGAGCTCTGTCCGCTGTACCGTGATTTCTCGCGGCAGCGGAGTTACACCCCGGCGCTTCATCTCCTCGCGCCACTCCCAAATGTGGGCGAGGACCTTCGCCTCCAGATCCCATGGCGGCGTTCCGGCAAGGAGGCTCGCCGCCTCGCCGGAGACCGTACGGTATCCCCGGACCATCCGGATGGCCATGACCCTTTGGGCTGCATGCAACCGGCGGGCTGGCCGCAACATTAACCCACACCGGTGCCCCGTAAAGGGCCATGGACCGCACGACCCCAGCGTAGAGCCTCCGGCAGGAGGCGTTTGGACCCCCTAGATTGGGCAGAAGCCGCTTCAAGGCAGCCCCGGCCCGCTCCAGTTTGGGAGCCAAACGTCGGAAATGCTCCACGAAGTTCCACCGGCTGTCGAGGACGAGTCCCATGTACTTCATCGTCCCCTCGACGCCGATGTGAACCCCTCCTAAGGTTCTTTGGGAACCCGACGGTGGCGCGTTCCGAGAGCCATGAAAGCACATGACCGTTAGATGACGGCCCTGTCCGTCAAATAGACCTCGACCAACCGACAAAGGTAGGTCGGCATCCGGTGATACCGGAGTGCCTCCCTGATGCAACACCCTACGGTGTTGAAAGCGTTGGCGATGTCTAGAGACACCGCCAAGCCGACCCCACCCCGGGTGACCGGACCAGACACACTGTATAACATTTCTTACCACAGTTCTTTTACCGCTGAACACTGTAAAAATCACAGTGATCTTTATTTTCATTACGATAAGGTTGCTGTTGGGTTACAGCTGTCAGAGGTAAACTAACTGTGATAGCTCTGCAAATAAGTCATTACTAACTTGTTTGTCCACATAATATACTGTAGGTATTCATAAGCAGAATAAACTAACCTCAATATACACATCAAACACATTTCAGTGAAGTAGGTTAGCAAACAAGGGACCCTAACTTCCTAGCAATTAACCATCCAGGTTACCTGGACAAAATTCCTAGAATATAATAAGGAAATTGTCCAAATTCGGCTTCGTGTGGACACGATGCTCGAAAAGAAACAAATTAATCAAAAATCAAGTTTCGTTTTTAAACCCTTATTCATTCTATACTTTTGTATCAACTTGCACCCATGAATAGTGTATTTAATAAGTACTGAAATTGTTTAATTCGACATATTAACATTACTTGACCTTCATTTTCATTAATTTACAGTGATGCCAACGTAGCAACGATTAATCGTATAGATTAAAATAATTATTTACAAATTGATATAATTATTATTTTTGAAGTTCAACTACTTCCTCCTCATTCATGTTAGAGTCTGGAGTTTACAGTCAATAAAAGATGTTATTTGTAATCACTTACATTATTTCAAACATTTTTATCCATATATTTGGTAAACGAAAGTATTTTAAAGTATCGAGTTGGTCAAGGAGTTTCACTTATAACATTTATTAAATCGATTATTTAAAAAAAAGTTTAGGTTATGTCAGAAATTCAGAATTGTCATTTCAAGTCACTTTATTTCTTGGCATCGTGAATATTGTTTTCCTCGTTTTACTGTGATATTTTTTCAAGTATTGGTTTGGTTTTGGGTACTCATACAACTTCTCACGTTGACTCGGCACGCCTATGAACTCAGACACCAATCCCATCGTTGACCCCAGCTTAAATATGGATAATTATCGAACTCGCCGAAACTTGAATCGTAAGGATACGAACGAAGCAATGTCGCTTCAACTCCTGCATGTGGTGGAAACTGTGTTACAGATCCTATGTGCGAATTGTGGTACTGATATCAAGCAAAGGAAAAAGCATACCCTCGATCTTGTGGAAATGGAATCTGTTATAGTGTCTATTAAAGTGGTACATGTCAACGAAAACACGAAAATGTTACATGGAAACATTAAGCATTTGTACAATGTGAACGAGATTTATTTGTTTTCTCTAGGTCATGTTTACTGTGACCTTTGTCATCAGGTCTTGGATATTATATTTTAAATGTTGGTAAAAGAAAGAGCCGCCTAATTGATCTCAATGCATGGAAATGAAAATAACAGTCAGGGATGAAATTCAATCAAACAGTGTTGCTCCAACTGCATAGTAGGGGGAAGTGGGTTGCTGTGTTCATGTACGGACTATAATTTGGTTTTTAAGCTCTACAGGGTACCAAGATAATATATATACATCTGCCCAGTTCCTAGACAATATATTATTAACTTATGAGTCAGAATAATAACAAAATGTATTTATATAAAAATGTGTTTTATTCCAAACAACAAGTACCCAAAACAAGACTTAGAAGCATCGCGATACAATCTTATTACAATATTCTCTTTCCTACTGGTATTAGCTATTAAACCTGTATTATATTTATACTTAAAGTACCTGTCCACACCGAGCCAAATTCCCATACAGCGTGGACAAAGTCCTTTGTTACCTGGAATATTTAGCAGAAATGTTGGTATTGGTTGGAAGGCGGCTAGAAATAGCCACACATCAAATAGTTACATAACATTCTCATTAAGACGCAGATATATGTGCCAGTGACCTTGAGCGGTCAGCTTGCGTGTTCTGTACTGCGCTCACGCCACGCGTCGTACGTCCAGCCAGTAATAGGACTCGCCCATCAAGGAGCGCTGCCCCAAATTAGATGCATTATTAATATTTATTGTAAATAAAACAAAAGGTATTTTAATAAAACGCGTATTTAGTATACGTGTTTTACTAAAATACCTTTTGTTTCAAGATCAATAATTAAATTATCTTTATAATGGTGAAGGTTTCAGAAAATAGACTTGATAGATTTTGCGTGATTCTCAGTTTTTTATCCGCGTTAGACATAATTTTACAAATTAATTTCAATGTGTATATAAACATAATCTAAAACATTAATATATTAAGTTATTAATAAAATGCTGTAATTTAACATATTAACATTAACATAAGTCGGTTATCGTCGCCTTAAGTCGGTAATCTGATTCAAAGTTCATAACTTCACTACAACCAAATAGTTTTGTTGTTGTTAGCAGTTAACAAAGACGCGTTTCCTGCACTTATGACTATAGGAAGTTGGTGGTTTATTCAATTCCATAAAGGTAGTGTTCGCAAGCACTGCTACTAAGTAAAAGTATTTGTGAATGTATTAATCCTATACTATTCAACGAGCAATATTTGTATATACAAGGAGGAGACATGGTGGATAACAAAAAATTTTACGATGAGTCTCTAATGACGTTCCCATTCTGCATCCAAAAATTCAATTTTATTCAATAGTTTAGTCAATTTAGGTCGGCAAAATGTATAGTCGGCTCGGGTTATTCCGTTTATCCACCCCAAAAATCCACCCTAAGGTGGATATTCGGAAACGTATGTCAAAGAATCCACCCTAGGCCTAGTTGAATAAACGGAATTTATAGGCTTAGGGTGGATCGCTATGAAAAACTCATTTTTTTATTTCGAAGCTAGGATTTATAATTTGACAGTGTCAAAATATATATCTCTAATGCTGCCACACACGTAACGATTTGCTTGCGCAAATCGTGTGTGGCTAGCATTATGCATTAGTAGTGCCAGTAGGTATTTTCATTTATTGTTGTATTGTATATCCACATATTGTATAATAGTATTCGAAAACGGCTCTAACGATTTCGATGAAAGTTGCAATATAGGAGTTTAGGGGGCGAAAAATGTATCCAAGCTAGGTCTCATATCTCAATCGTTTTCTTCGTATTTTTACCCGACTGCCCCAGAAGAAGGGTAATGTTTTTCGAGAGTATGTATGTATGTATGTATGTCTATTTCTTTGGCACGCTCTGTAGCCTAAACGGCTTGATGGATTTTAACATATGAGGTGTCGTTAGATTCGTCTTAATCGTAGAAGTGACATAGGCTATATAATATTTATGTACTTATTGCATCTGCAAATACAAAAAAAAGGGAGGGGAAGGTTTTTCTTTAAATAAATTACAACAATATTGGTATCAAATGAAAGCTGGTAATGAGTCAATTCCAAATTAAGATATATTAATAAAACTAAAAAACTTGAAATAAAGAAAATTATTCAAAAAACAAAAACCCGACTGCAAAAACACTTAACTGAAAAGAGAAAAACAAGCATTATAATCTATAGAATTTTGGTATCGCAGGCGGGGACAATAATAATTTAACAATAATAGCCGGAAATATGGTGTAACTTTTGTTTGTCCCCGCCTGCGATACCAAAATTCTATAGATTATAATGCTTGTTTTTCTCTTTTCAGTTAAGTGTTTTTGCAGTCGGGTTTTTTGTTTTTTGAATAATTTTCTTCACCTGAGCAGAGCTCGTTCGCCCAGTGTTTAGAACAAGATGGCTACCTTACAATAATGACATGGCAGCATGGAATTAGTAAGTACGTACTATCATGGCAACATGGAATTATTATGAACTATCCTGTACTATTAAATGAGCATTCTCTATTTTCACCAGAGCAGAGCTCAGTCGACCAGGTAGTTATCACTAATACATAACAACGTGAAAACTTAGATGAAATATATTATCTGTGGATGAGTAGTGAGCTTCCGGTGAGCTGTCAAGTGTCAACCCCTAACAATGATAGCTCAATTCAAGCTCACTTTACCAAAGTGTTTATAGAATAGATCGGCAGATCTTCTGAAATTCATCATAATTAATTCTTCTTCTTTTTTTGTGGTTAGTGACTAACCTGGTGTCAGAATTTTAAATCCGCCCATGAGCCTATGACTTAAATATGTATATCGACTGAAATATCTCTCAGGCATGCCGGTTTCCTCACGATGTTTTCCATCACAGTTTCTGAAGCAAGTGATAATTATACAATACACACATGAAACCGAAAAGTCAGAGGTGCGTGCCTTGGGTTCGAACTCGAGGCCTATGACTTGACAGTCTGACGGTTACACCACTTGGCTATCACTATCATAGTTAGTTGAACTAAGGCTACTAAGTGATCACTAACGAAAATATTCAGCAGTGATATCGTCAAAAGCCTTCATAAAATTGATTTTCAGCAATCTTTTAAGAAAATGTTTGTTTACACATTGGCACTTTAATTTGATCATATAAGTAATAGGTAACAGAGAGTGGTAAATGTTGCCAACAACAGAAAAATTCAATCATCGTAAAAGACAAGTTGTCTGTCTGTTCAACAGTTCCAAGACAAAGTTAAAAGAATACAGTTACACAGTTGCACGTATCTCCACACCTGCTTAGTTTAGAAACACAATTTTACAACTCCGGAAAAAGGTAGAAAAAGTAGAAAGAAAGATGGCGACGGCTATATGCTTTACTTTCTGTGTTCTTCGCAACTCGTGAGGAACTGTTGCACGCAATCTCCCTAAGTCTGCTAAGGCAATTATGTCGGAATGGTCAATAATTGACACCGTAATTGCAGATTTTAACAGTTTTGGTAATCTCTTAATTGAATGGCGTGCTAGGTTTGGTTTTCCAATGGAGATTCCGTTGGAAAAATTGTTCATATTTGGTAAGCTCGTACATGACAAGTCGTAATCTCACGCATAAGACATTTCTTTTCACCACTGACACGCCATTATTCATGGTTATCATAATGACCATATCATTGAAAATAGCAGATCTGGACAGGCTTCTTTCAAATTACGTCACGATGATTGTTCATGTTTCAAATCCAATTCAATCCAGCGTTCTTTTACCGCGTCCTCTTTTTTTGCGTCTGTCTGACTGGAGGCGCCCTACGTTGCTTCGATCTTCGCAATGGTCTTTACATAGATTACGTCAAGCTTGGGCACAGTAAATGTGTCTGTAAAAGTGTAAACGCATCTGAGATGTAGGTGAAACGAAAAAACTATGACTTTAGCGATAGCCACAAGATTTCTGCTTTAAAAAAACAATTGAATTTCGATCGTCCACAGGCCACTTCCAGTAGCACACAAACTTCTAACAATCCTCCAAGTACACTGACACCTGGAGTAACCAATAACCATACTTCTTACATGAAAATAGGTCACCTCAATTCCCCTACTCGGGGTTGCAATAAGGAAAGGTCGGAAGGTGCTTAGATGGGCAGTCCAAGTTGCTGATAACATCTTATAGCGATCACAAATCCACCTTCGCACCGTTGTGATTGCAACTTTATCCCTTCGATTTTATTAGAGGGAGAAAAGTTTTAGGGACTTCACGCCTGTCCCCAAAGAAATAGGCAGCGGTGTGCGGTACACTCACAAACAAATATGGATGATTTTTCATTATGTGAGTACTTTAACTCGGTGTGAGTTAAAGTACTCACATAATGAAAAATCACTCACTTCTTAGTAGATATTATAATAAAATTATTAATGTATTTTTTTTAAGAATATCTTTGTCACATTATTAGTTTATCTGTCATTGATTCATATTTTTTTTTATGTTTACCTTTATCTCAGGTATATTTATTTATTTATTTATTTATTGTTCTAGTTCGGACAACAATATGGTCCAATTTGTTAGTAAAATACCTTATCACTAGTGTTAGTAGTACACAAAACAAGTAAAATAATAGTAAATGACTGCGGCAGGATCTGCAGAGAATGTTATAGCAAGGAATATGCTACCTGACCATTCTCCCCACATAGTGCCGCAGAAAAGGGGAGTAAGGGCACTCCACCACTGTTTTCAGGATGCTATTGTCACTGACCCGCGTTCTACGCATCAGTGATGCGACTTTTTTGCGGATCACTGCATGAAAGCCAGTATAGTATAGTATACAGTAGTTAATCAACGTGTAAAAAATATTTTAAATTAAAAGAGTTTCTTGGCCATTCTTCTCCATACGAAAACTAACTTTTGGAAGGGACGACGATAATCAATTCAATTATTTTATAAATTTGGTCGTTCAAAAGTGCCTTTTATGTGCCTAGGTATTATGAAAAAAAATTGAAAATTGCAAAAAAATCGTAAGAAAATTTGAATTTCGCGGGCATGACGCTTAAATGGAAATTGTAAAAGTAAGTAAAAGTTTTACGAAATTCTGTAGAGAAACCTGCATTAATTGAGTACCCCTCGCGCATACAAATTGTTTAGGAAAAGGAATTACAGATTAATAAAGGCCTCCGAGCTAGGCTGAACATTCTGAATTTCAGGGAGAGACCTTTGATGAAACACAATGTAGCATACAAATGTTTATTTTCACTGAATAAGCAAAACTCATGTTGTAATTGGTATGTACTAAATAAAAATGTATTTCTACTACCAAAATGTTTGTTTTTTAAATACGTACGTAAAATCTAAGTATGATTTCGCTACTTATACAGGGTTACAGGGAAAGTCGTACTGAATATTAAAGGACGTTATTATTCAGGTCGTTTTTGATGGATTTGATTCTAGAATAAGGTGTCCGAAACTTAACCGATAAGGAGATATTGAATTTTAAAGTATTTTTTTTTGTCGTTTTTTGTTTGGGATTAGAGCGGGTTTTTTAGGTTTCTAGTAAGAAGACATGTCCATTATTAAAAATTATCAACAGAAACTGAACCTACTTCAAACCGGTTAAAAAAACTGCTCGACAACGGTTAGAATTAAAGAATTTTCTAATAGTGTTCTTTACTTTGAAGAGCTTTAAAAAAAATTTATTGTATGGAACATAATCTGCAAATAATTTTAAAAAGTCCTACGTCTCTTTAGCAATTCAAAAAGGTATTTGTCATCTACTAGGTATGTTCATAAAATCTTTAAATAATGTTATTAGAATAGGCCCAAGTGGTAGTACAACTGGACTTTGATTTGTATTGTGAACATGGCAACATTTACCAACGAGGAATATGCTGATATCCTATCCCATTATTGGGCTCCCAAAGCGCTCTAATCTACGACTACAAGTCAAAAAATAAAGGATTAAAAAAAAATCTTTACAATTCAATGTCTCCATAGCAGTTAAGTTTCGGACTCCTTGGTAGAATCAAATCCATCAGAAATGACCTGAATAATAACGTCCTTTAATATTCAGTACGACTTTCACTGTTATGGTAGCCACACACGTTACGATTTGCTTGCGCAAACTTAGGCTTGCGCAAATTTGCTTGACGTCGGTATTGACCACACACGTTACGATTTGCTTGCGCAAATTTGCTTGACGCCGGTATTGACCACACACGGCTCAAATTTGCTTGTGATATCATTTCTGTTTAGAGACCGTCCAGGTGTGTTACGCGGTAATGGCATCAATTGATGACGCTTTGGCAATAGTAGGAGGAGGCGGAGCGCGCGAGGGAGAGACAAATGTTGCGACCTCGCGCCCCTAGCCGCCGCCGTAGGAGACGCCCCGGGCGTCGGGAATCGCGAGCCGATTTCCGGCCACCGTAGGCGCGGGCTTGCGGACGGAGAGCAATGGGTAGCTCGATTGTTGATAAAAAAAAACATGAGGGGCAGTCTTTGGGGACTGCCGATGGAAGTGAAAACAGTATCCTATAATATTATGTTAATCCAGGTAATAAACTATCTATCTGCCTCATCCAAATCCTCGTGAATTCATGCAGGCCTAGTAGTTATTGTTAGGTTTCTGCTCAGATATTGTGCACAACGTCTAATGATTGAAATACTATCTTGAATTCATGCAAGACTAGTACTTTTTGTTAGGTTACTAACAAATTCTACTCTCCCTCCGTCTTACGAATTTTCGATCAGGTTACGTGTCCTGACGCAAGTTTAACATTTTTTACCCATCCCAAAAAAAGTGCACAACACCGCCAAAGAAGTTTTTGCTTCAAAAAACTACTGAAATTGGAACACATGCCCCACACTGCAAACTCAAATTTGCACAAGCTTGGAATCGAAAATTGAAAATCACACAAGCCTAGAAATTTGCGCAAACCTCCCACACACGTAACGATTTGCTTGCGCAAGCCTAAGTTTGCGCAAGCAAATCGTTACGTGTGTGGTCACCAAAAATCGCTACAAAAAAAAATATACGTAGGTACAATAAACCGAACCATGTGCGCCGCGACACGACTGATTTCAATGAATTTCTATGAAGTACCTTCCGATGCTAGCGAGACGTCGACACGTCGGCACGTCGCCTTCTTAAAAATACATAGAAACCAGTCCTGTCGCGGCGACACGTCGCCTGCAGTTGCCGCCTGTGATCAACTACGGAATTGTACCCGGCGCACGCCAATAAAGCTCCCAATCGACAAGATTTTTTCCGACACCTTCAATCGTCTTCATCGTCATATTTCAGCCAATAAAACTTCCTCATGAATCACTCCGTCCATAGGTGAAAACCGTATGAAAATCCGTTCGGTAGGTTAAAGAAATCTACTGAAATTTGAACACATGCCCCACACACGCTCAAGCAAATTTGCGCAAACTCAAATTTGCACAAGCTTGGAATCGAAAATTGAAAATCACACAAGCCTAGAAATTTGCGCAAATTTCTTCCCACACACGTAACGATTTGCTTGCGCAAGCCTAAATTTGCGCAAGCAAATCGTAACGTGTGTGGCTACCATTATGGTAGCCACACACGTTACGATTTGCTTGCGCAAACTTAGGCTTGCGCAAATTTGCTTGCCGTCGGTATTGACCACACACGTTACGATTTGCTTGCGCAAATTTGCTTGACGCCGGTATTGACCACACACGGCTCAAATTTGCTTGTGATATCATTTCTGTTTAGAGACCGTCCAGGTGTGTTACGCGGTAATGGCATCAATTGATGACGCTTTGGCAATAGTAGGAGGAGGCGGAGCGCGCGAGGGAGAGACAAATGTTGCGACCTCGCGCCCCTAGCCGCCGCCGTAGGAGACGCCCCGGGCGTCGGGAATCGCGAGCCGATTTCCGGCCACCGTAGGCGCGGGCTTGC
Organism: Conistra vaccinii; assembly: GCA_948150665.1. Taxonomy (NCBI): domain Eukaryota; kingdom Metazoa; phylum Arthropoda; class Insecta; order Lepidoptera; family Noctuidae; genus Conistra; species Conistra vaccinii. The sequence goes on from OX411318.1 coordinate 23,194,491, forward strand.
GGACGGAGAGCAATGGGTAGCTCGATTGTTGATAAAAAAAAACATGAGGGGCAGTCTTTGGGGACTGCCGATGGAAGTGAAAACAGTATCCTATAATATTATGTTAATCCAGGTAATAAACTATCTATCTGCCTCATCCAAATCCTCGTGAATTCATGCAGGCCTAGTAGTTATTGTTAGGTTTCTGCTCAGATATTGTGCACAACGTCTAATGATTGAAATACTATCTTGAATTCATGCAAGACTAGTACTTTTTGTTAGGTTACTAACAAATTCTACTCTCCCTCCGTCTTACGAATTTTCGATCAGGTTACGTGTCCTGACGCAAGTTTAACATTTTTTACCCATCCCAAAAAAAGTGCACAACACCGCCAAAGAAGTTTTTGCTTCAAAAAACTACTGAAATTGGAACACATGCCCCACACTGCAAACTCAAATTTGCACAAGCTTGGAATCGAAAATTGAAAATCACACAAGCCTAGAAATTTGCGCAAACCTCCCACACACGTAACGATTTGCTTGCGCAAGCCTAAGTTTGCGCAAGCAAATCGTTACGTGTGTGGTCACCAAAAATCGCTACAAAAAAAAATATACGTAGGTACAATAAACCGAACCATGTGCGCCGCGACACGACTGATTTCAATGAATTTCTATGAAGTACCTTCCGATGCTAGCGAGACGTCGACACGTCGGCACGTCGCCTTCTTAAAAATACATAGAAACCAGTCCTGTCGCGGCGACACGTCGCCTGCAGTTGCCGCCTGTGATCAACTACGGAATTGTACCCGGCGCACGCCAATAAAGCTCCCAATCGACAAGATTTTTTCCGACACCTTCAATCGTCTTCATCGTCATATTTCAGCCAATAAAACTTCCTCATGAATCACTCCGTCCATAGGTGAAAACCGTATGAAAATCCGTTCGGTAGGTTAAAGAAATCTACTGAAATTTGAACACATGCCCCACACACGCTCAAGCAAATTTGCGCAAACTCAAATTTGCACAAGCTTGGAATCGAAAATTTAAAATAACACAAGCCTAGAAATTTGCGCAAATTTCTTCCCACACACGTAACGATTTGCTTGCGCAAGCCTAAATTTGCGCAAGCAAATCGTAACGTGTGTGGCTACGTTAACCCTGTATAAAGTAGGTATACAAAAAATCACGTGCTTTGTACGCACGGCCAGACATCAAGCTATACATTTCCAGTATAAGCTGACCTTGCATTGTACGGTAATCCTTTACAATGCGAGATCAGTATAAACTGGAAATGATGATAGTAATTGATGTGTGGCCGTGTGTAATTTGTACACCGACTGATAAAGCAATCTGTACAGTTGCCATAAAAAATTAAAACGTGTGAATCACACACCACACACAAACGGAATATGGTATTGTTATAGACAAAACACAACGTATTATTGTCTGTCCTGTATTAGAACTACCTAATTTATAATTAGTACCAGCATGCCTCGCAAGACAATCATAGAAACGGGTTTTCTACGAAAGAATAGACAAAAGGACAGATATACAATCACAATCTGCCATTTTGTCTATTATACTAACTATCGTTAGTAATACACACTACTTATAATACTATGTTAGTAACAATTAATGTATATGTTGCACGCGGTCGTGTGACGTTGAAATAGATATATTACAGTAATTAAAATACCTACTTTGTTACAAATGTTACTAAATTATGTTACTAAATTATAATACCGACGAGGCCAACCAACTCACTAAACAATAGCTCTTTTAGTGATTTTTTAGGTTATGGTCGTATTTCTCAGTTTTCCCGTTAGATGAAGTTTAATTATTACTATCACTGTAATCTAGAGACTCAATCAATCTTCCTAGCCTTTTTCCCAACTATCTTGGGGTCGGCTTCCAGTCTAACCGGATGCAGCTGAATACCAGTATTTTACAAATTAACATGAGTTTCATTAAAAGACGCCACAATTTTTGGTGGGCCTAATCGCCGAACAAAAAAAATTTACTCCGTTGGTTATTTTTGAGCTCAGGCGCACCGTTTCTGAGATATTTGCGAAATACTTTGCAAAAGTTTTCTTATCGTTTTTTGTGTAGTTTACCAAATCTAACCCATTTTTTTTAATTTCTATTTCTGCCATTTTGTCTATTCTTTCGTCGATATAACCCGACGTGGTTGTCAAAAATAGATAAACATTATCGTCCAGGTATAACAACGTTTTATCACATCCCCGAGGTTGTGAAAATAGAGGAAACGAATTTTCACAGTTATGAGACCTAACTAGATCGATTCTTCGCCTCCGGAAACCCCTTACAACATACAGGGTGACTTGTTATATTAGGACGTATTCCTTCTAAGACGTGATAGTGTGACCTATTTGCAACAATTATTAAGCACCCCATAAAGCCTCGGCAAAAATTAATGGGATTCGAAAAAACGCAATCTTATGGCTTCGTGCAGACAAGCGCGACTCGACAGTGCGACCCGAAAGCGCGACGCAACTGCACGACGCGACTTCGGCTATTGTTATCCGTGAAGTTTTCTTAGAAATTGTATTGTTCATATCGCGGTGCACGACAAGTCGCGCTGGTCTGCACAAGCCTTTATGTGTCGATGTCGAGTATAGGTACAAGAACTTTTCATAAATATACTTTAGGATAACTTAGCCATTTTTGCTCTTTGTCTGAGATTTTTTGTTATTTTTCTTTAGAATAATTCAAAGCTTGTAATTGTCAGAACCCGTAATAAACTAATAATTAAACCCTCAAAATTCCTTAAAACAACTCGTCTGCTAACAAAATTAGCGGTTTTCAAACGAAGAGCCACTAACAAAGTTCCCGTTTGTAACATTAGTAGGAACATGTAAAGTACAGGACTGACCCCCGTGGGGTTCAGTCCAATCTGCTTGCACGTAATTACGGAGTTCGCGGGTAACTAAATAAACAGGGAAGAATAAACACACTCTGTATAGTTCACGTCGGTTTTGTTCGGTTCGGTAGTTTAGTCACTAATGTGATTCGAAATTTGAAATAGAAGTTACGATGAGGTCATTCGTGGATGAAAAAAAAGCCATGCAGATCAAACTGTCCACTGTGGTCAAGCAGCGCTGGTCGAGGTCAGCCCGCGGATGGGTGCCCATGCATCAGAATATCAGCAGGTATTGTTTAGCGGTGTATGTAAGATTATTGTGTTAGTTGAGTACGTCCAAATTGACGTGCCGGGACAAATTATGGATTGAAAGCGAAGTGTAATAATTTATTACTGTATTTTTTTTTTAATCTTAGGTTCGGGCCGCACCTGCCGAACGTTCCGCGGCGGAACGTTCGGTTGAATACGCTCCTAATGTTTTTCAAGTTACCTATGACACATCAGCCGAACGTTACGTCCATAGAAATATGACGCGACGATTTTCATTCTTGTACATGTAATTTGATGATTTATAATTATGAAAGGTTAATCGTCACATTTGGCAATTCTTGGGGTGATTGCACTCATTTGTATAGAATCAAAAATAAAACAAGTAAATTGTACGATTTAAGATATTGGAAGACCGGAGCCTCGCTCGAGTAACCATTTAACTATTATTTTTGTTCATTTTTGTTTGCACAATGTTTCGCATTATGACGTAAGCTTCATATTGCGAGTTGCTTTCTCTCACGAAGTCATTATTAATAACATGAAAAAAAATAGTTTTTAATTAACATCTTAAGATAAACTTGATAACGTTTTAATCTTTAACGGCGGGCGCCAGAAATTTTCTTCTTTATTTTTTTATTCTTATATTTATTTATTATATTATACATATACTTAACAATATCTCATAAATCTTTTACATTTATTTACTTTAGGACTTAAGTACTTATGTTTTAAAAGTCTTTGGGCTTATTTCAGGATTTCCGAATAGCCACTAACTTACCGAATAAATTCAAAAATGGAACAGAATTTATGTGAAATTATCTGCCAAGTAAGTTAATAGGAACTTAATCGTACGTGGTGAAACAGGCATTTTGCAAACTTGATTACCAGCAGAATCATGACATCATGGCCTAAAACTTGCATCAATAATTTTTGCGCTTTTTATTGCTAACCACATGGTCCTGCAATGACAAGTTAAAGGAGAAAATTACATAATTACAACCCTTGACAGGCAGAATACATATACCTATGTATTATTGTTATCAAAAGACTCAAAGAGCTGATACCCATGCATCCACAGAAGGAAACCTCATGCTGCATGTTAATTGCCGGGTAAAATATCATAGAACGCATTTTCATCATGATAATATTATAAGTAGAATCCACCTCTAAAGCCAACCCAATACCCTGTAATCTACAACTCCAACCACTTGCTCGCTGAAAACATTGTTTATATTAATAAACCTAAATAAATCTAGGTCGTTACGGATAAATATGAGCACAAACGCGTAAATAAAATGAACCTACAGTGTACTTATACGCTGTACACTTGAAACACGATTACATGAAATAATGACGCAGCCGCGCTTAACTAGAAGTGTGCCCGTAATTTTGAGGGTCTGCTACACTGGCGAGCAATCAAATTCTATTAGTTGGCTTCCAATTAGTTGAGAACAATTTTCCAGCAGTTTTCATAAAAAAATTAAATAGCAATTAAGGTTTCCTGTAAAATATAGAGCTTGTGTTATATTTTATGTTTTTCGAAAATATATTTTTTACAGTGACTACACCGACCTTCAATATGGGACTTCTTTTTTTGTGTTCCTTTCTCCCTCTCTCCCTTCCCTCGTCCCTTATCACAATATGCCTTTTTCAAAGACGTAATAAATAAAGGACATGGTCTATAATTTGGGCATTTATTTAAAGACTGGTACCCTATTTTGAACTGTGTATTTCTTTATAAAACTAAGGTAAATTGTTGTTGTTGTTGGTAAGGTAATTTTGTTGTTGTTAGGTTCACATAATTTCCCTTACTTTAGAAAAATAGAGTTGTAAACTAAATATACAGTTCATAAGATATTAATACCACGTCTCATGAAACTACACACGAATTATCAAGATTATTATGTCTACGTCAGATCATAAAACGGGGAAACTCAACGGTTAAGCCAGCATGATACTCACCACATCATGTACTGGCTGATTGAGTGGAAAACTGAAAGATAAGGTTCAGCTGATGTTAGTTACATAATACTTAAACATTTATGTGTATGTTATATTTCAAGATTACACAACAATATATAAATAGAAGCGTATAGTTCCGTTATCTTTACACTAATACACTTTGCTTGCGCACTGGGCCCGCGTGGTGGATTACGGCCCACTTCCTCTCATAGAGAGGAGACCTGTGCCCCAGCAGTGGGAACATTAATAGGCTGATTATGCTATGTATGTATGTTAGATTAGATTAGATTAGTATGGATAACTTGCTGACAACTCGGACACAATATATTCGGACAAAATGTCCGAATTGACACATCTGTCAGGTTGTTTTGATTAGAGAAGATCAATGTCAATCAGCAAGTACCACCGAAAACCGTTGTTGTCAAGAATCAGCTGGAATCGTGATAAGATAAGGAAGAATCTTGTTTGTCTTACTGATATAGAATATCTTCAGAATGAGCTCGTAAACAGTTTGTAAATAGATCTTAAAAGTGTCAATCTTCCTAGCCTTTTCCCAACTATCTTGGGGTCGGCTTCCAGTCTAACCAGATGCAGCTGAATACTATTTTACATGGTATTCAGCTGCATCCGCATATTTTACATGGAGCGACTGCATATCTGACCTCCACAAGCCAGTAACTGGGTAATACGATACCCCTTGGCATGGGGTACCAATTCGAACAAATTATAATTAGTCTTGAAAAAAGATCATAGATGGCAGCATACGTAACAATTATGAAATTAACAGTCACTAAAAAGCGATAAACGGAAGATTTTGACTGAAGTAAGATTAGTAAAAATCAAAACTTCCTTGTTTAATGCTGATTTATCTATTGTAACTCATAAATTTCGTATTTACAACAAAAAAAGATAAAACCTTTGTGTTTAGGGCTCTTTGCAATAGATGGCGTTTTACATCACTGTACCACATTTATGCTGTAGCCAGACAATAGCCCGACTTAAAGAGGTCTCATTTCTTTGTATGGGATTGGGTATCTGTACGTAGTATTATATTATCTGTGCCCTTGGTAAGACTGGTGTCAGACTTTCGGGCTTCTGACTACTCGTAACGACTGTCAAAGATCCATGAATGACAGCCAACGGCTTAACGTACTTTCCGAGGCACGGAAGAGTCTCGGTATGTAAAGATGGTCACCCATCCACTGACCAACCCCGGCAAGCGTAGCTTAACCTGATGAATCGACCCGTGCGGCTTGTTATTACTTAGCCACGAGCTCCTCTCGTCTCGTCTCTCCTCTCACTTTTAAAATAGATCTTAAAAGTGTCATATAGAAATATCGCACACCGGGTGCAATAACGTCATAACTAAATAAAATTGGTAAAATGAATTTTAGATCACAAATGATGTCAAACATGCGTCTACATCAGGTGCAGCAATATCATAAATGTAACTCTCAAAATGACCCACAGAGGGCCTAAATGTCAATGTGGTTTTGGCTGGTTTTTGTAAACGCTAGTGCGAGAACGTCCTAATTGGTCAGTTGCGCGTGGGTTGGGTCCGCATAAAGGGTTGGAGTGTAGGAGCAACAACGTCATAAAGGTAATAACAAAAAAAAACTGGGGTATCTATATTAAACTTATAACATTTATAAAGGCATACAGTGATATTTTTAAGTATAAAACTACTAAGACAGATCAAATTTCTAGCCTTTTAGTTCCTCACAAGTTTGATTACGGGTACCTAAATAAAAGTAATTAAGTATTCATAATTTTGTTAAAATTTTATACATAAGCCATTTATTTTAATAATATTTATACCAATAATACCAAAAAGTTTATGTAAGTGCTATTTTTTATAAGTTTAGGGTGTTGATTTTTTTTTAGATCGGCCTTTAAGACTTTATTGCACAGACAAGTTCTACTTTTAATTTAACTTACTGCGCAACAACATCATAAATGTAGATATCGTGATGAAAAACAATAAAAATTTGCCACTCAGATAACATATTTATTTCTGAATCAACCGTAATTTGAAAATATAGAGTATAAACAATATTTTGGTCATCGATATATCATAGGATTATAAATACATTTCATTTTATTTTATTAAAACAATAAACTTATAATCTATCTCCTGAAAAAAGCATCATTTGTTACTTATGACGTTGTTGCACCCGGTGTGCGATATCATAAAATGACGATGGCTTAATAAATAGTTCAATGGAATAGGAGGCCAGCCTATTGCCATCAACCGGGCATATCATAGAACATAACTGTCGTACTTAAATACCCTCTGCCTTACTTACCCTTCGGGGAAAACAAGCGAGATGTTATGCTATGTTATGATGATAAATAGTCAACCCATTTTTCTGATGAGGAAATCCTCATTCACCCCAAATGGCAACAACGGAGAATTAATATATGTTTGACGACACGGTTGACGCAGTGGTTAAGCGATTGACTGCTGTGCTGCGTGTCGGTGTTCGTTTCCCGCGTGGAACAAATATTTGTATGACCTGCAAGTAGTTGTGTCGGGTCTGACTGTTTGTGTATGTGAGTTTAAATGTTTGTAATAGCACTCACAATACAGGAGAAATTCCTAGTGTGGGGCATCGATAAAAAAAAAATTATATATATAATAATAATATTAACCCGCAGGGCAGCATGTGGCGAGCTGTTGGGCAGTAGCGACCCCACGGACCCTATCTCGCGAGAGAAGTCTTATTCCTCACCTCGGCTTGCCTTTATTGGCTGGTTTGAGTGGAGATTCGCAAGACCAATCGTGCTGAGAAACGGAGGAAGGAAATATTCCAGTAAGATGCTGGAATATTTTTTTTTTTTTTCAATCAATCAATCAATCAATCATTTATTTTGTTAAACATAGGTATTATGGTTACAGATAGTTATAGTTTGAAATATGTGCTCTATGTTTTGCCAATATATGGCGTACAAAATGAACATAACTAAGCAATAAAAATTAAGGTAACATGTCAAAAGATTAAAATAAAAAATATAAAAAAACATTCAATTAAAAATATGTCAGATAAACAGGTCATAAATAAAATCATATGTGCTTAATTTGCAAGTCGGAATCTTCATACCTCTGTTTATCAGTAGTAAACTCAGCGATGGAGTAGTAACATCTATCTATAAGGAATTTAAACAAAGACCTCTTAAAGGATCCCAGACACTCTTTATTTTTAATAGCTGCTGGTATACTATTATATATTTTTGGGGCCATACCTAGCACACTTTTGCCGAAAAATGCGGTTTTATGAGAGGTAACATGAATGGTATTCTGATAACGGCGAGAGCGCAGGTTTTCAAATAAATGCAGGTTACAGCGGACAAACACTCCCATTTCATATATGTACATAGACGGTAGAGTGAGCAGACTAAGTTCCTTAAATAATGGTTTACAACTATCAATCGATTGTAATTTGGTAAACGATCGCAAGCATTTCTTCTGAGCTTTAAAAGCAATGTCTCTGTCAGTGGAGTTGCCCCAGAAAATGATTCCGTACCTAATGCCAGAAGCCACATAAGCATTATAAGCTATTTGTACTGTAATGCGGTTAACCGTTTTTGATAGTTTGTATAGAGCATACGCAAATTGACTAAGCTTCTTTGATAAAGCGTCAATATGATGTTTCCAAGTCAGATGACTATCTATATATAGGCCTAGAAATTTCGTGCTGTCACTTTCAGAGATTGCTACGTCACCATATTTTATATTTAGTTTCGGTTTATTGTTCTTTGATTAAATGTCATTATTTTAGTTTTGTTAAGATTTATTTTCAGATTATTATTAATTAACCAGTTTATTATATTTTTAAGATCGTCATTTATGTCATTTTCAAGAATATTAAGGTCATTACTAGAGAATAAAATAGTGCTGTCATCAGCGAACAAAACCATCTGGTTCTTACTGACCTTAGGCATATCATTTATGTAAATGTTAAATAATGGAGGGCCAAGAATGCTACCTTGGGGAACACCATAAATAGTTTTCCTAGGATGTGACATGTATGTTCTTACAACTTTCGAGCTCGCACATAGCCTATCAAGCGCTGTCATTTGAGTGCGATTAGAGAGATAAGATTGTAATAGGTTTAATGGAGTTCCTCTAATCCCATAACGCTCTAATTTGTTTAGCAGTATACCATGATCTACATGGTCGAATGCTTTAGACATATCCATAAACAAGGCCGCCACAGGAGTTCTAGCATCAACACTAGAAACAATTTTCTTGATCACGTCATAGATTGCCATATTAATGGATTTACCTTTCCTGAATCCAAATTGTTCCCTGACTATGAGATCATGCTTTTCAAAAAACGACGAAAGGCTATTGTATATCACCTTTTCTATAATTTTGGAAAAAATAGGAATAAGCGCTATCGGTCTATAATTACCCATGTTACTCTTATTATCTTTTTTATGAATAGGTTTAATAACAGTCATTTTTAATTTATCTGGAAAATGGCCATATTCAATGCAAAGATTGATGATATAACTCATAGCTGGTCCTATTAATGGCGCTACATTTTTGACCACTTTAGTAATGATGCCGTCATATCCATGGCTATTGGTGTCATTTAAAGAGTGAATTATAGCCACTATGTCCACTGGTACTGTAGGAGGAATAAATATGGAGTTACAATTAGTTTCAATATTTGTATAGGAAGGAGTAGAATTATTCGGTTGAATTTCGTCTATAAAATAGTCATTAAAAGCTTGTGCAATTAGTCGAGGTTCACGTATTTTATTGTCATTTATTGTTACATATTCAGGTATATTTTCTCTAGGATAGTTAATTTTATTTTTATTGATAATGCTCCAAGTCGCTTTAGATTTATTCCTCGCCAAATTTATGTGAAAGTCATTCTGAGATTTTTGGGTCAATGTTATTATTTTCTTTAAACGAGCAGTATATTGCTTTAATAAAAGTTTATTTGCAGAAGTAGGGGCTCGTCTGTATTGCCATAACATTTCTCTTTTTCGTTTGCTACTGAGTCTAATTCCTTTGGAAATCCAGTTTGATTTTTTGCGCAGAGTTATTCTTACTTTCCTTAAAGGGAAACAGAGGTCATAAAAAAGCATAAATAGGTCATAAAAACAGTTAAATGCTTCCTCAGGATTGTCGTGTAGATAGACTTCACTAAAACTAAGATTATGAAGAGAATCAAAGAATTTAGTTAAGTTTTCCTGGCAATAGTCACGCCTTAGAGCATACCATTGCTTAATGGAACAAGTTTTTTCCACAGGGCATTTGATCACTTGGGCAGTATGATCAGATAGCGCGAGATCTAGTACTGCACACTTTTCCTTCGGGATATTTTATCTAGTACTGCACACTTTTTCTTCGGGATAATTTCCTTCGGGATATTGACCGTACTTCCAGGATTGTCCTGATAGCCGTGGAATACCGCTCCACTCCTCATAAGCACCTCAGGACATGTTGCCCCCTTGTCGCTACGACACTTTGTGCTAGCGACCGTTTTCGGGGGCCCATTATTGAGTGTGCAAGTCACCCCCTGCCATTTTATCCTTGTATACCATAACATTGATCAGGCAGGGGACATTTCCTTAGTTCTAAGTAACCAATCCACTATAGCCACTCAAACCCGTAGCCCAATATTTTTTGTTTTCATTTTCTGCAATAGTCCTGCACCAACCGGGGGTTGTCCTTGGGTGCACTTGCATAGTGCAAACAGGGATAATCGTCGGTTGGTGCCTCATCCATAAAAAATTGTCTAAGAGGCCTCTGCGAGTTGGCTTCGGCCCCTCGTACGCCTTCCAAATTTAATTCAATTCAATTCATTTATTTCTTTGCAAACATGGGTATAGTATATAGGTGTTATGATTAAAATAAAGTTCTCTATATTTTACCGTCACGTGTGCAAAGGACCGGAACCCCATGGTCCCGAGATATGTAAACATAATAATTAATACTGATTAAAACCTTACGATGTTTCTCTTCGAACCATGAGTTGGGACACCAGAATATAGGTACTCGCACATGATCCATGCCTCACCCATACCCATTATTTTGCATAAAATATGGTACATAAAACGTGAAGTTCCACATATTTTGCTTACTTATTTCAGAATACAAAAATACCTTAAAAAATAAAATTATATAACACTTCAATTATAACTAACGTAAAAATAAAAATATTTAAAAATACATTAAATAATTATATTGCTAATGAGATCCTATTTGGAACTTTGCTTTTTAAGAACTCACTTACTTTTTATTGCTAATGAGATCCTATTTGGAACTTTGCTTTTTAAGAACTCACTTACTTTTAACGACACTTACTTACTCACAGTTTCGAGTTAATAGCTCGTAATAAGCATTGCCAATAAAAGTTCATAGATAAATGAATTCCCCCATAATCATAAATCCAGCACTAGACAAGAACTGAGAAATAAACTCACATCACAAAGGTTTAGTTCAACATTAATCACAGACTTAATTGAGTTTAAAACTCGGTCACTATCACTCTTGCCTGAAAGCCATTTACAGTGCCGCATGCCGCGCTAACTAAGTAATTGAATTTAAAACCTTCCATTAAATGTAACTATTATTAAAAACTGAATAACTAGAGGTATTATGAATAACTTTCGGTATTCAGGGTTACATCCTGTAGTCAATAGCGATGTTAACTGAGGAAAAAAACTATTTGGTCCGTCAGTCAGATAATAAAATAATATTAGACACGTATTTTTAATAATCATATTTATATTAAAAAAAAACGCATTAAAGTTGGGGAGTTGGGGCTCGCTACGTCACAAGTCGGTATAAAATCTACCGAAGAGTGACGTCGTGCTACATTTTAACTCAATGTATTACCGTAATTCCAGATTACGTAATAAAAGAAAAAATTACGTGTTCGATATTTTTTAATAATTTATGTGACGGACAAAAGCTTTTTTTTTTGTCGTTTTCCCATATAATGGTGCAAATCTAGTACAAGTGTGAGAAGGCGATTATTCTTTCACAATCTGAAGAATTTTAAAAGCAATTCATAATCCATTGCCTGATATGTTTGCAAAATTCGTATGCTCGTCAATATAAATACTTAACGCAATGAATGTTGTCGAATTGTGAAAATAAAAGTCATTGCAATGTATTGTGTTTTACGCAATATTATAATATTCCCACTGCAACCGTTTCAGGAGATAGGTATTTATTCTTAGAAGGAATCACGTATGTGATTATTTTTCGCTGTGGTTACCAATTTTTCAGCTCGCCACTGCACAGTAAATCTTGAGTGGCCATTACTGCGATACTTTTAGTATACACTGGCGGCCGTATTTATTGGCAAACATAATATTAATACTTTGAGCACGAATTGTAATGTCCCAAACCGAAAATATGGAGCTTTATTGTCTCGCAAAGTTAATACAAGTATAATCCCCAACTTATAAATGTTACTTATTAGTTTTCTGACAAAGTTTCCGTAATCCTGCGGATAAGGTCGTGTTGCGTAATACCTTTTAAGAGTTAGTGATATATTAATAATTCTATGGTCTAATAAACGTTATGGTCGTGGTTTATTTTATCGGTTTCAAAGAACAAGAAACGTGTTATTTATGTGTACATTTTTATTATTGTATTATTAAGTATGTATTTAGGTATCTCTCTCCTTAAAAATATCTATAAAAAACACCATTTACATGAAATTTTACACATCTCAGGCCTGTACATGGCTATTTCATGCGTACACGATATACTATACAGACAAGCTTCCATTACTTATTCACTTACGGCGTAAATAAGGAATTGGGCTGTAGACCGTAAGACTTACGGTCTACAGCCCAATTCCTTATTCACAGCTGTGGCCGTAAATTGTACCCGAAATGTAACATCTTCTCTCAGAGTCGAGACTCTTTCAAAGAGGACATTAATTCAATATTATTGGGTGAGTGGATGCACAGAAACCAAATAAACTCTGTAATAGCACGTATTATCACGAGAACTACTGTTTTTTTTCTAAGAGGTGTACAATAATGAAGAAAAATTAATAGATTTAATGCACCGGAAAATAGATTAACGCGTCGATTTTTCCTACATTTGTATAGAATCTAAAATAAAACAAGTCAATAATTATTATTATTTAAGTTATAGAAGAGCGAAGTCTAACCTAACCTAACCTTTTTTATTTATTTTTTGTCGGGGTTGATATCCTCGTGGATGTCCTCCGCCATGGGGTGGGCAGAGGGGTCTGTTTTATTTGCTTCGAAGGAGGCTCCAATCACTAGTTGTTAAAAGGTTATTAAAATAAACCATTTTTCATTATTTAAGTATAACATTGAAAGCAGCAGATTTGCCGAAGCAATTACGTACTTTGAAAAATTTTGTAACAAAATCAAGTAGCTTAAATTATCTTGGAAATCTATTTACCCCTTCTAAGTCACGCCAAGAAACGACAAAATCAACCCACACTTCCCGCTGCCAATCTACCGAAACTTCGAACCAATAAAGTTGTCAAAACTTGTTCCAAACGAGATCATCAAAGAAGTCAAACTAATCCAATTTATGAAGAGTACGGAACTCTAAACCGAGGCGTAACGTTTAACGACACCCTCAACCCTTTCGAGGGGTATCGATAAGCACATTTCGTTGGCCACATATTATGTAAATACAGTCCCAAGTATTCGTAAGTGACCATTAAATTGAGGTTGGAAGGACGGAGAGACATTTTTAGAACAGAAAGCATACTGTATACATGCTGCCTGGTTTTAAACGAGAGATATTTTTATGAGCATTAATTATCCTAAAAGTTGGCAACGTCGCGGTCGCAAATATCTGTCAAATATTTACCTGTTTTTATTAATTTGGCAATATTCCTGTATGGAAATAAGAAATGTGGCTAACTAGTGAACTAAAATATTGATTATTCTTGTTCCCATATTGCCAAATAATATTGCCAAATTAATCAAAACAGCGAATTGTTTGACATATTCTTGGGACTTACTACTTATTCAGAAAAACGCTCAGGAGGCACTTAAATTTTGATTTTGGCCTAGGTTAATTTCATAGTATAAGCTTGACCACTCTGAAATGACGCACCCTATTTATACACATATACATTATAATATAGAAATCCGCATTAACGTCTGCGTAAATGCAATAGTGAAGCGCGTCATTTCAGAGTGGACAAGATATACGCTTGTTTGCCTCATCAAAAGTCATTCCAATTCTGTAAATTTTATTTTATTTATTTACAGACACAGTGATCCATATTATCTGTTAGTATACTTAAAAAGCCAGCGGCTGTTAAGCCAGTCGCCTGTGCAAATGCGAATTTTGAAAAACTGCAAAACACATAATAGCTATTCATTTAAAAAAATTATAAAAACTTAGAAAGCTTTCAGGCCCAACTAGCTAGGCTAGCATTCGAAATAGATATTATAATCCTAACGGAATGTTGGCTTAGTGATGACAAACCAATTCCCGCCATAGAAAATTACGTCACTCACTCTTCTAAAAAATTTCTCAACCAAAATGACGGTATTGTAATATACACAAAGGACCACATTCAATGCACGGTTGAAGAGCCAGATACAGAGGGTGCAAATTTTCTTTTGTTAAAAGTAGGCACAAATATATGTATACTAGCCGCTTATAGGTCCCCCTCGATATGCCGTATTGATACTTTCCTTAACTCCCTCGAAAATATAATTGGTAGTTTAAAAATAAAAACCATTATTCTTACAGGAGACATAAATATAGACATAAAACCGAACAACTCAGACAGAAACAGTGCATCCTACCTCAACCTTACCGCAGAACTGGGCCTCCTACCAGGTCACACATACCCAACAAGACTGCACAACTGCCTCGATCACTTCATGATAAATGCCGCAACTGGTTCGACAGTGGTGGTAATGGATTCCACCGTAACTGACCACTCCTCTGTATTATTATGTTTGAATAATGAACCTTGTAAAACCAAGAAGAACAGATCTATTACAAAGGTAAATATTGATGCTGCTGTTGAACACTTAAAAAATGCTGATTTCTCATTTATAACAAATGACTCCGATGCAAATGAGGCGGCTACACTCTTTGTAGATTGTTTGACGAGTGCAATTTCACTACACTCAAAAGTTACTATTGTGCCCAACCGCAAGCTAATTATCAAGCCATGGGTAACTCCAGGCCTATTACGGTGCATTAGACATAGGGATAATCTTCATAAAATGTTTTTAAATAACCCAAAAAATACCACTATGGAGATATCTTATAAACGATACCGCAACCACTGCAATCTACTACTTAGAAAGTTAAGAATCAATCATGAAAAATCTGCCTTAAAATATTCACAAAACAGCAAAGAAACATGGAGCATAGTAAAATCCATTACTAACCAAGTCGGAAAAAAATCTAATGCGATTGAGCTATTGCCTGCTACAAAGGATGCATCGAAAGAAATTGAGACCATAAATAAGTATTTCGCTGATATAGGCAAACAACTTGCAGATACTGTCAGTCAAAGTCGAAGACGCCAATCTGGATCTTACAATTTTAATTCCCCGCCAGCACTTAATTCTATTGTTCTACTTTCCCCTGATGAGACTGAAGTCGAATCTGTAGTTAACAATCTAAAAGCAGACTGTGCCACAGGATGGGACACTATCTCAGCAAAACTACTTAAAACTGGCAAGGCAATTCTTATTCCCCCGATGACAAAACTCGTTGGGATTTGTTTTGAGCAGGGAGTTTTCCCCAAAGTCTTTAAGAAATCTCTTATCACGCCAGTTCACAAGGGCGGGAATCGTGATGATTTTAGAAACTACAGACCGATATCAGTTTTACCGACACTGTCAAAAATACTAGAAAAGCTCTTGAATACTAGACTCGTTAGCTTTTTGGACAAAAACAAAATCCTATCTGAAGGTCAATTCGGTTTTAGGTCTGGGAAAAGCACAGAAGAGGCAGTTGGTCAACTCGTTGATCACGTTGCTGAGAAGGTCGATGCTAAACAGAAATGCATAGGGGTTTTTCTCGACCTCGCGAAGGCCTTTGACACCGTCTCTATTTCCACTCTTGTGACCAAACTAGACCACATAGGAATTCGGGGAGAGGCTCTCAGTATATTCACGGAATTTCTGAGTGACCGGACACAAAGGGTAAAGATAGGTGGAATCGTCAGTAGCGAAGCCAACGTCACCTGTGGTGTGCCGCAAGGTAGTGCCCTCTCCCCGAGTCTCTTCCTGATATATGTGAATGATTTGTGTCAGCAACTACTTATTAAGGGTAGAATATTTAGCTACGCTGACGACACCGCTCTCATATTCCATGGAGAGACTTGGGAGGAGGCGCAGCATACGGCTGAGCTGGGACTTCTTAGAGTCAGCAACTGGTTGGAAGAAAACCTACTTACCCTTAACATTGCCAAAACTTCATACCTACAGTTCAGGTTCGCCAAAACCAAACCTATAGCAATAACACTTAAGGTACACTCTTGCAACTTCCCTGAAAATAGGCACCAGTGCTCATGTTTATCAATATCTCCAAAAACAAATTTAAAATACTTAGGTGTATTAATGGACGAAAAACTAAGTTGGCGGCCCCAAGTCGAATTAACTGCCTCTCGAGTTAGGAAACTTATTTGGGCCTTTAAGAGACTTCGACATGTAGCTGATTTTAATCTTCTTCGCTCTATATACCTTTCTCTGGCCCAGTCAATAATTGGTTATTGTATCACGGTGTGGGGAGGAGCCTGTAAAACAATAATGATTCATCTCGAAAGAGCTCAAAGATCATTGCTCAAAGTCCTGACCTTTAAACCGTATCAGTTTCCGACCATAACTTTGTACCAAAACTGTAGAGTGCTCACAGTGAGACAGCTATATCTTCTCAATATCACATTGAAGCAACACCTAATAACACCTATAAACAACAGTTACAAAAGTAAACGCACAATCACTAATGTTTGTAAATACGTCAAATGTAAGACTGCGTCAGCTAGACGGCAACATCTTTTTCTTGCTACGCATATTTATAATAAGATCAACAAGGCACTACTAATTAACCCATTCTCTAAAAATGAAATTAAAAAGAAAATAAACACCTGGCTACAAACATTGGACTACATACAGACTGAAAAATTAATAACATAAACCTAGCAATTGCCAGGTCCCATTATAAACATGCACATGCAACATTCAATATTTATCATATTTATACATATACCATGATATTCATACACACGTACTTTCACGCATTCTCACACACACACAGACACTCATACATACACTCACTCACACACACTCACTCACGCTCACACATACACAAACATGGATACACACCCAATCTCATACATACACCACAAGCAGGTATTGTTTAATTTAAGATTGTTTAAATTTTATTGCATAATATCTGTGTAAAACTACTGGGAGAAGACACTGATTCCTGTAACACAGGTTACAACCTAGCGCAGGAGTCAGGGTTTCCATATAAAATGTAACATACTTTTATGTCAATAAAATATATTTCTATATTTCTATTTGGGTTTTCTTTGCGATGTATACAGTCATAATATATTATATATTCTTATCAAGTGAGCATAAATTATCATGTCCTTAGGTAAATCCTTTGTTCAGCCAGTCGTACTAATGCCCTTTTTCACTAACACTACGCGACACTTACATTAATGCCTAAATAAAAACGCGCTGTTGGATTTTCGACATTCGTCGTTAAGCAAAGCGTTGAAAATCCGACAGTGAGACATAAGTCATGAGTGTGATACAAAACGTGACACAGGTGAGGAGCACTTGTGTATTCCGTTTCGCGATGTTCATGCCAGAAGACTTGGTAAATGTACTCGTACTACTGAAACTGTTAACTAGTTGTGAATTTCTTAGAAACTCTGCGATCTACTTGTGGATATAAGTCACAGAGATGTTCCTCGACAGTTTATTTGTGAAACTAAATTAGTTTACGCACCTACTTCTGTTGCTGAACGTACAAAAACAATTTAAATAAATTATAAACACGGCCAGTAGCGGATCGCGGGGGAGAGCGAAGGGGCTCAAAAGCATCTGAGTTCTTCCGTGAGAAATCTTAAAGCGAACTTGATATTATTCTAATTAAACTTTTTAGCAAGCATTACTCTACCTAAGGTACAATTTGTCATCAATTATCCTTAACTTAATATGTTTTCAAGTTTTAAACTTCTTTATAATGTTTTGTTTACGCGCCGAATTTTGAATCCGCGCGCCACTCATACTGCCACTCGCGCTGCCCGGTTTGACCGCCATATATATTCACTGAGATATCTCTGGTAGTCTACAACCTAACGAAGTCATTGAGGAATTTGTGAAAAGTAATCCGTTACCTATGTGTTAAGCAAATTAAAATATTGTGAGCTTTATTAGTGTTTACTTTGCTAAAATCTTCCTTCAGCCGAGTCAAGTCCCCCCAAACGACAATCCTGAATCCGCCACTAAACACGGCAGGTATGACTTTCAAGCTACATACTTACATCATTACGAACTCTTCCTTCTTGCTTAGTGTCAAATATTTCGCTGTTATGATTAATTTGGCAATATTACTGTGTGGACATAAGAAATGTGGCTAACTAGCATATTAATAATGATTTGCAATAATAACATTGAATTTGGTGTTGTAACTTGTAACCGTTGTAGGTATTAAAACGGCATTTGGAAAGTTTCCAAATATTTTTTTTACATCTAAAATGAAATATTCAGTGTTACGATAGTAATTATTGCATTTCATAATCAATATTTTAGTTCGCTAGTTAGCCACATTTCATATTTCCATACAGGGCTCCACTTCGAAGTTTTTAGTAGTATTAGTGTAAGTTTTTGAATTTTTGCAAAACGAATCGGGGCACCCCGACTTTACGTAGTCTTTTGGCTCCTACCCTAGAGTGTATATAAAAACCGGAGGCGCGGAGGGAGAGCAACCCCCGCCCACTGTAACAAAGCATAGCACCCGTGCGAGCCGCTACGGCGCCGCTACGCCAGCAAGCCGAAGCTGCAGTGGTGAGCACTGGTGCCTATCCTTTGTTACGTAAGGGCGAAGGGGTTGCACTTCCCGCAGCGCCGGAGACGATGCAGAAGCAACTTAGGCGCCGAGAAAAAAATCACCAAAGAAGCTTTTGACGATTTTTTTCTCGGTGCCTATGGTTTTGCGCACTTGGCGGTTTTCAAAAATACACTGAAAAGGGTATATTCTACTCCAAAAAAAAAACCTACTAAGAATATAAAAGCGACGGGTTTATAATCCGAAGTGGTTCCTCATACAGTAATATTGCCAAATTAATCAAAACAGGTAAATATTTGACAGCTATTTGCGATGTTTCCAACTATTAGGATAAACGCTCTTAAGGCATGTACAAAACTTTCTCTAGGCCCCTTACAAACGTTGTCTGAATATAAGTAATAATTTAGCGTCTAATCCATTTATTGATACAATTTAGTTTGTCAACAATTAAGGTATAAGTTGTAGTTAATATACCTAAGTTACTTCCTACAGTAACTTAGTATACAAGCAAGCCTAAGTTACTTCCTACGGTAATTTAGTTTACAGGCAACAAACTTTGCTCAAGTAATTAGGACAAGTCGGAAATTAACAATGATCTCGAACTTTGAAGTATGAATTAAACACTATTGTACTGTACTCAATCAAAGTTACCCCGTTTCCATGAGACCATCTGATTTACGATGATGGAAGTCATTATCCCTATTTGTATCCGTCTCTGTTTGTTGCGGGAATGTTAGGCATCAACACCTTGGAACTGAGACGCAAGTGTGCACTTTTGATGCACTACTACTTATTGCTCAATAATAAGATCGATGACGCGACTACTCTAGCTCGCTGTTCATTGTTTGCTCCGGACCGGCAGCGGCGGTCGCGCGCCTGTGCCTCGCGGTGCCTGTTCGCGGCTCCGCCAGTGCGTACCCATACTGCTCGATATGCTCCCACAAGCCAGGCGATCAATCTGCTGAACGCCCTGATTGCTCAGGAGCCCGATGTTGACATATTTATGTATAGCAGTAAATCGATGTTAAATATTTGCATGAAGTTTTTTAGCTAGATGTTGTTGTTGGCTTGCTGCGCACTTTGGTGTTTACTGTAAGTGTAGCAAGCAATTGATATAAATAAATAAATAAATAAATAAATAATTATGACACTTACAGGGTGGCCAACTTTAAAATAAGATATTTTTTTTAGAAACAGATATTATAAGATATTTTTTATAATTATAATTATTCGGGCTTGGCAATGGTATTTACCATTTTTGATACATAAAAATGCGATCGCTTTTCATCAAGTTTTTCATCATACTTTATTAAGTATCCCACTAACTAAGTCACAATTATTCTGATCACAAATATTCTGCTTAACTAAAGGAACGTGTTGTGGTCAATCTTAAACATGACCTATCGCTTTGGATAAACAGAATACTTGTTTTTAGATACCCTCCCAGAAAAAAAAAACAGTATTAGTTGCGGACTGCTCAGTGATAAAAATAGAATTCGTTACCAGTTAACAATTTATTTAAAAAAACATGTCGTTTTTCAATGCGATTAAGAACTTCAGGATAAAATTACTATATACCAAACTAAAAAAAGGACCTATGTAAAAGTTTTTCTTTTTCCCTTTTTAGTTGTGGTAACTACCTCACACAAAATCGAATACCACTACCTACTATGTAAATAACAGCTATAGGAACTTATTATCATATCATCCACATAGGCTTAGTGGGAAAAATACGTATTAATGAAGCTAACTCAAAAAGTACCCAAGCAAAGTTAATAAAATTTATATGGGACCACCTCGGAAGTATGACTTACCATACAAAAATAATCAAAATCAATTCATAATTGGCGGAGTAATCGCGAAACAAACATACAAAAAAAAACATACAGTCGAATTGAGAACCTCCTCCTTTTTGAAGTTGGCTAAAAATAGATATCAGGCAAAAAAATAATTGTACATCCTAGCTGGCCACCCTGTACATGAGACTTACACAGTCAAATACACATCATTGATATTATAACATGAGATGATGATAAAACAACGCGTGATGCATTTCCGTCGCTGGTCCAACCCTCTGTTACCAATAAGGGCGAGAGGGGCAATGAGATGAACTGAATTTCCATAATGCCTCAATTTTCTGACCCCGTCCTCTTAGCCTTTTCTCAACTTTGCTATTATCAGTACGATTACGGGGTTTATACATTTCTCCGAGCCTTATTTATTTTAGATATGGTAGGATACAATGAGCTAAGGGTTAGGAGATCTTGCACTCAGCTCATATACATACATACAATAATCAGCCTATTAATGTTCCCACTGCTGGGACACAGTCCTCCTCTCTGTTAGAGGGCTGTAATCCACCACGCGGGCCCAGTGCGGGTTGGTAGATCACATGTCTACGAATTTTAGGTTCTAAGACATGTCGGTTTACTCACGATGTTTTCCTTCACCGTGTTGAGAGCAGTGGTGATGAAATTATTTACACAAAGTAAAGCACCTGCTTGGGTTCAAACCCACGACCTACAATTCGTAAGTCGGGGTCGATACCACTGGGCCACCACTGCTCTATACATTATGTTAACTAACGAAAGTCGGTTTTTTTATTTTTTATTGTAATAATTATGTATTGTGTATGGACGCTATACTATTGCGGGTTACCGTGAACGCCATACATTAGTATTATACACCTAAACCTCCCTCATGATTCACTCGATTAAAACCGTATGAAAATCCGTTCCATAATGTATAAGGGAAGGTGCATAATGCATAAATATTTTTATATTATTTTAGGGCAGGTTAGTTTGTGGTTAGGTAGGTGTGGCGCCAACAACAGCAGTAAGTAGGTAAATAAATAAATAAATATAATAAATGTTTAGACTCCAAATCGTATATGTCAATATGTGGCCATTAAAAAGCACTTCTTAACGTCACAAATTACAAGAAAAAGAGGAATTAATTCTAGGTGCCCCTTCCAAAAGATAGTTTCAGGACCAGAATGGACAAGAAAATTATTGTAAAACATGTGAAAAGATTAACGGCACCACCGTTAGTCTTTTCACATGTTTTACAATAATTTGTACACATTTAATAAGTAATTAATGTGTACAAAATCTGTCACAGATATTCAATTAATCCCTGCCTTGGTGCATTGTATTTTCATTCAGTTAAAATTGCATAACTGTTATTGACACATCCAATTATCCATGTAATCAATAACTCGAGAGTTGACCGCGTTATAGTTCATCTTTCTGAAGTTAAATGATTGGTATTTTGATGTGATACAAAAAATATGAAATTAAATAAAATGTAATAATTAAATAAGTAATGTTTATTAAATGTAATGAATTGTGATAATTAGAATCAATATTATAGTATGTAATTTAATCATTTGATATGAAACATTTGCAGTGCCCTTACAGGGTGCATGTCTTAATACTGTGTCATGAAATGTTAATGCATGCCTACTAACCAGTTTTTTACATGTTAGCAAATAAATAAATAAATATTGACAGAGCTCGTGGCTAAGTAATAACAGCCGCACGGGTCGATCCATCGGGTTAATCTACGCTTGCTGGGGTTGGTCCGTGGATGGGTGACCATCTTTACATATCGAGACTCCTCCGTGCCTAGGAAATCATGTTAAGCCGTTGGTCCCGGCTGTCATTCGTGGATCTTTGACAGTCGTTACGGGTCGTCAGAAGCCTAAAAATCTGACAACCAGTCTTACCAAGGGGTATCGTATTACTCAGTTATTGTCAGATAGGCAGTCGCTCCATATGAAATACTGGTATTCAGCTGCTACCGGTTAGACTGGAAGCCGACCCCAACATAGTTGGTAAAAGGCTAGGCAGATTGATTTTGATTGACAAAAAGTATTGAAGAATATCAAGTAATCGTAAAATCGGTTTGTCCATCAGTGACTGACATTGTCACATCTGACGGAAGTTGCGCCGCGTATCGTTGTTCGCTTAACTAACGCCAGAATTACGGACAAGAAGATAATGAAACAATAAACCTTACACACTCAATGAAGGGTGGTTGCACGTCTAACGGAAGATGCGTCGGGCGTAAGTTCGTTAACTTTCAGTTAGAATGCTCGAAACACTAACTTCTTCCATCAGATGTGCGACAGCTCCTTGTGCGTCGACTGTATTAACGAAGTTACGCCGGACGCATCTTCCGTCAGATGTACGACCGCCCTTAGTGCGTCGACCGTATTATCGAAGTTACGTCTGACGCTTCTTCCGTCAGATGTGCGACCGCTCTTAGTGCGTCGACCGTACTAAAGAAGATACGCCCGACACATCTACCGTAAAATTTCCGACCGCCCTTAGTGCGTCGACCGTACTAACGAAGTTACGTCCGACACCGCACAGAATGGTATTAGGCCCTAAAAGTTGGCTAAAAATGTTTTTTTTTATTATTGGTAAACTACTCCATATTACCGATCCTTTAAAAGTTAAGTAGTTGACCAATACAATGGCCGAAGAACTCCGTGCCAGCTCGCCAACACGTGCCGTGAGCTCGGTCGGAAGTTGCCGTTCGCTTACAGTGGTTGTGTGATTGTTCGATGCGCTCAAATATTACTTGTTTTTGAAACTCACGTTTCAAAAACAAGTAATATTTGAGCGTATTTTAGGAACAAACGGTTTTATGGTGGTTTTTGTGATGGATTCCTCTTAGCCAGGTATGTAACTATATGGAACATGTTTTTTTCCTACAAAAATCTCAATCAATTTTAATCCATAGGGCCAAAAGTAAGTTGCCATAAACTATTTAAAAAATTCTTACTTTTTTATGTTTAAGAGACTTTTTTTTACATTATTTAGCATTCTTTAAATACAATTACTATTGTTTTTTGTAGAGTAGACAGTCCAGAACAAATTTATAAAAAACACAGCCGCCCGTACCCGCCCCTTTTTTTTTAAAGATTTTTTTTCGATAGTACCTTACAATCTTGTATAAATATTCTTTTCTAAGATTTAGTCTTATTTTGTGACAGGGACTTCAGGATTGAGATTTATGACTCGGAATGAGTTGTATTGTATGCTATTATGCAAGGTTCTAATGAATCTACATTTGACGGAAAATTTACATCTTTGAAGCAGCAACTGCTAAGTTCCTACTCTGATGATGATATAAGAATTCATGATTTATAGCAAAAGATCGCTAATGTACAACACAATTTCAAGCAAAAATGGTTAGCAGCTCGTAAAACCAAAGCAAAATTCGAAGAAAATAACGTATCAATATGAAGAAAAGGCCATGTAAAGAGGAAAATTTAAGATTCGGGCTGTCATTGCTACATAGATTTTTCGAATCAATCCTACGCGTCTATCTGTAAAAAAATGAATTTGCCGACTTTCGATTGAGGAAAAACAAGCGGTGGTAACCAGAAAACAAGAAATCCGAGATCAATTTAAGCAAAAACTTAGTGGATATCCCGAAAGCTAATTTTGGCAACAACAGTCGCCGATTTTTTTTAAACTACGAAATATCGGTGGAAATAACCAAAATTTATAAAGAACTTATCTACCGAGTTAAGGTTATATTAGACACAATGTGCTGTGGGTATAAAATTAATGTTGAAGCTTTCCAGAAATACTGCGATGAAACTGCCGAGATGTATGTGGCTTTATATGGGTTTTACCCCATGTCTCCGACACTGCATAAACTACTTCGTCACGGAGCTGAATAGGACAACTCTCTGAAGAAGCTGCGGAAGCTCGCAACAAACACATAAGGCAAAGAAAGTTTTAGCGCGTAGAGTGAAATATGGACGTTTTAAATAGGCTTTTGTTAACCTCGGACCCCCTATTAACAAGCATGAGAACAAAATATATATAAAAAAAAATAATAGATAGACATTGTATGCAGACGCATTAAATTTGCTAAGTGAGAGTGACCTGACCAATGAAAATGTATGTAGTAGTGACGAATAAATATTTTTTATGTTAAGTAAGTATTAAACTGTAATAAGTCTTTTATTACCTATTTTAACATAAATACACTAATAATCGTCGTTCGAGTCATAAAATATTTTTGACCAAGTTTTAGGGCCTAATACCACACTGTGCGCCGACGCATCGTACGTCAGATGTGCGACCGCCCAATACACTTACATACATAACGCGGCAGATCGAGTTCTAGAAAATGTTTGGCTTGTTTCTATTACGATCACGATTTCTGTGTCATTATCATTATAATTTTTTTGCACTTAGGAATCCTAATTTATTTGAGGTTGACGCAACATGTCTTTTCTTCCATGATTCTCTAGTCTTCATCTCAGTAGTCACCTTCTTTCTTGCGTGTGTCTGTTTCTTTTCGACGTAGCCATATTTTTCTTCTTTTCGTATTGACGGTAAACCTATAGGTATAACGGCGCAGCATAGCCTTTACCAGAAGTGTCATCGTATTAGTAGTTCAACAGCTTCAATATCGGCAGCAATATGCTGATATTGAAGCTGTCATAGCAGTTTGTCGTGGACTTGGTACGACAGCGGATCAATTAACAACATCTGTCATCACATGACACGCACTACGCAACCATTGATGATCGATCTTTCAAGCTAAAGCACTAAGAAGTGGTGAAGAGTGGGCGTTTTGGGGGTCGAAAAGTGCTAATTCTCAGCCTAGTTTGAATAAATGACATTTGAATTTTGATGCTATGCTCTGCTAAAGCCAGTGTCACTCTTATACGACTTTTTCGGTGATTTCAGTAAGTTTGTAACAAAACTAGGTATAGTCGGGCGGGGCTGTTTCGACTGTGGGGTAATTCGAACTATAGTGCGCGCGGAACTAGATGGCCGCTCATCTCATCACAAATCATCTCGCTATTGCAAACATTGCAATCTCATATGCGTTTTGTCTAAACTAGCCGGAACTTTCAACGCGTGTTGCCATCACGAAGTGAAGTTGTTTGTTGAAGTGTGTGCCAATCGTACATGAGATTGCAATAGCGAGATGATTTGTGATGAGATGAGCGGTCAACTAGTTCCGCGCGCACTATAATGGGAATAATTCTACTGTACCTATTGATACAAGTGTTTGAATTATTCTCATTATTTAGAATTACCCCACAGCTGCACAGTCGAAATAGCCCGACTATAATTATAGTACCCGGGGGCACTGTGCCTTTGTGTGATTAAGTAACACTAAAACATATTCATTCACAAACAGAATTTGGGATTCCTATTATACCGGCAAGTTTAGGGCCTATATTTAGCAATTCTATTCTAATTTCCAAGGTACATAGGTGACGAATTCGCTAGTTAGGAGCGCGGAGGCGGACAATCGGATTTCGTCCGGATTCTGGGAACTTGAACAAATATAACCCGATTATTGAATGTTTATTCAATTTTCTACCTTTCTTGTTACTTGTAAATAGTCAAAATATAAAAGGAAGATTTCACTTTCGTTACAGATGAGGCTTAGGGTTAATAGGGTAGATAAACAGATCATGGATTTAAGGTTGGCTGAGCAAAACACTCACCTAATACCACCATCTCTTTGTTTTACTCTCCATGTACTTAAAACAAATACTGGTATTCAGCTTCATCTGTTAAGTCTGAAAGCCGACCCAATTGTATAGTTGGGAAAAGGGTAGGCAGATGATGAGGTCAAATCAAAAGTCATTTATTCAAACTAGGTTATGAATCAGCACTTCTCGATAGTCAAAATTACATAAGACAGTCCCCCAAAATACCCGCCCTTCACCACTTCTTAGTGCTTTAGCTGGGAAGATTAAATTTCATTTCATTTATTTATTTCATTTTTATTGACTGTGAGAAGAAGTGACACAACAAACTCCCCAGAAGCACTACATTCTTTTCAATTATAAAAAACTTAATTCTACACAATTATATGCAAAATACATTACACGCAGGTAGTATTCTTCCTCTTAGTTCAGAGAAAGAAAAAGAATGAAAGAAAAATTGTTTACTCTGCACAAACAAAACGCACTTAAAAAAAATAAAACATAAAATACACAGATACAAAAGTACCCAAAAGCCAACCAGTAAATAATAAATAAAAGTTGTACAATGTTGCTCAAGATCAATAAGATTATTATTGTTAGCCGAGAAAGTTCAAACGTGTTTCAAGAAGATTCCTGGGATGACACACACGTGATTGCACGTATATCCCTTGATCTAAATTCTTGTGACACATCGTGTATTGACGTCCTTATTCTAAACACGTACTAGCACCTTATTAAGATGTGATGTTCTTTTAATTCAACAACATAAGATGCTAGCAAAACCTTTAGTAGAAACTTAGAATAATAACGCATAGAAACCTAGTACGAGTGCAAAAAGTGAGGCAACTAAAACTTAGCCATAGTGGCTAACTTCTCTCGGCGAGCCGTCAGTACTCAAGGTCACGTTCCGTCGAACATAGCTCGCGAATAAATAATTTAAAATAATTGAAAATGACAGTTTGAAGCGTGAAGAGATGTCATAGCACTAGAAAAACAAGACAAAATGTGATCAAATTACATTTCTTATGTGAATACTTACATTTTATACATTCTTTTTACGTAAATCGATCATCAAACAAAAATTCTAATAACCTACTTTATCACAATACAGTGTTGCTATTTGTGAGGAAAAAAATACCCACATTGCTTTCAATTTTGTTCTTATTTTGGTTTAGCAAAAAAAAAATGTTTTTGATGTAGGTACCTTACTACCTACCTTATGGAATACGATAAAACATTTTGCCAGTTTCGAGAAACTAACTTGTCATTAGGTATTTTATATTAGTCTTTGTAAATAGGATACTGGTGGCGATTCTGGGTGCGTCAATTTAAACTATTTGCAGCCTCTAAATTTTGGTCGTTATCGACACTGCTACTTAGTGTTTTTTAACTTTTTAATATTTTGTAATTTTCTCAGTCATCCTCCTATTTAAATATAAATAAGTATTTGGAAACTTATAACACTTACTATTATTTGATATCATATCCGATTTTTTACATGTCAGCAATTTAATACATGTTAATATTAAAAACCCATCACACATTCTAAACGCATTGAACTAATCATT
This sequence comes from Conistra vaccinii, assembly GCA_948150665.1. Taxonomy (NCBI): domain Eukaryota; kingdom Metazoa; phylum Arthropoda; class Insecta; order Lepidoptera; family Noctuidae; genus Conistra; species Conistra vaccinii. Next base: position 23,222,654 of record OX411318.1, read on the forward strand.
TTCTTCATGCGATTAACGGTTCATTTATTTCCTTTTATTTTAAACTAGCTTTTACCCGAGGCTTGTTACGCGTAATTTTCAAACTGTGATATCTCTTAAACTATTCATTTAAATGATGTGATGTGAAGGCATATTTTAATCGAAATTGAATGCCCAATTTAAATAACATATTTTATTGGATAAGGTTTAACATGATACCGGTCAAAATAGCTTCGGAAATAACAATGAAAATATTATAAAATTTTAAGGGATAAAATGGTTACTGTGGGTCATCATTAGAAGATAGATATATGCCATCGCGGACTTTTTTGTTGATGTTTTAAGGTATACAATACTCTAGAACATAAATTTGATTTATCTCTCACGGCTTACGCGGCGCACGCCAGTAAAACTCCCAGTCGACATGATTTTTTCCGACATCTTCAATAATAATTGTTATATTTCAGCTAATTTACACAAAACCTTAATGAATTATATACTAAAACCTTCCGCATGATCACTCCGTCCAATGGTGAAAACCGTTTGAAAATCTGTTCAGTAGTTTTTGAGTTTATCGCGTTCAGACAGACAGACGCGGCGGGGGACTTTGTTTTATAATATGTAAGGATAAATCGAATTTTACCTTCCGGAAAAATAATGAAGTTCCAGTTCCTGATAACATAAAATACTTGTCTTGGTTTGGTCCTTTTCCCATATTTTTATGGGTAAAGGCGTGGTAATGGTATCACTGAAAGCTATATTTGTGTGCGTTTGCGGAACGTAGACACATTCGGCTCACGCACACAAACAAAATGAACTGGACACACGATATCGCTCGTGTTTTGTACTAGACGCGGCTTCTATGCGTTATTATTCTAAGAGTAGAAAGTATGTACATAATAAAATCGGTAACTCGGTTTACCGATTTTATTATGTACATACTTCTTTAGGTAACCCTTGAAAAAATATCTATGTTTAAAAACAACCTGAAAGTAATATTTACAGAGTTATATTATAGGTACAAGGTGTAATTCAAATAACTGAAAACCTGAAAACGGCTTATGGGTATCAATTTGAGCAACTTCAATTACGGGACCAAACCAGAAATCACGAAAAAAAACTGCTATTCCATTTATATTTTATCGAGTCACGCGATTTTAGGGATGTACTTCCCGCTGGTTAATACTCCGTGGTTAACACTTTTAACTACTGGGAATGGTGCGTTTTACTGGTTAACAGTGTTGAAGAACGCGACATTTTAATTTAATTTACCGTTATATTTTTTATTTATTTTTTACTTTTCTTTAACCTGACTCCTGAACTATACGCGAGATGAACGGTATTAACTATTGGGAAACAAATGTCGCGTTCATCAACACTATTAACCAGTAGATAGAACGCATCATTCCCAGTAGTTAATAGTGTTAACACGGAGTATTAACCAGCGGGATCGACTAGATTTCAGTACCCTAATTACGTAATGCACGATCAATAAGAAATTGAAATTAATTGAAACAGATTGCTAGTCCATTACTTCATAAGTTCGAAAAAATAAATTGAGCAGATTTTTTTTTCGAACTTATGATGCACTAGACAGATAGCTATGGACTAGCTATCTGTTTCAATTCATTTCAATTTCTAGTTGATTGTGCATTACGTAATTAGGGTACAGGTTTGGTTTCATAATAAAAGTTGCTCTTATTGATGAATACAATGGCCCCTTTTTGGTTTTCAGTTATTTCAATTACATCTTCTATACTTTGTATTCACAACTTGCCCTGAATACAAACGATATTGAAAACTGACTAATTATACTGTAATTATTAGATATCCCTTTTCATGTTTGAAAGCAAGCTTACAAAAGTAATAACAAATAAATGTAGGTAACCACATATTTCTAATATAAAGTTACATACTCCGAGGTTGAAGAAATATTTGTCTTTAATTTCGAAACGAAAAACCGCTGCTCCGTCGATACCAGCAAAAGCTACAGCGTCGTTACTAAAGCAAACACACCAGCGTTTACCTCTGGTACAAATCATAAATGTTATATTGAAGCAAAACCAACATTAATAAATAAATTGCAGTACCGTACTTCATCTTCGACCGGAACATGAATTTCCCTGGAGAAAAGTTTCCAAGTTACAGCTGAAATAAAAATTTTGAAGGACTAGCAACGAAGTCTTGGATTTCAAATTTTATTTTGAATTTGTAAAGTTCTTTTTTACAAGAGTATTCGGATTAAGAGAGGAAGGACATGGCAGCTTTGTGTAGTAATCAAAACTTTGTTTTGTATATCGATGTTTTGCTCATTAGCGAATGTTTGGGAAACCACAAGCCGCAAATCCTGTCCGCTACCACGAATAAACCGAGTTGAGTTGAGTTTATTTTATTTAAGCCTGGATTTTTTTATTTTATTTTAGTCTGCTTTGCTGGACAATAGGATTGCAAACTACTGCAACATTTTCAAAAGAAATTATGGAATCATTAGAAGACAGATAGACAAGAGAAGAAAATCAAGGAACTCTAACACCCCTACCATTTGGGTCTACAGATAGAAAAAAACAACGGGTTGCACTCCGGGAGTGCCGGCAGAAGCGAAAACTTGACTGCTTTTTTTTACCCATCAATATGGGTAAAATTTCTTACCTCGCAATCTTTACGTAATGTCAAAGACTATTTATTTTGATATTTACTTTGTCGGTTGCTAGGCAACGGATCTTACGGTCACGTCCTGACGCGAGTTTAACATTTTTACCCATCCTAAAAAAGTGCACAACGCCGCTAAAGAAGTTTTCACTTCTAAAATGCTGTTTGATAGCTCTACAGTGTTATTGTTAGACTGGGAAAAAATTCCAAAAGGATTAAATCCACTTGAGTGTTTTTATTTGCAAGAAGTTTAAATAAATAAATAAAGCTGCTGTAATGAAGTAGTGAACTGATGATGACACTAACGAGACAACCAGTAAGCCTAACATAATGCTTTATAAATAAACCGTGATAAAAGTCAATGGAGAAAAATCCCAGAAACGTGACATATTAAGAAAATATTGCGTGTTGTATGTGCACAGGAGTTAAAAGAATAAACAGTGTGATAAAAGATCACATATTCATTGTTAACTACTTTGTCAGGTTACTAACAATAGCTACTATTTACATCAAGCGTAGAGGTTATTTAGGGCAAACTTTTATGATGGTTGCATAATTTTATTTTGAGAGCTCTTATATTATTTATTTTTCTGAAACATTTATATTTTTAAACATGAGGAACTCTTACACCTAGCATTTTCCTGCTATGTATGTATGTACAAATATTATTTCTAAGATTAAAATAATGAAGAAAACCGTATAAACGAAAAATATTCGTTTGATCATATCTAGTGAATTTACTTTTACGAAAGAACGCCAGAAGTGTTGACAACAAATAAACACAAGGATTACACATCACTATAAATTTAAATTTAAAATAATTAAAATTCATTTATTTCAGGTACCACATACCCCATAATATAAATCTTTAAATCACACACAAATAAATACAAACGAATAAATACAATAGAAATACAACATCAACACAAATATAATTCAAATTGAAAACATCTACTTACTAGCTTATTATAGACTGATGGAAGGTTATTCTAAAAATAAGTTTACTATACAGAAGCCATATAATAGGAATATATCTCGCGTAATTACCCACCGTATAAATCATATGGAAACTTACCTAATCTCCATCATTATGTAAAATTACTCTCGCGTCAAAGATAAGCCAATATTTGTCTTCGACAAACCACAGTTACAAGTTTAGCATGCTATCTTCGCAAATAATATCACCGACTTAATAAAGGACGCAACCGAAATTTATTTAATCAGTCCAATAAAGTTTGTCGAAGACGACGCAGTAAGGGAAACATAAACAAAAATGGCTGCAAAAAAGACTGTAGCAGATATAGAAAACAAAACGGACATTGCAAAAGAAACTGTTGATTACGATGACCTCATATCGGCCGCTGGTGAATGTGGACGGTATCAATGGCTCCTGTTCTTCTCTACGTTTCCCTTCTACGCCTTTGGAACCTTCGTGTACTTCTCTCAGATGTTCATGACTGAAGTGTCGCCCAATCACTGGTGCAGGATCCCCGAATTAGAAAACTTAACTGTTATACAACGAAGGGACCTTGGTGTGCCCAAAGATGACAACGCAAGATTTGGATACTCACAATGTAAGATGTATGATGCCAACTGGACCGAGGTGTTAGCAACGGGACAAACGCCCGATTCGACCTGGAGTACAGTGCCGTGTCAATATGGATGGGAATTCAACAAAACAGAAATACCTTATCCTACTATTTCAAGCGAGTTGGAATGGGTCTGCGACAAGAACAGCTATCAAGCAACGGCTCAATCAATATTCTTCGTTGGGTCCATATTAGGTGGATTTATTATTGGATGGATCGCTGATCGGTTCGGGAGAGTGCCAGCTGCTGTAATCAGCAATCTTATCGGCTGTGTTGGTGGATTTGCTAGTACTTATGCTAAAAACTTGACTCAGTTTGCTGCTGCCAGATTTGTCATGGGTATGGCTTACGATAACTGCATGATTATGGCGTACCTTCTCATTTTAGAATACGTCGCTCCTAAATACAGAACTATATTAGCAAACTTATCCTTTGCTGTATTTTACTCTCTATTCGTTACTGTGCTACCCTGGTTGATGCTCGCTTGCGGCCACTGGAAAACTATATCTCTAGTCACTAGTTTACCCCTAGCCATAGCTTTAATAACACCATTTTACTTACCAGAAAGTCCAAGATGGTTGTTATCTAAAGGCCGCATTGATGAAGCTGTAAATAAAGTTCTTGTAATCGGTCGGATTAACAAAAAAGAAATACCACCAAAAGTCATCGAACAATTTAAACTATCAGCAATGAATGCGAAAGAAGAACAATCTGAGAGTTGTTTGGAGATTCTAAAGAGGCCAGTTATTAGAAAAATGTTTATACTAGTATGTATTGAATTTATGTGCTGTACTATCGTTTTTGATGGACTGGTAAGGAGTATAGGGCAATTAGACTTTGACTTTTTCATGTCCTTCTCATTGGTGTCTTTTACTGAGTGTCCATCGATGATCATCGTGGCCTTTGTTATGGACTGCTTGGGTAGAAGGTGGTTGACAATAGCCATGATGACCATAAGCTGTATATTCTGTATACTTACAATATTTGCTAGTGGTATACAAACAGTAATTTTTGCAGTGGTCGCCAGATTCGCTGTTAATATGTCGTATAGTGCATCTATGCAGTGGGCTGCAGAGATCTTGCCTACATCAGTTAGAGGATCAGGAGTGTCAATCGTACATATTTGTGGATACTTAGCCACAGTTCTATCGCCATACATCGTATACTTGAAAGTTTATATTTACTGGCTTCCTTTAGTGGTAGTGGGGTCAATAGCTGGACTAGGTGCTTTGGTCGCTCTTGGGTTACCTGAGACTGCGAGAAAGGACATGCCATATACATTCGATGATGCAGAGGAACTTGCGAAGAACCAGCGACTTTGGACACTACCGTTTTTGGAGTTCAGAAAACAGAAAAAAGGTGAAGTTAATGAAAGTTATGAATCTGAATTGTAAAGTGTTTTCAGTAGGCATGTGTAAATGCCCTTACTCAGTGTGTGGCTTGAATACTGAGTTTATTTTGTGTTTAAGATAATTGTACCTAATCTCTGTGACATTAATTTGTAAACAAATATTTAAAGCAGCATTATGTAGTCAACTAATATAAAATTATTATTATGCAATGTCAACACTTATTTACAGCGTTTATTCTGGAAGTAGGCAACGTCGCACGTTGCCTACTTTCAGAATAAACGCTGTAAATGGTTTATTTGTGGAAATTGTAAACGTAAGATGTCTGTACAGAAGAATGAGAATGTATCTTATGAAGACCAAAGAATGATAAAAGTCAAAGTTGCAATCTGAGCTGTTTTCATGTAACCCCTTCACAGCTAAGTAATTCTTTTTGAGAAACTTTCTATCACACACAAACCACCCATCCCTTTTTTGTAGTAAAATTCCAAAATAAGTCATAATTCAAACTAGGCTGAGAGTCAGCACTTTTCGAACGTCAAAATTACATAAGACAGTCCCCCAAAAACGCCCGCCAGTAGTTACTGTTCAGTCAGCCTCGCTACCAAACTAACTAACTGGCTTTTTACCAAAGGATATAATGCGACAAAGGAGATTACAAGACATTATAATCTAAACCAATATTGCCAATATAAAAAATTCACAACCATTTGAAAATCGAACACATTTTTTATTCAAATCTGAGGGTAGATATAAAATCGTACCGCTCGTCAATTCCCGTGTGACCCGAACGATTCAATATTCAATCACAGACGGTTCCGCAGGTGTGACGTGAATAAGTAATGCTATGACCGATATAGCTGTTAATGGAAGGCTAGGAATAGAATCGGCTAAGTATTCCAGGTTTTTGCTAAGTGAATAGTTGAATTTTAATTGATTTTTAAGTAACCTTGTGGTTAAGAGAGTGTGACGATTGAGCTCAGTTTTGTGCAATTGAACAGATCTATGATGGTTTGTGGTATTCTATTATCTTTTCTTATAATTTTTAAGAACGACTTTTGGACAGTTGGATTTTCAATCCATTGGCCCAAAATTGTGAATGTCCTTTCCATTTAAACCTTCAGCTGTCATTACCTAACGAGACACAATAGAATTTTAATTGTTGTGCCCACCTGATGTCCACTGTAATGGTCAAGCGGTTGTAATGTGTAACCGCCTGATCCGTCAAGTACAACTGACGTCATAGTAACACTCTGTTACGTACCGTTCTCTTGAAGGTGGGTATTATATACCTACCTTAAATCTTAGGTGGTTTTTAGTATAGTCTTTTTCACTCCACTACAAGTAACTTAGCATTATAAGTAGTTAAAAAGGGGGTTGATTTGTTTAAGTGATCTGCTTTCTCCGCACCCATTCGCTAAGTAATCATCTTGGTCATCGGGCGAGCACAGTGGCACCGCACTTCCGCGTGCTTTTTCGCGACACTACATAATTGGTTGCAACTCGAAATGTAACGTGCTCCGCGCGTTATAAACTTTTTCGAAAAGAAAATGGTCCTTCGTTTATTTCGTGCTATAATCCCAGCTAGATACGAACAATAACATTAACCTAACGCCTGTGGTAAAGTATGTGTGGTGAAGTTTAGCAGGATTCAGGACTTTGGAACACGCCGCCGAACCCAGAGGAGCGCGAGGCAGTCGACTGGAGTTTGCGGTAAGCTTTGTCGCCATAACAACTACTACACACACTCATTTTTCATTTTGATTTATAGTATATAAATCTATACGCAACGAGCCTCAGTAATGAGGAATTAGGCCGCGCGCACTTTAGATGCGTTTTCGTACGAATTTCACTCGTGCGCACATGTACGAAAACGCATCTAGAGTGCGCGCAGCCTTATACTACGTGAGGATGAGGATATATGTCAGAGTACCAAACAAAATCGTTTTTGGTGTCTTTTTGTGTGATCGCTTTGTTCTTCTAAACTCCTCAATGCATTTTGATGCGGTTTTCACCATCATTTAGAGAATTTATTCCGGAAGGTTTATGTGTATTATACGTTTCTATTTTAACTTAGATATACCACAGAAACCTCCATGTTTTGACATATCGCTGCATCAATATTGCATCCGTTCAGCAGGGGTGGGTCGCATTTTAAATACAGTCGAACCTGGATAAGCGAGAGTTCAAGGAACCGAGATCTCTTTATCGCTTATTGTGTTCATACAACTCGAGTTTCTAACTTATAGAGGTACAGGAGTGGCCATTCGCACTTATAGAGGTGGAGGCTGGTTGGGTAAGGTTGAGAGGAACAAAAACAATGTTACTTCCATGAAATTTCAGAATTAGTCATAAATAGCAGATGTTAAATTACGCTGCGATGTTACAGTCGCTTATAGAGGTACAGGCAAGTAGCAGTCTCAGTTATAGAGGTCCACCAGCAGTGAAATAGGCTTTCTCTTATAGAGGTTTCTCTGAAAGCTGAGGATACATTAGACCGCTACGTGACCTGCGACACATGAGCGATTGAAACAAATAAATGAATGCTCACGATTATGGCTACACCGTACATCAAATACTACTAGCGATCTTTGATTTCTTTATGCGATAGGAACAATATTACTGTAATCACGGCATCGGCTACATCAAAATATCAGCGAAATTGAAGCGAATTTTCTAGAAAATTTCTCACTTGCACGACTAGTTCAATATGCCTGTGGCTACATTATGCGTATAGTAAACGCATTCATTGCATGTGTACTGTAGCCACGTCATCGCCGAATATACGCCGGATTTTCGCTTATAATGTAGCCATACCATGTTTATCTCGTTTCGCTCTTCCAGTCGCATCGCAAATCGCTGCCTAGGTTTTAGAGGGTTAAAATAACGGGACCTGGCAATTACTCTCATTCATAGAGTTTTCTCGCTTACCCAGTTCTCACTCACTCGGGTTTGACTGTAATAAAATTAAACACTTTTTCCCTAAAACGTGTGTGATTGGAAGCCCTTTTAGGCTTACTGCCAGACACGCTTACGAACGTATCTATAAACTGAAATAATAATCCTAACATAAAAACAAGTTAGAGATTACAACTAATTGGCTTTGACAAGCTCATTACTGTCTCTCACTGGCAGTAGGATTACCGATTTAGGAGAAAAAGTTACTAAAAGAAAGTACTTTCGGGTTTCGTCGAAATGAACAGAAATGTATCGAGTATAGGCGAAGTTAATAGGCTCGGCGATGAAGGAAAACGACGTATCTCCTAAGCTACAAGATACAAGAGACGCGATGGCGACGCTTAGTTTGTGGCTCACCAAACATGTCACGTAATTATACAGGATACATTTTTAAGCAGTGCGCAAACTTAAACACATGACTTTACTCATCATTCTGAACAACTTTTACTATGGGACCAAACCTGAAATAGCGCAAAAAAAACCACTGTTCCATACAATTATAACTCGTCAAAATGTAGGGAACAGCAGATTTTTTTTTCGCAATTTCAATTTGCGCACTGGTTAAAAATTTATCCTGTATGTCGTATTCTTACGTTTTGCTGAAATATTTCTTGGAGAAAATGTTTAGGTATAATTTATGATTATTACATTGTCTAAAAGGGATTATTATTTTTATGTTAGGTACACCTTTTTTCTCGATTTATTCGTTTGGCGACTGCTGCAAAACTGCGGATCCTGAGTCTGGGTCAATGTAGATTTGAAAGCTATTGTCAAATTGCGTTCAATTGATGTTCAATAAAAAAATATGATCTTTTTACAAATACCCGACTTACGAAATCTCTTACAGTGGGTACCTTATACAGTACAGTAAGGTCGCTCTGCAATATCCTAAACTACACCATTTTCCTTCAGCGTCTCGCCTTCAACTTCATAAAGTTTAAATTAATTTCTATTATTCTTCACCCTCGTATTTTCCTTATATTTTCCCAACACATCAGAATTTTATGCTATTACAGTACATTCTCCCGCCATTCTCGACAGAGTAAAGCAATAAGAATTGCCTTAAATGACTCGAGGTTCTGACAAATGGGTGCAATCTCTCAGACGTGCTCTTAATCCTAGGTCTTAAGGCTCAGGAAATAGGGGTCATAGTTCAATGGTTTGTTGACTGTTTTGGAATGAATTTGCCGGCGTTGAAGCCTCTTGGATCCTTTATAATGGTCGAGACGTTGTATGAGAGGGCATCCTTTACGGAATTTCTTTTATGCAGTCAATCATTCTGCTTTTTTTTATGTTGGAGGAAAATGTTACTGACTTTTAAATAGTAACTTGACTATATTGGATGGGGGACTAAATGGTTACATGGTTATACTAATAGAATCAATTTCAAAATGTTATATTTATTTTGTTTACGACTTTAGAAGTAGAGTAGACGACTCTAGAAGTTTAGGTATCAAGGAATTGGAGCACATTTTTCGTATAGGTACCTAATATTTCCGTTCTTATAATAATCCTTTAGTCACCACTAACCCCCACAAAAAATCATTTCATACTTAGTCTTTTCCAGTCTAACCGGATGCAGCTGAATACCAGTATTTTACATGGAGCGACTGCCTATCTGAACTCCACAACCCAGTTACTTGGTAATACGATACTCCTTGGTAAAACTGGTCTAACCCCCACAAATATCCTATCTTATTTGATAACACACTTTACGTTTGAATCAACCCTTTGATCCAACATAAATAATAGACATGATTGTAATCACAAACACGTGCATTATTCAGTTTGAACAACAAAGAGCAAGTTACTCGATGAGTAACTGTCTCACGTCAGCGGCTTAGTACTGTCTACCATCTAGATTACAGCACAGAGGGATATTTCAAGCCTGACATTGATATTATGTCAGTCTTTGAAATTATAGTTGTGTATTCTCTTGAATATTATAAAAGCACTTATGCTTGTACATACGTACATTATTACAAACGAAACATTATAATAACTGCTTTATTGTCAAGCAACTAAGGCACACAAATAAATACACAAAATAGTTTGGAAAATCCAAAAGTGCACGCCTCATCACACTCATTCATAAACGAAAAACAAATTCAAAACCGTTTCTAACAAAAATGAACAATTTACAACTTGTAACAAAATGAACAATTTACAACTTGTAACAAAATGAACAATTTACAACTTGTAACAAAATGAACAATATAACGTAGGTATGTTTTGACTGCTTCTTTACCCATCAATATGGGTAAAATTTCTAACCTCGCCGTAAAAAATAAATAATTAAAAAAATTAAAAACACGACTGCCCTGGCAAAAAAGAACTAAAAAGTAAAAAACAAGCTGTACTAGTTAATGTGTATACAAAGCGAAAAGTCACTCATTTTCTCGCTGACTAAACAGATAAATAAAATTGTTATTGCAGTCGGGGACCTATTAGATTAAAAAGTGTTCTACAGAACGGTCACCCTGAACACATTACACTCCTTTTTGGGCAGTCGACTGCCCAAAAAGGAGTGTAATGTGTTTAGGGTTCATGTATGTATGTGAGTTTCTTTGTTCCAACATAACTTTTAAATGCCTGAACAGATTTGGATGTATGAGGTATCGTTAGAATCCTTACATCATCCCGAGTGACATAGGCTATAATTTTATTTGAAAAAAAAAATCCTTGTGGCGGCAGTATGGATACATAAAAAAAAAGTAAATGCAAAACAACATAATTCATCTTTGGCTGCAAATAAGTAGCACTGCGAATGTCTAAATGATTGAATGGTTTCGTAAATGAATGTTATTATTATAATATAGTATTATTAGAAAAAAATTTAACTCAAAAATAAAACTTGTCACTAAAATGTATAAAATAAAAAATTTAAAAACACAACTGCCCTGCCAAAAACGAAGTAAAAAACAAGCTGTATTAGTTAATCTGTATAAAAAGCGAGGTTTCATAAACTGCTGCATTAAAACAATTGTTAAAAAGTACAGTATTAATCTCCATTTAATCATCTATATGTAGAACAATCAAAGAATAGTAAAGAAAGCATGCAACAATCAAAGCATGAGCGTCAGATCAGATTCCACGCCGCGAGAAGTAATGAAATACTCCCCGGTTCTCCATCTATTCACAAGGTTTTATGTGGGCCGATCCCGGCGGCACTGCAATGCCGGGCCGACCCGCGACGGGAGTGGAGCGAGCCCCGAACATTCCGTCAGCTTACAAAAATCAGATTAATATACTGGTCCCTCAGTGAGGGAACTTTCAGATATTAAGCTGAAAAGAACAGATACTACACTTTGATCTTAGCCAAAAGGCCGAGAAGCGATACCGTACCTCTTGAGATGTCGCGACGCCCCCGCAAGGGGGCGTGGCGAGCGGGGTCAGGGCTTCGCCCCTCGCCCGCGGATGCGTCACGGTGACCCATAAATATGGGCCCCTCATAGTGTTTGGCTTAAGCGCCTGTGAAAATGATGCACGCAATGTGCATCTGTGTAAATGGTTGCATTGAATGTATCTGTAGAGGCGTCGCGACGCCGTTATAACGACGGCGTCGATCTTCACGGACACCCAGGCGGTCTTACCGCATCAGGTGAAACCCCCAGTTCCCTGGGGGAAGCCCAACGAGGCAGACCAGCGACTAGGGTGCCGACTTGACGCACCTACAGGTCGAAATGAAGCGTCCCTCTCCTCGTTCACAGAGCTAGCCGTTAGCGATTCGAGGGGTAAGCAGTAATGTATGTATGGGTGGCTAGTTATGTAGTGTAACGCCACCCAGTGTAGACACGCGTCGCGGCCCGCGCTGCGTCAGCGTGTGTTGTGTATAGGCGTCTGTATAGTTAGTGAATGTCTGTAATTCAGTTGCACGACATGCCTATATTAACCTAGTACACGTCGTGCAACAGATGTATGTGTACATCTGTAGAGTTTTATTATATCGAGTCAGCTGCGTGTAACCTGGGTACAGCTAACTCGAGGCGTCAATCCGGTGCGATGGGGTCAGTTGTCCGCTACCAGGTCGCGGGGCGTGGGTCTCGCGTCAGGCGGGCGCGCGTGCAATGGCGCTATCTGCTTGACATGGGGCCAGGCAGAAGCGTCGGCACGCGCGAACATCGACTTAGCGAGTCGCCTCACGAACTCATCCAGGCTCTCGATCCCGAGATCCCGGGTGATGACGTCGTTCCTCACGAAACGAGGAGCGTCTACAATAGTCCGCAACGCTTGGTTTTGTTGCGTGCGGAGCAGCTTGCGGCTCGACTCGCACGTGAGGGCGAACCAAGCTGGGGCGGCGTATGTCAATACCGGACGGATGTATGCTTTATATATCCCCAGCTTGACACGCGTCGGGATGCGGGATTTGAGCACGGGCCTGAGGAGGTTGCGGGCGACCTTACCCTGCGCGGCGACCTTACGGACATGGGGCCCCATCGTGAGGCGGCGGTCGATGGTCACACCCAAGTACTTGACCTGGGGCGACCAATCGACGTCGACTCCATGTAGCTTCAAGGGTGGTGGGAGCGGGGCGAATCCGGTGATAATCGCCTGCGTTTTACCCACGTTAACCGAAAGCCGCCACTTAGACAGCCAGTCGGGGAGAAGATCGAGGGCGCGCTGCATCTTGACAGCCGCGTACTTCGCATTAAGCGATGTAGTAATGTACGCGGCGTCATCGGCATACAGCGCGAGCGTCGCATCTGGAGTGGTGGGAATGTCGTCGGTGTAACGTGAGTAACACGCCGGCGATACGCAGCTGCCTTGCGGCACGCCAGCCAGTATCGGGCGGGCGCCGGATAGCGCCCCGTCGACCACCACCTTGAAGGTCCTGTGGGACAGAAAAGAGGAGACCACCCTTACAACGCGACGGGGCGCGTCGGACGTGGCCAACTTGTATATTAGGCCCTCGTGCCACACACGGTCGAAGGCCTTCTCCATGTCCAGGAATACTGCAACCGAGTATTCCTTCTTGTTGAGAGCAGTTGTCAACTGGTGCAGTACCCTAGACAACTGAAGCGTCGTGCTATGTTCCGCCCGGAACCCAAATTGCTCTGGGCGCGGAACAATATGTTGTAGGAGGTGTCGCAGCAGGAGCACTTCGAACACCTTGGAGACTGTCGGCAGAAGTGTAATCGGCCGATAGCTCTCCGGCTTCGCTACGTTCTTCCCCGCCTTGGGCAGCATTATGACGCGCCCCTCCTTCCACGAGGTGGGAAAGACCCCCGTGCGCAGTAT